>CM062570.1:34659606-35259606 GCA_031468815.1 Morus bassanus
CTATTGCTGCAGTTCTGCTGCCTGATATTTCAAAATAGGTTAATGCTACTGTTGGCTTAGTATCAGACTATAAGAGGGACTGTGTTTCATACCGTTTCCTTTCTCTCTCTGTGTGAGTCGATTGTCTTTCAAAGTTTGCAGTAACTATCTTCTGCTGTAATGATATGCCTTCTCCTTAAGAAGGAGTCATATAATGAAGTTCGATATTGTTTTACCTTTAAGCATTTGATTCGCATAATCAGTAGGAGGCGAGGCGGGGGGGGGGGACAGACGAATTTGAAATGCCATGTGTCTGGCAACACCAGAAGAAGAGGAACCTCTTCTTTTAGGTGAATTTTTGATATTTCTTCTCTGTTGAACACAAAGTAGGTTTAAGATATTTTCAGTACTCAACAGATACATAATTCAATAATCTGGGATCATGTGCTCACCTCTGGTGTGTGGCTCTTTGGGAATGTAGCAGACTGTGACTAATTAGGGCTGCTTAAACAAGTGTGTTCAGGTGGGTGAATGCTGTTGAATGAAGACTATAGTGCCTGCTCTCAGCCTTTGACTTGTCCTTGCAGTGACGTTATTGCCTTTGAGAAGGCCTACTGTGAATACAGGTTGAATCGTATTGAAAATGCTCTCAAGACCATTCAGAGTGCCAGCCAGCAGACAGACAAACTGAAGGAGCTTTATGGACAAGTGGTAATTACAAGCTTTTCTTCCCAGTGGGAGTTTCATATGCTGGGTGCCTTGTCCCTTCTCTAATGTGGGGCAAGTATGGGGACAGAACTTCCTTCTCTGCCTTGAAGGTAAGGACAGGTACAGCTCCCAGCTGCTCCAACTTCTGTGGAGCTTCAGTCACCTGTTGCTGGAGGCAGAGTTGTCATCTTATTGCCACTGAACAAAAGCAATAAATTTGTGATGCCCACTCCCTTCCTGGGTTTGGCTTGGTAATAGCCATCTGGCTGAGGGGATGGAGGATGGAAGAGAGCTGATGAGACTTATCTGTGGTTGAGCCGTCTGCTTGCATTAGATACCTGTCCAGGAATGGTTTGCAAGACCTGACGTCTCAGGTGCTAGAAGTGAAGCAGAAAAGAAGTTGCGTTTCTTCTCTGGTTTCTCCCTGGTTGATCAGAACAGTTTTGTGAAGAATTAGCTGTCTTTTCTCAGCTGCATGAAAGACCATTCATTTAGTCTCTCATAGAGAGGTGATCTAGTCTGGAAAAAAGGCTGTTTGAGGACAAAACTGTGTAAACTGCTGCTTTTCAAGAAGCTGTTTGAGGAGTAAACTGTGCCATTTGTGCGCAGGTATCTGGTGTCATTGCTTGAGTCCTTGCAAATGTAATCTACAGAGTTTGCCCTGCAAGGTAGATGCAAATGTTAGTAACGTTCAGCTTAAAATATATGATGCTCTGCTGCTGCCAGTCCATGGGGAGGGAGGACGGAGGCTGTAGTTAGGAGCATACACAGGGAAATACTATACTGAAGACTAATCCCTCCCCCTTCTCAGTTGTACAGGTTGGAGCGTTATGATGATTGTCTGGCTGCATACAGGGATCTCATCCGCAACTCCCAAGATGAGTACGAGGAAGAGAGGAAAACCAACCTCTCTGCTGTTGTGGCAGCACAAAGCACATGGGAGAGGGTGATGCCAGTAAGTAAGTGTGCGCGCGTATGCGTGTAAGAGTGAGAGCCAAGGGATAAAGGATATGGAATTGATATTTGACAGGATAGAAATGCGTTCCTGTCTCTTAATGGCTTCTGAGTGTATCAAAGATCACCTAATTGTTTCCCCTCTGTGGAGGAATAGATGCTGTTATTGTTCTGAGGGATGAAGAGTTATACTTAATCTTTGATCTCTAGGAGACTCGTATTAGTAGATGTCACAGCAGAGCAGGAAGTACATCTCTCTCAGCCTGCATTAGGCAGAACACCTGTGGTGACTAGCATTTTCCTCTGTCTCATTACTCTCTTGCCCAGGGTAAAACTAACTGCCTGGATCACCCAGCCATGCTTGGGAATATTTTTGTTAATGAGCAGTGCAGATTGTAGCGTTCTCATTTTTTCAGAAATCTTTGTCCTTGGAGGTATGCACAGCATGCTCTCCTTTCTGTTCAGCGCTGTGGATCCACTTTCTGGTTCGCTAGAGTAGCGGCTCTTACCTGCCCTCTTTCAGCAGCCTCAGTAGTCCCCAAGTTCACGCTGGAGTTTCATTGCTGCCTTGTCAGTTGTCTCTGACTTTGTTGCGCAGTGTGAGGGAAGATCCTTTGCACTGTGGCTTCTTTGCCAGGTGTGTGCCCTTTTAAAATTGCCTCTAAATTTATTTTGCAAGGAATAGTTTGTATGTACGTGAAAACTATAGTTTATATCTGCTGTTGCTTGTCAAATCTGTATAGATCATTTAGTGTTTATGCAGTGTTACATTTGCTTTTCATGCTAGGAGGATTTGGGCCTTCGAGAAGCTACCTACGAGCTGTGTTATAACAGTGCATGTGCATTGATTGGGCAAGGAAAGTTGAATGAAGCAATGAAAAAACTACAGAAAGCAGAAGGTAAAAACATGGTGAGGTGAGAGGGAAGCTTTGTGTGATAGAAATAGTTACTTGCTCTCTATAGACACACTTAATCAGAGGGAGAGAAGTTTTGAAAATTTAAAAACTGATCAACAGCAGGATTTGTTTTAAGTTTCCAGATGGTTCCTGACAGAACTGGTGTTTTTGTAGAAGCATTCCTCTGCAGCTCTCTTCCAGAGCCATGCGGCATGTACCATCTCTTGGCTCTCTTATAGCTCCCTGATTGGTGTTCAATGCCTTTGAGCAGTTTTTTGAAGTAGGAAGTAGACATGAGTATAATATCTTCTCATAAGCACGAGATGTTTCATTTATTCTGACTCCTGGTTTTATTAGTATATATGTGTGTGTGTAATATATATAAACATATACTACAAAAAATAAAAATACTTCATGGTCTGAATTAGGTATGAAATTAGCATAAGCCAATAAATTAACTTTTCTTGTGAAGAGGATTTTTTTCTATGGGGTGTAAGGGGGATTTTGTGTGTGTTTAAAAAAAATAAAAAATATGCCAGGGAGGGGAAAATTAGGAAGAATTAGTTTCTTTCTGATCTAATTGCTCTTGCAGATAAATAGGTCAGTTCTGTCCCGATTTTGATGATAGAATAGCAGCTCTCCCATACACCTGATTTATTGAGCATGTGTAATTTGAACCGATGTGCTGTGATAGTAGTCCTTTGGAGAGCAAAACAAGTGATGTCCTGGTGAGGTATAGTAGAAGGTTGAGAAGTGACTGGTATCTGTACTGAAAATTGATGGAATTGCTGCCCCATAAAGGGTGGTGTTAATCTGAATATTGCAGGCTCACAGCACTTAAAATAAATCCCAAGATGGTGAGCAGTTGCAGCTGAGTGAAAAGTTCAGGAGCTAGGTTTAAGGAAATTTGTTCAGGAGAGAAAATGAGTGTGTGACTCTGCTCTCAGAATGCAGCTTTGGGAGGGACAGTATCTCCTGTGCATTTGATATTTCTTCCGCATCATGTAGTCTTCTCCCTCATGCTCAGTCCCATCAATCATCAGACTGATGTCCCCTTGTAATGCTGCAGAAGTTTCAGGGATACATGAAAAAGAAGTATACGTTCCCCTGTGCTTCTAGGCTGTTTTTTCTCCCCTAAAGCCGTCTAAACTGTGTTCCTTGATTTGTTTTTCCTTCTAGAGCTGTGCCGCCAATCGCTATCAGAAGACTCTGTAAGTTCTTGATGTTGTTCTGGAAAGTGTTTGCTTTGCACCAGCATGAGCAAGCGTGCGGTCCTAAAGTGTACTGCGGATAGCCAGAGGATAGCCAAAGCTGCCATGCGGTATCACCCAGCAAGACTTGCCACCACTGCTGCTACCCGCTTCTGAGGCTGGGGCAGCGATCATGATTGTTGCAGAAGTGTCGCTAACACTGCGGACTGTTTGCTGCTGTGCTCCTTGCACAGCTGCCTATGCTGGTGCAGGCAGGATGGGTACAGGTTGTCTGAAACCTCCCTGTGACCCACTCCTGCTATGGATGAACACGCTGAGCGGGTGCTGGGAAACATAGGAGATTTGTAATCGCTGTCCTTGGTTCAAGCAGAGGGGCAGATTCAACGCACAAGTTAAGGGTATCTTCAGATCCTTGCGAGAGTGGGTGAAGCTTTCTCTTCTCCTGGTTTAACCCAGATACGCTTGTATTTGTGCTGTGGCTACAGTCTTCACCTGTAGTGACTGGGGTACTTTGCTGCTAATACTGCCCAAGAGAGCTCATAGACATTTGCCAGCAGAATGCTGAAGCCAGGGGAAGAGAGGTGAGATGGCAGCTTTTTTTCTTTTTGCCTTGATTTTCCTTCAGGATGTGACAGAGGAAGACATTGAGGCTGAACTGGCCATTATTCATGGTCAGATGGCTTATATCATGCAACTGCAGGGTCGTACAGAGGATGCTCTACAGCTCTACAATCAAATAATCAAGTTGAAGTAAGGGCTTTTCTAAAACAAATGTTCAGTCTTCCACCTCTGGAGAGACCACTGTTAAATAACAATGTGCTTTCTCCTTTTCTTATCTGCAGGCCAACAGATGTAGGACTGCTTGCTGTCATTGCAAATAACATCATCACAATTAACAAGGTATGGAATTACCTTGCTGCTTTCAGCGTGGCCCTTCCTGGTGGTTACTCAGCCTGCTTCTCTGCTTCGGTGGAGAGAGGGGAGATAATCAGGAAAGACTTTTCCTAAACAGTAGTTAAATCGCAGACCTGGAGACCTTTTCTTCAAGGAATGTAGTGAAATCTTCATGATGATGAATGAATGAAATGAAATCATGATGTGTGATTTCTCCAGGACCAAAATGTCTTTGACTCAAAGAAAAAGGTGAAGCTGACCAATGCAGAAGGTGTTGAGCATAAACTCTCCAAGAAACAGCTCCAGGCAATTGAATTCAACAAGGCTTTGCTGGCAATGTACACTAACCAGGTAGGGGAAACTGACCTGCAGTAAGTAGCCAGCGCTTTAGCACTCTCCACAGGAGTTTGACTAGGCAAAAATGGGTATGCAGCTGTTCTGTGTCAGAAGATAAGACCAATTGGTTTAGGCACAGAAGTGAGGAGGAAAAAAAAAGTCATCCTTAAAATAACATACAGCCGGTTGTGTAGTGACTTGAGTGTTGCTGTAGGGAGGATGGTGTGGAGCTGACTAGGAGACAGAAGGGGTGCGTGGGGTTCTTAGATGCATCTGAAGTGCTACTAAGAGGACGACTTCTTGGTTCTGTATACCCATTTCAGGGAAGCCGTCGCTAGCATCTCTTTTTAGATATAACTGGTATGTTAAGCCCTGTGTTAGGTGCTTGCAGAGGTTGAGAAAAGTGTATTCTCTCTTCCCACTCCTCAGGCAGATCAGTGCCGCAAGCTGTCAGCAAGCCTGCAGTCACAGAGCCCTGAGCATCTGCTCCCTGTGCTTATCCAGGCAGCCCAACTGTGTCGTGAGAAGCAGCATGCAAAGGCCATAGGCCTTCTGCAGGTAGGTTAAGAGAAAGTTGTCCTTTGGCCAAGCTCCATTTAAACTTGTGCTTTGTGTTCTTGTGTGCTGTTTCCCTTAGTTTGATTTGTCAGGTTTAAATTTCCAGGGGTATCTGACTGTGCTTATTTTGGTTTGGTTTAATGCTACTGGAAAGCATTTACACCCAACTGAACGATGCTGCTTTTAAAGGGAAATAGTTCCCTTGCACCTGTGATTTTTATGCTTAGGAAGCTGTAGGAGACTTCTTCTAGGGTAAGCAGTGGGCTTTGCTGCTCTGCTTGCAAGCAGTTTGCAACAGCCTCCTTTTTGCGGGGGGAGTGAGTGGCCTGGGACAGAAATCTGAGAGGATGATGGGCCACTGGCACAGTTTGGGGTCCTCCTCTGCTGTGTGCTGAAGCCTGCCTGTGCTGGAAAGCTTCCTTTGGCTCTTGCCAGCTTGCTGTAACTGAGCATGAGATATGATTCACCAGAGCAGCAGCCTGGTGCCCACACATATGTTGAATTGTTCTTTCCTCTGACTCTCAGGACTTTGCAGACCAGCACCCTGCCAATGCAGCTGAGATCAAGCTGACGATGGCCCAGCTAAAAATTGCTCAAGGTATCCCACGTTCTCCTTCGTTGGGAAGTGTTTGCATATGGTAATGGTACAAGGGGTGAGAAAAACAGGCTTTAGGGCAACTTTTGCTGCAGTCACTGTTGTGACAGGGCTGCAGAGCAGAGATGCTTTCAGTTGGGTATTCTGTATATACAGCTGTGGCAGAATAGAGCTCATAGCTTAATGTCTGGATGTCCAGGCTCCGTGGATCCCTGGCAGAGATGCCCACAGTCTTTGTGAATAATAGGGCTGAATCTGTTCTGGGGCAGGAGGGTCCTGGGAGCAGTGTGGGCCTCCTTGATGCTACCATTCCTGTATACAGTCAGGCAGTGCAGAGTTGCTCCTGGAAGAGAAGACCCTGCTTGCAAAAGCTTGCAGGATGTGGCAAGGGCAGAAAGGTCTTTTGTGTGGAGGCGTGTCCTTTATTCCTGGAAACGGGGGAGATATTCCGAGAAGGGGATCGTTATGTCCTCATTGTTTACCTGTGGCTGGAAGTTCACAGGGAGGGTGAAGTGTTACCATGCTGCTCAGAGCATGTTCCTCCCTGTCTGTCTTCTAGGCAGTGTCACCAAAGCCTGCATGATCCTGAGGAGCATAGAAGAACTGCAGCACAAGCCTGGTATGGTAAGCAACACTCAGTCTGAACTGTATGAGGTTTTTCCCTTGTAGCACAGCTTTGTACTGCCTGCTCCCTGTTGCCTCTTCCCTGTGGTTTTCACTTGACCTGGGTGTCTGCAGGGAATTTGAGCCCATCTTCCTTGTCTTGCACAAAGGTGGGATTATAACTTGCATCAGGTGGCCTGAACGTAGCCACAGAAGTACTCTGCCTGTCAGCAGAGATGCTCTCTGCCTATGTTCCCACTCTCTCGTAATCCCTCAGACCTGTGTGTTGCCTGGATTTACTTGCATAACGTGACTGGAGCAGCTGCTTCCCTGGTATGTACTGTTGGGAAGTTTTTGAAGCAGCTTTAGGACAATGGGCATTAGGGAGAAAGTGCCATATGTTCTATCCCCACAGCATCACCCTGGTCTGCACGCGTGTCCACATCTGGTATTCGCAAAAGATGACCTTGAAAATGCTCAAGTGTACAGCGTAAACATCTTGAGCAGCAGCTGACAGTTGTAGGTCTGTTCCAATTGCAAGTGCGAATTGTCGAAGTAATTTATGGGGGCAGTCAGCAATACCAGCTCCTTGCCCTGGGTCACTGCTAGTTGTGACTGGGGTGTAGACAAGCACATGGTGTCTGTATCATCTCTTCAGTGATGCTTTTTTTTTTTCATGGCTCTTGGGACAGAGAATGGGGGAAGAAAAAGGGTTTGTAATGAAACTGTGTCCAGTGGCAAGCAACAGAAGTGCGAAGACAAGAAAGTTCTTTCTGTGAATGCAGCCTTAAGCTTGTACCGTAGGAGAAAGATTGGTGGGAACATTTCTTTGGGAGGGACCTGGTCTCACCTAGGTGTCCTGCCTGTTACCACAGCTGTTTTTTATGGACAGAGCAGAAAGCTCACATTGAGTCTGCTTTTAGGAAAACCTGTTGTTTACTGCTGACTCTCTGGCTATAGACAGCTTTTGTGAGGATCTGCTATAAGCTGCTCTTGAATGTTTGCAGGTGTCTGCGTTGGTGACAATGTACAGTCATGAAGAGGACATTGACAGTGCAATCGAGGTCTTCACACAGGCTATCCAGTGGTATCAGCAGTTCCAGGCAAGTCAGACCAGAGGAGCTAATGCGCAAGGCTTTGTCCCAGTCTTTTCTAGCTAATCCAGCTCAGCTTTTCCCATTGAGACACAGCCCCAGCAGCTCATCCAGTTGGGGTTTTGGAGACCTGCGAGCTCCTCTTTTGTGAGCGTTTGTTTTATCACTGTTTCATTATTTTAGATGTGTTGCAAACAGGGAGCAGCACCTCCTGTCAGATTAGGAGAGTGGAGGCAGCGGGTGCCCAAATGTAGCAATCAGGCCTTCTCCCTGGTTAGAAAACATTGAGGAGCAGCAAGCTGCCTCGTCCCATGCAGTTCTGCCTCACATCCTGGAGTGCAAAGGCGGTCTACTTTCTGCATGGCAGGGTGCTCACTCAGTTCTCCTTAGCCAGGGCATTAAAGCCAGCTAGAGCTGGGATCCATGCTGCGGTAATGAGGAACTAATTATGGCTGCTGTGTCTTTCAGCCAAAGTCTCCTGTCCATTTGTCGCTGATAAGGGAAGCTGCCAACTTCAAACTAAAGCATGGCAGGAAGAAGGAAGCAATCAGTGACTTGGAGGAGCTCTGGAAGTGAGTTGGTTGGTTGCTGAACAGGAGGTCTTCACCCAGAGACCTCTGCAAGCTGTCTGGTGCCAGGCAGTGTCTGACAATGTGGGTTGACTGGTAGCCCTCCTTTACTGTTGTTTTTGCACGGGGGCTTCAAGACAAAGCCATATTTTGGAGGGAGAGGGGGGTCATTCATTTGGTCTGTAGCTGAAGTTCACTTGAAAACCTGGTTGACTGGTCCCAGAGGCCTCGTGTGTGCAGTGAAGGTTGCTTTGGGGACTGGGACACGACATTTTTTTCTAGTGCTGAATAAACTGGATTTTTAGGTTTTAGTTTTTATTATGCACTTGATGGGGTTTTCTGGGGGGACTGTTAACTTGCCTTTGCTACTGGGACCTGAGGAATTTTTGTCTTTCATTGTCTGCTTCATGATACTGTGGAGATGTCTGCACCTCCCTTTGTCCACACCAGTGATGTCTGGTGATGTGCTGTGAATGAGACCACAGACTGACATGCCTGTCCCCACAGATAGCAGCTAGGCTGCAGCAGCAAGCACTGCGTGGTGATACCAGTCTTTGGGATGAGTATGTACCTTGGTAACTTGGTCCTTTTCTTTTTTTTTTCCCCCTGCAAAGGCAAAACCCAAAAGATGTGCATACTCTGGCACAGCTCATCTCTGCCTACTCCCTGGTGGACCCGGAAAAAGCTAAAGTGTATCCTTTTGGTGGTGGCATCAGAGCAAAGGAAGAGGCATTTGGGCATTGCTCCCTTGGATTTCAGCTGTGTGGGGAATTCAGATCCCCTCTCACCTGAAGAAAGGCAAGGAACATCTCCAGATAGCCACCTATCCAGGTCAAGTTGTCTGGAGCTACGTTATTTCCCTAATTGGTTTGATTACTGCGGGATCCCAGGACCCTTTTCTCTTTGGCCTCCTTCTCTCTGAGGATTGATAATTTAAGTGGAACCAAAAATAGGAGCTCCTCCATCTTTTCTGTTGGAATCTTAAACCTGTGGATGCAGGATTGTGCCCGATAAAATATGGCTAAGTTCTCACTGACCCAAAATGTCAGGTTCACATATGCTTTTGCCACCCTGAGCAGGTTTCAGAGGAAGTTGCTGCTTCTGTCCCCATATCAAAAGAAGGGAAAAATGAGGCAGATTGATGATTAAGCATCTCATCCCAGCTTGTGTAGGAAGCTGGTGAGAGAGCCAGAAGTAGCCCCGTAGGCCTGTCAGGTGTCTGTATTACTAACAGGCTGAATTTGTTCAAGCCGAAGTTGCCCACTGCTGTCTGGACAAACCTGGGTGTTTATCTTTTTTGCTTGCTGGTTTGCATCCCTGAACTCTTCTCTTGTAGTCTTAGCAAACACTTGCCTTCCTCGGACACCATGTCACTGAAAGTAGATGTTGATGCGCTGGAGAACTCCCATGGAGCAACCTATGTGCGGAAGAAAGCTGGGAAGCTCACTGGAGACAACCAGCAGAAGGAGCAAGGGTAAAGTGGGCTGCTGTAGCTCTGGTGCAGTCATTCTTTGGGCAGTCTTTGGGGTGGCACAAGAACCACACCTGATGTGGTGGGGGCATTGCTGTAGAAGGCAGGCTGGTGTAAGGCAGACTTTAACTGCAAGGAGCTTCAGGTAGCAGCAGACCAAGTTTTGAGAATGATGGGAATGGTTTAGCTTTTTCCAGAGCTAGTATTTAGTTGACTTGTCTGCTGTGTCCGTGCTGTGTCACAGCAGCTGTTTCCCTTCTTGCTTTCCAGACAAGGGGATGTGAAGAAGAAGAAGAAAAAAAAGAAGGGTAAGTTGCATTTTGTAGCCGTTGACACGGCACAGCTCCGGAGAGCTCGCCGGATTGTTTCTTCAAATAGCCAGCCTTCAGCTCCCCAGGAGCTGGAACCCTTTGCTGGGACTGTCCCTGTGAACCCAGATCTTCATGATAGCTTGTTTGGATGGGGCATTTTTACACAGAAGTGAGAGCCAACATCCTGATAGGATGATGTGGGTTGCTGGGCTCTTTGCGATTCCTGGCTACTGGCATCCCATGCGTATCCCTTGGTGATGCCTCTCTAGTGTGTTGACCCCAATCTCATTTCCTGGCGCTGGATGTTCTGCAGGAAAGCTGCCTAAGAACTATGACCCCAAGGTGACTCCCGACCCTGAGCGGTGGCTTCCAATGCGAGAGCGTTCCTACTATCGTGGGCGGAAGAAGGGCAAGAAGAAGGATCAGGTTGGCAAGGGGACTCAGGGTTCAACCACAGCTGGCTCCTCTGAACTGTAAGTACCCATTTTGCAGGGCTTGGTGTGGGGAATCACTCCTGGGCGGCTGGGAGGGCTGGCTTTGTGCTGCTTTTCTGTGGCTCTGTCTCCACGCCAACCGTGGGTAGCAAAAGTGAAACTGTACTTTGCAACTTCAACCTTCTACCAGCTGCTCTTCCCAAAGATCCCTACAGGTCGCTGAAAACCAAAATGTATGATAGGCATGCTTGAAGGTGCCAAGGTGCAAATAAAATTCCCATAGTCTTTTAATGTGCTTTTCTTAGCTTTGACGATGAGATGAATTCTGCATGCTTTCTCTGGAGCTATTTGCTTTCAAGTCTTTTGGCGGCTGGAGAAGCATTAGCCATGATTTAGGAAAACACTATGCTTCCTTCTAAGTTGACACTGATTATTTGAGCTGGAATCAGGGTTTATGCTTATGTATGAGGCCTGACAGCAAGATGGTGACTTCTTAGCATCTGAGAGAAGGAAGTGCTGCTAAAATAATAGCAATGGAGGGAATTGCCAGTGCTGTCTGATAGTTTCTCTTTAAACAGCTGTCTCAGAAGCATGAAAAGCCTTTTGTGGTACTGTTGGCGTGAGCAGTGTTTGCAAGGAGAGCTGGCACAAAGATGCTTTTGTGGTTAAGGAAAGAGAAAGGATGTTGGGTTTGCACTGTCTAAGCCTGGGGCCCTTAAAGGCTTCTTGTGTGTTGCATGAGCTGTCATGTGTCTATTCAAAAGTTAGCCTTACTTTCATTGTTGAGGACTTACACTATCTAGTGAACATTGGTTAAGAAGGTGATTGCCTGCCCTTTGAGACATGTCCGCATCGTCTATCGGCCCTTCCATATATGTTGAAGCTTATTTAAGGTCTCCTTGCATGAGTGCCCTCCCATACGTAATGCTACCTGATGCTGTCTTATGGGGCAGTTGCTATTTTTCGCTGTCAGCTTCCTGCAGTAGTGCCACATCTCGCAGGTGGTTGTGAACCCACGTGATATCTCTCTCATCTTCCCTGCAGGGATGCCAGTAGGACTGCCAGCAGCCCACCTACCTCCCCTCGGCCCGGCAGCGCTGCAGCTGTATCGGCCGCAAGTAACGTCATCCCTCCCAGGCACCAAAAACCTGCTGGTGCCCCGGCCACCAAGAAGAAACAGCAGCAGAAGAAGAAGAAAGGGGCTAAAGGAGGGTGGTAAAAAGCAGGATGTGTAACTTCCCTCCCTCAGCAGGTGATGCTGGTTGCAGAATAAAGGTCAAAAGCAAGTGTTGGTGAAAGACTCTTGGCATCTGGATCTCTGTCCTGCCTGTCAGTGGTCTGGGGGGAGATGGGCTGGTGTACGCTCCACGATGTGCCTGCTCCCCGAGTTGCCTTCCTCACACTTGCCCCCAGTGTGACTTAGGGTGTTGCCATCAAACTCACATGCAGCCCTTAAGAAGAAATCTGTCCATGTTGCCAAACATTTAAAAGATGTGGAATAACCAAGAACTTCTTGAAATGTAGATATATGCTCCTCCTGCGTATGTTAGTTAAGGCCTTTAACAGATTTACCTGACCATGTCTCTGACTGTGCGTTGATGCAAGCACTGTCTTCTGTCTCATCCCAGTCAGTCATTGACCACCAAACAGCACAGGCACAAAGGGTCTTGGAAAAGAACGGAGGGACTAGATTATACAGGAGAAGATAATCTGAAGGGGGAGAACAAGTCTGTTAGGACAAAGCGTGGCAAAGTGTGTGGCAGCTGTCTGAGTGTCCCATTTTCTGCAAGCCAGCTGCCTTATTCTAGTGGGCTTGGCAAAACAAGAGTGGGCTAAAACAAAGGGGCTGGTTATGGTGGTGGGCTGCATTGAAGAGGCGCTTCTCACGTGGAAGCTGGTGATGAGGTGGAGGACATGTCTGCTCTCCTAGCACCCCACAGGTAGCCCCCAAGCATCTCTTCAAACTTCAGCTTTGGCCTGAATGTAGCAAAAACATTTTTCCATACATGGACTTTCAATGGGTGGGAATAGCACCTCAGGGAAAGTTGTCAGATGTCAGCCCAAAAGGGAAAGGCTGCTGTTTCTGAAAGAATTTAAAGCAAAGGCCTGAAGAGGCAGGGAGCAAGGGACATGTTACTGTGGCTTAAACACCCTGCCCTGAGTCCCCATGGAGTAAAAATCCAGTCTTTATCACCTTGACTGTACACTGGGAGCAACTGGAAGGAGGCTGAACGTGTGTTGTGCTCTGGGTGAGAAGAAAGAAGAACTGCATAGAGGAAACAGCTTTATGAATGGCTGGCAGAGTCACTTGCTGCCAACTGAGTGCTGAAGAGCAAGGATTGCTCTAAGTGACTTGGTGCCTGGGTGACATGCCTGCTCTTAGCCAGCAGCTGGTGACTACCGGAGAGCGCACGGTCCCACAGCGATGCAGTTTCCAGAGGGTGAATTGGAGAGAGGAGAATGCAACTCTCTGTTCTCCAGGTGTCTTCTCTGGTCAAACCTGGCTGAAACGCTGACTTGCGGCGCTCCTGGGGGCCTGGGCAGTGCCCCGACTGCTTCCCCAGCAGATGGGTGCCCGGGCAGAGGCAAGCCGGGAGCAGATCCCGCTGTGGGGGGGAGAGGCGGCGGCAGCAGCAGGGGAAAGGCCGCCCTCCCCCAACAGCAAAAAGCCACCTCGGAAAGCCTCGCTCCTTCCCTTACCGCGGGTGGGCAGCCCTCCGCCTGTGCGCGCCGGGCCGCAGGGGGAGCTCTGGGCGCCGCGCCGGCGGCGAGCGGGCGGCTCCGGGGCGGCCATGGCCACCCGCCCGCGGCCCGCCGCCATCGGGGCAGCGGCGCTGGCCCTGGCGGCCGCGGCGGCCTGCGCCTGGGCCTGCGCCTGGGCCTCGGCCCGCCTGCGGAGCCGGGCCGCGCCGGCCGCCGGCCGCCCCCCCCACGCCGCCGCCGCCGATCAGGTACCGGGGCCGGGTGGGGGCAGCGGGCGAGGCCGCCGGGTCGGGGAGCGCCAACGGCGCTGCCGGCGGGGCCTGGGCCTGGGCCTGGGCCTGGGCCTGGGCCTGGGCCGGGCGGCGGGGCCCGGGGCCGCCCCCGCCAGCGGCCGGTGGCCGGGCGGGCGTCCCCGCTGCCCGCAGGAGCCCGGCGGGCACCTTCTCCGCCGTCACCCTGAAGCGGCTTCTGCTCTTCCCTCCAGACCCCGTGTTAAACACCCCCACCCCCCCCCCCCCCCCAGCCCCGCTGAGCTTTGCGGTGCCCCGGCTGCCTGGCTGAGCGTGCTGCCCCTCCTTTTGCAGGGTAAAGGACACAGCAAGCAGGTACTGGTGCTGGGCCTGGATGGGGCTGGGAAAACCAGCATTCTCCACTCCCTGGCAACTAACCGCGTCAAGCGCAGCGTGGCTCCCACCGAGGGCTTCCATGCCGTCTGCATCAACACCGAGGAGTCCCAGCTGGAGTTCCTGGAGAGTGAGTGGACCTGTTCTAGCACGGAACGTAAAATAAGTTCCTCTGCTATGTCCTAGGGCTCAGGCCCGTATTTTAAAACCTCCATATTCCCTCGTGCCTGCTCTGATAATGTGAAGTGGCGATTATTTTCTTCTTGGGGATTTTGCTTTCCCACCCTGCTTCTTGAATGAGATGATACACTGGTGTTCAAAGGGATCTGTGTTTGTTCAGCCCTGTCCTCCGGGGAGTTCTGCTCCCGGAGAGAGAAGGGTAACAAGAGTGATCGCGTGAAACCCGCCCGAAGCAGAGGGGTGTCCAGTTAGCCCTGTGTTGTGGTCTGTAGCTGTTTTGGGTCGTACAGCTCCTCCTTGGTGCTCATGCCTGGCAAAGGGCAAGAGCAGCAGAGCGATAAATAATAAGGTGAAAGAAGACAGGAGGAAGAGAAAAGCTTTGTGCGCGTTTTATTCAAAAGCCTCCTAAGTGGTGTTTTCTAGTCTTTAACGGCTTTTGAATATCTGTAGGTTTTCACTAAACTAACTGTGTTGTCCTTAGCACTGATTTTTGGGTATTGTCTGTGCTTGCAGAGAGCATCTCCTGTGATGCTTTTGGGTGTCCCCGCTGTTCTAGGTGCAGCTAGCTGAGGGGGAGGGAAGAGGCCCTGGAGTCAGGTCAGTCCCTGGCACAGAGAGGCTGACATCCTAGACTCACCGGTGCCTGCTTTCTTTGGAGGCAGAGGCCACCCTTTGCTTCCTGCTGTTTCTGCACTCTGCTGTACCAGTGCTCGACTGGCTCACTTGGCAGCTAGCCCATAGACGCCTCCGTACATTTGTCAGCAGGCCTGAAGGAGTCGTGCTGTTCCCAGGTAAGTCTTCAGGATGTGAGGATGAAGCCGCTAAGGCAGAGTTTCATTCCCAGTCCTACTACCAGGAGTCTCTGCAGTGTCTTAGGGAAATCATCTCTCCAGAGATGCTTGTAGTCGGTGCCCCTCTCCTAGTAGGTACGAGGCCTCCTTCTCTTCCTGGGAGGTGCTTTGCATAGCTGAGCCCAGAGAAACCCGCAGTATCTCTGCTCCTGCCCGGGGACAGCCTGGGCCCATCGCTACGCACCCCACGGCAGAACCTATTGTTTCTGAGTCGTCCTTCCCTCTCTGGTCCAGGTTGGTAGTGACTGAGATGTGATGGCTGCGATCTGACCCATGGGAAATGAAATGTCTCAGGCCAGTTTCAGCCAGGTAAATCCGTGCATGGCTCTCTAATCTGGTTACTTATCCAGTCTGTACCATTGCCTAGTCCAGGGGTTAGCAGCCTGTGCTGTGATCATGTGGCACAAGATGATCAGCAGACAGCAGGGATTTTATTTTGCTGCCTTAGACAGATAGAAAACCATTCTATCTTTTTCTTTGTACCATCATATAGATAAGTGGGTGGCATCTTGCCTCTGCAAGGGATGATAGGAGCTCCTGGCTTCTGCTGAGTTCCTTCTGGTTTGGAAAAAAAAAAATGTCCTCTGTGAGGTTGCTGACCCCTGGGTTATGCTATGCATGAATGCACTTAACAGAGGGAATGGTAGTGAGCCCCCAGAACGTCACTTTCCACAGTGGCAGGCTTGCAGTTCTGCCTGCAGATGCACTGGGGCGCTTGAAGAAGAGTCAGGCACGCCCTAGCAGGAACGTTGCTACCCTTTCCACGTTCTTGAAACTACTGAATCATTTTGACCTAAGCGAAAGCAAAATTGCTTTGAAACAGAGCAAGGTCACCGAGGGCAGTAAAAGATGGCTGACTAGCAAGTCAGTTTTGAAAAGAGCTCCTGTGTAAGGCAGGAGACAATTACAGGGAACCCCGAATGTATTGCTTTGAAAGCTTGCTACATTTGGGTGACTCACCCATGCCTTTTGAGCACCTCAGTACTCTTGAGCGAGTCATTCTGCCGTGTACCTAAGGAGAAGTCCTGGAGAGCTGAAAACACATCTGAAATACTTAATATGCTGTCGCCACTCCTGCTCCTATCAAACTCAGCAAACTACCAAACTCTTTCTGTCCCCAGATGGGAACAACAGTCTCAGGCAACTTGCTGCATATGGTTTCACTGCAGAATTGTTATAAGACCTGGTTTTGAAGGTGGACAGCTTTCCTCTGTATCCAGCAGAGGAGTCAGGGGTTTCTTGTGCAAAGATTGCTCCCGTCACCTAAGGATTGCCTAAAAAGTCTGCTGGGACTTGATTTTTCTCTCTTTCTAAGCACCTCTGATTATTGGCAGTATGAAAGCTGTGGGAGTTTTGAACGAGTCCCGAGTATCATACAAATCTGATGAGAGCCCTCCCCACCCCAGAGCGAAATTTCTTCTTTGGAAATTGTAGGCCTGCTTTGTCTTAAGATGAGACGGGCGTGTGGAGATAGGTTATATGGGGACATTCTCACATGGTGTTTATGGACACTGAACCTCTTTCAGCTCTCCATACTAGCTTGAGAGCAAGAACCAACAAGGCAGGAAGCAACCATAAAGAAACTGAACCCAGAATCCTCTCAAAATAAGAGCTTAGAATGGGAAGATATATATATATATTTTTTTTTTTTCCCCCCCAGACCATACACATATGCCTGCATGGGACTTGACTAGGGAAAATAAAGCTATTTGCAGTCTCATATAGAGTAGCCCAGATACTTTGAGTTTTTGTTAACCCTTTGTTAACCTTGGGTTTTCAGCCCAGGGCCTGCTGTCCGCACCTCTGGGAGCAGTGCTGCTTGGATTACTTGGTGAATCTTGTGCTGCTGTTTTCTCTTCCAGTCGGGGGCAGTGAATCTCTGCGTTCATACTGGAAGATGTACCTGCCCAAAGTGCTGTTGCTAATCTATGTCGTGGACTCGGCTGATCATGCCCGACTGCCTGTGGCAAAACAGCTGCTTCATCAACTGATCCAGAGCAACTCCACCCTGCCGGTGGTGGTTCTGGCCAACAAGCAGGTAAGAGTTCCCCGCTGCTAGCTGAGCTTGGGCTGGCAGCAGCTCTGAAAACAGCAACAAAGCCTTTCAAAGGAGGCTTCATGCCTTTAAGGAGGCCACATAGCTGGGAGCTGGAGGCCTTTCTGGGACACCTGTGGACCGCAAAAGAAAATAATCTGAGGTTGAGTTTTGGATCTGCAAGATGTGGGTCCTCTCCTTGGAGATGGTGCAGAGCTGTGGGTGGGAATATGGTGAAAAGTGCTGTAGAGTTGCAGGGTTTGAGAGCTGCAAGGGAGACTACAGTTAGACCTGGAATTAGGTTTCTCTTCTGAATGTCTGTCTAGAAGTACCACTTTATCTAGCAGCGGCCGCAAAGTGAAGGACCATTGTTTGCCTTCAGATTGGTTGGTTGCTCCTAAGGCTGCTGCTGAAGTGTGGCAGGAGAGCAGCTTTCCTGACAAGGCAGTGCCTTCTCCTGAGATCTTTGTGAAAGTGTCAGTGACTGGTGCTGTACCTGGAATAGAATTGTGCCTGTGGTGCGGTCAGATGACAAAACAGCCCAGGGTTTTTAAGCCCAGATTTTCTTTTCCCAGCCCTTTTTAGTGCATGGGAACTTAATCTCATAGAAGGTACGTAAGAAAGCTTTTTGTGGCAGAGTTGAAACTCCAAAAGTGCATGGCTGTTGAGTCATAAATGGCAAGATCAGAAAAAGAGAGGAAATCTGAGGAGTGAAGACTTTTACAAAGATAAGCATACACAGAACAGGGTAAAGGTACAGCATAACACTTTTTTGCAGTCCCATCACGCCACCAGCATTCTTATATTGCTAGAAAGTATCACACAAACTCTTTGAGGATAATACAGCCTACTCACTGAAAACTACCAAGCACCATGCTGAAGGCCAGTGAGCTGATGCCATCGAATACTAAGGGGGACTCTGGGCTGTTGGGTGCACCATGGAAAGGACTGATTTTTTTCATAGACTTTTTGCATAGTTGTTTACACCCACAGAAAGTGAATATATCACGCTGCTATTCCAATTTAACAGTGTTTTTCACTCATTCTCCAGAGGCATAAATGACTTCGGGACATGGTTTAGGAGGCATGATGGTGTTGGGTTGATGGTTGGACTTGATGATCTTAGAGGTCTTTCCAACCTTAATGATTCTATGATTCTATGATTCTATAATGGTGCCTCAGAGCCTTTGACACCCTTCCCCTCCCTGGACAAGGGCAGTGGCTTAAAGCAGGAATGGTGCTGCCACCTCATGCAACTAACAGGATTATTTTGTTTTTGCATATCAGGACCTTGAAGGTGCGTATTGCATCACCGATATCCACGATGCTCTGGCACTGTCTGATATTGGGGACGAGAGGAAGATGTTCTTGATTGGTACCCATGTGGCAGAGGATGGCTCCAAGATCTCCTCCAGCATGAAGGATGCCAAGGAGCTGATAGCGCAGCTGGTTTTGGAAACACAGTGACAGCTCTTTTCCTATGATGTGATGTTTGCCGCTGAGGGAGACGAGGTGTTAGTGTATGGTCAGTTTGCTCTGTGGCGACTGAAGTGTACAGATATCTTTTCCTTGTGGGTGTGGAATTCCTATGAAAATGATGTCTAGTTGGTAAGAAAATATAATTTATAGTGCTTTGAAAATACATTTGAAAAGCAGTGTATTTTTTAGCATATTTGTAGGGAAAAATTAGTTTCTTGGACAGCAGAGTTAAGGCATATATAGCTTAGATGGGCTGAGATGGCTTCTTGCCAGGTGGGAATCAAGCACTGACTTCAGTGGAACAAAGTTGCATGCAGTGAATTTAACCTGGCTCGATGTTTCAGGCTTAGATTGAAATATGTTTACTTCACAGGTTTTGCAGAACCTTGTTAACAGTGTTCTGTTAAAAATGAGACCTCGCTTCTTGAGAGCGCCAGGAATACAAAGTGCTGCGACTAGTTATTTTTGACAGTGACGATTTTTGTTGTCGCTGTATTGGAGCTGGCTTTTAAGGGAGTGGCAGGTGGGTAATCTCTGGAAGTTGTGTTGGTTACTGCTTCTTTAGTGGGTAAGAACAAGAAAACAAAAGTGGTAAGACATTGAGTGTTTATTTGCTTACGGGGGAAAGACAGAACAGTGTAGTTTAAGATAGTTACTGAAACCATTTAAGTTAAATTGGCACCAAAGGTGGGAGACTCCTCCATCGGGCTGAGTGGCTTGGTTTGGTTTGGTCCAGGTTGTCCTCGAGCAAGCACTGTTACATGTGAAAAACCTGTTGTTTTTTGAAAGTGATTTCTGTTAGCACAGTGGGTGAGGAAGACGAGTTGCTGACGAGTGTCACTCACCCGGTGTCCTCATAATTACACTCCATGAATGTGATCCAGGGCAGTTTTGTAAAGGACCTGTTTTGCAACCACTTTTATTGTATGGTTTTATGGTTTTGTGCTTTGGAATGGATGCATAAAGCAGAAAATTTTACCCAAACCAGTGGTCCAGGCTTCATTTACCTGACGAAGGAGTGCTGCAGGAGGCCTTTCTTGGACAGCCACCTTTAAAACGGGCCTTTTTGCCCACCTGCAATGGGCGGGTGCTCGGGCCCTGCAGGGGCCTGCACGGTACTCCCCAGCGTTCTGGGCTCCGGCTTCCCTGGGCCCGCGGCAGTCGCGGGATCGGGTTGCCATGGTGGTGGCTGGGCCGGGGCACCGGGGCCCTTGGCGGGGGCAGCCCATCCCGCCACGGCAACGGCGGCTCCCCCGTGCCCCAGCCCCTGGCCCAGCTGGCAGGAGGGCTCCCGGGCATGGCAGGGCCCCGGCAGCACGGCCGGGAGCAGCTGCCGGGCAAAGCGATGCCAGCCCGTTGCGTGGCCGTTGCCACCATCGGGGCACATGGCTCCCTGAGATCGTGCCTGGTTTCCCCACTGTGCCCATGTCACCACGTCTCTGGTTTTCCTGTTGTCCCGTCCCCCCACCTTTGAAACACGGCGGCTTGTTTTGTACCGAGTCCCAGTTCAACACAGCCGCTACTCCTCCGCGGCTCTCAGAGCTGACGGCAATAGCAAAGGGTAGCTACACTGAGCCAGGTGGGAGCCCGCAGGTTAGCAGTGGCCGCTGGTGCTTGTCCCAGGAGGAGGATGCTGGTGAGGGGACGTGGTGCTGGGGGTGCTCCGGCCTGCAGTCCGGGGGGCTGCCATCACCCCCCGGGGAGGGAGCGCTTCACGTGCAAGTGTGTTGCTATACAGCTGCGCTGGGAAGGTATCCGGGGAAAACAATACAAACACCTGCCAAGCAATTGTATCCTAAGGAGATGCACAAACTTCATCTGCCTTGTGATTATTTCACACTGAAGAGCAGGCAGCCCAGGCTGCAGGTGTTACCAAGCTTGTAAATTCACCTCTTCTTGCCTTTGCACTTTCTTCTTGTCTGCACACTCACGTGACAGGTAAGAAACCCTCCCAGCCCTGGCCTCCTGGGCCGTGCCCCACATCTCTCAGGGAGGGCTCAGTTGGGGATTTATGCCAAACAGCAAGTCGGTATATCGGCCGACACTGTGATAAACACACAGAGGAAATGATGCCTAGTTTTGCCCTTCCCCCTGCTTCTCATGATAAACAACGTCTGACCGTCCTGCCCCTTCAGAACGGAAGCTGTCACCCTTTGCTTTACAAGGAATTGATCTCAAAGGGAGTTGATCCCCCTTAAGCAATGAGTCTGCGTGAGCTCCAGCAGCAGAGGGGAGGCATTTTTGTGTCTGGCTGCAGCAGACTGACTACTTTTCCCTGCTGGGAAGCATGAGCATGACCAAAGGGCAAAGGCTCCCCCAGGGCTGTCCCCTTGTCAATGAGGTGGCTTAACTCCTTCAAGTTGCAGAACTGCTGCAGGTGTGTCCGGTGTGGGGATGCCCGTCTGTCCAGAGCTTTTGCCACGGTAAAAGAGTAGGAAGTAATCTTTTTTTGTAATTGGGGGAAAAAAAAACACCTTAACAGTTGTCAAGTGAGTTGAGGGACCTGACTTTGATGTACATGTGACTCGTCCCTTGGCTGGGTCATGATGCAAGCTTTGCACAGCAGCATCCAAGCCAGTGGTGTGGGGGACTAGGGCCACGTGCACTTTGTGCTAGGTTTGGCTGTGGTTATGTGGTGGATCAGTGGCAGCGGTGGAGGAAAAGTGATGACCCTGCCTGCAGAGGTAGTGCCAGCTCTGCGATGCAGCTAGGTTGGGGGGACACCTCCGCATGGTTATGTTTCACCCCCTTGCACCTTTGCAAGGAAAAGCCTCTGGGAAATCACTTGGGAATGAACAGCTGAAACTGGTTTTTGGCTCCTGAAATGATGGCTACCTTCCAGAGCATGTCCTGTCTTGAACTGGTGGCAGGGGGCCAAAGTCCTGCAGGCAGTTCCCCCTGTGGGATCTCCGTGGGAGGCGTGTTTGCGGTGTTGTGACCAGCGGTTAGGCATGACGGGGAGATATATCAGCAGGTGTCTCGCAGGGAGCGTGCGGCAAGGATGCTCGAACAGCAGCCTGCCATTGCCAGGGTCTCTGTGGTGCTGAGCTCTCTGGCAAGAGTTTGCTGGGGCTCGGCGTCTCACTAGAGGTATCGGCCCCATCAGAGAAACCACAGGTGTGTCCCCAAAGCACAGACTGTTTTCTGTCAGCAAACATCTCTGTTGGTGTCCCGACTCCTCTCTAGGGCTATGCTGCCTTATTGCTGGGTGATACTAAGCAGGGAAGCAATGCCCTAGGCTTTCACCTTCTGTGCTTTTTCCATGGTGGGGCACTTCCACAGCTGCCTGCATCATGTGGTTGTTCCCCAGCTGGCTGGGGGCAGACACCTGCAGCCCCAGTGGGGGGGTATGGGCTTGGGCCGTGACACCAGGGAGTTCTGCAACACACTTGTGGCACTGGCGTTGTCTTGTCCTTCTCTTTGTAGTGAGGCTCACAAAGCACAAGCGCTTCCCAGCCACTGGGATTTCAGGCCTGGGACACTTGAGCAGCAGGAGCAGACGGCGATATATCATCTTCCTGAAAGGTTTTGGTCTGATGAATATTTAGTAAAAACATTTTCAGTGCTGCTCCTAGGGCACAGACCATGTATGTTTCTGTGTCTCTATAGCATCTAAGACCTCTGTGCTAAACAGACCGAAATAAAATGACAAATAAAATAATATATGTCTTCACTGTGCTCCTAAAGCCATGTGGGTACAGTGCTGTCTCCATGGTGCCTTTTAGTAAAACACAAGAGTGTTGATAACAGGTATTTCTGTTCATCTGATCTCCTGTAGGCTGGGAGATCATCCATCTGGGTTTGCATGGCATGTTATTAACCAGAAAAGTACCTTCCCCCTCTCTCTGCCATGTCCCAGAGTGACCCTGCAGTGAGGGCAGAATTGCAAATTCATGTCTCTGCAATCCAAGAGAGAGCACAGAAATCCATGGGCTGGTGA
This sequence comes from Morus bassanus, assembly GCA_031468815.1. Classification (NCBI taxonomy): domain Eukaryota; kingdom Metazoa; phylum Chordata; class Aves; order Suliformes; family Sulidae; genus Morus; species Morus bassanus. The sequence continues at coordinate 34,682,031 of CM062570.1, forward strand.
GCCCACCGGATTAAATGGATGGGAAGTTATTTGAGAGAGAGATCCCTCAAATGCACTCTCACAAGGGATGGAGGCAAAGGCATAAGGGTTCAAGAGTGTGCTATGCCTTTGTGTACAGCAAATTGCTTTGTTGGTTTAACTGTATATTTAATGGCACATTTGTCCTTTTCTGCAGTTTTGACAGGATACAAGAATTCGCAGAACCCAAGAAAGCGGCTCGTGTGAATGATCCCAGGTAAGGAGGTACCCAGACAGCCCTGGCTCGAGCTGGTGCAGACCCTTTGCGTTTGTCTTGCTATTGCTTTCCTCTCAAGAGCAGAAGTGACTCCAAAAAACCAGACTGAGATGTTCGGTGCGTGAGGGACTCTCTTCAAGTTGCTCTTTCTTGTTTTCAATCCAAAAACTGGGCTTGACCTGAGTCTTGCCTTTGCTGCCCCATCTGAGCTTCCCTGCTGTGATGTTGTGGGGTAGGATGGTGCTGTGGTGCAAGGGGACCGGACCTCATTGGAGCCGCAGGCTGCTGTATCCTGGAGGACACAGTCAAGCTTTAAGAACAGAGTTGCTGTCTGCATTATGGGGTCAACCTATGGCTTGACAAGCCAGGGCAACAGTTTCTTCAGTCTCTTCTTGGCTGTCTGCATGGGTGTCACTGTGCTTGAAAAAGGCTCTATAAATCCATGACCCTGCTGTTCCCTGTCCTGACTACCCTGGTACCTTCTTGCACCATGGCCTTTCTCTCAATGGGGGATGAGCAACTCCAAATTTGCCCTGGGCACAGGAGAGTAACCACTAACGTGCTGCAAAACCTCACCCACTTTCCATGGCACACCCTGACCATAACATTATTATTATTTTTACTGTCATACCTGTGGTATAGTTAGGTGGTAATGGTGAGGCAAGAAAAATGCAATCATGAAAGTCCCCCAGCTGTTTCAGAGTTGTAGTGAAATGACCCTTTCTGCATATCCACTGGGAACTGTAAAACCAGACTTGTCAGTTGAAGGCTCTTTTCTTTTTGAGTTGACAACCACCACCTGGACAGTGTTAGGAAATTCAGTGCCAGAGAAGGTGAGTGCTCAGGGGATGGCAGCAGCAGTGTACAGCTGTGGGGATCCATAGGGACTGTCTGTGTGTCCCATCCCAGGCAGGGAAGGATAGCCCCAGCAAGCACATTTCATGCTTGTGCATGTTTCTAAAATTTCACACCCTTGCTCTTCTTGCTAGGCTCGTGTGGGGAAACCAAGAGACGATCTGGACCCTCTTGCGGGGTGCTCTGATGGCTCAGCCATCCCCAAGAACAGTGGCACTGGCCAAGCCCAAGCAAGATTTTGGCAAGCACCAGTGCAGGTCAGTGATGTGGTAGCACATCCTGGGGAAGGAGGCAGCTCAGATGGTGCCCTCTAACCAGGGGAATGTGTTGGCTCCCAAGGGAAGAGGACATGCCATCTTCTCTCCTGCCACTGCTGCCCCACAGGTGGCTCCATGTCACTGAGAGCCACCAGGCTGTACTGATGCTTGCAACAGGGGCTGTCTGTAGCAGGGAAGAAAGTGCTGTGGGAGCACAGTCATCCTGAGTGCTTGACCTCCGAAATGACAAGGAACTGGGGGGGTGCTAAGTTTTGGTGCCCTTTTATTTCCTCATACCCACTTCCTGGCTGTGGGAAGGGCTTCTGCAACACGTGGTGGTTGCTGGTCTGATTAGAGCTCTGGGTTCGGATCAGATGCCATAGAAGCCAGCCTTGATCTCAGTCTACAAGCACATGGGAACATGTTCCTCTGCTGTAACAAAAAACCAAACAAACAAAAACACCCGAAAAAAACAACAGCTCTGCTTCAGCTTGGAAGCAGAGACATCATGTGCATGCATGCATGCCTTGATGGAAACATGTATGTGTCACACCTGTGCATACAGAGGGACTGCCTGTCCCTAGAGTGTTCCCTGTCTGTACTGGGGCTGATGCAGCCCAGCCAGGCACCTGGACACAATTAGTGATCCCCTGCATCCTCTTGGAGCCTGGCCTAAGTCTTGAGGATAAAGATTAGGAAGTACTATGAACAGAGAAATCTTGCAGCACCCTGCTGGCTGGAGCAAATCCAGGTCTCTTGCCTTGGGTTAAACCTCTGCTGTTACTGCATGGTGAACAAACAGTCAAAGCAGTTCATGTTTGGGAATAGGAGTGAAAAATTATGTAAAAAATGTAAACTTCAGTGGGGCTGGGTGATGCTGCGTTACTTGAAGCAACTTATCCGTAGCTCAGTTAGAGGGAATGAAGCTCTTTTGGAGACAGGATGGTGGTTGCTGGTCGGTGAGGAGTCCTAGCAATGAGAATGGAGATGAAACCATGTTGGACTCCTGGCTTTCCTCTACGTGGAGGGATGTCAAGACACGCGTATCTGTAGTTTTCTCTCCTCTGCCACTGTCATCAGTTCAGGGGCTCTCCTCCACCTGCGAGCTTCTGCCTCTGACTAACAGTGTCTGTCTGACAGCCCTGCCTGCCTTTCTGCTCACCTCTGCTCACCTCTTCCCTGGTGGTGACAGGCATCTGCCAGCAGCTGTGGCTGATGGAAGGCTGGATGAGCATGCACTAGGCAAGCCTGGGGGGATCCCAAGATGAAAGGACCTGCAAGGCCACAACGTGGTATTAAGCCACTGCAGCAAAGAGGTTTCTAAATTGGCAGAGCTGAACAACAGAGATGCTGCCAGGTTTGTGTTGTGGAATGGCTTCTTGAAATGGTCCAGGGAAAGGCCTAGATTTTGAAAGCAATGCACTGAGGGTGCTTAAAAAAGGACTCTGCATATGCAATCAACATTTGCCTTTAAAGTCAGGAAATCTCAAGTGTAAATGCCCATTTGTTCATGGCTTTTCCATGTGCACCAGTGCCAACTTTTGTACATGCAGCAGCCATGGATGTTTAACCAGACTTAGGATATTATCTGCCAGGATCACATCCTCTGTCAGTTGCCTTTTACTAACTCTTCTGTGCTGTTCCGTAAGATCCCTCTTCTTGTACAGCTGCGGACGGGAATCAACGATCTGGGAGCGTACCCCGCTAGTGCATTTTGGCTTCCCTTCTGATCGGCTGCTGAAGTTGTCTGAACCTAAAAAATACCAGGCTGCTTACCTGCAGCAAAGGTGAGAGGCCAGAAAGCCTGTAGGGTGCTATAGGTAGGCCCTTGGGTCTTGTAGCATCAGCGCAGCTTCAAAGTAATAAATACAGGAACAGAGGACGGGTACAACAGAGGGCAAAATGCAGAGCAGGGACTCTGCTGGGATTAGGACCTCTGGACTCATGGCATGAGTGGGTTCTACAGCTGAAATGGCCACAAGACAAAGCTGCCTTCTGCTGTGGCAAACATGAGGCTTATACATCTCAGCTGCAGCCTGGTTTAACCAGTGTGGGGGAATATCTGTGAGTGGCAGTGCCATGACTCTCTGCTTCCAGACCTCGCCAGTCCCCTGAGTGGCCCGTGTCACCAGCTGCACTGAGCTATAAGGCCTCCCCACGGATCCTGGAGCTTGCACGGCCAAAGGTGCTGCACCCAGAGTTCCTGCTGGCCAGAGAGGTGAGGAGGTGGTTGAGTGAGATTTGGAGGGGACAGTGATGCAGCAAACTGTCCTGAGCTTTTACACCCTGTGTCCTGCCTGTGGATGTGTCCTGCTGAGAGACAGAAGACAGCCAGGCTGGAGCAGCCTAGAATAGCAGGAGAGCCAAGGGAGGAATCTGGGCTGCATCCCCTGATAAAGCAGCCTGGGAAAGTGGAGAAACCTGATGGGAACGGCCTGTTTAGCTCCTAGGGAGTACAGTCATGTTTGTAGTTGGGCAGCTGTGCTCCTGTCTGTGCATATAGGGGGGATGAGCCTGCAAACACTGTGTGTATTTTGACAGTGTTTTACCAGAAGCCTAATTTAGAGATGTATTTCTGAAGTTGCTCCTTTTAGGCGGGTCATTGCTTTGGCAGGGGTGAAGGGGCTTGGGGCAATCTCAGATTACAGTAATTTCCATGGCAAAGGCTAAGTTTTCTGGCTGCAGTCTCTGGGCTGGGAAATAAGACTGTGCTGGAGCGGGCCTTGGCATCAGTAACCCTGTGAAAAATGGGAAGAAGTCCCATGCTGGAGCCGTAATCGCTTTTGCTGTAGGAATGCAGTTAACTGCACCAGTACTTTTACCCTGAAATCTGAGTGTCTCTCCTTAGTAAGGAAATTATTTGATTCAGCCAGGAGGATGAATATGAAAAACAGTTCTTTACTCTGGAATAATTTTCTCTGCACTTTTACCTGGCTACACAGGCTCGCATTACAGGCATTCCTCTCCTGGCTATGAGTGAGCAACAGTTGGGGAAAAAAGTAGTATTGGCTAAGACATACAAATCCCAATAGCGCCAAAATCACCTGGTAGTTCAGGTGAAAGAAAAATAACAGGTGCTGGGAAAATAAGAATGCTCCTTCTTGTGACCATGCCTGTAGAGGAAGGGTGGTGGGTGCTCATCCCTTTGGAGAGGGAGCGTGTCCCTGTGGGCTGCTGCGGAGGAGCTCTGTGTTTGCACATCCCCCTCCCGTTCTGAACCCATGTAGGTGCCAACACAGGTTACAAACGTCGCAGCCTTGGCCAGAGCATCCTCGCGGTTACAGCGTCTCGCAGAGCCCCGGGTCAGGAAGGTGACCTGCTGCTATGAGTACAGCTTTCTGGAATCTGTCATCCGTCCGGTAAGGCAGCATCACCCGGGACCATGCATGGCAGGGACACTGGGCAGAGGGGAGGGCACTCGGTGCCCAGTCGCTGGTGGCTCTCTTCATGGCAGCCCTGGGTGTGCTGCTGTCTGTGAGGCTGACGTCGCTGCTTCCTGGGCTGGAGAGCAGGACTTGTCCTCCATCCAGAGCATGAACTGGCTCCCAGCAGACATCCCCAGAGGAGGGCAGACCTGTGCCTGGCCTGCAGTTGTGGGGATGGGGAGAGATGGACAAGTGTCTAATTGGGATCTCCAGTGCTGGGGGATGGGTTGGAGAAAGGGCTATGAGTAAGATGGGGTTGGAGGGCAAGTGGTGGGACTGGCCAGGCAGTGGTTTCTCCTTCCACAGTTTGTTTGGTGCCAGAAAGAACTGTGGACAGGATCATGTCCCATCTGTGCGAGGTCAGTGGCTGTGAACCTGGGTACTCTGAATTGCAGGCTGGTCACCCTTGAATGCCTGGAGCACCTGTAAGGACCTTCCTCCCCATTCTTCCACAGGTTTCCAAGTCAGCTCAGGAGGCAATCGCGAGCCCTCGGACTCTGGAGCTGGCTAGGGCAAAAAGATTGCATCCTGACTATGTGCCCCTGCAGGATGCTGAGTGGCCAGTGACAAAGGCTGCAAAGCATGCAGTGGCCACACCAAGGCTCGTGGAACTGGCCCAGCCTTGCAAAAGGTAGGTTCTGCTTCCCTGCCGTGGGGAAATGATCAGCTGTCAGCCCGTTTTGTGCAGGCCATGACACCTTGTTGATTTGGGTTTGGCCAGTGTGATTAAGCCACTGCTCTTCCACTTCCAGAATGCATGGATTTTGTGTGGCTGGATGTGCTAACACTACATGGATTGCAGTTTAAAAAGCATTCTTGGGGTAGGAAGGAGAATCAAAAGAGAAGAAATAGGAACTTTCTAACTCCAGTAGGAATTACTGGAAAAAGCAGCCAGCTGACACATGGCACAGTGTAGCACATTCGTGTTGCCCAGTATGATGCAGCCGGCCTCAGCCTGGGCTGTAGGACATGCTGGGTGGGATGTTTCACAGAGGGTGAGGGAATGCCTGCCTGTAGTGGCTGTGACAGCTTCAGTGGGAGATGGAGCACCCCCTCCCACTAGTGCCCTGGTGACAGCAGCGGAGGCATGACTGCTTTTGTCCTCCTTTGACAGGGGAGGGCAGGGCTCAGGTGGAGGTGTGTCCGCTGGCAGGCAGCTTTGAGAGCTGGCCCTGCTCCTCCAGTTGGAATTGACTGGCTCTGTCCTCGCTCCCCCAGGCCTCCTATGGACTTGGCTCAGTTCAACCCAGATGCATTCACAGTGAAGGAGACTGCTAAGAAGGCAACTTGTTCTGCTCGGATCCAAGAGCTGGCTCGTCCGATTAAGCACTGAGCCTCAGAAACACAGCCCGCTGCTCGTGCTGGCTGCCCCCACCACCCCTTGGAACATCACCCTCTTTGGGCTGTGCTGTGGCTGGAAAACCTGCTTGATCACGGCGCAGAGGCAGCACCCAGCAGGAACATTTTTCTTACGAGCAGCCACTTTCACTGGACTTATGTGGGGAGTTAAATAAAATGGTTATTCCTTAAGAACAAAATAGTCACCAGGGGAAGTAAGCAGAATTTGACCTAATGTGGTAAGCCTCTTTCCTTAGGATGGGTTATGCCTAGAGTTAGTCACTCTTCTTATTTTTTTCTGTAATAGTTAAAGGAGTAATGAAACAACTGCTGGGGGAAGCCAGCGCAGGAACTGTTCTTTCACATAAAGAAGTGTGGCAAACCAAAGCTGACAGCACACAGTAGGTTGATGCAACACAACTCCTGACCTTGGGTTTCAAAATTTTTGCAAAAGTTTCAAGATCTTCTTAGTGACACTCAAAGTTTTGTGCTTGTGACAGAAGCAGAAACACAAAAGGCTGCAAAATTCCAGATCCAGGGCTGGATTTGATAAGGTGTAAAGCTTTAGTACAGACTTTGGAAATGCTGGGGTGGCATGTGCATTGAGTTGGCTTGGATTTGGGGCCCGTTTTCTCAACTACCTGGAGAATGGGCAGATCCAGCCTTTAGCTTTGCATGCATCTTTGATACAAGTTACACAGGTGGGTTAAATCTGTGTGGTTCAGATATTCAGTTGTGTGACACTGGGCAAAATAATGGAGCTCTGCATTGGGATTTTTGGAGACTAACTCAAAAAAGCAGAGTTCTCAGTGTAAGGGACAAGGCACGTTGCAAAGACTAAGAAGAAAACAGATATCGGTGCCAGACTCTGCAGAACAAACTCTGAGCTCCAGTCAGGTCTGAGGGTGAGTCGGTTTGACAGCTGGATTGCAGGGGAACAACACAGCCCGCGTAGGACATGGCACAGGGAGATTGCTTTTATCTGTTTCTTACGAGTTTGGTGTGCTTTGCACTGGCAGCCTAACCACTGGCGATGGGCTGGAGATAACGAGGCAAGAGAGATGCTCTCCAGCAAGGGACAAAAGCCATAAATGAAGGCATGTGGCAGTTTCAGTGCCAGTGTATCTTAATCTTCCCTGTGTTAAGCTGATTCTCCTTCTAAAGGCGTAGAGGCAGGTGACCACAAACCAGAAGAGGATTAATCAGAGGATCCACTAATTGATCCAGTAATCCCCTAAGCAGAGGATTTTTGAACCCTTTTGAGCAAGGTAAGGTCACTGGGCAAAGGTGCTGGCTATTTTTTAGCCCATGCATTGTCCTGTACCAGGATGGATGAGAGTTTGGGCTTTGTGCAAGAGCTGCAGCACAGCTGCATCCCTCAGGATTGAGAATGGCCCAAAGGAGGTTGGGGTCTGCCCCCCATCCTGCAGGGCAACCCCAGCACCACCAGTCTCTGCTGCCTCGGGGCTTGGGGTGTGCGTGGAACTGTGTGGGCTGCCAGGGATGGACCTGTGGGTGCCCTAGAGGAGGAGGTTGCCCACGTCTGCGGGCTATCCCTGTGGCAAGAGGGGAAACCCACGGTGTGCACTGAGGCTGAGGAGAAGTGTTGCCCTCCCAGAAGAGTCTGCCTCCTGCCACTGGGGCAGGGAGCACAAGCAGGGACATAACACAGCTCCACTCATCAAAAAACTTTGTTTTTTTATTAATGCATTGGGGAAAAAAAAAAAAGACCGGTTCTTTCCCTTTGGTGACCTTTAACAGAAATGTGAGAAATGCATTCCAGGGGGGCTTGGTTTGGTCTGATTATAGTGCAGGCACTTGGTTTGCCAATATCCAGAGCTGACTCAGGCATCCTGAGCTAACCAAGATGTGAAAAACACATCTGGTTTTTCAAGTGCCCTCCTCTCTGGATGATCTGTATATTAAAGCTAGCACACATACTTTGCCTCTGGGCATCACAAAGAAAAGAAATCTTTTTTCCTCCTTCTCTGTTTGAACCTTTCATGGCAGCTTTTCTGCAAGCCTGGGACAAGGGCATGAGACTGCTTTGCTCTGTGCAGCCGCTGTTAATGGATGGGAATTACTAGACAGGTTATGCAGCCATCAGAAGCTGTATACACATATATATATAAAATAATTTTTTCCTGGTTATGTACAATTTAAATAAAAATTATGTTAAATAGCAGGGTATTACTTTATATCTCAAAACCTATTGCAACATAAGAATCCCAAGGAAACCCACTCTGAAGAGCTTCACCATCATTTACAGCAGGCATGGGGATCAGAGCAGCATCCTCTAGTCCCTGACAGAGCCGCTTTCTGAGGGCAGTCCTTCAGACTTCCTCCACTCCGCCAGGCGCTGCTTGAACCATTTCTGGAGGAAAAAAAAAAAAACCAACAGAGATTGAGTGCATTGGGCTGAGCGAACCCTCCAAATAACTTTGCTAAAGGTGCAGATGTGGTCAGCACATGGGACCAGGTGAGGAAAACTCACGGCACTGCTGCCTTGTAGCAAGGTGCTGCACTATGCCCCGGCAGTACAGGCAGCAGGACAGCTGCTCCTGACTGAACAGCCTTGTTACCTATGTGTGCACCTCTTTCAAACTAATTTGTCTTGCTTACTTCAGACCTTGACAGCATGGGTGAGTCCTCGTTTTATTGCTGTGAGTCCAGGTTTTTCTTGTGAACAGAGTAAGAGCTTGGCTAAGGAGCTGCTGGATAGTGTCTGTTGAAATGGTTGGAGCAACGAAACAATCACTGCAGGTCCAAAAATGACAGGAATCAAAAGTTGCTTCAGAAAGGATGAGAGGGACAAAACAGTGGCTTTCAGCAAATTTAAGAACAAATAGATTTAAAAAATGGACTAAAAATTTTCTTAGTCTTCAAGCAATACGCATGGCTATGTTATTCTGTAGTAACTTAGCATCTCTAAGCCAACTCCCAGAGCTGCTGATACCACTTCAACACAGCTGCAATTTCAAATGTTAGATAAAATACAGCTGGATAAAGCCACACTACCTCTGTAAGAAGACAGATATAACTCATATGTGCCGGAAGCACAGCTCAGCCTTTTGTTTGGGAATAGGCCTGTGATTTGCTTTGTTGATGCTCATTTTGTTGCTATATTTGTTCAAGGCTATTTTTGAAGCTATTGTGGTCCGTAACGATACAACCACGGTGCTCTCTACAAGTGGCTCTTGCACTAGCACTGCCTTGGACTACATCCAGTCAGATGATTGCCTGCCTAGACTCCTCCCAAAAATTTCACTTCCTATCCTAAACCATCATCTCCTGTTGACTCAGTACCTCTTTGCATCTCAGTTACTAAATTTTTTATTAAAATGGCTGCTATATCTAGCTGATAAAGCACTCAGGAACTCAAGAGCGATGATTCTCTGTGTCATACGCAATGCAGGCACTTTGCAGCTCACCATCCCAGTCTTGATCCTGTCCCTAATGTGACCTTCATCTCCGATCTCTAGGAGCACTCTGGATTCGTGGGAAAAGATGGTTATCAGGGAAGATTTTAAGACATCTCCAGAGATCTCCTGGGCATATATGGCCTGTGTTTACAACTTGCTTTAGGAAAAAAAGTGGAGCAGTGCCATTTCTAAGGAGGAAAAGGTATTTCAGGGGTACTGCCTGCCTGTTGTCTCAAACAAGCAGTGCAATGTGGTGTTTTCCCGAAAGTGGGTTCATTCACCCGGTGTGCAAAATGCCAAAACACACACAGAGTGGAGGTATTTTATTCATTGCATATTTGCGCAGAGATGGGTGCTAGGTGGTAAATCCACAAAGCTAGCACCCCTCACCAAGAAACTACGAGGTATTTATACAGTTAAATGTGTCTGTAACAACTATTATTCACGCTCCCCACAGCTAATCATTGGTTAGTTTTTCCTCACTTCATCTTAAATGTACAGCTCCCTTTAAATTTGCCATGTGTGCTCAGAGATTAAGGGGCTTATTTGAGTAGGGGACTTTCCGACCTATGGGCATGATTTTTAGTATTATAATGAGGAGAGTTCACCTAAAGGACACTTAGTTTTAGTTCTTATCAACTTGCATAAAACATCCTGATTAGTTGTCCTTCTTGACTTCATACTTTATCACTCAGCTTTTGGCACCTTCTGAGGCAGGATGTTCCCTTTTATCAGTCTCTCAGTTCTCCTTCAAGGATATAGTAGTAAAACAAATGCTTCCCTATCTCTCAGTTCCCTCCTCTGACCGCCAGATTCTGTTCTGCAAAACTCACATGGTCCATTGTTATTCATTAGTGGAAAATTTCATTTTCTGCGGGATATCAGTGGTACCCGCCTGACACCAAAGCGCAGTAGAGGAGGGGTCTCCTTTTCCACTCCAGCCAAGGACTATCAGTGCAAGGGATGTTATACCAGCATCCTTCCCTGGGACAGGCTAAATGCTGGCATTGCCTGCTCAGCTCTCATATCCCTTTGGCTTTGCTCAGGGAGAGCCAGGCTTGGCAGCTCTTTGCGAAATGCTAACTTTTCAGTGGGTTGGATTTCTTTTCTATACCCATCAGTGCTGCTATGGATCTAGTAGCTTATGAAACACCTGCATCAAAAACAGCCGCACTGCAGCCTGAAGGAATTGGGAAGGAGCTGTTTGCTTCTGAAGCCCAGGGTAGCCTGCAGGTAGCCAGATGGGGCATAGGGCTCAGTGGAAGTCTCAGACAGTGGCAGCCTGTCCCTGTGGAGGGACATTTGGAGGCCTCTATGCCTCCTGGAGAGGCAAACAGTCTTGCCTGATGTCTGGGCTTGGGGACGCTGAACTAGCTAATTGCAGTGAGGGGTAGTGTGCACAGCCTGAGCATGACCCACAGCACATCTGCAGGAGTTGCATCTATCTTGTATCTGTTCTAAAATTACTGTAGTTTCTTCAGACCATAAAGCCAGCAGTGGTTTGGGCACCCAAGATTATCAGAAATGGGTTGGCAAGAAAGGACAGCATGCATGGATTGTATACTCAAGGCTCTGCAGCCAGCCAGTAACCCTCAGCATGTGCCCTTGTTCTGGCTGCAGGAAGCACCAGCCTGGTCTCCAAGCCCAGGCTGGAGATGGGGCTCCCAGGTGGGGTGGGGCACAAGGATCCCAGTGGGGCACGGGGCTGCTATGCAGGAGGCCACGGCTGTGGGATGAAGGGGCTGCAATTACAGAGGAAGGGACTTTGGGGGTGCAGGGGCAGGAACATGTGGGGTGCAGGGAGGTGCGGTGGTGCAGTAGAGCTCTGTGGGTGCAGTGTGGGGTTGGGAGTGCACTGGGGGTTGCAGAGGTGCAGAGGAGACCTGTGGGTGAAGTGTCGGGTGCAGTAAGGAGTATGAGGGGTGCAGGGTGGTGCAGAGAGTGTAAGTAGGGAGCGTACGGGACATGGAGGCGTGCAAGGGGTGCAGTAGGAAGCATGTGGGGGGACAAAAGGGTGCAGGGGTTATGATAGAGCATCAGGGACAGGACAGGCAGGAGATGCGTGGGGAGTGTGTGGGGCACAGAGGCATGCAGGGGGAGCAGGGCAGGGGTGAGGGGTGCACACTCACCAGGGTTTGCTCCTCAGAGAGTCCGGTCTCGGCTGCGATGAGGCACAGTGTGGTGGGGTCAGGATGCTTGTTCACCTTGCAGAAGTTGTACTCCAGGATCTCCAGCTGCTCCTCAGTGGGAGTCACTGGCTTCTCCGTGGCCATCTCCTCCTTGGGCAGGGCTATGGGGCCAGGCACTGTGGAGAGTGGCTGGCGTCATTGCCTATTCTGGGAGCGGCCAGTGGGGCCACATTTGCTGAGCCCCAGATTTTCCATCTCCATTCCCACCACCTCCCCCCTCTCCAGTGGCCCCTGGCCACAGCAGGGCACAACTCCCTTCCTAAAGGCACAATGGGGAGCTAAGCTGGGAGCCCCAGTCCCCCAGAAACTCCTGCCTCAGTTTCCCCACGGGCAACCGCACGCTAACAGCACCCAGCTGAGCTGTCTCACCATCCTTAGCTGGCAGGAAGCTGCAGCCTGTCCTCTGCTCAGCACTCCCCTCTTGCTGTATTTATAGCCAGTGTGACTCCCATGGGGACGATTCCTGTTTACGGCCGTATTTAGACCTGGGCGTCACTTGGGAGTGATGTCACAGCAATGGGCATGTTGGGGGGGTTAATTTAAAGACATTAATTAAAAAACACTGTTTATCCTCTGGGTGAGGGGACAGTAGCTGGCATCCAGCCTAGTGGTTTGTTTTTTTTTTTTCCTTCTCCCCAGCCACCCAGCAAGTTTGTGCAGGGGAATCACAAAACAGAGGATGCAGGACCTTTTGGGAGCATGGGCTTGGACCCAGAAATCACCCCATTCTCCCTCCTGATCAATGTCCTGGTTCTCCTCCTAGCAACGTGGCTGGACATCACACAAAGCTGGCGATGAGCAGGACAGCTCCTTTGTTTTTACTAATACTTAATGTTATCGCACATAGTCATAAACAGTCATGTTGTTCCTGAGCATAGCTGAACTGTTTGTTTGCTTGTTTTTTTGGTGTATAAGTGAAGGGTCAGTCCTCAGAGAACTGTACCCCGTGTCCGTCCGTTGCCCAAGCACTCACTGCATTCAGCTGCAATTAGTGCTTGGTGCTCCCAGCAATGGCAGAAGCAAGGAACCCACATTCTTCTCCAGAGTAACGTTTGTCCCAGTTGTGCTTTGCACGAATCTCTGGCAGACTTGGCACAAAAGCACAAGCAAAACAAGTAAGTACACCTTGGGTAAGTCCCACACCTCCCTTCTGCAGGGCTCCAAGTTTGCTCCCATGTGGCGGAGAATGAAGCCTGCCAATTCGGTCAACTGAAACACGAGGCGTTGCCCCCACAAAGCATGCAGAAGTCCCTTGATGCTGAATCATCTTGGTGTTTCCGAAACCAAGCTGTGGGGTGTTGGTGGGGGAGGAGCTGGGTGCAAAAATGTGGCCTTTCTTGATCTGCTCTCCTGCTGTCCGAGTTGCCTGGCCCATCTCTGCCAGGCGGGCGGGACGGTGTTGCTGGCTTTCCAGTGCTGCCAGGAGCCCTTGGCCTGCTGTGGGACCCCTCTGGGCCATCTGTTCCCCTCCTCAGCTGCACACCTGCCCTGCCTCCACCTTGCAGTCCAGTTTCTCCTTCCCTTTGGCTCTGGGGTGTAAGCCAGGCACCTCCATCATACTGCACACCTACTGTGTAGCTTTAAACCCAACTGCTTTCCCAGTTGATGGATAACTCACCTTAACCCACTTGGTACCCTGGGGAGTACTGAATGCCCCAGGGCTCTCACTTGCTGACAGCACTGCTGGGATGGGGCTCAGCTCCAAAACTGCCTTGCAGCTTGCAGAGAGCCAGCTCTCCTATTCATGAGAGGCTGGAGAGATCCCCTTCTTTGAGCTTTACCTCAAAAAGCAAAAGCCTCACTGAGTCTTTTCTGCAGGAGGTTGCTTTGACTAAAAAAAGGATCCTTTGGCATGTGAGTAGGGGCTTATAAATAGACCAGGGCTGGTTGTGAAACAGCCCACTTTTCTTGAGTCACTTGGTAAATACTGATTGTAACACAGTGGTTGCGTTAAGGCTGGAGCACCTCTGAGCGTGATGGAGTGTGCTGGTAGACAGCATCATCCACCACCCAATGGATGGACTGGGGAAAAAACACCTTTAACCCCAGGTGCTGCAAGCTGAGCTGGCCTTGTCTGCAGAGTGTTGCAGCCACAGGTGTGTGGCAGCAGCTGCCTGGGCTTTCCTGGCATCAGCTCAGTTCAGAGTTGTCCATATAGGAAGGGGGTGGACACAGTTCAGTCCCTCATGCGTGTGAGCTGCTGGGGGCCAGGTGAATGCTGCTTATCTACCTTGGGCAGTTGGAGACCTCTGGAAATGATGCAGGGGGAGAAGGAGATCCCCCGGACTTGAGGTGCTGCTCTTCAGCACTGTGGCTGCCAGAGTCTCCATGAGGTCACAGTGCAGATGAGGCCAGGCTTAGGCAACAAGTCCTTTCTCCCCTCCTTGATTAGCACCCCACGTCAACTCCGAGCCACCTGCCCTTCCTGGATAAAGTCACCACAGGGCTCCTCATCACCTCTGGATCATGCATCTAGCCTGGGCCACCAGCAGCAACATGTCCTGGTGGTTTATAAATCACTGTTTGCAGCCTGCTGCATTAATGTACATTGATGTGTGTGCATTGATTTGCATAGGAAACACGTGCTTCACCTTTCATGTTTCATCTTCACAGCTGTTTCTATTTCTGATAACCTCCAGGTTCCTGAGGCATTTCCCCGTAGGACACAGTATCTTCTACCTGCTGGCAGCTCAGGGTGCCCCAGCATGCAGGATGTGATTCCTGATGCTTTTTCCTTGTGTCCCCTCTATCCCTGCTCTGGAGGGAGAACAGTTCCTACCTCTCCAGGCTGTGAGATGGCTTTCAGGAAAAGGTCAAAATCCTGGGGGTCTTGGAGGGCTCTGCAGGTCTCCCCACATTGCTCCACTGGGCCCTGGAGGTTTTCAGGAGCTGTGTGTCCCCGCGCCGCATGTGGCACCCAGCACTTCGCACCTCTTGGGTGCTAAAAATTAGAGGTATATGACAGGACTTGAGGGCACCAGGAGTCCCTAAATGTCCTGATTGGCCATATCTGGACCACTACTCATCTACCCGTTACTTAAATGGAGCCCCGTTTAAGCCCAGGCCTGGAGCCTGGCTTTCAGGCTGCACCGGCCCTCTCTTCTGTACAGGACAGGTGATTTTCTTTCTTACATTTCTTTAAGCCTGGCAGAAATGTGGAGAATCACAACTGTTTTGCTCAGCTGCTGAAAAGCACCACCGCTCACTGCTTTTTTTCTGCCTACTTTTTTGCAGGCATTGGAAAAAAAAAGGCTTTTTCAGTGCAAAGGATGTAAACTATCTATTCGGCTTTCAGAAAGGTTGGGAGGGCTGTGGTCATCTTTCAGCTCTGCAAGCAGTCCCATATCCACTGCTGTCTCCCCTGGGCAGCACAGGGATGGGACTTCGGTGGCAGGGTGTTACTCACCCAGGCAGAAATGACAATGCCAGATGCACTGTCACAGTGAAACCACAGCGCTGGTGACACCTGCTCTGCCCTATGTGTCAAGCTAAAGTGCACCAGTGAATTCACACTTGGCTCTGACTAACTGTCTTGGTTTTAGGTGGAGCAATGTGAGAGCAGCCACCAGCTGAAGCTTGCAAGGGGTTGACCAATTGCCTGAGCTGCAGGTGGCTCCAGCCAGCATTGCTGTGTACATGGAGGCTGTGCAGGCAGCACCTGGTGCTCTTAGTGTGGCTGATAGGGCATTGAAATGCACCTCCAGAGCCATTTTGGAGCGAGCTGATGGACACAAGTTGCAACAAGAGAAAGTCTTATTAGACATTGGGAAAAAAATCTTCAGAGTGGAGGGAGGGTCCAACATGGGGATGGGGACCAGAGAGGTGGGGGCACCTCCATCCTTGGTGATCTCTAAAAATCAGCTGGACAAGGCCCTGAGTGACCTGACCTAGGTGTGAGGTAGGAGCAGTGGGATGGAGAGAGACCTCACTCCGCTACTGCCTGTGTCCTGTGGTTGCACCCAGCTCCCCAGAGACAGCCTGCAGTTACCAGCAGGGTCTCCCAGCTTTGGCCTGAGATGGGAGAGGACATCCCTCTGTCTCCCAGCATGCCTGCCCAGCACTGCTAGTGCAGTCAGCATTTACTATCCTGGCAGAAAGCAGCCACTTTTCCAGAAGAGACATGAGCTCTGTTTGCTCAGCTTTGCTTTTTTGAATGGCAGACAAAATAGCTGGCTGGCTATGCAGCTTTCCAACCATTTACTGCACCCGAAGCCCCTGGAAAACTCTCTGAACAGTAGCTGCTGCCCAGCTGATGGGGTCTCATAGCCCTTGCTGGGCTGCTTGACCCTTTGCCCAGTGCTTTTCCCCACTGCAATGGCTGGGATGCGACTGGAGGCATCTGCATCTGGTTTTAGCTTGCAGCTATTTCCTGCCACTGCAAGGATCAAAATAGCAGTTCTCAATGCAAACGAGCCCTCCTACCCTCCCTTGCTCTGCTGTAGAGCCATGTCCTGTCCCGAGCTTTGCTCAGCCTCCTGCTGTGGGGTGGCTGTGGATAACATCAGCCGGCATGGCGCACAGGATAAGGTGGGACGGAGGCTTTAAAAATAAACCAGACCCTGCCATAAATAAGGAAAAAACACCTGTCATGCATCCTGTAAACTACCCGTTCAGCCTTTTAGAAGATAATACCAGATAGGAACAAAGCAAACAAGAGCACAGCAGCTGCTGAAGCAGAGGCAGGTCCCTGTGGTACCCCCAGCCTGGGGGTCTCTGCTTGCCTGTGTGCCCTTCTCCCTGCCCAGGCTTGAAGCTTTCCCACCACAGCCCTGCTGGGTGCTGCTCCAACCTCCCCAGCATCAGTAAGCGCAGGTCGGCTCCTCCCTCCACCCCCCCATCCCCATCTGCAAATCCACCCCAGCACCCCCAGCTCAAAGCCAGCACTTACCTGGAGCTGGTAGGGACCAGAAGTGTGTAAAACAAGAACCCCGCAGGTCCTTGGGTGACTGCTTAAGTATCTGTGTGTGTGTGTGACAGGCGGGGACCTGAAAAACCTGCCGCAAATCACAGGAGCTCCCGGGATCCACAGCTACTCTCTGGGCTGGTAATTCAGGTTTGGCATCCACTCTCCTTGGCAGGGCTCAACGCATGGTTGTACGCGCTGCGGGGCTCTCCAGACGGGTGGCATGGGGAGCTGTCGGGGCTCATCCTGCCATGCTCTGGGCTGGGGGATGCCATCCTGCGGGCCCCAGGGATACCTGCAAGGGTACAGGAAGGGTGAAGGCAGGGAGCTCAGCCATTCATCAGGGTTTCAGCTGAGCCTGCCTGCCTCTTTGGGGACCCTGGGGCACCCACCACTGCCCCCCCAGCGAGGCTGCGACCAGCTCCCCTGCTGTGGGCAGCCCCACTCCTGACTTTACTGATGGAGCACGGCAGTGGTCACTGCTGTGCAGGGCTGGCTTCTCATCTCACTTTAGTCCCTGCAAATGATTTGTCCAGGTTTAAGGTTCCTGACTCTGCTGTCGCTTTAGTTGGCCCTGTGATCCTGCCAGGCTGGGTATAGGGTCAGGACTGGGTCCT
Source organism: Morus bassanus (assembly GCA_031468815.1). NCBI lineage: Eukaryota > Metazoa > Chordata > Aves > Suliformes > Sulidae > Morus > Morus bassanus. Next base: position 34,699,272 of record CM062570.1, read on the forward strand.
GGAACTGACCTGCTGCTGCAGCCCAAGTGTCTTCAGAGGCACAGGGCAGGAGCCTGGCTGGGGATGGGGAGGAGGGCAGGGCATCCTCTTCTGCCAAAGACCTATACTCTCCTCGAGTAAAGTGCCTGGGAGCCTGCTGTCCCCAGTGGGGTAAACTGGAAGCATTAGACAGCAGCTTAAAAATAGGCATCTTGTGGGGTGCAGTGGGGAGGAGCTGATTTTCTCTCAGCTCACAGGCAGCTGGAAGGGGATGCTGGAAAATCGGAGGGGATGGAGTAAGGTCTCATGAGAAACTGAGTATGGGTTGCAATGGCTGAGATTATCTGCAGAGCAAAAGGAAAACTGGCACTGGATGCAAAAAGCTGTGGAGCTAGCTGGAGCCAGGGGCAGGGAGCCCTGCCCCTGGGGAGAAGTGGCTGGACAAACCAAGGCAAGAAGCCTGCCATATGTTTAGCAATGAGCCAAAACCATCCTGAAGATTGAGTGGTTTTGTAATGTGGGGAGAGACATGAGCCAAGGCAAGGGGATTGTGAAGAGAGCTGCACCAAGGGCAGGCAGACCGCTGCTAATTTTCCTAGCAGGATGACGTTGATCAAGCAAGAGTGCTTTTGCTACAGGGATAGCCTCACTGTCTGATAAACCAAGTGATGCTGTTCAGTGGCTGCCAGAGGAGGGTTTCAGGAGAAGACTTGATCCTGCATGCCTTGGGCAGGCACCCGGCCAAGGGGATATGCCCTGTTTATCAGTGGTGCTAAGTGACAGGAGCATGGGCAGCAATGGAGGGGCAAGCAGGTTGGAAAACATGTCCAAAGAGATGGCTCCAGCAGCTGTGGCTGGGGAGACTGGGGTGCATTCAAGGGGGCTGGAGCAGACCTCTGCAGCAGGACGCAGCCCTGGATTTTGAACCCAGCATGGGAGGTCCAGGCAGAGGCCCTGAACTGCATACTGCCACGTGCTTCAGGGAGCTTTGGTGGGTATTGCTACTTACCTGCCCCATGCCTATGCTATGTCCTGGCACCTGCTCTTGGCTACCCTTGGAGACAGGACAGATGGGAAGATAGTCTGGTCCAGAAAGGTTTTCTTGTGTCTGTATGATGCCTTTTATTTTCTTCCATGCATGTGCCCTAAGCATTGCAAAATGTGAGTAACCTGGCCTGCGGGAACAGGATCAGCTCCTCTCTTCCCTTGTTTATTACTGTCAACAGAGAGAAAGTCTTTAATGTGGAAAAAACCCTTTTCCCTTAGCTTGTGAACCCAGCCCAGACTTGCGTTGGGAGTGCTGGCAGCGACGTGTTTCAGGCTGAGACATGCCATTGAAATGGCTTCAGAGCTGCTGGGAGCCCAGCAGTGACAGTGCGCAAGTCATGGCACAAATCTGTCTGTGTCTGGCTGGCAAATGCTGATGCTTTTCTGATCCTGAAATCTTTTAGGCCCTATTTCTCTTCCTGAGAGAGGTCCAGAGTACTGCTGGAGTTTATGCTTCACCTGGTATGAGGAAATCCTGTCCCCAGAGGATGTCCCTTTGTCAGGAGAATTAGATTAAATAGAAAAAAAATGCAGGGTGCATCTAGGCCCATCACAGAGTTTTCCTCACTACAGCAGAAGAAATACAGCTGTTGTGATGTGCATTTGACAATTTTGCATGATACTGTGGCATTGCAGCAAGGAGTTGGCAGCTGCAGCCTGTGTTCAGCATCCCACTCCTCTGGACCCCTCTTGCAGAGACTTGAATATCATCCAGTGCTTGCAGTATGGCAACATGTTGTGGGGGGCATCGGACACATAGCTCATGGCCATCCTGGCCCAAATGTTGTCCCTCTAATGCAGTGTGGAGGCAGGACGGAAAAAAGATGAAGAGGAGAGGGGGGAAGCAACTTGCCAAGCCATTAGGAGAGAATGGGATATAATTCAGCTTTTCTGACTTGTTCATACTGCCTCCTTTGCATGCATGTATCTCTTCTGAATTTTCCAATGTTTTCCTTCCTGAAAATGAGGCTTGGTACCAGCACCTCTTGTCTGGGCATTAAGCAGAGATTTTTTTTTTTTTTCTAAGTATGTGAGTTAAAAAATGTGTGCTTTCTAGAGACCCCCTCGAACCCAATTGTCAGAAAGGAAGCAAAACCTTCCCTTCTCCCCCTGAACACACCAATGCAAAGGAAAACCACAAAAGCCATCTTCTGTTTTGTTTTCCAGTGTCTTTTTCCTGATGTGCTGGGGTTTTCTGGCTACTAACTCAAAAAATGTGGCTGGAAACAAGACTTTACAGAATTTTTTGGCTTCCATTCAGTTAGAGAAGAGTTTCCTAGCCAGCCAGTACTGAGTCACAGGATAACGCTTGCAGCTAATCAGATGAGATTTCTACCTGCAAAACCCACTTGCCCCAAAATAGTGTAAGAGGTGGGTTGCTCTGCAGGGTGCAGCTAACAATTGACTTTGCTGGATACCCCAAAACACAAGAACCTGCTGAACCATTGACTTTTTGATCAGTTTTGCCCTGGGAGAGCAGCAACACTAGCTGCAGCCCAAGAGCCAGCAGCACACAGTGCTCGGATCATGCCTGGGGCAGGAGGAAGAGGAAGAGGTGGGCACAGGCAGCTCCTTGCTGCCCTAGTTGCTGGAGCAGGGCTGCCTGCTGCCCACCCAGGCTCAGCAACTGCCTCAGCTGCACTCTCCTTCATGCATTTTTCCTTTTGTTTTAGTGGGCAGGGTTCAGCCTGTCTCTTCTCAGCATCGGAACTGATTCAGGCCAGACAGATACAAATCAGATGTGACTTCCAGTAAGATTCCTGCCTTTTGTTTGTCCATGGGATACAGTCGTGTGGATGGAAACAGTGGTGTTTTATTGCTCCTCCAGTTGTTCCAATACTTCTCAGAGAACAGTGTCATCTCATCAGTATTTCCAAGTGCAATCTCTGCCTAGGATACAGTCTTCCTCCCTCCTCTCCCTCTTACTAACCAGATTGTTTTGAAGTGACTAAACCAGGCACTGATACGTGCAGTTCCTTGCCAGGAGGCTTTTCAGCAGTGCTGCCATTGCTTGTAGGCAGAGCGTGCCCTAGCATGCGGAGAGAGCTGGCAGGGTATCACATGTGTGAGCCCACAAAAAGAGGGGCTCTGGCACTGGTGAGAGGCAGGGAAGAGGCTAGAGGAGACACACAAATCTGCTCTCTACTCCTGGAGTGCTGGAGGGATGTGAAGAGGAGCAAATGCCCTTCCAGAGATTTGGATGGCTGCGCATTTTCTAGGGAGCAAGTCAGGGAGGCGGGAGGCTGGAAAACGCCTGCTGAAATCCATCCTGGTCTGAACCTCTATGCTGAAGCTGCCTGGTTTTGGAAGTTCTGACTCAAATACTTGTATATAGGTCAATGAAAAGATGTTATCCCTCCCTGGAGCAGGGATAAGCTCTGCCAGACCACCAGCACGCGACTAGTGTGGCCCTCCTGGTTGCAGGCATGCTGTCCCGAAAGCCTACCCCAAGGAGAGCGAAGGGCTGTAGCAGGGTGAGCACAGGTCCTCACAGCCTGTAGCTGTGCCATCGAGCCCAGCTGCTCTCCTTAACCTTCACTGTGAGGGACAAAGACCACGTTTTCCCCTGTGCTGTCCCAGGCCAGGCAGCCCATGGGTGCTGCTCGCTGTGAGGGGCAGGGAGGGTGCCCCTGGCTGCGGGAGGCACCTGGGCCCTGCACCCGCCTCGCAGCAGTGGTGATGTGCAACCAGCAACGGTCCCTGTGGATTCTGTTGGACCAGTTCGGGTGGGTGGCACAGGGCCATCCATCATGGGCACCCACTGAGAGGTGACCCTGGCACCACTAGCTGCTGGGGCATCGCCGTAGGCCCCGGGGCTGTGAGCAGTATGGGATATCTCCCTGCAACACACGCCACAGCCCCCAGGGCACCCGTAGGGCCGCTGTGGCACTGGCAGGTGACCAAGATGACTTGTAGAGTGACAGTGAACAGGGAAGGGATGTAACGGAGACTAGCCCTCTGCTCTGGCTGCCGGGTGTCAGGAAGCAGCTTCAGGGGCCCTGTGCAATTAACTTAAAAAATGTTTTTCCCTTTAGCAACCTGGGTTTTGGTGCTCTGTTTTTGCTGCTCTCTTTTGCTGGCACTGATGAAGGTGTCGCAGCTACCTGGGTGCTAGCTGCCCACAGTCTTCTCTACATGGCTGGCCATGGGGACAGCTGGGTGAGCACAACAGAGGCGCTCAGAGCTGGCTCCCTCATTGCTCTGACAGCCTCACCACCCCAGGGAGCAGGTCACTGGCAGTGGGACATCCTCTGCTCCTGGGAGCACCCCCCTGCTCCAGCTTTGGGGGCTGGGGCACTCTGCTGTCAGAGGGTCAGTTGTGTCCAGCGTGTCTGGCAGAAAGGCTCCAGGCTGCAGGAGGATGCTCCTTGCTGTCTCTCTCAGGATGCAGTGACCAGGCTAGCAGATGGGGGTGCTTTCCAGGGAGGAGCAGTGGGAGCAGGGTGCTGTGCTGCAGAAGCAAGCAGCTGGAGAGTGCTCAACCGATGGGAGAGCCCAGCAGGCTCAAACAAGCACAAACACCCTAACAAACCTGAGCTAAAGAAGCTGTACCTGCACCACTGCTTAAGGAAGTCCCACTCTTGCCTGCAGCATGCGTTTTTGCTCGTCCTGCTGGAGAGGAGCAGTCTGGGGAACACAAGAGGCTGGGTGTGCCAGTTCCCATCAGCAGTGAGGTCAGGTCCTAGGGGCTCACTGCCAAGCTGAGGCTGTTTGAAGCAAAAGGAGGGCTTCTGGCGCTGGTGTGGGATTGCCTTCATGTTGCTCCGAGCGTCTATGTGCCCATCTCTTGGCTGGCTGGTAGTACATACAGCCAGTGTGTCTGGCTTCCCTGGGTGGGTTTTCCTCCCTTCTTCAAGGGCTGTTTCTTGGCTCAGGCCTATTCCTGGCTAGTAAGATCTTCTCCAGAGAGGGCTTGGTGTAGGGCCATGTCTCCTGTTTCTTAAGTCTATGGCCTGGCCACAGGGAACCCTGCTCAGTGGGGCGGACACAGCAGGGCTGAGCTGAGAGAGCCCACTGGAGAGCTGTGTCCCCATCACCGTGCTGCTCCTGCTGTCCTGCACTATCCTGTCTGCATGGCAAGGGAGCCCTGGACCAGGCTGTCAGGGCTTTCCAGAGCCTGTTTCCCTTGAAACATACTTCACTTAGCATATATATTTTTTAGCAAGATGCTCATTCTAGCCTCTGTTGCCCATTCAGCTCTTCTGCACAAAGACATGGCTTTGCTGACTTGTGAGGCTGAGCTGGCTTTAAGGCAGAGAAATGTAGTCTGTGGAACTGGGAAACCTCTGCCAAAAGTGTAGAAGGAACAAACTTGCACCTGCCAGGGTGACAGGATTTGTCCAGGGTATCTTACTGCTATGCTACAGCATCACTTCTGTGCTACATCTCTGCACTATATCTCTGCACATCTTCAAAAAAACCAGTTCATGACAGTGCTGTACCATGCTTCCAGCTGCTCTGGACCTTCTCTGTCCTGGGGGAAAGCAGGGACAAAGGAGTTCTCTCTGGCTGAAAACGCCACTTTGCTGACCGTCAGCTAGCAGGCTGGAAGGACCATGAAGTCTGGAAGAGAAGGAGCAGGTGGATAGAAGGGGCTAACATGTGCCAGTATCAGCCACCCTGGATTGCATTCTGCTTGTTCTTAACTTGTGACTCCATGCTCCCTCCCTTGGTGCCAGGAAAGGAGGTCCCTGCAGCTTGTACATCTCACCCTGGTGCAGAGCTCAAATTGAGCTCCGGAGCTTGGCTGCACTCATCCTGGTGTTCACAGTGACATACTTCTGGACCTTCATCAGACTCAGAAATGAATTGCACAGCTAGAGAGCAACCTCACGTGCCTGAGGAAGAGCTGTGCCACATCATTATTCCCTGGGATGACCAGGGTCCTCCCAAGGGAACTTGTCCAGTTGAGCACTGCTGATCTTTTCCTGATATGCAGCCCTGATATGTGTAGCTCCCCATTTTCAGGGGTGACTGCAGGAGCTCCCAGGGCACAGACTGAAGCCCAAAGCTTCATGCTCTGTCCTTACCAGTCTGCTGGAGGCCTGGCTGAACTTGCTGAAGATGTACATCACCATATTCCACACTGAACAGCTCTGGACACTGGAGTTGAACTCTTCACCTGCCAGGGGGAGATTGCAGTCATCATCCCTCCTGTTTGAAGGCCAAAGGGAAGCTGCATTCTCACCGATCCAGCCCTTATGCCTCTTGGAGAGACGACAAGGACACAGAAGAACCCTTCACCGCTGGGAACACTGCTGTGCTTTATAACCAGGCCATAAATTGACAGAGCAGAGCACAGGGACCTGCTCTCTCTCCTCTGCAAGTTCTCACTGGTTGCTCGCCACCCACAGCCCTCACAATGCTCTGACACTTTCCCGGGTGCTCCCAGCTGCTGCCCAGTCTGGCAGCAGTATTGTCTCTTGGCATTAACTCTCCTGGGAAAAGGAAGAAGCAGGGAAATGTTTGTCTAGTTTAGACCCAAACCAGCAGTCCACTGGAGCAGATTCAGTCCTTAGGGGAAATTTTATCTGCACGTGATGCCTCTTCATAAACCATTTCCCCTTGCCACTGGGGTCTCATTCGCTGAAAACGAAGAGGTGTGTATTGAAGCAAAGCTCAAATTCCAGAAGGGATTTGTCGAAGCTCCTGGTTTTACATACAGGCAGGACAGAAAACTGGCGACTTCGGATGAAGTCGTAGAGTCCCAGAGTGACTCCACTTCTACACACACAACTACTTTATAGGGACTGAATGTTACAATAATAGAGTAAGCTAAAGAAACAGGATGGGTACAAGTAGCTCATGTGCGTCTGCTCATTACTGAGCTGAGAGTGTTTTCCCTTCTTTGTTGTGATGTGTAATTCCAAGTTAGATCACTAGCTCTGCAGTGGGGTGTCAGCTTGGCTGGGTTACCTACTTTTTGTAGTGTGTTTTGGATGTACATGCCCCAGCTCCTGCTTTCAGCCTGGCTACCCAACCCCCTGACTGTGACCCATGTTACTGACTGCCAGAATGGATCAGAGCTCTGAGTACATGTAAGGGCTGTCGTGGGCTCAGCAGCATTCCCACAGCTCAGCTGGGTGAGCAGAAGTGCCGTTGTGCCTGATCATGGCAAATATGAGCCATGGGGAAAATAAAATTCATGAGGGGGCAGCTCTGCTCTCCATGCCCAGCCTGCTGTCGCACTGGAAATCTGTGTGACCTGGGGTGGGAACACAGAGGTGACTATGTACCCTGCCTGGAAAGACCTGGTGTGAGCCAGGGACTGTTCACAACCTGCTGGCTTCTGTCAGCTGAGGTTCAGGCCTGCCATTTCTGAAGACCTGGAAGCGTTCCTGAGCCTCTGAGATTGTACTATCTCTTCTGGAGAAAGTCATCTTATCACTCCCTAATGGCTGAACCTAAGCACTCATTTTATGAAGTTTGCACCCAAGGAACTTCAATCCAAGAGATGGGAAATTAAGCAAAATGATCAGAGGTATTTCTCTGCTATGTACCTACACACAGCACTCCAGATGACTAGGTACTTTCTCACAAGTAGTCAGGCCTGTCAGGGTAGTTCTGATAACACCCAGCTTTGGGTATTGCAGGTGCTGGTTGCAAAGGCACTAGCCTCTTGCTATTATAAATTACAGAATAATTGAGGTGGAAAGGACCTCGAAATGTGTCTAGCCTAACCTCCTGCTCCAGCAAGGCTGAACCTTTAGACTAGGTTGCTTAGGGCTGTAAGCAGCTGAACTGTGAACATCTTGAAGAGTGTTGTTCCTAGAACCTCTATGGGTCCCTGTTCTAGTGTTTGTTTCCACATGGGGAACAAATTTTTGCTAGTATTTAATCAAAATTTTGCATGTATACAAGATCCCCATTCTAGCACATTATTCCTTATAGTTTTCTGTCTTACTGGTGCATGGCAGATCCTAAAGGCAATGTTTGTTAGGGGACAACAAACATTTCTTTCCCTCCCCATGAGCCCAAATACTTGTTTGTCTTCTCAGAGATCAAAATCTCCTTATATTCTTCTGACTACTTTTTTAGAGGGGTTCCTTCTTCCTCTGCGTAGGAGTGGAGGAAGTCCCCAAAATATGCAGCTTTTTCCTCACTTTGGGCTCAATCAAATAACAACAGGTGCTACTGAGGGTTTGCAGTACTCTAAAGAGTTTAGAAAATCTTTACCCTGGCTGATCCAGGCAGATGTCTACCTTATTGCCATCTCCTATTTGACTCTGACATGAGTATTATATAGCTCTCAATTGACAACAATACATAGTCAAGTTTAAACTTTTATTACAGTTGCAAAACTACCTGACCTCCAGACACCAAAATTGCTACAAACTGCATATTGCCCACAGCATTCTCCTGGAGAAACCGGCTGCTCGTGGCTTGGAGGGGCGCGCTCTTTGCTGGGTAAAAAAGGTGGCTGGATGGCCGGGCCCAAAGAGCTGTGGTGAGTGGAGGTAAATGCAGCTGGCGGCCGGTGACGAGCGGTGTTCCCCAGGGCTCAGCAGTGGGGCCGGTTCTGTTTAATATCTTTACCAATGACCTGGACGAGGGGATCGAGCGCACCCTCAGTAAGTTGGCAGGCGACGCCAAGTTGGGCAGGAGCGTTGATCTGCTTGAGGGAAGGAAGGCTCTACGGAGGGATCTGGACAGGCTGGATCGGTGGGCCGAGGCCAACTGTACGAGGTTCAACGAGGCTCAGTGCCGGCTCCTGCACTTGGGTCACAACAACGCCAGGCAACGCTCCAGGCTTGGGGAAGGGTGGCTGGAAAGCTGCCCGGCGGAAAAGGACCTGGGGGTGCTGGTGGACAGCCGGCTGAACATGAGGCAGCAGTGTGCCCGGGTGGCCAAGAAGGCCGACAGCGTCCTGGCTTGTATGAGGAAGAGTGTGGCCAGCAGGAGCAGGGAAGTGATCGTGCCCCCGTACTCGGCACTGGTGAGGCCGCACCTCGAATACCGCGTTTGGTTTTGGGCCCCTCGCTACAAGAAAGACATTGAGGTGCTGGAGCGTGTCCAGAGAAGAGCAACGAAGCTGGTGAGGGGTCTGGAGCACAAGTCTTCTGCGGAGCGGCTGAGGGAACCGGGGCTGTTCAACCTGGAGAAAAGGAGGCTGAGGGGAGACCCTATCGCTCTCTACAACTACCTGAGAGGAGGCTGTAGCGAGGTGGGTGTCGGCCTCTTCTCCCAAGCAACAAGCGACAGGACGAGAGGAAATGGCCTCAAGTTGCGCCAGGGGAGGTTTAGGTTGGATATTCGGAAAAATTTCTTCACTGAAAGGGTCGACAAGCACTGTGAGAGGCTGCCCGGGGACGTGGTTGAGTCACCGTCCCTGGAGGTGTTTAAAAGGCGTGTAGATGTGGTGCTTAGGGACACGGCTTAGTGGTGGACTTGGCAGTGTTAGGTTAACGGTTGGACTCGATGGTCTTCAGCGTCTTTTCCAACCTCAATGACTCTACGATTCTGTGTTCCCTCCGCTTGGGACCTCAGGTCCTCACCACCTCGACAAGAGAGACTTAACACAGAAAGGCACTTTGGGGCATGCTCCCACTTACCGACGTGCAGCCCTCCCTCTTTTTGCCTCCAGGCGGCTTGTGACAGGAGGCGCGTCGGTTGTACGGCTCTGCACGTGCCGAACTAAGAGGAACATGGCACTCGTGCCAGCCTTGGCACGTATGCAGCGAGGCTAAAGAAAGCTTTTGAGGTATCTGGATCTCAAGGCACGCGCTCACGCAGTACAGGCCACGTTTCTGGGAGGCACGATCCGCAGCGGAGCGCTCCAGCGCGCTGTACGGGGGCTCTCCTGAACGGGGGCAACCTCAGGGGAGCGGAGAGACACGGGCCCCGGCGTGGCCTCTCCAGCCCCCTTGCTTGCCCTTGCAGGGGTCACGTTGGTAGCCAGAGGCAGGAGCCACAGGATCTTTTCCGCTTGCGCCAGGGACACGGTTTGCGTTTTGCTTGATCCTCAGGGCTTGCAGGGCTAAGTCCAAGAAGGAATCCAGGAGGAGAAGAGGGAGGAGGAGTTTTGTCCCTGCCCAAGGGCTCGCAGCTCTTCTTTTCAAGACAACTTAGAGTCAGGCCACCTGGCCCAGAAAACTTTGCACCTCCCTGCCTAAGTCAGGGACATCCACCTGCAGTCCCCGTTGTCACGTTAATGACGGTTTTGGGGGGTGTCTGCCGGCTTTGTCGAGAGAGCCCCTGGGAGCTCGCTCCTGCCGGCCGGGTCTGTACTTGGTGTGGTGGCCAGGACCCGCTGAGGTGGGCGGTGGGGACTTGCCGGCTGGGGCTTGCCGGCTGGGTGGTGCTGCTGTGGTGGCTGTGAACAGCACGGAGGACAGGTCACAATGGGAGCTGTCCCCAGGGAGAGCACCAGGCAGCCCCTCTGCTGTTGGACTTGGGCCATCGGTGAGTGCAGCATGCAGGGGGAAGGCTGGGCTGGATGGGGGACAGGGCAGAGGGCCAGGGGGTTCCTGACCCAGAGCGAGAGCCGAGCCCCTCGGGGCAGGGCACGGTACCGCCCTCGGGGCTGGGGACAGAGGTGCTCGGGGCTCCCGGTGCTGGCAGGCGCCCAGGGAGGCTCTGGGGATGTGCCGGGTGCCCATGTCTCCGTAGGGCACTTGTGTGGCAGGGACGGGGCCTCGGGACACTCGACTCTGGTGTCCCTTGCCCTTTCACGGGGCGCAGCCCGGCCAGGGGCTGGCCATCAGGGCGGCTTGCGCAGGATGGGCCCCACGCCGTCTCCAGCCAGGGCCTGCGGCCCCTTCAAGCCTGTCGACACCAGCGCCCAAACGCTTTCCTGGGACAGCCCGTGGCTCCCATCCGTGCAGTGCGCACGAGCCCTGCCCTTGCTCCCTCCCACGTCCCTCACCCCCTCTCCTACCGGCCCCCAGCTCCAGGCGCCTCCTGCCCCGCTCCCCCAGCCCCACGCTCCCTCCCACCCAGCCCTGCTGAGCTCCCTTTTCTCCCACCTCCTCCAGGCCATGGCTGCGGCAATCGCCCTCGTCCTGGCTCTGCTGGCCGTCCAGCATGGGCTGAAGCACAGTGACCAGAGAGATGTGGCCACGGCCGAGTGGATGCAGCAGCGTGAGGAGTATCTGCGCCAGCAGATGACTCGGCTGCTGCAGGAGATCGAGCAGAGCAGGGGCACGGAGGAAGCCACGCTCCGTTCCGCATTGCAGCAGTGGCCGTTTTGGACTACTGCAGGAGCCGTGCTCCTGGTCGCCGTGTTCGGCCGGCTGCGCTGGGGGATAATGCTTTTCATTGCCAGCTGCAGGAAGGAGGACAGCTCCAGCAGGGAGGAGGACGACGAGCAGGGAGGAGGACGACGAGCAGGAGGAGGAAGACCTCAACGGCGCACACAGTGCTGTCAGGCCTTTGGCTGTGTCCACCCCATCGCCGGCGCAGGGCCTGCCCGACACGTGCAAGGTGCTGAAGGGGCTGGTGGGTGACCTGCTCGGTGTCTGCCGAGTGCTCTGCCAGAGGACTTTCATGCTGCAGATGCACCCAGCCACTGGGATGGACAGCACCTACGGAGCCTGGAGCGTCCACGAGGACAGCATCGTCTACCAGCTGCTCGTGTTCCTGCAGCCGCCCCCCGGGCATTGTTTCAGCCCGGAGCTGCACACCACAGGGCAGCTGCCAGCAAGGCCCTCCAGCATCCATGTGGTGCCGGAGTGCCTGTGCTCGAGGGAGCAGCTGCTGGGGGATCCTTTGTGCTTTCTCCACCACGCCGACGACAAGCTGCAGAGGGGTCAGCGCTCGTACCTCCTACGCACCCTCTGCACACGCTCCTGCTTAGACGTGGAGAAAGTCGCCCGCTGGGTCCAACTGTTGGTGAGATCAGCCTGGCGGCTTTTGCCGCAGTTGCACCGCTGCCAGCTAGTGGTGCTGCCCTCCGCCCAGTCCTGCAGGTTCCAGCTGACAAGCGCCTCCAAGATAAACGTCTTCGCTGAGATGACTTTTGCAGTGCAGCAAGGCAGCTCGGGCGCCTACCTGAGGCTTCAGTAGGCAGAGGCCAGCTTGACCAGCAGCACACCGTGGCCCGAGAGCTGCGCTGTTGTCGACATGCAGCTTTTCAGACTCACGGCCAGGCAGGCCAATTTCCGCCTCAGAGGTCTGCAGCTCTGCACCCATATCCTGGTGGTCACAGGCTTCTCCACCCACGCCCGTGACCCTGAGGACCTCTCCCACTGGTGGGGCCCAGGTGACAATTTTGGACACCGGGACAGAGAGTCTGCTCATCCCAGAGACCGCCTGGGGAGTCTGTGCCGCAGATCTGAGCAAACTGGGCACGGAGATGACACCGCTCAAGAGGAGCTCAGCATAACCGGAGTGTGGGGAATCTCCCGCGGTCCAGCTGAAGATGCCATTGCAACTGAGGCTCCTGTTACCACCAGTAACAGGATGGGACCACCCATCCTGTTGGAAAGAGCTGATGCCCTCTGGGACCCTTACGCGCTGCAAAGACGACAATAAACCAGCTTGTTTTAACCAACCCTCTGCCTGTGAGTGTCTGTGCAACACTTTGGTGGGGAATGTGGGCAGGTAGCAGGTTGTTCCCCGCGCGGCTGCAGAAGCAGCGGGGTGGCATTTTGAGATAAGCAAGCAATACCAAAAGAGAATGCTTCCCCTGACCCCTTCTCCTTTTCCAGTTTTCTGCTCTGCTTCCATTTTAAGGGGAAGATGCCTCTGTGCATGTATACCTGATGGGAGGGAAGCAGGGCAAGGGAGCCAGACCTTTCTCAGTAGTGAGCACTGACAGGACAAGAACCAATGGGCACAAATGAAAAAACGTGACATTCCGTCTGAACGCAAGAAAGCACGTCCTGACTCTGAGGGTGCTCTAACACTCACACAGGCTGCCCAGGGAGGTTGTGGAGTCTCCAACCTTCAAAAGTCATCTGGACACGGTCCTGAGCAGCCTGCTCTAGGTGGCTGTGCTTGAGCAAGGCGCGGGTCGCACCGGAAGAACGTGGGGCAAACCAAGCCCCGGGAGCCTGACAGCATTGCCCCGGGGCAATCCCTGGGGAGGTGGACGTCACGGTCTCCAAGCGGTGAGCCCTCTGCACAGGGAACAAGCACCACGAGTGCAGAGTGGGGCTCTGGGTGCTCTGCTTGCTGCACCAGTGGGAGGCTTGGGCCTCTACCTAAACTTTAGCCTACGTAGACTTCCAGTAAAGCCTTTGACACCGTTTCCCACAGCATTCTCCTGGAGAAACCGGCTGCTCGTGGCTTGGAGGGGCGCGTTCTTTGCTGGGTAAAAAAGGTGGCTGGATGGCCGGGCCCAAAGAGCTGTGGTGAGTGGAGGTAAATGCAGCTGGCGGCCGGTGACGAGCGGTGTTCCCCAGGGCTCAGCAGTGGGGCCGGTTCTGTTTAATATCTTTACCAATGACCTGGACGAGGGGATCGAGCGCACCCTCAGTAAGTTGGCAGGCGACGCCAAGTTGGGCAGGAGCGTTGATCTGCTTGAGGGAAGGAAGGCTCTACGGAGGGATCTGGACAGGCTGGATCGGTGGGCCGAGGCCAACTGTACGAGGTTCAACGAGGCTCAGTGCCGGCTCCTGCACTTGGGTCACAACAACGCCAGGCAACGCTCCAGGCTTGGGGAAGGGTGGCTGGAAAGCTGCCCGGCGGAAAAGGACCTGGGGGTGCTGGTGGACAGCCGGCTGAACATGAGGCAGCAGTGTGCCCGGGTGGCCAAGAAGGCCGACAGCGTCCTGGCTTGCATGAGGAAGAGTGTGGCCAGCAGGAGCAGGGAAGTGATCGTGCCCCCGTACTCGGCACTGGTGAGGCCGCACCTCGAATACCGCATTTGGTTTTGGGCCCCTCGCTACAAGAAAGACATTGAGGTGCTGGAGCGTGTCCAGAGAAGAGCAACGAAGCTGGTGAGGGGTCTGGAGCACAAGTCTTCTGCGGAGCGGCTGAGGGAACCGGGGCTGTTCAACCTGGAGAAAAGGAGGCTGAGGGGAGACCCTATCGCTCTCTACAACTACCTGAGAGGAGGCTGTAGCGAGGTGGGTGTCGGCCTCTTCTCCCAAGCAACAAGCGACAGGACGAGAGGAAATGGCCTCAAGTTGCGCCAGGGGAGGTTTAGGTTGGATATTCGGAAAAATTTCTTCACTGAAAGGGTCGACAAGCACTGTGAGAGGCTGCCCGGGGACGTGGTTGAGTCACCGTCCCTGGAGGTGTTTAAAAGGCGTGTAGATGTGGTGCTTAGGGACACGGCTTAGTGGTGGACTTGGCAGTGTTAGGTTAACGGTTGGACTCGATGGTCTTCAGCGTCTTTTCCAACCTCAATGACTCTACGATTCTGTGTTCCCTCCGCTTGGGACCTCAGGTCCTCACCACCTCGACAAGAGAGACTTAACACAGAAAGGCACTTTGGGGCATGCTCCCACTTACCGACGTGCAGCCCTCCCTCTTTTTGCCTCCAGGCGGCTTGTGACAGGAGGCGCGTCGGTTGTACGGCTCTGCACGTGCCGAACTAAGAGGAACATGGCACTCGTGCCAGCCTTGGCACGTATGCAGCGAGGCTAAAGAAAGCTTTTGAGGTATCTGGATCTCAAGGCACGCGCTCACGCAGTACAGGCCACGTTTCTGGGAGGCACGATCCGCAGCGGAGCGCTCCAGCGCGCTGTACGGGGGCTCTCCTGAACGGGGGCAACCTCAGGGGAGCGGAGAGACACGGGCCCCGGCGTGGCCTCTCCAGCCCCCTTGCTTGCCCTTGCAGGGGTCACGTTGGTAGCCAGAGGCAGGAGCCACAGGATCTTTTCCGCTTGCGCCAGGGACACGGTTTGCGTTTTGCTTGATCCTCAGGGCTTGCAGGGCTAAGTCCAAGAAGGAATCCAGGAGGAGAAGAGGGAGGAGGAGTTTTGTCCCTGCCCAAGGGCTCGCAGCTCTTCTTTTCAAGACAACTTAGAGTCAGGCCACCTGGCCCAGAAAACTTTGCACCTCCCTGCCTAAGTCAGGGACATCCACCTGCAGTCCCCGTTGTCACGTTAATGACGGTTTTGGGGGGTGTCTGCCGGCTTTGTCGAGAGAGCCCCTGGGAGCTCGCTCCTGCCGGCCGGGTCTGTACTTGGTGTGGTGGCCAGGACCCGCTGAGGTGGGCGGTGGGGACTTGCCGGCTGGGGCTTGCCGGCTGGGTGGTGCTGCTGTGGTGGCTGTGAACAGCACGGAGGACAGGTCACAATGGGAGCTGTCCCCAGGGAGAGCACCAGGCAGCCCCTCTGCTGTTGGACTTGGGCCATCGGTGAGTGCAGCATGCAGGGGGAAGGCTGGGCTGGATGGGGGACAGGGCAGAGGGCCAGGGGGTTCCTGACCCAGAGCGAGAGCCGAGCCCCTCGGGGCAGGGCACGGTACCGCCCTCGGGGCTGGGGACAGAGGTGCTCGGGGCTCCCGGTGCTGGCAGGCGCCCAGGGAGGCTCTGGGGATGTGCCGGGTGCCCATGTCTCCGTAGGGCACTTGTGTGGCAGGGACGGGGCCTCGGGACACTCGACTCTGGTGTCCCTTGCCCTTTCACGGGGCGCAGCCCGGCCAGGGGCTGGCCATCAGGGCGGCTTGCGCAGGATGGGCCCCACGCCGTCTCCAGCCAGGGCCTGCGGCCCCTTCAAGCCTGTCGACACCAGCGCCCAAACGCTTTCCTGGGACAGCCCGTGGCTCCCATCCGTGCAGTGCGCACGAGCCCTGCCCTTGCTCCCTCCCACGTCCCTCACCCCCTCTCCTACCGGCCCCCAGCTCCAGGCGCCTCCTGCCCCGCTCCCCCAGCCCCACGCTCCCTCCCACCCAGCCCTGCTGAGCTCCCTTTTCTCCCACCTCCTCCAGGCCATGGCTGCGGCAATCGCCCTCGTCCTGGCTCTGCTGGCCGTCCAGCATGGGCTGAAGCACAGTGACCAGAGAGATGTGGCCACGGCCGAGTGGATGCAGCAGCGTGAGGAGTATCTGCGCCAGCAGATGACTCGGCTGCTGCAGGAGATCGAGCAGAGCAGGGGCACGGAGGAAGCCACGCTCCGTTCCGCATTGCAGCAGTGGCCGTTTTGGACTACTGCAGGAGCCGTGCTCCTGGTCGCCGTGTTCGGCCGGCTGCGCTGGGGGATAATGCTTTTCATTGCCAGCTGCAGGAAGGAGGACAGCTCCAGCAGGGAGGAGGACGACGAGCAGGGAGGAGGACGACGAGCAGGAGGAGGAAGACCTCAACGGCGCACACAGTGCTGTCAGGCCTTTGGCTGTGTCCACCCCATCGCCGGCGCAGGGCCTGCCCGACACGTGCAAGGTGCTGAAGGGGCTGGTGGGTGACCTGCTCGGTGTCTGCCGAGTGCTCTGCCAGAGGACTTTCATGCTGCAGATGCACCCAGCCACTGGGATGGACAGCACCTACGGAGCCTGGAGCGTCCACGAGGACAGCATCGTCTACCAGCTGCTCGTGTTCCTGCAGCCGCCCCCCGGGCATTGTTTCAGCCCGGAGCTGCACACCACAGGGCAGCTGCCAGCAAGGCCCTCCAGCATCCATGTGGTGCCGGAGTGCCTGTGCTCGAGGGAGCAGCTGCTGGGGGATCCTTTGTGCTTTCTCCACCACGCCGACGACAAGCTGCAGAGGGGTCAGCGCTCGTACCTCCTACGCACCCTCTGCACACGCTCCTGCTTAGACGTGGAGAAAGTCGCCCGCTGGGTCCAACTGTTGGTGAGATCAGCCTGGCGGCTTTTGCCGCAGTTGCACCGCTGCCAGCTAGTGGTGCTGCCCTCCGCCCAGTCCTGCAGGTTCCAGCTGACAAGCGCCTCCAAGATAAACGTCTTCGCTGAGATGACTTTTGCAGTGCAGCAAGGCAGCTCGGGCGCCTACCTGAGGCTTCAGTAGGCAGAGGCCAGCTTGACCAGCAGCACACCGTGGCCCGAGAGCTGCGCTGTTGTCGACATGCAGCTTTTCAGACTCACGGCCAGGCAGGCCAATTTCCGCCTCAGAGGTCTGCAGCTCTGCACCCATATCCTGGTGGTCACAGGCTTCTCCACCCACGCCCGTGACCCTGAGGACCTCTCCCACTGGTGGGGCCCAGGTGACAATTTTGGACACCGGGACAGAGAGTCTGCTCATCCCAGAGACCGCCTGGGGAGTCTGTGCCGCAGATCTGAGCAAACTGGGCACGGAGATGACACCGCTCAAGAGGAGCTCAGCATAACCGGAGTGTGGGGAATCTCCCGCGGTCCAGCTGAAGATGCCATTGCAACTGAGGCTCCTGTTACCACCAGTAACAGGATGGGACCACCCATCCTGTTGGAAAGAGCTGATGCCCTCTGGGACCCTTACGCGCTGCAAAGACGACAATAAACCAGCTTGTTTTAACCAACCCTCTGCCTGTGAGTGTCTGTGCAACACTTTGGTGGGGAATGTGGGCAGGTAGCAGGTTGTTCCCCGCGCGGCTGCAGAAGCAGCGGGGTGGCATTTTGAGATAAGCAAGCAGTACCAAAAGAGAATGCTTCCCCTGACCCCTTCTCCTTTTCCAGTTTTCCGCTCTGCTTCCATTTTAAGGGGAAGATGCCTCTGTGCATGTATACCTGATGGGAGGGAAGCAGGGCAAGGGAGCCAGACCTTTCTCAGTAGTGAGCACTGACAGGACAAGAACCAATGGGCACAAATGAAAAAACGTGACATTCCGTCTGAACGCAAGAAAGCACGTCCTGACTCTGAGGGTGCTCTAACACTCACACAGGCTGCCCAGGGAGGTTGTGGAGTCTCCAACCTTCAAAAGTCATCTGGACACGGTCCTGAGCAGCCTGCTCTAGGTGGCTGTGCTTGAGCAAGGCACGGGTCGCACCGGAAGAACGTGGGGCAAACCAAGCCCCGGGAGCCTGACAGCATTGCCCCGGGGCAATCCCTGGGGAGGTGGACGTCACGGTCTCCAAGCGGTGAGCCCTCTGCACAGGGAACAAGCACCACGAGTGCAGAGTGGGGCTCTGGGTGCTCTGCTTGCTGCACCAGTGGGGGGCTTGGGCCTCTACCTAAACTTTAGCCTACGTAGACTTCCAGTAAAGCCTTTGACACCGTTTCCCACAGCATTCTCCTGGAGAAACCGGCTGCTCGTGGCTTGGAGGGGCGCGTTCTTTGCTGGGTAAAAAAGGTGGCTGGATGGCCGGGCCCAAAGAGCTGTGGTGAGTGGAGGTAAATGCAGCTGGCGGCCGGTGACGAGCGGTGTTCCCCAGGGCTCAGCAGTGGGGCCGGTTCTGTTTAATATCTTTACCAATGACCTGGACGAGGGGATCGAGCGCACCCTCAGTAAGTTGGCAGGCGACGCCAAGTTGGGCAGGAGCGTTGATCTGCTTGAGGGAAGGAAGGCTCTACGGAGGGATCTGGACAGGCTGGATCGGTGGGCCGAGGCCAACTGTACGAGGTTCAACGAGGCTCAGTGCCGGCTCCTGCACTTGGGTCACAACAACGCCAGGCAACGCTCCAGGCTTGGGGAAGGGTGGCTGGAAAGCTGCCCGGCGGAAAAGGACCTGGGGGTGCTGGTGGACAGCCGGCTGAACATGAGGCAGCAGTGTGCCCGGGTGGCCAAGAAGGCCGACAGCGTCCTGGCTTGTATGAGGAAGAGTGTGGCCAGCAGGAGCAGGGAAGTGATCGTGCCCCCGTACTCGGCACTGGTGAGGCCGCACCTCGAATACCGCATTTGGTTTTGGGCCCCTCGCTACAAGAAAGACATTGAGGTGCTGGAGCGTGTCCAGAGAAGAGCAACGAAGCTGGTGAGGGGTCTGGAGCACAAGTCTTCTGCGGAGCGGCTGAGGGAACCGGGGCTGTTCAACCTGGAGAAAAGGAGGCTGAGGGGAGACCCTATCGCTCTCTACAACTACCTGAGAGGAGGCTGTAGCGAGGTGGGTGTCGGCCTCTTCTCCCAAGCAACAAGCGACAGGACGAGAGGAAATGGCCTCAAGTTGCGCCAGGGGAGGTTTAGGTTGGATATTCGGAAAAATTTCTTCACTGAAAGGGTCGACAAGCACTGTGAGAGGCTGCCCGGGGACGTGGTTGAGTCACCGTCCCTGGAGGTGTTTAAAAGGCGTGTAGATGTGGTGCTTAGGGACACGGCTTAGTGGTGGACTTGGCAGTGTTAGGTTAACGGTTGGACTCGATGGTCTTCAGCGTCTTTTCCAACCTCAATGACTCTACGATTCTGTGTTCCCTCCGCTTGAGACCTCAGGTCCTCACCACCTCGACAAGAGAGACTTAACACAGAAAGGCACTTTGGGGCATGCTCCCACTTACCGACGTGCAGCCCTCCCTCTTTTTGCCTCCAGGCGGCTTGTGACAGGAGGCGCGTCGGTTGTACGGCTCTGCACGTGCCGAACTAAGAGGAACATGGCACTCGTGCCAGCCTTGGCACGTATGCAGCGAGGCTAAAGAAAGCTTTTGAGGTATCTGGATCTCAAGGCACGCGCTCACGCAGTACAGGCCACGTTTCTGGGAGGCACGATCCGCAGCGGAGCGCTCCAGCGCGCTGTACGGGGGCTCTCCTGAACGGGGGCAACCTCAGGGGAGCGGAGAGACACGGGCCCCGGCGTGGCCTCTCCAGCCCCCTTGCTTGCCCTTGCAGGGGTCACGTTGGTAGCCAGAGGCAGGAGCCACAGGATCTTTTCCGCTTGCGCCAGGGACACGGTTTGCGTTTTGCTTGATCCTCAGGGCTTGCAGGGCTAAGTCCAAGAAGGAATCCAGGAGGAGAAGAGGGAGGAGGAGTTTTGTCCCTGCCCAAGGGCTCGCAGCTCTTCTTTTCAAGACAACTTAGAGTCAGGCCACCTGGCCCAGAAAACTTTGCACCTCCCTGCCTAAGTCAGGGACATCCACCTGCAGTCCCCGTTGTCACGTTAATGACGGTTTTGGGGGGTGTCTGCCGGCTTTGTCGAGAGAGCCCCTGGGAGCTCGCTCCTGCCGGCCGGGTCTGTACTTGGTGTGGTGGCCAGGACCCGCTGAGGTGGGCGGTGGGGACTTGCCGGCTGGGGCTTGCCGGCTGGGTGGTGCTGCTGTGGTGGCTGTGAACAGCACGGAGGACAGGTCACAATGGGAGCTGTCCCCAGGGAGAGCACCAGGCAGCCCCTCTGCTGTTGGACTTGGGCCATCGGTGAGTGCAGCATGCAGGGGGAAGGCTGGGCTGGATGGGGGACGGGGCAGAGGACCAGGGGGTTCCTGACCCAGAGCGAGAGCCGAGCCCCTCGGGGCAGGGCACGGTACCGCCCTCGGGGCTGGGGACAGAGGTGCTCGGGGCTCCCGGTGCTGGCAGGCGCCCAGGGAGGCTCTGGGGATGTGCCGGGTGCCCATGTCTCCGTAGGGCACTTGTGTGGCAGGGACGGGGCCTCGGGACACTCGACTCTGGTGTCCCTTGCCCTTTCACGGGGCGCAGCCCGGCCAGGGGCTGGCCATCAGGGCGGCTTGCGCAGGATGGGCCCCACGCCGTCTCCAGCCAGGGCCTGCGGCCCCTTCAAGCCTGTCGACACCAGCGCCCAAACGCTTTCCTGGGACAGCCCGTGGCTCCCATCCGTGCAGTGTGCACGAGCCCTGCCCTTGCTCCCTCCCACGTCCCTCACCCCCTCTCCTACCGGCCCCCAGCTCCAGGCGCCTCCTGCCCCTCTCCCCCAGCCCCACGCTCCCTCCCACCCAGCCCTGCTGAGCTCCCTTTTCTCCCACCTCCTCCAGGCCATGGCTGCGGCAATCGCCCTCGTCCTGGCTCTGCTGGCCGTCCAGCATGGGCTGAAGCACAGTGACCAGAGAGATGTGGCCGCGGCCGAGTGGATGCAGCAGCGTGAGGAGTATCTGCGCCAGCAGATGACTCGGCTGCTGCAGGAGATCGAGCAGAGCAGGGGCACGGAGGAAGCCACGCTCCGTTCCGCATTGCAGCAGTGGCCGTTTTGGACTACTGCAGGAGCCGTGCTCCTGGTCGCCGTGTTCGGCCGGCTGCGCTGGGGGATAATGCTTTTCATTGCCAGCTGCAGGAAGGAGGACAGCTCCAGCAGGGAGGAGGACGACGAGCAGGAGGAGGAAGACCTCAACGGCGCACACAGTGCTGTCAGGCCTTTGGCTGTGTCCACCCCATCGCCGGCGCAGGGCCTGCCCGACACGTGCAAGGTGCTGAAGGGGCTGGTGGGTGACCTGCTCGGTGTCTGCCGAGTGCTCTGCCAGAGGACTTTCATGCCGCAGATGCACCCAGCCACTGGGATGGACAGCACCTACGAAGCCTGGAGCGTCCACGAGGACAGCATCGTCTACCAGCTGCTCGTGTTCCTGCAGCCGCCCCCCGGGCATTGTTTCAGCCCGGAGCTGCACACCACAGGGCAGCTGCCAGCAAGGCCCTCCAGCATCCATGTGGTGCCGGAGTGCCTGTGCTCGAGGGAGCAGCTGCTGGGGGATCCTTTGTGCTTTCTCCACCACGCCGACGACAAGCTGCAGAGGGGTCAGCGCTCGTACCTCCTACACACCCTCTGCACACGCTCCTGCTTAGACGTGGAGAAAGTCGCCCGCTGGGTCCAACTGTTGGTGAGATCAGCCTGGCGGCTTTTGCCGCAGTTGCACCGCTGCCAGCTAGTGGTGCTGCCCTCCGCCCAGTCCTGCAGGTTCCAGCTGACAAGCGCCTCCAAGATAAACGTCTTCGCTGAGATGACTTTTGCAGTGCAGCAAGGCAGCTCGGGCGCCTACCTGAGGCTTCAGTAGGCAGAGGCCAGCTTGACCAGCAGCACACCGTGGCCCGAGAGCTGCGCTGTTGTCGACATGCAGCTTTTCAGACTCACGGCCAGGCAGGCCAATTTCCGCCTCAGAGGTCTGCAGCTCTGCACCCATATCCTGGTGGTCACAGGCTTCTCCACCCACGCCCGTGACCCTGAGGACCTCTCCCACTGGTGGGGCCCAGGTGACAATTTTGGACACCGGGACAGAGAGTCTGCTCATCCCAGAGACCGCCTGGGGAGTCTGTGCCGCAGATCTGAGCAAACTGGGCACGGAGATGACACCGCTCAAGAGGAGCTCAGCATAACCGGAGTGTGGGGAATCTCCCGCGGTCCAGCTGAAGATGCCATTGCAACTGAGGCTCCTGTTACCACCAGTAACAGGATGGGACCACCCATCCTGTTGGAAAGAGCTGATGCCCTCTGGGACCCTTACGCGCTGCAAAGACGACAATAAACCAGCTTGTTTTAACCAACCCTCTGCCTGTGAGTGTCTGTGCAACACTTTGGTGGGGAATGTGGGCAGGTAGCAGGTTGTTCCCCGCGCGGCTGCAGAAGCAGCGGGGTGGCATTTTGAGATAAGCAAGCAGTACCAAAAGAGAATGCTTCCCCTGACCCCTTCTCCTTTTCCAGTTTTCCGCTCTGCTTCCATTTTAAGGGGAAGATGCCTCTGTGCATGTATACCTGATGGGAGGGAAGCAGGGCAAGGGAGCCAGACCTTTCTCAGTAGTGAGCACTGACAGGACAAGAACCAATGGGCACAAATGAAAAAACGTGACATTCCGTCTGAACGCAAGAAAGCACGTCCTGACTCTGAGGGTGCTCTAACACTCACACAGGCTGCCCAGGGAGGTTGTGGAGTCTCCAACCTTCAAAAGTCATCTGGACACGGTCCTGAGCAGCCTGCTCTAGGTGGCTGTGCTTGAGCAAGGCGCGGGTCGCACCGGAAGAACGTGGGGCAAACCAAGCCCCGGGAGCCTGACAGCATTGCCCCGGGGCAACCCCTGGGGAGGTGGACGTCACGGTCTCCAAGCGGTGAGCCCTCTGCACAGGGAACAAGCACCACGAGTGCAGAGTGGGGCTCTGGGTGCTCTGCTTGCTGCACCAGTGGGAGGCTTGGGCCTCTACCTAAACTTTAGCCTACGTAGACTTCCAGTAAAGCCTTTGACACCGTTTCCCACAGCATTCTCCTGGAGAAACCGGCTGCTCGTGGCTTGGAGGGGCGCGCTCTTTGCTGGGTAAAAAAGGTGGCTGGATGGCCGGGCCCAAAGAGCTGTGGTGAGTGGAGGTAAATGCAGCTGGCGGCCGGTGACGAGCGGTGTTCCCCAGGGCTCAGCAGTGGGACCGGTTCTGTTTAATATCTTTACCAATGACCTGGACGAGGGGATCGAGCGCACCCTCAGTAAGTTGGCAGGCGACGCCAAGTTGGGCAGGAGCGTTGATCTGCTTGAGGGAAGGAAGGCTCTACGGAGGGATCTGGACAGGCTGGATCGGTGGGCCGAGGCCAACTGTACGAGGTTCAACGAGGCTCAGTGCCGGCTCCTGCACTTGGGTCACAACAACGCCAGGCAACGCTCCAGGCTTGGGGAAGGGTGGCTGGAAAGCTGCCCGGCGGAAAAGGACCTGGGGGTGCTGGTGGACAGCCGGCTGAACATGAGGCAGCAGTGTGCCCGGGTGGCCAAGAAGGCCGACAGCGTCCTGGCTTGCATGAGGAAGAGTGTGGCCAGCAGGAGCAGGGAAGTGATCGTGCCCCCGTACTCGGCACTGGTGAGGCCGCACCTCGAATACCGCGTTTGGTTTTGGGCCCCTCGCTACAAGAAAGACATTGAGGTGCTGGAGCGTGTCCAGAGAAGAGCAACGAAGCTGGTGAGGGGTCTGGAGCACAAGTCTTCTGCGGAGCGGCTGAGGGAACCGGGGCTGTTCAACCTGGAGAAAAGGAGGCTGAGGGGAGACCCTATCGCTCTCTACAACTACCTGAGAGGAGGCTGTAGCGAGGTGGGTGTCGGCCTCTTCTCCCAAGCAACAAGCGACAGGACGAGAGGAAATGGCCTCAAGTTGCGCCAGGGGAGGTTTAGGTTGGATATTCGGAAAAATTTCTTCACTGAAAGGGTCGACAAGCACTGTGAGAGGCTGCCCGGGGACGTGGTTGAGTCACCGTCCCTGGAGGTGTTTAAAAGGCGTGTAGATGTGGTGCTTAGGGACACGGCTTAGTGGTGGACTTGGCAGTGTTAGGTTAACGGTTGGACTCGATGGTCTTCAGCGTCTTTTCCAACCTCAATGACTCTACGATTCTGTGTTCCCTCCGCTTGAGACCTCAGGTCCTCACCACCTCGACAAGAGAGACTTAACACAGAAAGGCACTTTGGGGCATGCTCCCACTTACCGACGTGCAGCCCTCCCTCTTTTTGCCTCCAGGCGGCTTGTGACAGGAGGCGCGTCGGTTGTACGGCTCTGCACGTGCCGAACTAAGAGGAACATGGCACTC
The DNA here is from genome assembly GCA_031468815.1 of Morus bassanus. Lineage (NCBI taxonomy): Eukaryota > Metazoa > Chordata > Aves > Suliformes > Sulidae > Morus > Morus bassanus. The sequence continues at coordinate 34,723,471 of CM062570.1, forward strand.
GTGCCAGCCTTGGCACGTATGCAGCGAGGCTAAAGAAAGCTTTTGAGGTATCTGGATCTCAAGGCACGCGCTCACGCAGTACAGGCCACGTTTCTGGGAGGCACGATCCGCAGCGGAGCGCTCCAGCGCGCTGTACGGGGGCTCTCCTGAACGGGGGCAACCTCAGGGGAGCGGAGAGACACGGGCCCCGGCGTGGCCTCTCCAGCCCCCTTGCTTGCCCTTGCAGGGGTCACGTTGGTAGCCAGAGGCAGGAGCCACAGGATCTTTTCCGCTTGCGCCAGGGACACGGTTTGCGTTTTGCTTGATCCTCAGGGCTTGCAGGGCTAAGTCCAAGAAGGAATCCAGGAGGAGAAGAGGGAGGAGGAGTTTTGTCCCTGCCCAAGGGCTCGCAGCTCTTCTTTTCAAGACAACTTAGAGTCAGGCCACCTGGCCCAGAAAACTTTGCACCTCCCTGCCTAAGTCAGGGACATCCACCTGCAGTCCCCGTTGTCACGTTAATGACGGTTTTGGGGGGTGTCTGCCGGCTTTGTCGAGAGAGCCCCTGGGAGCTCGCTCCTGCCGGCCGGGTCTGTACTTGGTGTGGTGGCCAGGACCCGCTGAGGTGGGCGGTGGGGACTTGCCGGCTGGGGCTTGCCGGCTGGGTGGTGCTGCTGTGGTGGCTGTGAACAGCACGGAGGACAGGTCACAATGGGAGCTGTCCCCAGGGAGAGCACCAGGCAGCCCCTCTGCTGTTGGACTTGGGCCATCGGTGAGTGCAGCATGCAGGGGGAAGGCTGGGCTGGATGGGGCACAGGGCAGAGGGCCAGGGGGTTCCTGACCCAGAGCGAGAGCCGAGCCCCTCGGGGCAGGGCACGGTACCGCCCTCGGGGCTGGGGACAGAGGTGCTCGGGGCTCCCGGTGCTGGCAGGCGCCCAGGGAGGCTCTGGGGATGTGCCGGGTGCCCATGTCTCCGTAGGGCACTTGTGTGGCAGGGATGGGGCCTCGGGACACTCGACTCTGGTGTCCCTTGCCCTTTCACGGGGCGCAGCCCGGCCAGGGGCTGGCCATCAGGGCGGCTTGCGCAGGATGGGCCCCACGCCGTCTCCAGCCAGGGCCTGCGGCCCCTTCAAGCCTGTCGACACCAGCGCCCAAACGCTTTCCTGGGACAGCCCGTGGCTCCCATCCGTGCAGTGCGCACGAGCCCTGCCCTTGCTCCCTCCCACGTCCCTCACCCCCTCTCCTACCGGCCCCCAGCTCCAGGCGCCTCCTGCCCCGCTCCCCCAGCCCCACGCTCCCTCCCACCCAGCCCTGCTGAGCTCCCTTTTCTCCCACCTCCTCCAGGCCATGGCTGCGGCAATCGCCCTCGTCCTGGCTCTGCTGGCCGTCCAGCATGGGCTGAAGCACAGTGACCAGAGAGATGTGGCCACGGCTGAGTGGATGCAGCAGCGTGAGGAGTATCTGCGCCAGCAGATGACTCGGCTGCTGCAGGAGATCGAGCAGAGCAGGGGCACGGAGGAAGCCACGCTCCGTTCCGCATTGCAGCAGTGGCCGTTTTGGACTACTGCAGGAGCCGTGCTCCTGGTCGCCGTGTTCGGCCGGCTGCGCTGGGGGATAATGCTTTTCATTGCCAGCTGCAGGAAGGAGGACAGCTCCAGCAGGGAGGAGGACGACGAGCAGGAGGAGGAAGACCTCAACGGCGCACACAGTGCTGTCAGGCCTTTGGCTGTGTCCACCCCATCGCCGGCGCAGGGCCTGCCCGACACGTGCAAGGTGCTGAAGGGGCTGGTGGGTGACCTGCTCGGTGTCTGCCGAGTGCTCTGCCAGAGGACTTTCATGCCGCAGATGCACCCAGCCACTGGGATGGACAGCACCTACGAAGCCTGGAGCGTCCACGAGGACAGCATCGTCTACCAGCTGCTCGTGTTCCTGCAGCCGCCCCCCGGGCATTGTTTCAGCCCGGAGCTGCACACCACAGGGCAGCTGCCAGCAAGGCCCTCCAGCATCCATGTGGTGCCGGAGTGCCTGTGCTCGAGGGAGCAGCTGCTGGGGGATCCTTTGTGCTTTCTCCACCACGCCGACGACAAGCTGCAGAGGGGTCAGCGCTCGTACCTCCTACACACCCTCTGCACACGCTCCTGCTTAGACGTGGAGAAAGTCGCCCGCTGGGTCCAACTGTTGGTGAGATCAGCCTGGCGGCTTTTGCCGCAGTTGCACCGCTGCCAGCTAGTGGTGCTGCCCTCTGCCCAGTCCTGCAGGTTCCAGCTGACAAGCGCCTCCAAGATAAACGTCTTCGCTGAGATGACTTTTGCAGTGCAGCAAGGCAGCTCGGGCGCCTACCTGAGGCTTCAGTAGGCAGAGGCCAGCTTGACCAGCAGCACACCGTGGCCCGAGAGCTGCGCTGTTGTCGACATGCAGCTTTTCAGACTCACGGCCAGGCAGGCCAATTTCCGCCTCAGAGGTCTGCAGCTCTGCACCCATATCCTGGTGGTCACAGGCTTCTCCACCCACGCCCGTGACCCTGAGGACCTCTCCCACTGGTGGGGCCCAGGTGACAATTTTGGACACCGGGACAGAGAGTCTGCTCATCCCAGAGACCGCCTGGGGAGTCTGTGCCGCAGATCTGAGCAAACTGGGCACGGAGATGACACCGCTCAAGAGGAGCTCAGCATAACCGGAGTGTGGGGAATCTCCCGCGGTCCAGCTGAAGATGCCATTGCAACTGAGGCTCCTGTTACCACCAGTAACAGGATGGGACCACCCATCCTGTTGGAAAGAGCTGATGCCCTCTGGGACCCTTACGCGCTGCAAAGACGACAATAAACCAGCTTGTTTTAACCAACCCTCTGCCTGTGAGTGTCTGTGCAACACTTTGGTGGGGAATGTGGGCAGGTAGCAGGTTGTTCCCCGCGCGGCTGCAGAAGCAGCGGGGTGGCATTTTGAGATAAGCAAGCAGTACCAAAAGAGAATGCTTCCCCTGACCCCTTCTCCTTTTCCAGTTTTCTGCTCTGCTTCCATTTTAAGGGGAAGATGCCTCTGTGCATGTATACCTGATGGGAGGGAAGCAGGGCAAGGGAGCCAGACCTTTCTCAGTAGTGAGCACTGACAGGACAAGAACCAATGGGCACAAATGAAAAAACGTGACATTCCGTCTGAACGCAAGAAAGCACGTCCTGACTCTGAGGGTGCTCTAACACTCACACAGGCTGCCCAGGGAGGTTGTGGAGTCTCCAACCTTCAAAAGTCATCTGGACACGGTCCTGAGCAGCCTGCTCTAGGTGGCTGTGCTTGAGCAAGGCGCGGGTCGCACCGGAAGAACGTGGGGCAAACCAAGCCCCGGGAGCCTGACAGCATTGCCCCGGGGCAACCCCTGGGGAGGTGGACGTCACGGTCTCCAAGCGGTGAGCCCTCTGCACAGGGAACAAGCACCACGAGTGCAGAGTGGGGCTCTGGGTGCTCTGCTTGCTGCACCAGTGGGAGGCTTGGGCCTCTACCTAAACTTTAGCCTACGTAGACTTCCAGTAAAGCCTTTGACACCGTTTCCCACAGCATTCTCCTGGAGAAACCGGCTGCTCGTGGCTTGGAGGGGCGCGCTCTTTGCTGGGTAAAAAAGGTGGCTGGATGGCCGGGCCCAAAGAGCTGTGGTGAGTGGAGGTAAATGCAGCTGGCGGCCGGTGACGAGCGGTGTTCCCCAGGGCTCAGCAGTGGGGCCGGTTCTGTTTAATATCTTTACCAATGACCTGGACGAGGGGATCGAGCGCACCCTCAGTAAGTTGGCAGGTGACGCCAAGTTGGGCAGGAGCGTTGATCTGCTTGAGGGAAGGAAGGCTCTACGGAGGGATCTGGACAGGCTGGATCGGTGGGCCGAGGCCAACTGTACGAGGTTCAACGAGGCTCAGTGCCGGCTCCTGCACTTGGGTCACAACAACGCCAGGCAACGCTCCAGGCTTGGGGAAGGGTGGCTGGAAAGCTGCCCGGCGGAAAAGGACCTGGGGGTGCTGGTGGACAGCCGGCTGAACATGAGGCAGCAGTGTGCCCGGGTGGCCAAGAAGGCCGACAGCGTCCTGGCTTGCATGAGGAAGAGTGTGGCCAGCAGGAGCAGGGAAGTGATCGTGCCCCCGTACTCGGCACTGGTGAGGCCGCACCTCGAATACCGCGTTTGGTTTTGGGCCCCTCGCTACAAGAAAGACATTGAGGTGCTGGAGCGTGTCCAGAGAAGAGCAACGAAGCTGGTGAGGGGTCTGGAGCACAAGTCTTCTGCGGAGCGGCTGAGGGAACCGGGGCTGTTCAACCTGGAGAAAAGGAGGCTGAGGGGAGACCCTATCGCTCTCTACAACTACCTGAGAGGAGGCTGTAGCGAGGTGGGTGTCGGCCTCTTCTCCCAAGCAACAAGCGACAGGACGAGAGGAAATGGCCTCAAGTTGCGCCAGGGGAGGTTTAGGTTGGATATTCGGAAAAATTTCTTCACTGAAAGGGTCGACAAGCACTGTGAGAGGCTGCCCGGGGACATGGTTGAGTCACCGTCCCTGGAGGTGTTTAAAAGGCGTGTAGATGTGGTGCTTAGGGACACGGCTTAGTGGTGGACTTGGCAGTGTTAGGTTAACGGTTGGACTCGATGGTCTTCAGCGTCTTTTCCAACCTCAATGACTCTACGATTCTGTGTTCCCTCCGCTTGAGACCTCAGGTCCTCACCACCTCGACAAGAGAGACTTAACACAGAAAGGCACTTTGGGGCATGCTCCCACTTACCGACGTGCAGCCCTCCCTCTTTTTGCCTCCAGGCGGCTTGTGACAGGAGGCGCGTCGGTTGTACGGCTCTGCACGTGCCGAACTAAGAGGAACATGGCACTCGTGCCAGCCTTGGCACGTATGCAGCGAGGCTAAAGAAAGCTTTTGAGGTATCTGGATCTCAAGGCACGCGCTCACGCAGTACAGGCCACGTTTCTGGGAGGCACGATCCGCAGCGGAGCGCTCCAGCGCGCTGTACGGGGGCTCTCCTGAACGGGGGCAACCTCAGGGGAGCGGAGAGACACGGGCCCCGGCGTGGCCTCTCCAGCCCCCTTGCTTGCCCTTGCAGGGGTCACGTTGGTAGCCAGAGGCAGGAGCCACAGGATCTTTTCCGCTTGCGCCAGGGACACGGTTTGCGTTTTGCTTGATCCTCAGGGCTTGCAGGGCTAAGTCCAAGAAGGAATCCAGGAGGAGAAGAGGGAGGAGGAGTTTTGTCCCTGCCCAAGGGCTCGCAGCTCTTCTTTTCAAGACAACTTAGAGTCAGGCCACCTGGCCCAGAAAACTTTGCACCTCCCTGCCTAAGTCAGGGACATCCACCTGCAGTCCCCGTTGTCACGTTAATGACGGTTTTGGGGGGTGTCTGCCGGCTTTGTCGAGAGAGCCCCTGGGAGCTCGCTCCTGCCGGCCGGGTCTGTACTTGGTGTGGTGGCCAGGACCCGCTGAGGTGGGCGGTGGGGACTTGCCGGCTGGGGCTTGCCGGCTGGGTGGTGCTGCTGTGGTGGCTGTGAACAGCACGGAGGACAGGTCACAATGGGAGCTGTCCCCAGGGAGAGCACCAGGCAGCCCCTCTGCTGTTGGACTTGGGCCATCGGTGAGTGCAGCATGCAGGGGGAAGGCTGGGCTGGATGGGGGACGGGGCAGAGGGCCAGGGGGTTCCTGACCCAGAGCGAGAGCCGAGCCCCTCGGGGCAGGGCACGGTACCGCCCTCGGGGCTGGGGACAGAGGTGCTCGGGGCTCCCGGTGCTGGCAGGCGCCCAGGGAGGCTCTGGGGATGTGCCGGGTGCCCATGTCTCCGTAGGGCACTTGTGTGGCAGGGACGGGGCCTCGGGACACTCGACTCTGGTGTCCCTTGCCCTTTCACGGGGCGCAGCCCGGCCAGGGGCTGGCCATCAGGGCGGCTTGCGCAGGATGGGCCCCACGCCGTCTCCAGCCAGGGCCTGCGGCCCCTTCAAGCCTGTCGACACCAGCGCCCAAACGCTTTCCTGGGACAGCCCGTGGCTCCCATCCGTGCAGTGCGCACGAGCCCTGCCCTTGCTCCCTCCCACGTCCCTCACCCCCTCTCCTACCGGCCCCCAGCTCCAGGCGCCTCCTGCCCCGCTCCCCCAGCCCCACGCTCCCTCCCACCCAGCCCTGCTGAGCTCCCTTTTCTCCCACCTCCTCCAGGCCATGGCTGCGGCAATCGCCCTCGTCCTGGCTCTGCTGGCCGTCCAGCATGGGCTGAAGCACAGTGACCAGAGAGATGTGGCCACGGCTGAGTGGATGCAGCAGCGTGAGGAGTATCTGCGCCAGCAGATGACTCGGCTGCTGCAGGAGATCGAGCAGAGCAGGGGCACGGAGGAAGCCACGCTCCGTTCCGCATTGCAGCAGTGGCCGTTTTGGACTACTGCAGGAGCCGTGCTCCTGGTCGCCGTGTTCGGCCGGCTGCGCTGGGGGATAATGCTTTTCATTGCCAGCTGCAGGAAGGAGGACAGCTCTAGCAGGGAGGAGGACGACGAGCAGGAGGAGGAAGACCTCAACGGCGCACACAGTGCTGTCAGGCCTTTGGCTGTGTCCACCCCATCGCCGGCGCAGGGCCTGCCCGACACGTGCAAGGTGCTGAAGGGGCTGGTGGGTGACCTGCTCGGTGTCTGCCGAGTGCTCTGCCAGAGGACTTTCATGCCGCAGATGCACCCAGCCACTGGGATGGACAGCACCTACGAAGCCTGGAGCGTCCACGAGGACAGCATCGTCTACCAGCTGCTCGTGTTCCTGCAGCCGCCCCCCGGGCATTGTTTCAGCCCGGAGCTGCACACCACAGGGCAGCTGCCAGCAAGGCCCTCCAGCATCCATGTGGTGCCGGAGTGCCTGTGCTCGAGGGAGCAGCTGCTGGGGGATCCTTTGTGCTTTCTCCACCACGCCGACGACAAGCTGCAGAGGGGTCAGCGCTCGTACCTCCTACACACCCTCTGCACACGCTCCTGCTTAGACGTGGAGAAAGTCGCCCGCTGGGTCCAACTGTTGGTGAGATCAGCCTGGCGGCTTTTGCCGCAGTTGCACCGCTGCCAGCTAGTGGTGCTGCCCTCCGCCCAGTCCTGCAGGTTCCAGCTGACAAGCGCCTCCAAGATAAACGTCTTCGCTGAGATGACTTTTGCAGTGCAGCAAGGCAGCTCGGGCGCCTACCTGAGGCTTCAGTAGGCAGAGGCCAGCTTGACCAGCAGCACACCGTGGCCCGAGAGCTGCGCTGTTGTCGACATGCAGCTTTTCAGACTCACGGCCAGGCAGGCCAATTTCCGCCTCAGAGGTCTGCAGCTCTGCACCCATATCCTGGTGGTCACAGGCTTCTCCACCCACGCCCGTGACCCTGAGGACCTCTCCCACTGGTGGGGCCCAGGTGACAATTTTGGACACCGGGACAGAGAGTCTGCTCATCCCAGAGACCGCCTGGGGAGTCTGTGCCGCAGATCTGAGCAAACTGGGCACGGAGATGACACCGCTCAAGAGGAGCTCAGCATAACCGGAGTGTGGGGAATCTCCCGCGGTCCAGCTGAAGATGCCATTGCAACTGAGGCTCCTGTTACCACCTGTAACAGGATGGGACCACCCATCCTGTTGGAAAGAGCTGATGCCCTCTGGGACCCCTACGCGCTGCAAAGACGACAATAAACCAGCTTGTTTTAACCAACCCTCTGCCTGTGAGTGTCTGTGCAACACTTTGGTGGGGAATGTGGGCAGGTAGCAGGTTGTTCCCCGCGCGGCTGCAGAAGCAGCGGGGTGGCATTTTGAGATAAGCAAGCAGTACCAAAAGAGAATGCTTCCCCTGACCCCTTTTTCCTTCCTTATAACAAGAGATAGGATGAGAGGGAAACAACCTTCAAGTTGTGCCAGGCGAGGTTTAGATTGGATATTTAGAAAAATTTCTTCACTGAAAGGGTTGTCAAGCACTGTGAGAGGCTGCCCAGGGACGTGGTTGAGTCACCGTCCCTGGAGGTATTTAAAAGTGGTGTGGATGTGGTGCTTAAGGACATGGCTTAGTGGGACTTGGCAGTGTTAAGTTTACTTGGACTTTATGATCTGAACGGTCCTTTCCAACCTAAATGATTCTATGATTCTATGGTTCTTATTGATTAACTTAATCGGTGATGTGACTTTGCATTCACCCTCATTTCACTACTGCTTTTTGCATTCTAGCCATATTTATGTCTTGTATTATAAGCTTACGGAAGTCAGAAACATTGAGGGGCAAGCATATCTATAAACTTACAGAAGTCCACCTGCTACATAAAGAAAAATCGCCAGAAAAATTCTGAATCCCATGTAAATGGAAAGCTTATTTTTAGTACTTTACAGAGAGAATCAAGCTACCTGAAGTTTCCCAATTTTTACCAGAAGGGAAGAGTATGCATGGAGACAGGTATTGTAGAGCAGCCCCAAATCTTCCTAAAGGACCTACTCATCACTTTGACAGATGCTCTTCAAACAGCGATGAAGAGAGAGGGCTCACTTCAGGTGTCCATTTACAGACATCTGCAGCTTGCTGGGTGTCCAAAATATTTGAAGGGGACTAGCAGATAAGAAAAAGGACTTCCAGGAAAGTCAGGCCTTTCCAGGCCAGCAGTTTAAGGGTTGCCGCAATATCCCACAGAATCTACAGTGACACCAGACTATTTCTAGACAAGTTCAACATCTCAGTCCCAACCTTATTCTCTGCTCCAGAGAGCCTCATGGTAGGATTTTTCAGGCCTTTTGCCTCTGTCACTTGTGAAGATGGAACAGACAAGCTTAAGTAGGAACAGTTTTAGGTCAACTCTAAGTGTTTTTGCATCTAATGTCAGGAAGAAGAATTCAGATCTGCTTAAAAGGTCAAATAAAACGTGTACCAGAATCTTATATAATTTCTCACCAGTTGAGAAAAAAGCACTTGCAAAGGATTAATTTTTCCTCAATATAAAGATAAGACTCAATCACCTTTTTTTCTAAGGTTATCTAGCTAAGAATGCTCTGTCCAGAAACCTATGCTAATTCTATAAATGTTTAGGGTTTGGAAAATGAAGGAACTGCTACGTGACAAGCTAAAAAATTGTAAAGCTAAGACAGAACCCAATGCAATCCTATGCATGGCAATGAATGCCACAGGCTCATCTCTGAGGCATCTGCCCACAGAATAAAATTTTTACAAAATGGTGTACTGTAGAGTCTCTTTCAGCAAACATACTTGGACTCAATTATCAGGAAAAAAAGCATGTTAACTTTGCCAAGTAAGTGAGATTGACTGTACATCAATGACACTAGTAATACAGATGGAAAGAAACAGCTCCTAACAGAATGTTTATGCATACAAACGATAATTATTAATAAAAAGTCTTTCCTACACCCCTACTGAGAACACAAAATAAAATGAGATTTAAAAGAAAACAAATGCTGCCGCCTAGGGAGCAAGATGGAAATCCACAAGTTCAAGCCCTTCATTCTGACTTGTCTCCCACAGAATTCAGACAATGGCTCCCCCACTTAGACCTCTTCCTTCTGCTCTTGCTCATGTTTCTGTGCCGCCCAGGACAAACGGAGCGGCTATATATGAGTACAGGCCAACGCTACAATGGTACCTAAGAGGAAGACAGAAGTCTCTCCTGGGTGACTGTTTATGGCCAGCACCTTTGGGTAGATGTTCTCCAATAGAGAAGGGGTTTCAACAGCTAGCAATGCATTTTGAGCCTTAAACGTTTCAGTGAAAGCGTGGTGGGTTTGATACATTTTTATCACACCCACGAGAACTTCAGGATCCCCAGTCCTGAAAGACTCTGCCAGCAATTCAAGGAGAGATGCTTTCCTCCTTGCTCAAAACAAAGTGTGTTACTGCCTCTGGTTGAGAAAACCTGCAAACCCTCAAAAGAGTGCCTGAAGCAAAGGGGCTGAGCACTTCCAAACTACCCACAACTAAGCTGGAAGCTGGAGCCCGGCTGTCCCAGAAAACACACCTGCAGTGTCTGCTGGGCAACAGTGCACGGAGTCCAGGGAACATTTTGTTTACGTACGTTTCCTGGACAATTTTTTATTTTAATATTGCCACAGGAGGTAGAGTTGGGAATTTAATCAATTAAAAAAGCTCTTCTTGTAGCTCAGCCAGGAGCAAAATCATTCAAATCTACCCTTCATTAGCAAAAGCCAGTAAGATGTCTTTTGACCTTCATTTGATCTAGATGGATGGTTGCACATTCTCCTTCCAGTCAGATCAAGACTGTGCTGATCCTAGGAAGCTAGAAAATATCATAAAATCATAATCAAAGAAAATATTATCCAACCATCTGAGCTCAGACAGAAAAGAGATCCTTTAGTATCTTGTTTCACAATCATGCCATTCAGCTAGTATAATCCCTTGTTAGCCTCATGCAAATGTAATAAGCTCACAAGAATGCATAGCACAAGGTTTGATGGTGTATAAAGGTTACAGTAACATCCTTCTGTGCTACTGATTTTAGGTAGTTCATAAATGCTGTGAGCAGATGCCAGTCAACACTCTAAGCAATCAAAGTGACATGTAGATTTTAATGCATCTGATAAATCAAACATGGTGGTCACCAAACACTGGTGAGTTGTCCTGCACTAGTCAACTTTTAATTTCAAGGAGGCTGGGATTTTATCAGTTCCTGTCAGAGCCAGGCATGGCATGACTCAGTGCTATACACCAGTCTCTGTTAAAAAGAAATACATGTCTTTGCTCCAGCTGGAAATGTATGTTTAAATAGTTTGAAGGACAGCAAGAAGTATAAAGCACAATTTAAAATTCAACAAGAGAGAGTAAAACGAAAGTTGGGCAACATAGCTACAGCAGTTGCAATAAACTTCCAGAATTGTTCCATCCAAAAAAACAGTTTGCTGGGAGGGTGAGTAATACATGAAAATAAATGTCAAATTAGAAGAACTTAACAAAAAGGAGATTCTGGGCAGCTCCTGCTTTCAATGGTTCTGTTTATTTATTACAATAAGAAGAGAAATGTAAAATGTTTAAAAGAAAAATAATCTCAAGAGAAAAGAAATACTTCTGCCTTGGTTTAGTGGAAAAGTTAATGCCGCCTGCTCCAAGGAGCTCTGGGTACCAAGACTGAGAGGGTTGCTAGACCCATTGCGGTGCGGCTACAGTCTCAGCACCTGGGTACTTCATCATGCTCTGAGCCTGCCTGATCACCTTTCCCTCCAGGTAACACAGTTCCAGAACCAAATGACTCCAGAAATAGGAAGGACAGGAAAATTGTCTGGCTTCAAAAAACTTCCTTGCTGGGTGACTTCCCTGAGCAGCAGAGGCTAGAGTTGCCAGCAGTGAAACCATTCCTGCAGCCTAAGAGGCAGCTGGGTGACAATTTTGGGAACGACTAGATTGTTGTCCACATTTTGGGCAGAGCACGTGGAAGTCATCAGTGTTGACCCACTGTAGCCACTAATGCAAGACCCACAGGCTGTCTTTTCCCCTTTGACACTTAATTTTGCTGCTTTAGCACTCTGTCATCTAGGTGACTTCCTACCTCACCTGCATGCAAAATGGACCTCTAACAGCAACACTGAAGGCAATCGAATTAAATCATGAGTGAAGACTCTTCATACAAGTAAGCCTAGTCCTAAGGCTTCATAGGAAGCCTTAGGGTCCTACTCTAGAAGCACGAGTCCTACTCTTCATGTGAGTAAGACCAGCATTGATCTACATGTAATGTACAATTTTAACTTAAAACAAAAATGAAGGCCATCATACCAAAATTCACCATCTTCTTGAGCTATAAAGTTTCATAAACACCCAACTGGAGTACATCACTGTTTTTTTTTCTGAGATTAAGAAAGGATTTTTTTGGAGTGAGGATTAAGATATGATATGATTAAGCCTTTCTAGCATTGTCCCACATGCACCACTGTCATGGTTTTAGCTGGGATGGTTAATTTTCTTCACTGTAGCTGGTGTAGTGCTACGTTTTGGACTTAGTATGAGAATAATGTTGATAACACACTAATGTTTTAGTTGTTGCTAGGTAGTGCTTACACTAGTCAAGGACTTTTCCAGTTTCCCATGCTCTGCGAGGTACACAAGAAGTTGGGAGGGGAGGGGGCACATCCAAGAGAGCTGATCTGAATTGGCCAAAGGGTATTCCATATCATGTGACGTCATGCCCAGTATATTAACTGGGGGGAGTTGGCCGGGGGAGGCAGCAATCGCGGTTGGGGACCGGCAGCGTCAGTCAGAGGGTTGTGAGTGGTTGTAGCACTTGTTTGTTTTTTATCTTTCTTCTGAGGTTTCACCTCTCTCGCTCATTATTTTCCTTTTCATTATATTATTATTATTATTATTATTATTACTGTTTTATTTTAATTATTAAACTTCTTATCTCAACCCAAGAGTTTTCTTATGTTGGCCCTTCCGATTCTCTCCCCCATCCCACTGGGGTGGGGGGAGTGAGAGAGCGGCTGTGTGGTGCTTAGTTGCTGAGTGGGGCTAAACCATGACAATCACAAACTTCTGATTTAAAACAAAAATTAAGTCCACCACACTGAAATTCTGAGACATCAACTTTTTGATCTATAAAGGTTCATAAATGGGAAACTGGAGTACAACACTGGTTTGTTTTGGGTTTTTAATTTTTTGAGTTTAGGAAAGTATACAAGTGATGTTTTACATTCAGCTCCAGAAGGATCCAGTTGACAGCACTGAGAGCAATTTATTTTTTCTACATTTTCTTTTTCATCATTGCAAAGCACATCAAGAAGATGGCACTACATAAAGCAAGAATATAACTTCATAATAAAATACACTATAAGAAGTGTTGAAACATTACTTAAAAATGCATCAAATGTTCATCAAGATTATTTCAGACCATGATAAGAAAACTTCTGCTCCTACATAGTAATCCTTCTTCCTTCGTCTTCATAGACAGTAGTGTGGAAGTAACTGCAAAACGGCATTCACCTTCGGAGACTCTAAAGTGTTCTAGACATTTGCAAGCACAGGAGTCATTCCACCCACCTTCTCTGTAGATCCCTACTGAATGAGAGATATTTCGTCTTGGGTAAGCCTAGAAAGAAGTAGGATCCGTGACATACATCTGCACTTCTTCTTCACAAATCTTGCTGTCAAAATTTACCTGTGGGAATTGCCACCACTTTTTAATGTACAGAAAATGAAGTAGAGATGTCAGGGGCAGATTTGGTGAGTAATTACATGCAGTGCTGAATTCACCACTTTTCAAATACGCAGAAAAATAGGAAGATTTAAAGTCAGCTCTAAGGTTATGCCTTAAGCATTCATATGCTGGGAGCAGTGCTCTAGTGTGATTATAATTGTCAGCCTACAAGCTATTTTTTATTTGGATTTGTTTCATTTAGTGGTGTTTTCAAAAACAGATATTTTTTCTGAGTTTTGCAAAAGAAAATTGCAATGCTATGAACACTTTTGTCAAATACTGAAGGAACATTTCTACAACTAACAAGACTGGAGTTGTTGAAGTTCCCTTGTAAGCACAGTTAGTTAACAAAATAGAAATACAAAAAGGAACAGCTTATTGTTTCTATTGACTTGTTAATTCATAGCATAGCACACAACTGCTTTGGCATTTGGTACAATTTGAAAAAGTGAAAATTTCCAGATCTGCATGTGGAAAAACAGCTGGGAGCACACAGCAACTTTCTCAAATGGGTTTGCCACCAACAGAGAAATTGATTTTCCATCCACAGCTGATACCTTGTTGGGAGGCACAGGTCATCTTTCTTTTCCACCCACATACTCATGTCTCCATGTGACTGTTTGTCGTGGTTCAGCCCCAGTCAGCAACTAAGCACCCCACAGCCGCTCGCTCACTCCCCCCACCCCAGTGGGATGGGGGAGAGAATCGGAAGAGCAGAAGCAAGAAAACTCGTGGGTTGAGATAAGAACCATTTAATAATTAAAATAAAATAGTAATAGTGATAATGATAGTAATGATGATGATGATGATGATGATAATGATAATATAATAAAAAAGAAAATAATGAGAGAAATGAAACCCGGGGAAGGAGGGAAAAGAAACAAAAAACAGCAAGTGCTGCAACCGCTCACCACCCACTGATCGACACCGCCAGTCCCCAAGCCACGATCGCTGCTTCCCCTGGCCAGCTCCCCCCGGTTAATATACTGGGCATGACGTCACATCATATGGAGTACCCTTTGGCCAATTCAGATCAGCTCTCTTGGATGTGCCCCCTCCCCTCCCAGCTTCTTGTGCACCTGGCAGAGCATGGGAAACTGGAAAAGTCCTTGACTAGTGTAAGCACTACCTAGCAACAACTAAAACATCAGTGTGTTATCAACATTATTCTCATACTAAGTCCAAAACGCAGCACTATACCAGCTACAGTGAAGAAAATTAACCATCCCAGCTAAAACCATGACACTGCTTTATCCTAAGCTTCCAGCCCTCCAATTGTGCCACACGACATCCCTCCGTCAATGATCAGTCTTTGCACGAAGGAAATGAAAGGAGGCATGTGCTGGAAAATAAGGATAGCTTCGACCCTTTAAAGGAACTATAAGACAAAAGCATTATTGTTTTTTAAACCCAAAGTCACTGACCTGTAACTGTTCATCAGGCATGAAGTGTGCTGTACATCTCTGCCTGCAGTGCCTGACAAAGCCGTTGTCTGGGGCCAGGGCTAGAGCAGGTGCCACTGGGCTTGGATCAAAAGGTAGAAGCCACCCATATATTACCAACACACTGTAAGACAATCCAAATACAATTCAAGCAACATGCAGAAAACTGAGGTGTTTAGCAGAACAGAAGGGAACAAATGTAAGAAAGGCTATGTGCCCATGTGCATGACAAGTGGCCAAAGGAAAGGACCGAACCCCAGTGCTCGCACATCCTCCCTGGAGGAAGGTCTGCCAGACCCACTCCGGAGCACACCCTTTTACATGAGTCTTGAGTTTTCCGATTTTGCTTTGATGTTTGCCACAGGAAATGACCCTTGGGTGCCAGCCCAGGGCAGTGACACTAGCGTCCCAGGGAGCAGAGCCCAGAGGGCCAGGGGTCCGGGGGGCAGCACGTGCCCCCTGCCCACGCCTCCAGCGCTCTGAAACAGCCGTTACTTGCGGCAGGAGCAGAGGGTGCCCAGGTTGCTGCCCCCCACCGGCAGAACCTGCAGGTAGGGAACCTGGAGCACAGGCTTGGTACATGTCAGGCCGCCATCACCAGTTTGGTAGCTGCCACAGGAAACCCCTCCGGTGGCTCTCCAGGGGTCGTTGGCACCTGCCAGATCCTCCCAGAAACAACGAGCAGCTGCCACTGCCAGCACTGCCCACGGCAGAGGTGCTGGGGCCTCCTTGCTCCCCAGTGCTGCTGTGGAAATGGCACTGGGTACCCGTTCATTTCCTTCTCCAAACAATTGACTTACTGGTATACAGTCAGGACATCTCTTTCTTACCCTACGATCTGTCTTGTACGAGGAAATAAATCGGGGTTCAGGTTATAAATGTACTATGGCTATGCTTATGAACACTGGTTTTAATACAGAAACAGTATTTTTTTTAAACAGGCAAGCTTATTTATTAAGACAGGCTACATAGAAGGTACATTCAAGGCATTGTTTCCATTTGGACTGCCTGCATCCCTCTCATTTTCTTGAAAAGTGGCCATTTGCCACATCAGCAGCTTCCCATCTTGAAAATTTGGACATCCTTCTTATTTTCACTGCAAGCAGAACAAAAATATTTTAGAAGAGAAGCACTACACTTGAATTTAACAGAGACATTTTGTAAAGTGGACTCTCCCATGTCTTTCTATGTGTTCAATTAAATGCGTTGCCACATTTAATTGCATCACTTACGGCAAACATTGCTGCAAAGTAACTGATGCAAAGATTTATGAATCACACAAACAGAATGAGTAACTTACCAGACACAGCCTCACTTTGGGCTTTACCTGATAAAGCCATCTGCAAATCTAGGAAGTATCAGACCACATGACAAATCTTGCCATGAGGACTAACGTGTCCGTTACAAAGCACTAATGCAAGTCAAACTTCACAGTCCATGAAGTGGGAAACAGTTCTAATGCCTACAAAATTTCCCACTTTCATGTGGGAATTCAGTGGGAAGGGTGTGCATCCTGATGCATCTCTGCATCCCAGGCTTCACTAAAATTTGAACGTGTGGTTCTCTGAACATTGGAATCTTCTTTAATGAAATTTTAGCCAACTGTCCCTTCAGTTTGGGAACATTAGATTTTTTTCTGGAAGTCCCATACATGGTACTTTGTGGTGCTCCATTTACAAATTTCAGTTTACCAAGCAAGTGCAGATACAAAAAGAAAGTGACCGAATACAAACTGCCCTAGATCTTCAGTTCACTTCCCTATCTTAAAAGAATCAAGCTGTTTTACTCCTCATGAAATTCAAGAAGCTTATGATTACCCAAAAGCAGGGATAATCTGTACTAATAGTTGTATCAGGGATCTTTTAACCAGAAGGTAGTGGAGCAGATTAGGAATATGAAAGGAAAAATCAAGCCCAGAGGATGTAAAAACACATGTAAAGATGTAAGGAAATGTTCCGGCTGAAGGACAGCCCTTAGGCTAAACGTTGCAGAGGCAGCTCAAGCTGCTGTGTTTGTTTCCAAAGAGCTTGTGGTGCTGCCAGACTAGGTTTAAGTTAAGATCAGCTGTTGTCACTGCTACTGGACACTAAGTGTGGAAAAGACCTGGGATTCGCATTTGAACACCCACTTAAGAATGGATTCTATTTAAACTTTAAAAAAAAAAAAAACCCCGCAGGGAAGAAGACCAGCTTTGGTCTTACAGCTACAGAACCAGGGTTTGTGCTGCACCCTTGCTCCAGGTGGCTCATGTTATCGTGGATCAGCCACAGCAACCTCTCCTGCAGTACTCTACATGCACATGGGGCTCTCCAGGTGCCCACACAGTCTTGCACGGCTAAAAGATCCCATGGACGGTACTGCCTTGGCCATCAGGGAAGTACAACTCCTTTTAAAAAGTCCTTTAATGGACTTAAATATGGGCTGGAAGTGACCTGCAAGTTGGCTGTTAATTTAGAACTGACTGTTTTGTAATTCGCTATAGGATATGCCCATATATCTGTTTCTACATCACCACATTCATCTCAACAGCTACTGGTCATGCAGCTTGTTAGGATGGGCAGAAAGATCTCTTTGTTCTCCCTTCCTAAGGAGTGTGATGGACTGTACCTTAGGCTCCTTGAAGTGAAATGACCTTTGCTTATAACTATGAACCATTTTTCAAAGGTGAAATTCTTCCAGTAAGACAAAGTGATTTATCCTTGTTACATTCATACCAAGTCAAACACTTTAGAACAACTCCAGACTGAACTAGAAAGCCACTGAGTATGCTAACTACTGAATTAGTAAGTAAAAAAAATCAGGATAGTATCTGATCACCCTGTGCCCCTTCAGACCAAAATGTGTGTTTCTGAGCATGTAAGATGCCAGCAAAAAAAGATGGTTAAGATAAAAATCCATCTTGTGTGTCTAACTGGATTAAATCCCATGTTTCACACAAAACATGCACATTATGTCTCATACCAATAAGACGTAAGCCCTATCATGAATTACTTAAGGAACTGAGTGGAGATAAACAGCAGGTTTGCCTAGAACACCCTTTGTGCTATGTGCAATGCTGTGTTCGGGAAGCTACCATGCACCCACCTGGAACTAAGGGATCATGCCTAAAAAATGAAACATCCTGGAAACGTAAGGCTGGATCTCAAAGCCCATCATTCTGCTCTGAGAAAGGATCATATATACTGTTTAGGTTGGGAGACACTCTCCTGTCTGTATCTCTACAACATGGACTTGCAGCCTCTATGTGCGATACTTAGCACTTCTCTTTGACTTTTATTGTACTGATTTCAGTCCATTTCTCCAGATCCCTGGGAATTTTGATATTGTCCTGCACAGGTCGTTGTATCTCACGCTATTTTGCAAATTTTTATTATCTTATTTCCGATATCCAATTCATTACAAAAATACTGAATTACACACTACACCTAAAGGAAATCCCACTTAACAGCTCTTCCCAGTTTGACTGTAAAATGCTGATTACTGCTTTTAAACCACAGCACTTCAAACTGATGTGATTTCATCCTTGAACAATTTCAGCTGAATAACTCTTAGTCTGCTTATGTGAATGTCAAGTGGAGGTATGTAAAATGCCTTATTAATGCCACGGAGCAACACTTGTGCTTCTTCCTACTCTGCTAGGCCAGTTATCTTGCCAAAAAACTAGATCTCATGGATTTGATTGGATTACTTCTGACAAATCTGTATCTGCTTTGCTTACTCTCTTTCTTACCTCTGGCTGTCTACAAGTCAGTCACTTCATAACTTACTCCAACATTGTTCTAGGCAGCAAAGATGGGTAGGCTCCTAATATGTAACATGCCAGCACCTGTTTTCTCCCCTTTTCACAGATTGTACTGTGTGTGCCCTTTGATTCCCTGGTAGGGTTTTTTTTCCAGACCGTAGGTTTACCAATTCTTTTTGCAATTTGTCGTTTGCTTGGGTAGTTTGTGATGTACTGTGGTGAAAATGTTACCAAATTCTGCAGACCTGCATACCTTTAAACATACTTAGACACACTTTGGCACATTCTTTAGAATATTATTTACTTAAGTGTCCTTTGACACCTTTGACACTTTCCTTATTCTGGCCTATGTTCCCTCCATCTTGGTCATTAGAACTTTATAAATTATCTGGTCACAAGTAATCTTTCCCCCACCCCAAAGTAAGAAACATATTTCAGCCTTCCCTTTCTTGAGATCTATTTGTAATTTTGTAAATGCCCATCGCTGCTGTTGTGCTACTCTCACTTCTTCCCTCTGCTGGAAACAGAAATTCTGTTATTTCATTTATATAAATTCCTTTCACCATCAAATTCAATTCATAAGCAGCTCCTCTCAGTTTGTACTGAGAGGATGCTCTACAGAGGTTTCCAGTCAATCATAATGGGGGGGGGGGGGGGGAGGTAACAATGCTCATTAAGTACTGATTTTCTATGTTTTCAATTTGTTTTTTTTTTAAAAATTATTACATTGTTAAAGAATAAAATGCCCTCTGTCAAATATTAGGAGATCTTTCTCTGAATGTTTGAACAACCTCAATGGCAAGATAGTATTTTCTCCTAACATTTGGCATTCTTACTCTTCTCTGTGAAAGGAAGTACAGGAGACTGGATCTTGAATGTAAACATTTCGTAGGACAAGCTGCATTTTGGGATATTTCATGTTTTCTGATGGAGAGTGTGGAAGAGTCTGGCTTTATATTTAATGTCAATGTGGCACTGTATGAACGTGACAGGCAACCCCACTCTGAGATGCTCCTCCTTAAGAATTACAAAAGCAAATATTCAGTAATCCCAGCTAACTGAATCCAGGATACCATTTACAGGTATCATTATAAAAGCCGTTGCAAGGGATTGACAGTTGAGAAGACACTGCTAAAACTGCAGTTTAACAGAGGGCGAATGATCCAAAGCCCATAGTCCACCAGTTAATTGGGATGTGAGGGTGAGTATTTTGCTTGCGCGTAGGGAAAGGGACGGTTAGGATGTCAATTCAGTGAGTACCTGTTTGAAAGGCAGAGCACACACTCGTTTGAGTAGGTCTCTCCGTCGGTCCCACACACTGGATTGTAGTTCCTTGGACATCCGGGCACACCATACTTCTCGCAAGCAGGCTAGGGAAGACAAATATTTAAGAAGTCTAAGGTTACACCATTTGAAACAGGGCTCTGATCAGCTTCTGATCGGAGAGCTTCCGAAGAACACTGGCACACTCACGCACTAAAGGAGTGCTCTGGCGGAGCTGGCACAGCGTTATAAAGCACCACATTATCTTTCATGCTTTTATGGGAATTTTATCGCTTGAGGCTCGGCTTCTATGGCCTGGCATGGCTGGAGCTGCGGTGTCAGGACAATATGCGTGCTACAAGACGCAGCTCCTTCGGACGCCTTAGCTCAGCGGGACACACGGCCGGCCGGTCCCCGGGAAGGGCAACCCCAGACCGAGCCGGTGAGCGGTGGGCATCACCGGGCGTGTGTGCTGCAGCCCGTAGCGGGCGGGTGCCAGGCTCCCGGGGTCCCTCAGCCGTGGGGAGAGGGAGGGGCACCCCCGGGGGCCCCGGAGCCGGGGCTGCGGGGAAAGGGCCGGCCTGCCCCGGGAGGCCTGGGGGGCGGCACGGCGGGCAGGGGGATCGTCCTTCCCGGGGACGACGGGGCGGGCCGCACTCACCGGGACGCTGGCAGCGGCTCCGGGACACGACAGGAGCCCTGTGGAGAGCGACTGGCGTTAACGGCGCCTGGTCCCGCCTGGATTCGCCCCGACCCGACAACGGCCCGCGTTCCCCCTCCTCCCATGACCTGCCCCGGGACCAGCCGGTGTCGGTTACCGGGCCCGTCCCCGACTGGCGGTGTCCGGGCCCGGCACCCCCAGACCAGCCGGTGCCCGGCACCGTCCTGTGCCCGCTCTCCCCCCTGCCCCCGCATGGCTGATGCCCGCTACTGGCTTAGATTCCGCGGCCGCCCCCTCGCCCCCGCCCGCAAGCCGGCCGGTGCCCGGTATCGGTTCAGATTTCCCCTTCCCTGGGACGGGCCGGGCCGGGGCACGGTACCGGCCCGGTTCCCGCTTCCCCTGCCCCCGCTCGTCGTCCCGTCCCGCCCCCGCCGGCCACTGCCGCGGTGCCGTGCGCCCGGTACCGGCGAGGAGAGCGGGCAGCAACACCAGCACCGGCACCGGCACCGCCATGTCCGCGAACGGAGCCGGGGCGCGGGGCGGGCGGGGCGAAACGGCCGCGGGGGGGGGGGGGGGGGGGGGGGCGGCGCGGGCGGGAGCGCCGGGGCCGGGGCTGGGAGGAGGTGGGGGGCACTTGGACGGCGGGGCCGGGGCACCCGCAGGAGTGGGAAGGCCCCAGGATAAACCGGAGAGGCAGGGAGTAAGGGTGCACGGCGGGGAGCCGTGGCACCCGTGGGGAGCGGTGGCACCCGTGGGGCTGGAGGCGCCGGGAGAGGCGGGGAGGGATGTGCTGTCGTCTCACCGGTGGGCTTGGGGAGGGCGCAGGCACCTCCAGAGGCACCTCCGGGGGTGGAGAAGGGATAGGGACCCTCCCTCGGGGTGCTGGGGGGATGTGGGGTTCAGGTGCCCGAATGCTGACCGTGGCAAGCCCTACCAGTGCCTACCAGTAGGTCCCCATGGGGTCGCTTATCCCTGCCATTTCCACAGGGAACCCCCAAAATATCCAGTAGTCAGCAGCTAATCAAGCTCTGCTTCTGCAATATACAGAGCAGCGCAGAAACCTTACCGGGACCGTGCTCCCAGGATGAAAAGCTTTAACATCAGGGCTGTGCGGGAGGGCAGCAAAGTTAATGGTGGGCACCCAGCTGTAATTTCAGCATTCCCTGGGCTTCCCTGCTCGGCTTCACCTTGTTAGCGTTGTGCTTTGGTGGCAGAGTGTCTTGGGCAACACAGCAAAGTTGAAAATACAAGTGCAGTGCCATGTGGCTGTTAAGGTCATAGCCCTTGTCTCGCCGTAGAGTGACATGAAATGTCTTGGGCTGAGCTATGGATGCATTCCTGCCAAGACGAAGAAAAAATTAATACAGCCCCAGCAGTAAAGCCAACCTGCCTGCATCCGAAGTCATGGGAATCCAGGCCAGTGGGGGCTGGAAAGGCTTGGCACACTGTCCTGCCAGCACAACTGGGTGTCTTGGCAGCATGGCTCTCCAAAGAGTACCTATCTCATCTGTTAGTCGCTGATAACAGTGGTTAGCTTTGCAAAGCCCAGGGGTTAGCTTTACACAGTCTGGCTCTGGAATTGTTTTTATGCAGTTTCCTAAAATCTAGGGTATGGGCTTCTTGCAAAATGGCCTGTGCTTGTGTATATGAGCTGGGGTTTAGACCTGTCAAGTGTTTTGATATGTCCCATATAGGTACATATGCAGGCATCACACCCATCCTTCTTGTCTCTTTCAGCCTCTGCGTCCTTCCAAGCATGGCTTTTCTTCTCCTGTGTGTTTCTGACAGTGTGCCCTTCCCATGTGGCATCATACTGAGGTTATTTTATTATCTGCTGAATATGTTCTTATTCCTCCAGGTAACCTCTGCAAATTGATCACAGTGTTAGATTCCCATTCAGAGCACACCTTTGAAATGAATACCCATCACAAGGGACATTTCAGGCAAAAGCCTCTGGCTTGGATATTTTAAGCAAGATAGCTAATCAGAACATTTCATGGCTGGTGGAGCCTGTAGAGGGGTGTTTCTCTCTGCTGGATCTCCTTCCCTAGCTTTGCCCAAGTTTTTGCCCCAGCTTTGCCTGCTGAGCCATTTCAGAAGATGACATTTTTCTGTTACCTTATTATTGGTGGGGTGGTTGCTGGATTTGCCATCCTTGGGGGACCTTTAGGTTCCAGAGAGATTTCCTTGGGAAAAGGAGCGTCAGGAGGTTAGATACTGGGAAGTTAGGCCAGGGTGAGTTTCCTTGCTTCTTGAAAGTGTGACTGAAAGTGAAGGAAGCAAAACCAAGGGGAATGTGAGGAAAGTAAAACCAAGAGTAGGAGTTAACTCTTAAGTTGTTAATTTCTTAAGTTCATGTCACTAAACAGTTAAGTGCAAAGCTCTTGCACAGAGCTGTGTTTGCACAGGAAAAAACCCAAGCACAGCAAACCAAGAGCTCAGTGCCCCAGCTGCTGGTAGCCCAGACAAGCTTTTTCCTGAACAACTCCAGCACAGCAAGCACAAGATGGATGTGTACTGTCATCATGTCACCTAGGAGAATAGCTGCCCCCCAAAAAAACATTCTCCATACTAATGCATTTTCCAAGGAGTTAATTACACGCTCATCAATTTGTTGCACTTGATCCCAGATAAATGGGGTGAATGGGACCATTTTGATTTAACATCACTTCAGGTGCCTCTCTGTGACAATGACGTGAACTCATTCAAAGCCCAGCGTTCTGTCCCAGATGCTTTCCCCTGATGTTGCAGAGAAAATATGGAAAAGTAATCTGCAGGTGCTTTATTAACTCTCAACACGACACTCATTTTAACTTGGTGCCAGTCCACCCTCCTCAGTGCTGAAAGCATTTCCTTTCACTTGTTCAAAGTCTTTCCACTGAGAATATTTAACTTTGCCTTATTTGAATAAAATTTTAGAGACAGGTCTTTAGAGATGGGAAAATGGAAGAAATGAGATTTTAAACAGAAGAAAAGATAACTTACACAACTTTTCTTCTGGCAAGATGGAGTATCTACTAGAAAATACCCATTTTCTTCCAGAAATTATTAAGAACTGGAGGCAAGAAAGATGATAATTATGCAGAGGGCTTCTTAATAGCCTTTGTATCCTGTTACCACATTTCTGATATGAATGCTGAGTCACTGGAAAAGAAAATTGCAGGATTATTTGCATATCTCCTAGAAGTTATCTTCTTGTTGACATCAGGTAAGTGATGAATAAACATGGCAGATAATAACGATCCTAGCATATAGGCTGCAGGGAGCAATACATAATTAGAAGTTACATCCCTACAGAGAAGGTCTGTTTCTGCCTTATGCTTAGTGGAATAATCCTCTGTGCTTGGCAGCTAGAATTTATTTGGACTTCAGTCAATTTTCTAAGTAAATGTATATGACTGCCTGAAGAAAAAAGTTCCTTTAGTGAGTTTATATGTACTCCATATTCTTCTGCTGCTAGTGGTTAGGTACTAGCAAGGTTGTGACCCAGCACATAGAGATTTTGTGACTGAAAGGTGTTAAGAACAGGATAATTGACTAAGGGCAAGTTTCACACCAGAAGTGCATGTCTGTGTCCTTCTGTTGGAGTAAAAAGTTATGTGTGAGAGTCTGTGTTTGACCTGGCGAACATAGGGCATAGTTCAGAGCCTCAGGTTCACCTAAGAAGAAAGTGATTGTATAGGAAGGAGTGACTGAGTATTTACCACTGCTTCCATCAGGGCTGGCCTGTAGTCTGGCTGCATCTTGGAAGAAACAAACTAAAAGAAGCTGCTGAGCAAAACCTTTGCAGTTGAAACCCTTCTGGTGCTCCTTGGTCTTGCTGCTGCTCCAGTGAGTGCCAGTCAGATGTTTCTGTGATGTACCTGCTGCAAAGATTGGCCATTGGTCATGACTACCCTAGTGATGGCGACAGGAAGGTGAGGTCCTTTTGTGTCTCACCTACGTAGTTTATCCTCAGCCACTCATGACTGTCCTGCTTGCTGGAGATGCTCAGCTGTTTGGGTCTGCCTGTGGGAGTGTTTTCTCTCTTAAATCTGTGCAAAGTAGCTAGGTAAGCAAAGACCTACTGCTAAAAATCCCTGAGTACCCCAGCCACATTGGTCTGAAATGGCAACTTCTGGCACGAGGTCATGGTGTGGGTGGCCCCAGCTTATTCCAGGATGAGAAAGTTTGTTCCCTATCTCCCAAAACCAGGCTAAGCAAAACAGGAATAGTTTTTATATAGTCAGTAATGAGTAGGTCTTAAGTGAAATAGCTTGTGATTAAGGCAGATATTGACAAACTGCAGCAAAAAGAATTTGGTTGAACGTGGAATGGATTCAACATCTAGGAAAACATTTAGACAGAGAATGATAAATGCCATTATCTGATGTTCCTTTTTAAATAATTAAGTCCCCTTGTGAAAAACTGAACTTGCCCCACTCTTGGTGTTCCTCGGAAAGAAAGCGTGTTGAAGACCTGTGAACTCTGACATCTTCATCCTTGGGGATTTCCAAGACTCAGCTAGACAAGTTTACAACTTCACTGATCTACTGTTGCCAAGTCCTGTTCTGAGTGGGAGGGTGGGCGAGAGACCCCAGAGGTCCCTTCCAGCTATAACTGCCATGACTCTGTCCCTGTGCCTGAAATCCATTCAGAGCTTTCATTTGCTGATTCATACTGCATTTATTTATGTCGCCTATCCTCCTGAAATCGATAGGCACCAGGCACTGAAGGATGGAGACTTCCAGTGGGAGACATGCCAAAACTTATGCCTGTGCTAGGGCTTTTACCAGTATAATTTTGCAACATTTCAATACCAACAAAACTCTGGATATGCAGCTTAACACAGGTATCAGAAATGTATTTGATGGTACCATTTATTCCTGTTATTTGAAGTGGTATCACCTTTGTTGCGAAAGAGGGATAGGCTGGCATACCTGTGCCAGGATGGGTGTGCCAAAGCTGAAGCGACAACAGGTTGTTATTTGTCAGGTCCTCAGGAACATATCAGTGAGACACAGGCAATTTCTGGGAGCGCAGAAGTGCCTGCATTGCAGTAGAAAGGGCTTCAATATCATAGAATCATAGAATCATTAAGGTTGGAAAAGACCTCTAAGATCATCAAGTCCAACTGTCAACCCAACCCCCCCATGCCTCCTAAACCATGCCCTGAAGTGCCACATCTACACATTTTTTGAACAACTCCAGGGATGGTGACTCCACCACCTCTTTGGGCAGCCTGTTCCAATGCCTGACCACTCTTTCAGTAAAGAAATTTTTCCTAATTTCCTAATTAGTATTTTTCCTAATACCCAATCTAAACCTTCCCCAATGCAACTTGAGGCCATTTCCTCTCATCCTGTATTCCTTACTCTTCTACCACCTGAAAAAATTGGATGGGGGTCTGGGTTATAAACCTTAGCAGCATTCTCTGTTATTCTCTGATTCATGGAAAGCATTTGAATTAGTGGATTAACATCTACTTTGGGCCTCTCCCAGTGCCTCAGAGAGTAAGGCCACTGAGCTTAATAAAAAACTGCACTATTTAATGAAGATGGGACAAGTGGAGATCTGTTTTGCACCATTTAGTGAAATGAAGTCTCTTTGCAAACAGGGAGTCAGGCTGCTTATAGCTTTGCTCAAGCACAAGATCAGCATGGGTTTAGGTAGCAGGGCAAGTTGGGAACAAGCTAGGAGGCACCAGTTCTCAGTATAAAATCAGTTCATAATCTCGAAAGAAAGTTGATCTATCACCTCATCTGCTTAAAACAGATATAGGGAGAGGTCCAGGTGCCAGGAGGACTGGGACTAAGGCACTGGATTGCCTGCTACCTTAAACTGGAGGATTCAGCAGTGTGGCGTGGAATATCCTCTTTACCACAGGTTGAGGTGCATGCTAAAAGTTTAAAAATGGAAGAAAAAAAATAGAGTTGCAGAGCAAGAAACCATAGGTGGCCTTAATAGCATGAAAATTCCCACTTGAACAGGTTCCTGCAGGCTGCTGCAGGCAAGAGGGTGCCACAGGAGAAGTCTGACTATGTGTTTGCTCCAGTTTTCTCTTCTCTTGGCTAACACTGCTGGCCTCTCTTGGAGAGAGGAGGCTGGTGAGAAGGATGCTACAGTCACACATAACCTGCATTTAATGTCCTCGTGCAGCCCCCAGTCATATGGGGGAGGATGTTTACATCCACTGAAACAGCAGGATGGTGCAGCTGGCTTGCCTGCGCTGCTTCAGGCAGTCTGACAGGGCACAGTGCTTGGGCACATCCCAGTTGTACTTGTGCCATGCATGTGAGTCTCTTGCCATAAGTACAGGAGCATGTCTTTCCACCTGAGTAATTACTGGAGTAAAAGCAAGCAACACACTTGAAGGAACATAGCATGGGACAATCAAAAATGCTTCTGAGCTGCCTTTCAGCACATCAGCCTGGGGTGGCACTGCTGAAAGCCTCATTCCTAAGGCACTGCAGGGCCCCTGCTTCTGGTGAGACTGGGAATGCCCTAGAAATGGTTTGGCATTTCTTAATTAGCCATTTCTGCCAACTTGAACCTGGCACAGCAGCAGGGCAGAGAAGGACAGAGGGGAAAGAGCTGATTTTCCTGAACATTTTTGTCTCCCTGACAATGATTCCTGTAGGGAAAAAGTCAGCAGCACTGAGCAGACTAATAAGTTTTTGGTGTAGGTCTGGGTTTGCTGTGCAGGGGGGATTGGTTCCAGTTGACAAGCTGCCTCCCTGGCCAGGTCCAGAGCACTGAGCTGTGGCATTACCTCTAATTTTGGTAGAATCCTCCAGGCTGTTTTTGTAAAGGCTGGGTTCAAAGGTTCACAGAGAGATGTGGAGGAAGCTCCTGTCTCATTACATTCCCCCACGATCATGTCAGTGGCATTCCCACCCCCACACCAATAAGAGATTGCTCTTGGGGTCCTATCTGTCACACACAGCCCATGAGTCATTCACTTCAGCTGCGCTCCTACACTTGCAGTCCCACGTAGCCCAAAAGACAGGATCCAGGCCTCAGGGATTCAATTATGTACATTGCCGCTCAGTCTCTCCTTCCTTGATCCCTCCGTGCCCATTCATTTTGTTCCATCCTGCACTGTTCTCTGCTGTATCAGTCACAGATGGGCAATTTATCCTCTCCTGTTTCCCACATGAACCTCATCTATCATCTGCCTGCCTTTGAAATTAATTTACTGGCTGGCCAACTGCCCACTTTGCATCCCTGGCTCCCTCCCATCTGTGTGTAACATGGGGGTGCTCCCTGGAGGGGGGTGAGTATCTCATGGTGGCTGCATGTGCTGCAGCGTACTATGACCCTAAGGAGTGTTGCTGACCTGTGGGTAGTGCTGCTGGATGGCACCACTGCCCGCGCTGTGGGATGGCGGGGAAAGGACTGCTGTGAGTTACCCACATGCTCCTGGAGGATCTGCTCATGCCATCAGTTGCCATCACAGCACAAAGCAGTAGCCTTCTGCCTGGCAGAGAAATGTGTGTGGATTGCTGTGATACTCAGTCTTGAAGAAAGGCTTTAGTAGCCCCTGGAGCCTCCAGAAAGCTCCTGAAGGGGTCTCCTGGTGGGCAGAAATCAATATAGTTTTCCTTTTCCTCTCCTCCAGAAGTTTTTTTCTGCTGTTGTTTTCAACTCAACTTATCACATCTATCTACTTGAACTGTCACAGACAGATTTACAGGTGCTGGCTTTGACTTCTGCTGTCTGTGTGCTAGTTCAAATGATGCATGGCAGAGCAGGGCCACACATCCTGCTAGAGGGGAAACGCACTTCGTCTTAGTGATTTGCCCTGGGATTATAACCACTTTGGAGGAAGGTGGCTGGTCCTAGTGGCATTTCTTATGTCAAAAGTTTTCTCAAAGAGCAGAAACTTTGAAGACAGGCTGTAAAACTTCTTCTAAGTGCTGAAGCTGTTAAAGGAGACAGGGTTAGGGAAACCTGCCTGGAAGACTGCTTGCCTTTTTCTGGGTGCTAAGGCTAAACCTCATAGATGACCTGCAGCTATAGAGAAACAGCCAGGCTGGTGGGTCAGGTCAGCTGTGAAAGGGTGAGATTGTCCATGGGGGTGGGAGAAAAGCTGCTACTGAATCAGCACAGTGCTTGAAAGTTAATTGATCCAGCAATGCTTGTCTTATTTCCATATGGGAAGACACTTTGAAAAGTCAAAGGCATCTTCTTTAATGGCCACCTATTTCTCACAAAGCGGGTGGTTTCAGCCAGGGCAGTGTCCATCTGGATGTATCTGATCTGTGCCAGGGGGAAAGGGTTGCTGGTAGCTATCGGTGGCAGAGGGAGGGCAGGTGGAAGGGGAGATAGGCAGTAGGGTCAGCATCTCCATTTTCCCTGTGCACTGTTTATGCATTGTTGTGCCCTGAGCATGTTTCGTGGCAACATGTGCTCTGATCCTATAAACGAAGGTATTCTTACCCTGGGAAAACCCACCCAATATACTTTATGGTCTCCAGGAGTGAGGATGAACTGCAGATAAGAATTTCAGAGTTGGCTGGTATATCATAGTCAAAGTTTTTGATGCCTGTCTGCCTGATGGATTGTCTGGTAAAATGGAGGATAAAAAGACCTTATTCACCAAGGAAGTTGAGTGATGGCTTGGAGGTGGAGATGAGTTTGCTGCAAAGGTGGCAGGGACCATCCCCATGAATCCCCAGCTCAATGCTGCTGAAGGCTGTGCCTTCCCTGTGAAGGCCAATGCCAGACGTACCACCTCATGATGGGTGTGTGTGAGTCTTACTGCCTGCACCACTGCCATCCACAGCTGTGGTGTCTGTATTTTCATTAGAAACCCACCATCAGTCAAGGGAGGAGAACAGCAAAAGGAGGAGGAGGTGACAAAGCCTGGGGCTTGTTGGAGGCACCATTTCTGAGTGGCACTGCTGGATGGAAGATCTACAAAAGACAGGAGTTCCCAAAACACTGCCTGAGCTTGAGGATGATGGAGGAAGGTAAATCTCAGCTTTGTTTCCCCCTCACCCTTTTATGGCCTGACCTGGCCTGGACTCCTCCATCACAAAGCTGCGGTTTCCCTTCTCTTATTGCTTCTATATTTAGGGCAGTATCTGGCATCTGGGTTGTGTATTGGTAGGCTTGCATTCTAGAGAAAACTTTTTTTAAAAATAGTGTTTAAAATGTTTTTTATCCGTGTGACCTTTTTTCCAACAATAAAGGCAATTCTCTTGTGTAATGGAAAAATCTCAGTTTTCCTCTAGATTTTTAACTTCTCTCTCCTCACATTTTTGGGGAGTATTTTGAGGGGGCTGAAAGGGAGGAAGAAAAAAATATCATCTGTCTTTTGCAGATGATTCTGTTATTGCAGAGCAGAATTACAGTTACCTGAACTGCTCTGTAGCTCAACACGAGAGGCTCCCCAGCCATTATTGATAGTATCATGGTTTTGGATTAATTCCACACCTGCAATCAATGCGAGTTTAGGAATTGCAGGACCTTGGTATATTTTTGTATATCAGTGCTCCCAGGCTCTGCTAAGTCCAGACTTTTCTGATCTTTGGGGCAGTCTTGAACTGGTTCACTTGATTAAAATAGTGAGAACAGCCAGATCTCATCTGTGTCTCAGGGATCCCTATTTTGCAAGACTCCGGTGGTTTCTTTGCAAGAGATTTTAATGACTCAGAGAGGAGGGAAAGGTGCAACAGCGACAGTTCTGGACCAAATTATTTGATCAGGCTGAGACATCAGGATTTGGCCATAGCTGGTTAATGAGGCCAGGGCTAGTTGGAGGTGTGAAGATGGTTTTCCCACTCCTACTCTGGCTGAAGGAGTCTGCAGGCTTGTTCTTGTACCATGTGGTGGCAGCCTTGCTCACAGTACGTGCTCTCTGTTGACTGCTCGCA
This sequence comes from Morus bassanus, assembly GCA_031468815.1. Taxonomy (NCBI): domain Eukaryota; kingdom Metazoa; phylum Chordata; class Aves; order Suliformes; family Sulidae; genus Morus; species Morus bassanus. The sequence continues at coordinate 34,753,560 of CM062570.1, forward strand.
TGACTGGTTTTGTTTGCAATATTTTTTTAGGGTGAAGAACTCAATGGACCATATATGCTGTCAGCAGGATAGTATTGTACTGTAATGTAGCGTGTTCATTCCACAGCATCAGCAACGCACAACTGCTTCCTTTCCTTGCCGTGCTGGAGACACCTATAATTCAGTGTGAAAGAGCCCGTTCTGCTGGGCTGGGTGCACCAACATATATTGTCAGAGTCGCACAAGTGACAGGGCTGTGCTGGTGAGGATGTGAGGATGTTTGGGGCATGTGAGACCTCACCCAGCCTTTCAGATGTCTGCCTGGCAATCCCAAAGGAGCTGTGAGCAAGGACTGGTAGCAGGTAGCAAGGGCCATTCTTAGCTGAGTCCCTTCCCCTTTCCCCTGCTAATCCACACAGGATTTGTTTGCTCCCTACTGTGTCTCACACTGAGCCCCGTTTTGGCAGGCTGGAGTCTCTTCTTCTCACAGGTTTGCCTGTGCTGGTTCTTGAGGGGAGGAAGGAGACAGGTAGTATTTATTTTGATTGAGATGTAGTGGTTTGGTGGGGCTTTCCAGCTGCAATGGCTTAGCAGGTTGTGGGCATACTTGGGAGTGAGTCACCAAGCAGTAATGTCATTAGGAAGAAGAGAAATGCTTCAAGAGTTGTTCAGCTTTTCGTGATGGGAACCAGACACAGGGGCAAGGTTTACTTGGATGGCAGAAAACATGTAAACTGAAAGGTCACCTGAGGTGATCTGGGGACACAGCTCAGCTGTGGCCTCTGTCTTGAATCCTCATGTGTCCCTGTCACCAGCTGATGTGGAGACTTCCTGGCAGGTGCATATGATGTTGACAGGAGAACTTTCTACCTGTCAGCTTCTCTAGCCACCAAGAATCTCATCAGGCTGATGTGTCTGCCCTAAGGCATGTTTGCTTCAGTGCAAGCTGACTTTACTAGAAATCATCCAAACACCTCATATTTAAACAGAGAAGCACTTACTGCTGTAATAAAAGTGTCTGCATGGAGATTAGAGTGTGCCGCAACTGGTTTACACTTGAAAGGATGTGTGTGGTTTGCAATATTGTTTTTTCCCTTAATTCTGGCTTTCACTGCTGTTTCTGATCAGAAATGCATGTATGGGTTAGCAATTAGTTAGGAAATATTTCTTAGGCTGCCTTTTGGCAAATGCAAGACTACTGCTGGTGTTTTCACTCTGCAATATATGCTGGCCAGGTGGCCTAAATGGGGGACCTCTGTTCCATCTGTGTTTGTTGTGCTTCTGATAATGTGTCCACACTGAGGACTGGTACCCTGTGGGTAGATTGCCAGTACCACGGGATCCTGCAAATCCCAGTTTTCCTACTTTTAGAGACCCTGTTGCTTGCAGGCGCTAACCCAATGATGATGACGATAGTATAAAAATCTGGAGAGAAGATGGGGGGGGCGGGAAGGAAAGTAGGTAGAAGTTGATCTCACAGCATTTTTCTTAAACATGCATTTAAATTATTTGGAGAACTGAGTCTAGGCTGGTGGGTTTCCTTTTTGATTTATCACACAGAAGGGACCCTTTGCAGCAGATCTACTTAGTACAGGTGGCTTTGGCTGTCAAGTGGAGGGCCTGGAGCTATGAGATGAATTTGTTGTAGGAGCAAAGTGTAGTGCGGTAACTAATGGCAGGATAATACTAGTGTGGAGCTTGGGAATGAACTACAGTTGCTGATGGCCGCGTCTCCATGTGCAAAGGACAAAGAAACTGTGGGTTCTTATTCACGTATTTGCTATCGTTTTAGCATGGAGCTTTTCCTACTGGTAAGTGGCTCTGTGCAAGCTCGTCACCCTGTTGCATTGGTCCAGTAGGAGATGCTCCCCGTTTTACTGTGATTCCTAATAGTTCCTTGCATATTACTAGGTTTATCTACCAGACTCTGGAAGCAAACTGATGGCTAATGCTGAGGTCACCCCTGAGGACTGTGGCTATACTGCCTGCAGGAGAGGGAAGGAGTGACCTGCCCTGTGGAGCAGCACACTTGGGTGCACCCAGCATGTGGGAAGCCTTCTTTCTGTGAGTAGGTGTGCGGAGAAATGCTGAGCTGAAGCCAAGGCCCCTAGACCACACCCTTCCACAGCTATAATGCTCTGTCCTTTTAAAAATGCCTTCAACCTTAGGTCAGACCTGCAGTGTTTGGGGTGGTCAGGATTACTGACATTCCCCCCGAACTCTGTGTTAGAAGGCTTTGGGGCGGTGGATCCTCTCTATTTTGGGAATGATGGTGTTAGAGAAACATGGCTTAGGGGTACCTCTAAAAGCAGCAATGGAAAGGCATCAGGGATATATCCTAACCACTCAACTCTGACTTTCTTTGGTTTCTCCCAGCTCTGAGTCTGAGCAGGTGGTGACCAGTGGCTGCAAAGTCTCATATGCCACATAAAGGGAGCCAAGAAGGGCTGGAGGGAAGCCCCAAGCTCTGCTGTCCTTCCAGGACTGTTTGGGGAAGAAAAGCCTGTTGTCTGTGCATCTCAGAGTAATCTTTGTGGGTGAACTGGATATGCAGCAATCCTCAAAGATGAACTGATGCTCAGTGCACCTCAGTTGTCTCTTCAGTCCTTTCTCCTTCTGTGTTCTGCATGCCCATTCCCATGGTGACCATACCTGACATGGACACCTCTGCAGTTTCTAGGAGATATCAGCAAGTATATTCCACAGGCAGCTGGGGACCAGACATGGAGCAGAAGGTGCAGGGGGAATTTGGGCCTGGGACCATTGTTCAGAGCAGCTTAGGAATTGGTTTGAGTCTCCCGAAACTCAGTAAGGGCTAGAAGGGGAATGCCTATGCTCCGTGTTCATTCAGTGCCAAATCTGGAGGATGCACCCAACCAAAAGCATTGCTGAGAATTAGAGCTTTGCCCAGAAGTTTTGGAGAAATTAAAAATTTCACTCTAAAGTGCAGCCTCAGCCTCGTGGCTAGTTGAGCTTCTAGTTGCTTCAAGGACAGGCAGAGCCTGAAACCGCCTGTGGGCATCCTCCAAAGCCTATCATCATCAGGAGCCAAAGAAGTTGCCTTGGAAACTGTGATGAAGCTGAAGTTGCAGGGAGCTCCTGGCAGGCTAACTGGAACTGCAATGTAGATACCCTCCTGATGGGGGCATCAGGCAGAGTGCAGCAGTCCTGGGGATTCTTACCCCAAGCCAAATGTTAGAAAGGGCCATCCTGGTATAGCAGGATGCTACGCAGCTTTTCCATTGCAGGTTTGCCTACCCTGGGGAGCATGAAGAAGGGCAGGGTTCATATCATAGTAATTTCTCCCCAGGAAAAGAGTCAACTGCGCCTGTTCCTTGGTTATGTTATCCTCTTAGAAAGATGAGTGAGCAAAGCAGGTACCTTTGCAGCAGTGAAGGAAAGGGATTCTGCATGGAGTGGGAAACGAGATGGACTGGAAGACCAAGCAGCAGATAATTTGCCTAAGGGACAAAGAGAATGAAGCAGGTTACTCACTTTTTTTTTTAGACTCGCCACAGGCTAATTAAGGAATCGATGTAATGCTGGAAACCTCCGAATGCTTAATGGAAAAGCAGCTAATTAATTAACATTACAAATCATAATCATTAAGGAATTAATCTTTCATGAACTTAATTAGGAATGGTGAGTGAATGGGTACATGGGAGGATGACTTTTGGAATATGAATTACGGTTGTTTCTTTCCGAATCATTGCTAGTTAATGAAGACAGAGCAATATTACTGAGCAAACAATGCAGAAGGGAACAAGGCTGTGTAATGATCCCAGTGAGGAGTGGTAATTGATTCATTTGTTGGGAAGGCCCACAAATTGGAAATGGTATTTGGCATGATCGTTCTGTTGCTAGAGATGACCATTGCTTATGGTAATAAAGGGCTAAATTGTCCTTGACTGTCTGCCTGGAAGGCAAAACTCCTGACTGTGGCTGAACCTATTTGTCCAGTTCCCAGGGTTGGTTGTGGTCACCGCCCAGGGACCTCAGGAGTTCTCTCATCACAAGGTAATCCGATGCAGATGAGAAACGCAGCTTTCAAAGAGGAAAAACAACCATAGTGCTGTGTGAGGGATGAATAGAAAGAGATTGGAAGGCCTGAGAGGACTGCAGTGGTCTGGACCATGAGACTTCCCTATCTGGCATTTTCCTAAGGGGTGTGTGCTGGCTCAATCTGGATTTAAAAACTCGAAGTGATGGTTCCCAGGGTGTGTGGATCCACCTGTGGATTTCCAGACTGTTACAAACATGTCTCTCATTTTGTGCCTGCATTAGGGATCAACTTCCTGCTGTCTGACCCCCTTCTATTTCCTTCTGCTAAGCAGAGGTTCTTTTTGCACCAGAAATGTGAATGTGTTGGGGCTGCTCCCAGTGGTGCCAGGCAGAGCTCTAAGTGAGCAGAAAATCCTGGCTGTGGCCTGGAGAGCTTTTTGCCTTAGTTAATCAGCTCTGTTTCCTGTCCAGTGCTCATTTGGGGATCATTCTGCTAACAGTTTTTCTTAAACTTGGCAGTCAGACAGACAGAGAATTGAGTGAGGCTAAGGACTCATTTGGGGTAGGGGGAGAGGCAGATCTTACTGGGATTTACCCTGGGGAGCACATGCCAGTGGAGTTACACTAATAGAAAGAGAAGGGAACATTGGTCCTCTATTTTTATTTCTGGCATGGGTGTCTGACATAAGGTTCCTCCAGGGGCTAGAAAACTACAAACTGAAACAAAAGCTAATGAACACCCACCCTTCTTGAAATATGACTTAAACTACATGGTTAGATACACATTGCTAGGGTAAGACAGCTCTTCTGGCACCAATTGATAGATTTCTCTTTCATTAAAGAAGCTCCTTAAGAACCTTTTTCTCCCCTCTTTTTTTTTTTTTTTTTTGTTTTTTAAATGGATTTAAGTTGTTTATTCTGGACACATAAAACAACTTATGTCGGAGACTAACAGTCAAAGAATAAAGGATGCATAGGAATGCCACTCTTCACTGAACATTTCTTTCTGATGCTGTGCACCTGGAGCTAGTCTGCATGTCTGCACAGACATCTGTTTGCATTCTCCCCTTCCTGCAGAATAGGAAGTGTGTTTTTCAGGTGGGAGTGGTAGGAAGCACAGGATGTTTTCAGGGCTTTGCTCTTCCAGGGTCTCTTTGAAGGTTCCAGTCCCTTCTGTACGTACACAATGATCCTAGCCAGTCCCCAGTCTTTGGGACGCAGGGACTTGGTACGTAGCACTTGTGCAATGCAGTAAGGAAGTTATCTGGAAAGGGGTAGTGGAACCAACCTTTTGGGTGATGAGTGGTGAAGTGGAAGGAAGACAAGCTAGTCATGGACCTTGCTTACCAGAAGTTGTTCTGATTTGGTGAAGAAAGTCCTGCGTAGACAAAAGAATGGGCTCTTACAGATTGGGGATTAGAGACCTTTCAGACTGAGCATTTTATTTTCTCTGATAATGAGTTTATCTATAAAGTTCAGACTTGCTTCTGGCATGAATGCTTGGACTGTTTCCCCGCAGAACTTTCACCTTTCCTAGAGTAGCGTGTGATTGTGGAGAGCATGCAATATTCCTTGGCATTACTTTGTGTGTGATGGCCTGTAGGATGACTGGCAACCAGCCAAATGCCAACACAACTAACCTGCAAGCAGGATGCCTGTGCAGAATGAAGCAGCACTAATTTTTTCATTCTGGGCTCACTGGACCTTCAGCAAGGGAAGGCTTCCCACTTTTGCAAAAGTCACTGATTCATTTAAATAAATAAATAAATAAATAAATAAATGACAGCAATTTCTATTAACATGGGTTTTAGGCTCCTAAATGCCTTTGTGAATTTGGGATTTAGATGTCAGGCAGAATCAAATGTTCATGGCCCATATCATGACTTGAAGTGGTAGACCAGCCTCATGTACTCTTTATGGATTTTGCTAAAAGAAAGAAGTGAGCAAGTATGTGCTTATCAAGCACATTATTAGGCTAATTTACTACAGTTTCATGAAACTAATTAAGGAGGAACAAGACAAGGATGAAAATAAGGTCACAATTAAGACTGAATCAATAAATCACTGGATTCAGCAATTTAATACAGCAAGTAATTGAACTGAATTATGAGTTTGGCATCAGAAAGAATTACTTTTTGTGTAAATCCTGCTCAGGGGAAGATAAAGGAGACTTAGCTCTATTTGAACCAAAGTGTACAGTTCATTTCCTCATGGATTAGTGCATTGACTTTGCTTGGGAGAACTTGATCCATCATGGGCAGACGTCTCTATAGGATCTATGCACCAGGTCTCCTTTTAGCCCCTTACTAGGTGGTGTTGCTTAGTGCAGACGGCTCTCTGCCCAATAAGCCTCCCACAAGGAAGGAAACAGCATGGCTGTCAAGAGCAGTTCCATTTTAACATGCTGCCCTTGAATATCTCTGTGCTTACATGGTTTTATCTTGGTCCCTATTTCCCTCTTCTAAGTCAATGCAAATATAAAAGGGCCTTTTCACACCCTTCATAACAAAGGCAATTGCCAAATCAAGTTGAACAGCAGTTTTAAGCAATGGTCTTTTTAAATCACCTATATTTACTGACAAACTGGGAGATGCACATACTCAAGAATAAGAAACTGGACCTGCCAGGGTCCTTTTGTTAAATCAAAGGTGAAGATATATTCAGGGATTTCTTGGTGGCTTCAAGTGTTGCGGAAATCAAGAAATGATTTTGGATGTGAAGCTTTTTCTGGAAGACTGTTAGGCGATGTTGCTTGCTTCACAATTACAAGCAGACTTTTAAAGAAACCTGTGTACTCTATGATGAAATTAAGTGTATTGAATGCATATAGATTTACTATTTCTTTAAATACTCAACAGTGTATGCTAAAATTGCCAAACTGACAAAAAAAGCTGACTAATGCAAAATTCCTCCATAAATAAATTAGCAATTGCTACAAAAATTTTTTCTGTTGAACGCCCTTCTACACTGAATTCCTGAAGTTTAGGAAATTCCAGAATAAGACTGGAATTCACCTGAATGCCCAGATCCTGAACTCAGAGATTTTCAAGTTTTTTTCACTTCATCATGTGATCCACTACCCTCTACTAAAAATGAACAAATCTTCCAGAACTGATATCTAATCTCTCAATATCTTCACTGTGGCCTAGTTTCTACTGGTCTGTTTTGAAATGTTAACTCTCAAAGTAAGGGACATTGCCTATGAGATTTCAACTATTTTAAAAATAGATTAAATTCTTCTTTAGCTATTTGACTCTGTTGTGGCATTGCCTTCTATCAGCTGTCCCTGTCCAGGACAAGTCTGGGGTGATTGGCAGGGCTTGCTGCCCCTTCTGATGTTTCTGGGCTTGCTGCTGCTCGTGCCACTTTCTCTCCTCTCATTGCATTAATTAAACTTTATGTGGGAAAGATAATATGTTAACAGTAATAAAGTCCTGATGAACCGGCCAATTCCTCTAGTAGCCAAGTATTAATTTTAAGTGTTTCTGTTCATTAATAGGTCATCAAGAATTGCAGTGCTGTAGATTATTGTTCCAGAACACTTGAGATTATGCCCTTACAGAAAATTTCATGCTGAAATGAGTGACAATGGAGTACTTGTATGAACTGGCAACTTCTAATAGTTATGTCCTACTTCTAGTGATTACCTACTGTTCTTGCTTCGTCATTCTCAGACTGACGCTGTGGTGGAAGGTTGTCATTGCCCTGGCTGTTGGCAATAGGATTGAGAGCCTAGGAGCGTGCCTTTGTGGTGCTGACAGCTGTGAAGCACAGGAAGAGTGTAAAAACAAACCAAGTTTGCAGAGTAGCTATGCTGTATCGAAGAGAACTGGAAATGCAGTTTTGTTTCTAGGCCAACATTCTTCATCAATGGGGCTGGCTCACCTTAAAATGTGATTTTTGTCCCAGCATAAAACCAGCTACTTCCTGAATTTTTCAGCTGAGATATCTAATTGCCACCACGGAAGAAGCCCCGACCTCCTCCAGAGTTGTCTCTGCCTGAGTCACACAGTTCCTCCCCTTGTGCTTGCAGCATCAGTACGACTGACACTCGCACTACCATCCCCATTTGAGACCATCCCTACAGCTCACCGGGAGGCTGGGTTTGCCTTCTCCCATTTCATTCCTCTGGCTTCTACCCCCAGAATATCGTTCACTCATTGCTGGTGATCACCCGCATGCTACTACAACTCCCCTAACAAGCAGGCACCAACATATTCAGGGCAGCTCTTGCCATCCCTGAACAACCCTGGCCATCTTGTGAGTGATGAGCTCTTTACTTCTAGTCTCCAGAGTATCCTCCTGGACATGAAGGAGGTGAATGTGGGCAGTGGAACTCTGACAGAGTGGGGGTACAGCAAAGTCTTTTCAAGGTCATGCTGCTACAGCGGGAAAGACACAATTGTTTGAGCAAAACAAGCCACAAGAAATTAATGAGCTTTAACCCCATGTGTCCCCTCTTGTCAGTGTAGCAAGGTTACCAAAACTAATGCTTCAAATCAGTGTCAGTGCCTGATTTTTAACAAAGCCTTAGCCTCCCTCAGATAGAAGAAATTTAAAGTGAATTCATTTACAAGGCAGGATCTGACGAGAGACAAAGAGTGGCTTTGGGTTTTTGTGGACCCAGTATATTGAAAAAGAAGTTTGAAGCATGACCTTGTTAACTTACTGGGCTGTCCAATGTATCTGATATTGATGCCACTGCTTATAAAACTATTGCTCTCAAAAGGTCAGCAGAGGTGATTTACTGGCTTGCAGCAACTCAGAGAATTAGTCTGGCATTGCTAAATTCCAAACCCAAGCACACCTTCAGAGATGTGAAATCACCTGGGAAAATGTGAAACTTTCTAAAATAATTTGCTGTTAATTGTCTCTTATTGTTCTAATGTCTCAGACTTCTTTCTAACTCAATGGGATTGAAATGGACAAAAAAAAAAAAAGAAAAAGAAAGGGAAAAAAAAGGGCAAATTAAGGCTCCAAGTTGTGCTGTTTTAAAAGAAAAATGGCACTCTTGAGTGAAATTGCAAGTGTCTGCAAAACTGTTGAGGAGTGGAGGAATCCGTAACTGGTATTGCATTAGATGGATGCTGATCTCAGCACCAGCCCTTAAATTATAAGTAGCTCCTTTGATTTCAGCAGGGTTACTGAAGATTATTCTAGTTATAAATGAGATCATAGACATGGAGGAGCTGTAATGTTTGTCACTTATGTATCTTATTAGTACGAGGCAGATCTCTGAAATAACGTGGCCCAGAAGAAGAAATATCCAATCATTTGTTCCCATTTATTCTTCTTCTGCAGGCAAAAGTATTAATGAGATAGAAATAAATGCAGTGAATGAACTAGAGGCAAGTGACATGTTAATGCATCAGAACAGAGTACTTGCTCTTATGTCTAGGTTTTCTGAGAACAAAAATAGCTTCAAACCTATCCATCAGTTGAACTCACTTTAATTAGGTTCTGTGTGCAGATGGGGGTCTTTCCCTTTAAGCAGAAGGATGACAGTCCCTTGCTGTTATAAATCATGCTTCTCAGGAGCTCATGAAGTAGGATGGCATCATGGTGCTCTTTTACAAATGGAGGTGGGGAAGCAGAGTGAGAAGTGAAGGGATTTAGCCAACTACATATACCGATGCAGTGTAAAGAAGCGTGTGGCTTTACTCCAGTGGTCCTCTTGATCAACAGACTGGAAAAATGCCATTAGCTTTTTGCCCAATTGTTCAGCCTGCGCACGTGGCCTTAGCTGTTACCTGTTAAGGGAGCCTAGGCATTGCTTTAGGTTAAAAAGGAGAATAAAACACTGTGATTAAGAGAAATATGGGGAAAATGCCTGTGAATTTTTCAGGAGGTTCACACAAGTTGCAGCTGGTCTTAAAGCACCAGTTCTTGTAGTCCTGCGATTATGCCAGGCTCCCTGCTTGCAATGAAAGGAAAAGGGTGTGTTTGGTTTTTGAAATTGCAGAGGAAAAACCAAACACAGGTGTAAGAAATCTTCTTTCAGGATGTCAATAAACACAGTTTGTATGTTGCCTGGTGGGAAATTCTTTGCAAAACTGAGAAGTCAGTGACAAAGAGCATAAAATAAGGAATATTTTTAGAGAATTCCCAAGTTTGCATGCATTTAAAATTTTGTGATTCTTGCAGTGGGTAAGAGCTGGCATGATTTTTTTAACAACTCCACTTGCTCTCCTGGCCACTTATCTAATGTAGGCCAGGACGTGGTTTGCTCTATTTGCAATGAAGGTGCGCTGCCAGCTCCTTCAGCTTTGTGTCCAGCATCACCCCCAGGGCCTTTGCTCACAGGACTGCCTGTGGTCTGAGGGCTCACAGCTTCTGAGTGGTAAAGCTATTTCTCTCCTCTTACCCTTCTGCTGGGCATGGCTGCCTCTGACTTGCAGCCAACAGCTATCCAAGGAGCCCTCTGCCCGTTGGTGTGGGTCTCAGCTCGCTAGCTCATCAGCAGTAAGTACCATCCACGGTCAAACCCCCGTCCTGTGGGAATCACTGTGGAAGTCAGAGAGGTGAGGGAGAGTGCACCAACAAAGCCTCCTGTGAGGAAACAAAGCTTGCGCTTGATGTGCAAGCAAGGTGCTGGGACTCCTCTGATAAATGTGTGTGCTGACAGATGGTCAGACTTGAAATACTCTCTCCAAATTCCATTAAGCCTTAGGAAGGTAGCGGGCAGCTAGCAGCCATGAGGAAGTAAGTGGTTTCTTATTAACCAGCCCCCACACTTCCCAACCCCTGCTAACAGCAGCTGGTGGAGTGTCTTTTCCGGATGTCAGTTATCTGTCCATCTGGCAGGTACTTTCAAGCCTGCCAAGATGAGTATAAATAGAAGGGCTTTAAGGGAAAAAAATGGCAGACCTCTCTTGCAGACCCTATATGTGCTGGATTATGAGGGGTCCTTGTGTCTCTTGCTTCAAAGCAATGCTTTGCCATGGGTGTTTTAGTACTGGCATGGATGATAAAGTTTTGTTTTTCTAAAAAAAAAAATCCTTTTTCTGAGAGAAAATTTTGAAGCTGCTGTCTTGCCTCATTTTTAAACGTTGTAAAGAATGAGCCTGAAAGCTAGGCAAAAGTTTTCTCCTGATTTTTTTTTTTTCACTAGAGAAATAAAGACTGATTCCGTGATGCCAGATTAGGATCAGAGTGACTGAGTTGTTTGCATTTAGAGCCCCAAATTTAAGTTTAAAGGAAACTGAATTTATGTTTTATGGGATTTGAGCAATGTTGCAACCAGACTTTTGTATAAGCACCATCAGTGTGCGACATTGACAGGAGGGAGGCACCCTGGTAGAGACACTTCTAGCGCTCTTCTCTGCTCACGCCTTTCAGGACATCATCTAGAAGAGCACCTTGTTTTCAGGTGTGGATCTGGTCTCGAACAGGCAATGCTCAGATTTGGCAGTATTGGGCCAGTCAGGCTGAGTGTTTGCAGGGGAGTTAGATGTTTGTGGGGTGAGAACGATACTGGCTAGAGATCTTGGATGCTAAGTGTGGATTGAGGCACTTCATTTCCACCTAAGCATTGCAATGCGTGCCTAAACCCATTGTTCAGTGTAACTGTTATTATCTTCGTTGTGATTCATCTGTCCAGACTGAGATACCTCCAGTACCATGATCTGTCCCTGTGCTAGTGGTCTGCATTATTCCCTACAGACTGTGGAGAGGTGAGCACTTTGTCTCATTCTAAGATGGACACCTAAAGTCAGGTGAGATGACTCCCATCTCATACCTAGTCTCTGGCTCACAGAGGGGCCATGAGTTACTAAACATGTTACAGTAATGGAGGCTCAGGTCTTTATGGTGGAAAGACAGCGTGAACTTCCTTGTGAGTACTGGTGCTTCTAGGTGGCTTATAAAGTCGATATTTGCTATAATAATGCAAACTGGGAGCTAACTAGTACCAATTTCCATGGATGGCAAAGTGCGGGGAAACAGCCAAGTTTTGCCCTTTGGGCAAATGAGTATGTTGGCTTTTCCTGGTTCAAGTGGGCACATACTGATGTGAAAAGGTGGAAAAACCATGAGGAAAAGCAGCAGGGAGTTGGAAGATGACAACTCAGCAAGATGTAGGCATAGACCACTCCAAGAAGCAGTAAAGACTAATCCTTTTCCATCTGACTGAGTCTACTGCCCAGGCAGTCAGCTCTGGGTCCCCTTAGTTGGGGTGCATATTAGTCCCAGCCATTTTGTGTGAGTGTATTAACCAACAGATAATTGCTGTGTTCTCATAAATTGTATATAATCTGTCTTTCAAAATTCTGTTCATTTTTAAATATGCCCACCTAAAAGTGTCCCTAAGAGCTGAGGGTTACAGCAAGTGTGGTGTCCTTGTGGGGCCCATGGTACTGCTATTGATCCTGTCACCAGCTGGCCTGACCAAGGAAATTAAAAGCAATTGCTCAGAGAAGAGTTCTTGTCTTCCTCTTAACAGACCTCACAGATGCCTTGATGAGGCTAACTCTTCTCACTGTTTCATCTGCAGCCCAAACAAGACATCACATCCCACTAGCCAGCAGAGGAAGGCAGCCATGTGCTGCTGAGATCAGGGATGTTGCATGTTCCTGTACCCCATCAGCACCAGCTTATCCAAAATACAGTGTCTGCCCCTGCTTATGACACTGCTGAAATTGAAGACTCAAAACCAAACTCTTTGGAAGAATGTTTGATGGTGTCACAAAGCAGAGCTGGTGTTCCTCAGCAGCTGGTGCAAGACATACCAAAGGACCCTGTGACTCAGGTTTATGTGGTGACTTTTAGCTTGGTTCTGAGTATATTGTGTTGATCTGAATAGGAACTCTCTGTAGTATGGAAAATAATCTGTCTCCATCTATCCAGCCAGTATTTGTGCTTTCTGCCTAGCTCTTTGGGAAAGGAGAGGTGCTGAATGATGGCTTTTTCCCCACGATCTGGATCTTAAGCTATGATGTAAATGTGTTTACAGACAGGATGTAATACCCCAGAAGGCAGTCATAATCCAGACTACACCTTTTTTTCTCTACTGCTGTGCTCCTGAAGTACCAGACAATTGAAGATTAGCCAATATGATCTCAGAGACAACTCAGCCTGGACGGTGCCTTGGTGTTTCACATGAGTGCACAAACTGTTTCCTGCCAGGTATACTTAACCATGCTCCTATAGTGCTCATGTGGTGAGTAGGAATGAGGATCCTGTATCAGAACAGGTCCCTCCAGAGGCACAGAGGTCCATCATGTTTCCATCCAAACTCACTGATTTGATAGATGCTGTGTCCTTAAGGAGGAGACCTGAGTGATTCTAGAAGGAAATTATCCTTGGATAGACATCTGAAACTACTGGAGGGGCTTATTTCTTTCTGTTGATTATAAAGGGAGCCTGGACGATCAGTTCAGATGTAGGTGTGCTTGTTTAAAGGCTAGGAAAATAAGTCCCATCACTTCTGGCCCTGATCTCTAATCTCCAGGATGGTCAGTATAGTGTACAGTAAATTCTCTATAGTGTATGGTTATTCTTACTGTGGTAGCAAAGCTAATCCTGTGGGCTGAGATTTAGGTGAATGACATCCATATCATTGTGATTTCTCTAAGTTGCCGTGAAAATATTTGGCAGACTAATTTCTGTTTTCTAAAGTGGACAAAGTGGGCTTGTCGGCAGCAAGTGCTAAAAAAGGGTATGTCCTGCAGCGCATGAGTTTGTACGCTTCCACGTCTTTCAATCGAATATGACTGTAAGATGTCCTAACCTAGTGATCAGTGTAAATCATGTCCAACTCCCACAAAGCTTAAGAAGCTTTGTGAAGCCTGTAACACCGCAGGCTGGTGGTGTGATGTGTTTTCAGCACTTGCAGTATCATGGAGCATCTTCTCATCTCATGAGAACAGGTAAATTACCTGACCTAATGCTCACATTTAGTAGCATTTTTTGCTTTATGTATCTCATCTATGGTATTTTATTTCTCCTCCTTCCATACGGAATAGCCCTCATCTCCTAAAGTGCCTGGTGCACAAGCACCTCTTGAGACCTCACTGTGTTTATCAGGAGCTCTTTTTCCACTTGAGATGCCCATGCAGCTGTTATGCTGCTGTCTGCTGGTGTGAAAAGAGAAATCTCCCAGCCAGAGAAGGCAAATCACCTGCTTATTCGCTTATTTTCTGTATCATCTTCTGGAGGTGGAAGGCATAGCAGGGAGGAGGAGAGCTAGGTCTGCAGACTACTTGTGAATGCTGCCTGTGTCGGTGGCACGAAGCCAGCTGGGTTGCCCTTTGGCAGTGTGGGACTGTAAGATGGATTGAACAGCATGCGGTCTCCCTGCTTGAGTGCCCGGGGAGCTGGCTTGGAGGAGTAATGGAGCACGCTCCCAGGCACGCGCTCTCCTTCCATTGATTCAGCAAGCTGTTCTCTCCTGTCTGTCAGAGCTCACAGGCTTCTCCAGGCTGCCCGCGCAGCCTCTGCCAGGAAAGGATGAATGAAACTCTGGTAATTACTACAGCATGACTTCACTAGAACCATATTGGTAGGGTTCATCAGCAGCTCATTAATTAAATAGTTGCCACGGTGACGGTTTCCCTGGTAGCGTGAAATCCTTTCTCCTCCTTTCCCCCTCCTCCTCTACACTTCTCAGCATTTCTCATTCATATTTTTGTGTTTTACATGAATGAAGCCAGAGGGGATCGTGGGGCTATGTGAAGAGGCACTTGAGGAAAAATGATGCCCATTTCCCCACCATGCCTGTTCCCTTGTGGGCCTGAATGATCACTCAGCCCTGTCCCTATGTTTTGCTTTCCTTGGGTACATGAAGTCTGCCTCATATCAATCCTATTTGTTTTCTTTGGTTGCCTACAGCTCAAATGCTGATTATCCTGAGCACCTGTGTTATTCTGGGGTCCTGGGACCAGCTCCTCTGATTGCCAATGGTGCAAGTGAAGGACTGGGCAGTTCATTTGCAGCCCAACTGCAGAGACTTGGCAGTCTTCCAGAGCTGAGCCTTTGCCTGTGTGGGTTTTCTGTGCTTGATTGAATCACAATATTTCCTCTGGCTCTGAAGCCAAAAAGGACCATTAACTCTTCTAGGCTGGCCACCTGCATAGTGCAGATCAGTGACTCCTACCCAATGCCTTCTGCTTAGTGCCTGAAAGCTTCTGGCTGGGCTGTGATTTCCCTGTCAGATGTCTCATCTTGGTATAAATATTGATAGTGATGGAGAACTCTGCCCTGTGGCAATCTCTCCAGGTGTTTAAGCACCCCTTGCTGCTAAGAATCTGCCTCCCCAGCATGCATGGTGAATCTTGTTTGGCATTACTTCTCCCTTTCATGGTCTTGATTGCTTGTGGGTGCTTCCTTGCAGGATCTAGCAGCTCCCTTCTTCACAGAGTTGGGATCCTTTGTAGTCCCCATGGATGCAGATGGATGGTTGATGATTTGCCCTGAGCACACCATTCTGCCCATGTCTCGCAGTAGATATTTAGAGAAGAAATACATCCTCAGCGGATAGCAAGACATGCCTGTATTCATTTTGTAAGGGTATTTTTCCAGTTCAAAATATTCAAAGTAATGACAGGGATGTGTTTCAGCATCCAAGAACAATGTTTTCATAGCACAAAATTGAGAGTGTGTGGTATGTAGGACTGTGAGGAAGTACAGCCTGCTGGGACAGTGTCAGAGGAACATATAGGGTCACAGAGCCCAAACTGACCTTGCCCATATAGCTGTTGGGAGTGGTCACTGGTGTGTGCTGTCCTTTGAGCCGTGTCCTGGGGAAAGATGCAGTTGGTATGGATCAAAATCATACCTGTAGTGTATGAATGGTTAGGTAGTTTGGGTGATCAGCGTTCTGGAGTTCATCTTTCTCCCTGGCTCTGTTTTATTTAACAGTCTAGACATTACATTAGAGGTGGGGTTAAAATTTAGCCCATGGGACTGATTATCCCTTGTCTGCCTGCTACCAGGTTTCATCCTACTTTGTCCAAAGTGCTTGGCAATGGCAATGCTCTGAAGGAGGTCACTGGAGCAGATGGAACTAGGGTCTGAGCAAAATTGAAAATTCACATTTTCCTGACTTGGCCCTACCCAAAAATGTGAAAAATTGCCAAGTCTATAATGTCAGCTCTGTTTTCTGCAGCTATGATACATCCTGGTTTGCTGCCTGTCCTTTCAGAGGCTCATAAAACACTTGGGAATGTGCCATGAGAAGTGGGACACCTGGCAGAGGACAGCACCTACCTCCCTGGTATCTCACAGCTGCCACGTGTGACTCTGCGTCAGTGTTGCTGTAAAGCTTATTGAGCACAAATACAAGGACAAGCAGAGCCAGACCAAGTCCCCACTGTATTCTGTTGCCAAAATACTTTCAGCCCATCTGAGGGTAAAGGAAGAAGGATCCCACTTGTCTCACTGCCTTTAAATTACTGTGTGAATGACTAGGAAATGCTTGGCTCTATGTGGAGGAGCTTCCTGTACTAGAGATGACACAGTTTTGGCCTGCCCTTCTGTGGGTTGTTACTTGGTTTTTCACTGTGGTTTTCCTTCCCCTTGAGTTTTCTGCACTAATTTTGTAATAACAGTTAGTGCTGGGTTTCATAACACAGACATACAACATGCAATTAGAAATTGCTTTGTGTGAAATAAAGTAGCTGTGAGTCATATCCAGACAAGTGAATTATCTGTGATTATTCAGCCAAGAAGGGAGACAGTGGTGAGCAGAAGAATGTGCACAGCAAGGGCTATGCATCATTATTAGCATTTCGATACTATTTGGAAGCATAAGAAGGAAAGCAAAGCTGTATACCATGGCAGGGTTGAGCTTATTGGGATGTCTGTGTATAAACATCCATATGATCAAGTCCTTATGGGGAGGAACAGGCAATCTTCCTCTGGTCCTAAGACTTGTGCATCCAAAGGATGGGGCAGTAACCTCACTACATCTCTCTCTGTTTCTAAAAAAAAAAAAAAGGGGATACATGGCAGATACAAGTAGAGTTCTTTAGAATTAGAGTTCTTTAGAGTTCTAAAGTTATGTGAAGCAAATCTTAGCCTAAAGAGGAACTAAGAGTTCTTCAAGGGAAGATAAAAAAAAAAAGATTTTCAGCACTGCTCTTGTTTGATGTGCCTAGTGGATCTGCTCCTTTTTGTCCTCTGGGAATGAAAAGTCACATTAGGAAGGGGCCCTTGGCTGTGCAGAAACAGCTGGGAAACCTTTGGGGATGAAAAGTTGCCAGCCCTGTGAAACAAAGTGGTTTCTGTAGTGGCCTCCCAGTGCGTTTGTCATTTATTGCCAGATAGGCAACTTACAGGCTGTGCCTGCAGTCAGGGAAGCTCGGACTGGGGGGCAATTTGCATTTCCTGAGTGGCAGTTAATCAGTCAGCGAGAGAGACAGTGACAGCGTACGGATAATGTGGGCAGGGAGCGTGCTGGCTGCCTGCTTTGCACAGTTGCACACTTGTCATGGGAAGGGTGATTTTTTTTTTTGAAGGCGTATGATGAAACTAGAGGTCCTTCTGCAAGGCGAGAGTTACGTACAGGGAGGGGGCTGACAGCACTTGCTAAAAAGCATCTTCACAGTCCTCAGTGCATCGCTTCAACTGCCCAAAGAAGTTTGTTTTCCATCCATTGCAGAGAATCAGTTGACCCTTCCTCAGCCAGTCACAAATGCCTCCATCTGTAAAATGACAGAGAAATGCTTAATCTTCCAAGATGAATCTAACAGATGCTTCTCCCAGGAAATGAACTAAAGGTTGCAGCTTTGCTTGAGCGATTGTGAGTCAGGTATGAGTCATTTCTCCCTTGAAGGGCATCTGGATGTGCTTTGCTGATAAACACAGAACGAGCACAAAGCCTGGGGTGAAAGGTTATCACAGAAAAGAGAAACTACAAACAAAAAACCCTCACAAAAAGCCTCTGAGATATACCAGTGTACCCTGAACCCTCTTCTGTGGCCCGCAGGATGCATTATCTGGGGGCTTTAAAGACATTGTCTCTCAACTTCCACTGTGGCTAACTTGTAAAAAGCAGACAGGAGCCTTCTGTTTTAATGGAATTTGGATATTTCTATCACATCTATTGTTTCTGTTGCTCCTGATTGCTGCAGGTGCCTTGAGCCCAGGAAACCAGGAGCTGTGGATATAGTACGACTTCAGCTGTTTTTCCACAATAAAGCAAGGTGGTCTGGGTATAGATTAAAGTCAGAGCCACCAAGCGCGATAGCACAGAGTATTCGACACCCCAGTAATTGATCTGTGTGAAAAAATAAGTCATTTGCAGGGAATAATGTGATACTGGATGGCTTTCCAAAGCGATCATAAATGAATGAAGTCTGCAGAAATTGCTGGCCAAAATTACCTCGCCTTGAGCTATGCAGATCAGAATAAGGGATCACAGTAATTCTGCTTGGCTTTAAAAAAATCACAGAAGGAGGCACTGGACTATAAAGATTTGGGTGTAAAACTTGTTTCCAAAAGTAGACCACAACTGGTTTAGATGATCCTGTTAGCTCAGTGGTAATCCCTGCTCCCATAGGACACCAGAGGTAGGAAAGCTGGCTGCAGCAGCAACAAATTAGCATTAATTGTGCTTCATCTGATGGAGCTAATCCTAGCCAAGTGCAGCCAGACACCGATTTTCATATACTGCCGATCTGACCATTTTACTATCAAGCTGTTTTTTAGTGACGTACATTTATTCATGGCAAAGGGCCTACGAAAAGCAGCCTAGCGTCCTGCCTTAGGAAGCCAGTGGAGCGTGGTCTGTAGGAAGAGCTCATATCTTCTACCAGGATGACCGATATATCAGGGAGGGGGCAGACATGCTTGCCAGCACACAAATCCATTCTCAGGTTAGGAATGGAAGCTGCTTCTTCCAAGTAGAGGCAGGTCAGGAGCAATTGCTCTGGGTTCAACTTAATTCTGCTAATCAATCAAGCAATTAGAGGGATAAGGGTGGCTGACTTGCAGGGGTGAAGAAGTAGCTAGCCTTTCTGGGAAAAGAGAGACTAGTAATTAGCTTAGTTTGGGCAGGGAGAGGAAGAGGTGGTAGGGAAGATTGAAATAAAAATCTCTGGTTGTGTCTGTGGCTTTAGATGTCTGGCAGGGGGTTATGATTTTTAGATTTTGGGCTCATCAAGAGCTTACACTTTGCCATGTGGTAGGGTAGTCTGTGGAGATGCTGTTTCTTCTGGCTGCTGCCTGCCATAAGCTGATGCTGGCAGATGCAGTGTTCTTTGTTTCTACATATTTGTATTGCAGGAGACCTCCCTCCCTGTCCCCAGGCTGAGAGAGAAAACTCTAGCTCATGGGGCCAGAGTTTTGGGACTAGCCAGGCTATGTGGTTTGTTTTTTTGTTTGGTTGGTTTTGTTGTTGTTGTTGTTTTGTTGTGGTTTTGGTTTTTTTTTTTTTTTTTTAGTCGGTGTGTAAAACAGAGTTCAATTTTTCACATTTGTCATCGTGACAACCAGGGGAAGGTCAGGTCTGGACTATCGCATAGTCGAACAGTTGTGCGTACCCCTGGCCTATGCAAATGCGATACCTTCTGCCCCAGCTATTCACAAGCTGCCTTTCACCCATGGCTTTGTGCCTGGCACAGCCATGGGTTCAAAAGTGTCCAGAGAATGACAGTCAGGCCAGAATGTGACCACGGCTGGGAGGTTAGCCCTTGTAGCCCTGTGCCATGGTGGAGATGGGAGATGCCAGCCCTTTGGGAGTGTCACATCTGCACAGCCAGAATGAAGGAATAGCATAGAGAAGAGCCTGTTCTGGCTCAAGCATCTCTTCCGGAGATGTTCTTAACTTGAATGAGTCTTAAATTGAAGAGCTGGAACATTTACTGTGTCCCTTGAAAGTCATTTTACTACGTCAATCACCTTGATGGGAAAAACTCCAGGCAAGGGAGAGCATATCCATCTTAAAGCAATAGCTATTGCTGGATAAAGGACACATTTTTGGTCCTTCCTCAGGTCTGAAATAGATGTAGCAGACTTTAAGGTAAATCCAAGCTGCTCAGTATTTAATTAGGTGTGTACCAGTGAGGTCACCTCTGAAAGAAAAGGTATTTAATACCTGTAAAATAGAGGAGGGAAGAGAGAAGTGGAAGGGGATGTCTCTGAAGGGAGAGAGATTTCAGTGTGTCCTTCTGATGAAGAGGGTGTTAGTGGCTGCAGCTTTCCCTGCCTGGAAGGGAAAAGCATCTGTAGGCCAGGCCTGCAGGGATAATGTGTTGGTCTTCTCTGTTTTTTCCTCCAGACCTTGCTGTCACTGACCAGCTTTGACAAAACAGCAGCAAGGCAGGCTGGAAAACTTTCTCAGAAATAGAAAAGTCAAGAAGTATTCTACTCAAAAAACAGCTTCCCAAGGCTGGTGACGTACTTCAAGATGGTGAATAATCGACCTCAACAGCAGAAGCGAAAGAAAACAACAAAACTATCTGCTCTTCCCTCTGGCAGGCTCCAGCGCCTTGGGAGATGGCTCTGCTGACTCGCTCGTAAAAGCAGTTTTCAAAACATGACTCCTTCACTTGGATCCAGACAGCTCCTTTCCCTGGGAATGGCCACCTACCTGCCCGGATCAGTGAAGGCAGGGTGGGAAACCTGCCCTCCTCCAGCTGCATGGCTCTTGCCTGGCTGCCAGCTCTGGTCTCTTGGCACAGGCACCACCCGGTCCTTAGTCTACATTGAATTCTCAAAAGCCGGATTGCAAAAAAAGCTGGGGTCTGTTTTTTGGAAGTCACTCCAATGTGATGTTCATCTCCTGTGCTATATGGTAGTAAGTCATGTAAAATAGTAAATAAATAGAAACGAAAATACCAGAAACATGAAAAAGAAGAGATTGTTGGTTCAGTTCTTTCCCATTAAGCGTTTGGTTTCCAATATATGAAGCTTGAAGCATGATGCAATGTAAATACAAGTCCCTGCTTTAAACATACAAATTTTGTCCCAGGATGGCCCTAAGATACCTGTCAAGACATGCCAGGGAAGAGGTGGCTCTGTGTTTGTCCCACTGCAGGCTCTGCATATGCAGATGCACTCCTGGCTGCTGTGGGAGGCAGGGTGCTGGCAGCATGGCACGTTGGATGGCCCTTTTTGTGCAAGTGAATTAGGAGTCCTTTACCTAGTTCCTAGCCAGAGGACATCACTGTGTCTGTCTTGCGGGTGCTAAGGAGTTTTTTGCTTGGGCACAGATCAGGGAAATCTACTGGGGTGATCAGAGTAGCGAGAGAGCTGTGTTGGAGGACAGCCCGAACAGGCCCACATTTCCTCTGAGATCTCACTTTTGTACCAGGATTGCTTCCACAGGGGACTTTTAGTGCTGGCACCATTGTAACCTTCCCCCCAGCTGTGGTCGTGGTGGTGGGGAAATGCCTGGGTGGGAAAAAGAACAATTTTATTCACATAGCTCTTGGCAGGGCTCACTCTACCCTGAAGCAGAGATCTGTGCTGAAGAGAGGATCTAACTCCTCAAGGTTTTCCCCACAAATTGCCATCACTTTGGCATGACTGGAGTCAAGCTAGCATCAGTAGCATCCTTCTGTGAGCAACCTTGTGGTGGCAGTGAAACTGAGAGGAAACAGGAGAGCTCCCTGTGGGAGCTGCTGAGTGACAATTTGGGTGGAAGGGAGGAGACGGCGGTTGTTCCTCTTCTGATCTGTAGTGGCACAAGCAGGCTCTTGGACCTCAGTTCTCAGTGTGAGGGATTGCGGGAAGCATTTTATCCCTTGTCTGCTTCCCAGGAAGTCAATCATTCTTCCTCCCTTTGCAGGGGGCAAGTAGCACATGCAGTTTCTGCAGACAAACAAGGGCCTGGGGAGCAAAGAGGAGCTGGCGCCTGGGCATCTGTTTCACAGGAGATTGGGTCAGATCTGCAAGGCTGGGGCTGGCTCATCTGCCTTCCTGGCTGATGACAGCTGACAGCTGTGGAAGACAGAGGGAGAGGGGGAGACAGGCTTGATGTGAAAAGAAAGGGAGCTGGGATTGCAAAAACACACTGATGATGGTTTTGCTAGTAGAATTCTAATTCCAAATCTACATGTGATGAATTAAAACTTGAAATGGTGTTTAGCAAACGCTGCTTGCCAGGCCAAATTAGCAGACTCATTTGTTGCTAGTGGCAGCTCTTTAAAACACTTAAAGAGGAGCTCCTTTTAAAATGTGGCATAAATAGGATGTTTTCTCAACAGTAGCATTTCCTCGCTTGAGCGTTGCAGTAATTTTTGTACCCTTTGGTCTCCCACAGCTGGTATACCAAAAGAAAATGACAGCACAAAACCCAGCCAAGCTCCTTGGAAATGTAAATAGACCGGAACCACTGGTGTCCTCTTAACACAGCATCAATCACTGCTGGGTGCTGGAAGTGGCAACGTGTTCGTTACGGTCCAGGCAACCGTTGCAGGCAGCAGATGGAGAAGGTTTAAGACCTAGTAGCAGTGTTTTGGAGGTATGCGTGATTCTCTGCAGAAAATGGAGCACAGATGGGGTCTGCTTTGACCTGCTCACTCAGTAACTGCAAAATCCTTGTGTTTTCAGACCAGCTCTGTATTTACCACTAGGGTCTGTGGCATGGTTTGGAAACCTCACATGTATTCCCTATTCATGCTGGTCTCTGTTGGCTGTTAGCTGAGCTTCCTGTGGATTTACAGTGAAGTAGTAGACAGTAAACCAAGGCAGGTCCTTAGCTTCTGGTGGGCTCTTCTCAAGAAAAATTAACCTGTTTAGTTTCTCCAAGCAGACTGTGTTTCCCAAACCAGTAGTCTATGGAGACTGTTACTGCAGGTGAACCGTTGCAGCTGGTGCTCAGCACCACATCCATCAGCCACAAGAACCGAATCAGATCCATCCTGTCATGTGTCCAAACCTAGTCAGCTTCCTGTGCCTTCGGCTATACCTATGTGAGGACAAAATGAGTTGCTCCTTTCATTTCTCCTTGTGCATTCAGAGGCTTCAGAGAGGTCTCTGATGGATCTGTAGCTGAAAGATGTGTTCAATGGAAACTATTAACCCAGTTGCCACATTAATTCACACATCAGTAAATTTCAGCTCTTTTTAGTATCATGTTACCAGTCTACATAGACCTTGGGGCCCTGGTAAGTAATTCCCAGGAGACGCTGAGATCTGTAATTTTTTTATTTCTCTTGGCCAGGTCTACATGACACATACCTGACAGCATTGCTCTGTTGATCAGTGGGTAAGTAATATGTGATCGTGATGGACCAGAGGAATACTGTTCTGAAGGTTATGCTGCAGCTGTAGTTTATCAGCAACACTGCTTTCAGAGCTTGTTTTATTTAAGTAGCTCTAGGGGTGAATTTTGGGCTGTGCTCAGAAGGATAGCACGTTGTTACGTTATCCTGAGCGCCTCATGTAGGAGCATGCCAATTCTTGGATGTCCTTGTGGGATGTTTGTTTCTCAGCCAATATCTGTTTCAAAGCTTGCTTTTTCCAAGAACATCAGGTGGTTATGCGAGTCACTGCTTTTCAGGTTACTGTCTCTTTCATGCCATGGAGCAGGGAGAGGTATGTGATGCAGCTACCCAGAGGAACTACGAGGATTTGTAGTCACTGAAGGCTGGTACATACTAGAGGTGATTAATAGCTGTGCTGGTGGTAATACAACTGAAGGATCAATCCAATCTGTGTGGAACCACAGCTTAGAGCAGTGAAAGATTTCTTGCCAGTGTAGGAGGATATTCGCACCACCTCTGTCTTTTAAGATGCTTATCATATGTTGCCTCCAGGGAGGGTGGTTGGGAGCCAGAGCCCAACTTGGGAGCTGTTATACATCCTTTTCTCCTCCTTTAACTACAGGTAGAGCTGAGGGGCCGCTTTCTAACTTCGGGAATAGTTTGACAAGTCTTGCCACCTGAAGTGTTATAGATTTCCTTTTCATCTGAGTATGTCCTCCTGCTTCTCCCCATCTCCCTGAATCAAACCATTTTCTAGGGAGCTGATTCCCCTTAAAACAAAACATTTTTTTCTCTTTCCCTCTGCCCCAGCAACATCACTTACCCGATCCTGGTCCCTGCCTGATCCCACAAACTTCAGGGTTGATGCAATGAAAATGGTGGGCAGGACTAGATGTCTCAGGGCAGTGGCCACAATTGTCAAAAGAAGCCACAAGCTGGGCCAAGCCTTAAATCCCAAAGTGTTACAAGATGAGACAGGTTGGGTTGGATGGAGGGGAAGACACTGCCTCAACTGTTGCTCTGAAAATGAGGAAGTATCATAGTGAAAAAGAGGGGCATGCTTGCAGGATCCTCAACCCAGTGCTTAGCCAAGGATAGCAACTGCTGTACACCAGCATGTGGCATCACATTAAAAGCTGACTGTTGTGAGCTCTGTGAGGTTCTGGCACATCTTATGCAGCTTTACAACCTACCTACCATCAACAGCATGAGCACAATGGGTGAATGTTTCTTCTGCAAGAATGAATAAGCTCCATTTTAACTAAGAAACAATCTTAGCTGAAATTCAGAGGAGATGAGTGCATTCGCCACTCCATATTCTGCAAGATGGTCCCCAGGGAGGCATGCCTTCAGTGTCCTTCCTATGGCTCCTGTGTTTGGGAATCTTGCCCCAGTGGCAGGCATCCAGCAATACTGGAGAGGCTGGTTTTTTCCATCTGGCCTACTTTCGTGCAAAATCCAGTTACAATTTAAAAAAACAAGGCATGTCCTTTATGATAGATAATTCGATTTCATGAGCAGAGCAGAGCAGGGAAGTTACAGCTGTGTTCGGAACTCTATCCCCGCCATTCAGTTAGCAGAACAGAGGGGGACAACACCAACAACCAAGGAAACAAACATATATTTCATCACCTAAACACTCTGGGCGGGTTGAATGCACCATCAGGTCAGGGCACTCTAGCCACCGGTTTCTGTCAATCCATCTTTTTCCAGGCATCAGAACTAGCACTGTCATCAGCTTCACATTAAGCCAGCTGAATTGGAAGAGGTCCCCCATGGTGTCAGGGTCTTTCACAGCCTGTTGGCTGGGGTAGAAGAGGGGTGTCCTGACAAAGAGCTGTATGGTATGCAGAAAGCAGTAGTCCTGGGCAAGGCTACCTGATGCCCTTCAGGGATTAACAACCCATGGTAGAGCCTGAGCTGGGTCTGACACAGATGCACCCTCTGTCCCTGTCTTCTTCAATATTTCTATGCCAAGCATGGGTGGCTGCCGCAGCTGGGCAGCTACTGGCCCACAGGGCAGACGCTCCCCCAGAGCTCCTCTCTTGGAGACCAGTACAGCTCTCCCAGATGCAGGGTGGGAGGCAGGCAGGAGGCAGAGCTTGGATGTAGATACAATTGGTTGTAAAGGATGTAAAACAAGCCGCACTGTTTACTTTCTGCCCAGAGTGGACAATACACCCTCTAACCTTCACCTTCCCACGCAGTGCTGCAGGGCTATTGTATTTATTATTATTATTATTTTCCTGCCGGTTGTTAGAAGACACGATTTCATTGTTGTTATTTTTAATCTGCTAGCTCTGGAGCATTAGGATGCTACCTGCCGACCCTCTGTTTCAATTCAAATCATACCTTTTTCCTGGTATCATTTGTATCACAGCGACAAGCCCGCTCCTGAAAACAACAATGGTGCATTATGCAGACTTTGACTTCTCAGCTGATGGGAGATAAAATTATAAAGAGGGGTAGGTGAGTCATCTGCTCTGAAGCACTGATGAATACACACCAGGCTTTCAGATCACGGCTCTGTGTGGTACGACGAGTGAGTGGGGAGAGGGGAACAATAAGAGATTCACACAAATCCAGGAAAGCAAAATGACCGTACGTGCTGGTAGGAGGGTGTTTTTTTCCACTCTCATGCTGGACTCTCCTGGCAGAACTGCAGCATTATGATAGTGCTTTCACCCTCTCTTTTTTTATCCTATATTGTGGTGGACTCAGTGAGAAAAGGGGGTTGGTGTGGCATGAAGATAGGGGGCCTTGTCTCGCTGGGTGGTCACTGTCACCCAGGCCATGCTCACTGCACCACAGAGTGGGTGGGTGAATGCACGGAGAGTCAAGGGTGGCTCAAAAGACGACTTTGAGAAGGAGTTTCTGAGTACATCAAGGCATGTACAGCTTGGGGGAGGGATCAAAATAACAGAGCTTCATGTTAATTTTTAAAAACCCATAAAATTTTCCTTCCTTAAATGTTAAGGAAATAGATTTTTTTCTCTACCAACTCTTTCCTTTGCTTCTCTCACCTCAGAAGACAGGGAAAAGTGTTTGCTTGGAGATCTTTTCTTATGTCTGAAAAACTGAGAGGATGGAAAGCTCTCTTGTTCTTTATTTTGCTTCACTTGGAAGACCTGGAAAAGACAAAAGAAAGTACTGCTTTGAATGTTTGGTTTTGTTCTGTTACTGTCCTTCAAGATATGTCCTTGAAGCTTGTGAGCAAACTTTTTGAATTTTTATGGAGGAAACAGAGCATTCAGAAAACAAATCTACACTTTTCTGAGTGCCAGATAATATCTCTGAGGCAAGAATCCTGGATAATATCAGGAACTTCTTTAGCACTAGAACAGTGCCAAATCAGCCCAATTAAGTAAGAAGTCCAGGAGATGACCTGAACGTGATGTCTGCATGTGTTGTCAGTTACTGTCCTTCAGCTGGTAGGGTCAGGTCCAGTTAAAAAACTGGACATGGAGAAATAGCTATGGCTAATAAAGTTTGAATACTATTTAATAGGGTCGGTGGTGAACCACTGGCATGAGAAGAGAGGGAGACATCTTTCTGGTCTAAATCAGCTCACCTAAGCTTCCCAAAATTTCTATTATACAGTATGAAGCAGGTTTTTTTAGGGAGAGAAGGAATGATCATTGACTTTGTGCTGACATCAGATTTCACTGCATCATGGTTGGAGCACTTGCTGTGGAAGAAAGGTCTGCGAACCAATGTGGAGACTAAACTGCTCATTCATATGTGTATAAATAAAGCATTGTGAAGGAACTGGATGCACCAGAAGTTCTTCTGTCATTTGCAGCAATGTAAAGACAATGGACATGAGTGGTCTTCCTCCAGATGTAAAAGATACATAAAAAGGCATGAAGGTTTTCCCCTCCTCATTGAAATCATCCCCAGGGCAACCGATGTAGTTTCCTTTGGAGTGGTTGTGCTCTGCCCATGCTGTATGGTGAGCCGTATTTCTGCTGGGTCACAGAGGCTCGCAGTACCCTTCTCTGTAGCGCTGGCTCTCCATAGTAATTTAATAACTCACATTTGTTGCAAAACCATTATTCATTTCCCATTAGATTGGGGGGGGTGGTTTCGCAGCAGTAAGCAATGTACATGGTCATGGTTCACAAAGCTCTTGTGACATTTGACAAGCAAGAGGAAATTGCATTTTTCCCTGCTGTAAAGCAGCTATAGAGATGGAAGTTATGAAATTAGTCAGCCTTAACATGCATTAATCAAGGAAAGGAACTTGAAGATGCCCTTGGAGAAAGACAGACTGAGAGGCTGGGCCTAGAGCCTGTTTTTTGTTGGTAGCACATGCTAGAGAGACAGCTCTTGTCAATGGCAGCAGAGGAGCTGGGTGTGAGCAGTGGGCAAGAGACAGTTCAGTAGCTGGTCTGGAAAGACCATGCTGTCACGAAAGCAGCTATGACCAAGAGGCTGATGAAGATTTCAGCACTGGGAGTAAGAGGAAGGGGAACTTTGGAAACAGCAGGTCTAAGGGAGGCTTTCCTGAGCCACCTGGGATTTCAGAGTCTTTGGGTTGTTCTCAGTGGGAGAGGTACCATGTGAAGACTGGAAGGGATACAGCTGGCTCTGCACCTTCTCTGCTCCGACACTGTCCCAGCAGGTGGGACAGGTGACTGGTCTGTGCGGCGTGTGTGTCCCCTGTCAGTGCAGATCTGCAGGTGCCAGAGTGCTGACAAACCTCCTTTGCACAGGACAATGCTGCATCCTCCTCCCTTGGATGCACTGTTGTGCTTTCTCCTGGGGTAGCTGTGACACTGAGACACAGAGATATTCCGCAAACGTCACTGGGCTGGAGGAAGAAGAAACAGGACAGAGAAGCTTGTGTCTGCTTCCTCTGGGAAACTGGCTGGAAAATCCCAGGCTGGCCTGAGGTTTAGTGCCTCTGGAGTGCTAGTAACAGTGTTGGAAGCACGGGAGGACAAGGCAATCAGCAGCCAGCACAGAGACAGCCATAAGCACTGTCCTCCATGCAGAACCACCGAGAGCTAACAAAAAAGTCAGCTTCATCCTTGCAGCTGTTTTTATTCAGTGTGTTATTCACTCACCACCCCCCCACCCTGGCTTATAGTTGTGCTTGTTTTTTCCTGTGTTCAAAGGCTGTGTGTTTGAGATCCCTGGGTGGAAGATGATTGGTTTTGGTGCTGAATACAGGCTTTTGGGGTTGATGCAAGACTGATTCCATTCATGAAACTCGAGGTTACTTCTTAGCTCTAGCAATATGAAGTGGGAGTACAGCTCACCTTGCAGATGGTTGACTAAAATATTAAACAGTGATTCACCATTACTCACTGTCTCATCGGCTCATAAATTTAAAATAACTCCCTTTTCTATCTTTCTTTATTCAAGAAAAAATAAAAGAAGTAAAGCTGTATTGTGCATTACTATGCTAAATTGGTCCTCTGGAGAGGTCTGCTAATAAACTTTTTACTGGCTTCTGCCTCTTTACATTAGTTGAAAACTGAAGCAATGGGAGGGGGAAGAAATCTTGCATTTCTATTTTTATAGAGAAAACAAAAATGGTGACATCTCTGGCAAAATAAGGGAGTAGAAATGTGAATGCAATTGTCCATTATACTACTTAGGAGGATGAAAAAAACAACTGGACACTGTGATCCCAGGCAACAGAAAATAAAAAGGTGCTATCATGTTGGTTTTGGGGTCCCTATTAGCTGTCATTAGTCATTGCCAAGGAAACAATTTGTATCCACTGAAATCCTCCTTAAAAATTCTCATAGATTTCTGCCTGTAAACCAGGCAGGTTCTTCTTTCCTACAGCAAGCCGCTGTCCTCTAGGCTGGGCACCCACTGCTTCTCTGTGCATTAGGGGAGCTCCAGCCCATATGCACCAGCCCTACTTGTTTTCTTCCCCTTTTCTTTTCTTTTGGAGTATCAGTGCAGTACTTTGCTTGCAAAGCCTGGTTTCCATAGTGGGGAAAGCAGAGGTGACACAGGATACACAGTCTCTGGGACTGAGGGGAGAGTGATGGACTGGTCCCTTCTTTCTTCTTTTATTGATGTAACTAGCTCTGAAGGCTTGTTCTCCTCAGGGAAACGGTGAATTTAATCCAAAAGCTCTGGAGCGACAAAGCCAAAGTCATGGGTTTTCCTATTTGTTTTTAGTCTACAGTAAGTTCTAGTGGCTTGGTGTTCAGAGTGCTAGGGGTTGTAAGTATGCAGAGTGGGAAGCAGTCCCTGCCCAAAGGATGTGTGGCCAGAGGAGAGACTAGAAGAGACCCAGACTGCCAGGGTGAGTGGCAAAGCTAGAAATTTAAATTCCTGGTTCCCAAGCCAGGACTCCCTCTGCATAGATCAGGCTGCTTAATTTAACTTCCCTTGAAAGGGGGCTAAGACCAGCTCCCCACTGATTTTAGTTGCTCTGGGATCCAGCCAAGAGCATGGGATACTAAAAGCTACTGAGAGCTGTAATAGTTGAATTTGCCCCAGATATGAGCCACCTCCCCCCCACAGCCATGGCAGGTCAGAAAGCATGTCACTTATCAGTGTTTCTGCCTGCTGGGACCCATCCAGTGGTCTCCCATGGCTGGACCAGTGCATGCAGCACTTTGTGTGCCTGCTTGTGAAAGAAAAGTTGCTGAGGGACATTTGCAACTTCTCTGCTGACTAATACCAAAATTCAGTGATTTTGCTGTCTTGTGTGATCTGTCATCAGCCTCCATTGGTTGTAGTACTTGCTTCTTAACATCAAGTAGAATTCAAGTCCCATTTTTAAGGATTATTCTGCTGCTGTGAGTGAAAGCTGGTGGGACCATAAGCATCTCTGGGCTGCCAGAGATGTTGTTTGCTCTCTCCTTTAGCCAAATACAGGGAGAGTCAGCCTAAGAAAGCAGCGTAGCATGAGCCCTTTCAGTGATCCGGAAACAATTCTGAAAGAGAAAGAATGATGGCAGAAGAGCACTGGCACTAATAGCTTTGAATAGTAGCAGTGAGACAAATAGACTTAAATCAGAGCTCGTCCCTTTTGTGGTAAGGGAGAGAGAGCCCCCAGCTTTCACCCACTCTAGGGTCTTCCTGACGCTGGTTCCTGCCTCAAGCAGAAGTGAAGCCAGAGTGCATCCAGAGGGGATACTCTTATCCACCAGGCTTCTCACGAGTTATGAAATTTTGCCATGAGGCAGTTGTTTTCACCACGTTATGTCTCAATTGTTGTTTTGTAATGAGTCTCGCCCATAAATCAAGTCTTATGATAAGAGTCCCAATGTTGTCTGTTATCTCATCATGTCAGTAAGCTCTGTGCTCATTCTTCACCACAGGGTGGGCATGCCTGGTGCCTTTGCAAAGGGTGGATGGGACTGGTCCCCTGGCAGCCCTGGGAGGCAGGATTTGATTCACACTGCAGAGTCCTCTTTGTGCAGCCTGGGCCTTGCAGTAAGCATGATGTGTGGGCATTAGAGAGGGAGAAAGACACTGCAGGCCTGAGGCTCAGGCTCTCCAGGGCCTCTTGCCTAGCTTTGCAGCTGAAGATGGCCTTTAATATCACTGTTGTCTCTGTCCTCAGCTCCTCTTTGCAAACCATTACTGTGCTAGCCCTGGGGCTTGTTTGGATGAGGAAGCACTGCCACAGGCTCCCAGAGAAGTTGCCATGCTTTTGTGCTCACATCAGCTGCATGTCTCCTGGTGGTGCCCTTCCCTGGTTGAGGTGCTGGTCACATGCAATCTGCCCAGGAGCATCATGATCACGCAACCAGGGAGTTTAGGTGCTGAACACCAAGGGTAGAAGAGGGCAGGCAGTGGTAGTGCAAGGTTGCCCACTTCTGCCTTGCACCGAAGTTCATGCTACCCATAGGATGTCATAAGTAGAAGTCTGAGAGCTATTGTAGACATTTCCTGAAGGAAAACTGCCTGGAGAGTGGGTTTTTTGCCACTGGGATGCTGAGTATGACAGGAAAAGCATATGGTCCTTCCTCTCCTTGTGCTCTCACCTCTGCCCTCAGACATTGTGGCAGCCTGGGAACAGCCTGGCTTTATTTTGGTGTCTTAGCCTCTGTTGTCCTAATGAAAGGTGGGTCCTGTTCGACCTTGCTGTCCCTTCAGGGTTCCTGTGAAGATTTCCTGCTTTCTCCCCTAAAGGGGGCCAAAAATGCTTAAGGAAATGACAGTTTCCCCAGGCAACCACAATCAACAATTTCATCAATTAATCAGGAGGAAACTAAGGAAGAGAATGGGAAGCAGATGCTCTGAACAGGACAAGGCTATGAATGATTGATGCCATCTAAGAGACAGGGAGAATTTACGCCAGGAGAGACCCCAGCCTGGGGCTGAGGTGATTTCCTATGCAAGAGCTCATTACTGCAAAATGATGGCAGGGAGCCAGGAATGGCTTCCTAGGCGAATGTCCAGTCCGGTATTTAGAAAATTATGAGACACACTGCAAAAACATAGCCAGGTTGGCTCAGAAAGGCACGGAAAGACTCAAGGAGACATGGAGCAGGAGTTATATGCTAATTTTCCATACAACATGTGACAGTTCTTTCACTGAGCTTAATAAAAATGGATTTTTTATGCTCCCCAGCCAAAGTTATGGGTAGATGTGATCTCTTCAAGATGTTAATTTCCTGCTGCATTTGTGGTCATGATGTGTTAGCTAACCTGCTTGTATGTTGTAGTCCATGCAGACACATCTAACAACCAGTACTGCCTTAAAGTACTGCCTGCATATGCAAGGCAGCTGAGGGAGAGACTGGATTTCTCCTGGGAGTCCATGGTCAGATTAAAGGCTGTAGAGGTCTTAACAAAATGTATCAGTGCTCTTGTTCAAGCCTTGATGAGAATGACAATGGCAATGGCAATGGGAAAAATTAGGCAAAGATTGCCCAGGTTTTGGTATTTTCTTGCAACTCAATCAGAATGAAAATGAAAAGGCCTTGAAGAATCTTCTGAGACAACAAAGTGAAAAATGTCTTGATGTGATAGAAGTTTGTTACAGTAACTTTGAATCCTTTTTGAATTCTTTTTTTCTTTGCTTTTAAAACATTTTTATACTTTTTTTTTTTCTTCATGGCATTTTTCTTTGTAAGATTTTATTCCTTCCATTTCCCTCCACATTTAACAATCCGTCTTTTGTCTCTGGTGGAAGCAACTAACTGGACCAAATGATGAAGACAGCATTGTGAGTATCTCTTCTTCTACACACTGCACAGTTTTTCTCTCTATGAATTCATATGACAGTTTATTCTTCCCTTAACACTTTCATTTAAATGAGTGCTGGAATAGAGCTTTTGCGTAAATCAGCAAGAAAAAACCAAACCATCTCTTTCTGTAGCCATTTGTTCCTTTTCCCTCAGTAATAAATCCTTCCTGGGAATGACAAGCTGATGTAATTTATCAATTGATCATTGTAATGCACATTGTGGTACTGTATATCATGTGTTTGGAGTGCATCTTTTGATTAGAGCAGACCTCAGCTTTCTGTTTGTAAAAGCAAATGAAAAGATGCTCTCGATGGCAATGTTGAAATGAGTATTAATTGCATTAAAAAATCAGAAGTAAAAGAGCAAGACTCAAACAATCAAAGTGTTCCTAAGGAGAAAAGCTAATCAGAAATGTTAGAACCAGATTAAATCTGTTGTCTTTACTAGGACGGATTTCCTGCCTTTAATGATATCAGCCCTATGGCTTTTCCTTCTCTGATACAGTCAAAAACCATTAAATCCACTTTCCAGCTTGCATTATGGGTGCTTTAGATATAAGATGTTTCAGCCTTCGATTTCTTGTAGATCATTTATTTTAGGCCTTCCCTTTGGTAAGGAGTGGGAAATGCTATTTCACACCAAACAAACTGGATTAACCAGCTTTTCCAAAGCAAGTAAGACCTTTTGGTCCTTCCAGGTGCAATTTTCTGTCAGGTGTCTGGGATGAGCAGGGACATGCATCTTTTTGCATGTATCAGGTTAGGCTGGTGGTCCATGATGGTTCAACATTGCATGTATATCAAGTCCCATGCCATGAAGAGGGATAAAATGTCAGGGCCTCAGCCAGGACAATTTTCAAGAGCAATGCCAGCTGGCAGCCTCGCACTCCCCAGGTGCCTCCCAGTACCACAGCATCTCTCCTGCCCTCGGATGCCTTTTTCAGGTGATGGCTCAAGCTGCAGGAGCCTCAGCCAGAAAAAGATGGTGTGAGGAACAAATAAATAGGTCTCAGGGATGTTCGTCAGACATGAGAGGTTGGGAGGTTGCTTTCCTGAGTTATGGGCATGTCCCCTGTTAATGTGGGAGCTGAGCACTTCAATGTCCTTCCCCTGCCTCTCCTTATAGTGTCTCCCACGTGGCAAGGTCATAAAGAGGGAAGTTAGTACACAGGGAATGTGAACTCCCTGGGTACCAAAAAATGCTATCAGGCAGATCTTCAACCATCCTGCTCAGCTGCTGTCTAAACCTTGGGAGAGACCTAAGCTAGCCAAGAGGTCAGCTCCTCCCCTAGCCAATGTGTTGACCTGGAGTCTGTTCCCTTGCCTTCTAGGTCAGGCTTGAGTGATGGTTAGTTCCAAGGATGATGTGAGGAAGATGTGCTTTCCTGGGTAAAATGACCATCCTGAAGTAAGTCCTATACCAGAATGTGAGAGGCAACTACAGAGGATCTTCAACCCTCCCTCCCATGCTATCTTGGGTGACAGCCCTTGCTGTTGTGTCTCCTGGACACCTAGCAAAAAAGTCTATATTTCTAGCATCCTGTGAATGTGCCAAACGCATCTCTTTTGTGTTGGTCTGCTGAAATGTGAAACGGCATGGGATAAGTGGAATTTAACATCAGACTGAGTGAAGGAAGAACAGTTAGTTGGATGGTCCTCTCTGTTTATTTGCTCTCTTGTCTGGCCAAAATGTGAGGGGAATAGTAGGAAGGTAGGAAGGCTGCAGAGCTGTACTGAGAAGGGAAAAAGTACTCACTGAAGGGCACAATTTGTCCATTCCAAAGCAAACGCAAGCCGCACTCCCCCAGGGATGAGAGAGGCACAATGCACCTTCTCAGTGCACTGCTGCAGGGCTGCTGAACATTGTGCTGCCTGGAGCAGAGTGCCAGCTGAAACTAGAGCTCCGACCAAGAAATTCCCGGGGGTAACCTGCCAGACCACGACGCCAGTTTACATGAAATGTGTTTGCTCCTGCCTATAAATACCTTCCGGAAGCGTGACTGTGATCTGACACTGCTTTACTGGTTGGGCTGTGCTAATTATAAGCCACCCCAGTGGGAGAGTAAGGAGAAGGAGCGATGTGCTCTCTCCAGCACCAAAAACCTTGTGACTTACTTTGCAACAAACCTTTGTGGCACAGTTTCAGGCCACAGAAGCTGAAGTTCCTCTGTGCACAGGAAAAAATGTTGAGGGTCAGCTGTGATTAACCCATAGATGGCAATAACAAAAACAGTTACATGTCCATCTCAGCGAACTGCAGAGTCAGTTACACGTTCATGATGAGGGCTCTGCTCATCCTGAAAACTGGGGTGTCACAAGACAGATGCACACCGCAGAAAGTTGATGTGATAGTTTTGCTCTGAAACTCGTTATCTCAGCATAAGTTTGAAGCACCTCCTGGCCAGCAATGGACTCAGTTGGATTAACCCTTTTGTAATCGAGGTCAGAAACAGATCAGAGGAACGCACTTGAGCACACACATACCTACCACCTGTATGACCAGGAATACTGCCAGAAGGCTCCAAAATTGCTGAATTAAATAAAGTTCAATAATCTCTCTGATTGCCCGAGAAAAGTGATGGGCCTCTATTTCAAGTATTTTTTTTGTTGTTACTCAGTGGGACCTTAAAAATATGGACCCATTTGTTGTAATCGGACACTAAATGGCTTTTTAAATTAAAGAACAGTGGTACTGGTCAGTTTTTTTAAAATCAGAGATATGTTAGATGCTGCTTGCCTCTAAAGAGCCAGAAAAAGCAAGCATGAGAGAGCAATTACAGCGGCTGCACATTGCCTGCATGGATGTGGACTGTCAGCTGGGAAAGCCTTTTGCTGTGATTCTGCACAGTGCTAATGAGCTGGGCAGCAGTTTGGCTTCTTTCCCTGAAAGACCTGTGCTGGTCCAGGTGCAGAAAGGTGCATAGAGATTTCCTTGATGCTTTCATTTAAAAGATAGGGCTGATCTCTAGGCAAAACATTATTCACTCAAGCAAAAATGTCCTTGGTGCCTGCCTGGCCCAGGCTTGACCTTTTTGGAAAGTTGCAGTTCAGGTGAGTTGTCTGTTTCCCAGAAGGAGGAGAGGCAAAATGATGCATTAAAAAAATTCTGACATCTTCATGACCCTTCCTGCTTTGAAACAGAATGTGATATTTGGTAGAAGAAAGCCATCTCAGGGTCAGGCTTTCCTAACTTTAGCTAGAGGTTGCATTGATCAAAGCTATAATTTTTTTGAGTCAAAACATCCTACTATAAAAAAATCAAGCACTGGGGTAGAGTCCAAAAGCAGGTAATTCCTCTGCTCAGCTCAGGTTACAGATGTCCTTGTGTTTTGGGGGACACAATGAGCATCTTGGTTTTGAATGTTTCGGGGAGAGCAATTTAGGAGTGGAAGGGGCTGAAAGGCTGTAGGTGGTCATGGACACAAAATTGGTCTCAGAACTGCTCTAACTAGTTCAAAGGAGCAATTTTCTCCTGACTTCTGCTGAAGGGAAGTGATGACTGCGGCAGATACTTCCTCCGTTCTGGTCCCCAAGTTGCAAAAAGAAGAACATTTGAATAGATGAGATGAGTATCCAGGAGCCAGAGGACTGCTCAGCTCCTTCAGTGCCACCCCTGGACTGATCTCTGCTGATCTTTCACAACCAGCTGGAGGAACTAACACTCCTGTGGACTAGGCTTCAGATGGTGAGGAAAGCATGGAAAGCCGCATGTGTTCCTGTAAGAGGTGAGGATGTGGTTGCATCCTCTGCAGACCTGCTTTCCCTGCTGCAGGTGAGCCTGCCTTAGGCTGGTGGACTGAGTCCCTGCTGATTTGTTGAGCAGTGTGGGAAGGGATCCCACTTCTCCTGATGATGTGGAGGGGATGGGAGATAAGACTATTCTCTGGGATTGTCCTTCTCTACGTTTTGCCATACTTTGCCCTATTTTATCCAGTCATCTAATATATGCTTCTAGACCCAGAAAGTCCCTGTGATATTATGTCTGAGCTGTATTGCCAGACAAAGGGGGAAATGCACAGAACATGAGAAAAACAGGAGGTGAGAGAAAAGGGAAATCTCTTAGGTTCTGGTAATGAAGCCCTGCTCTCTCCTTTGAGGGAAATATGTCTGTTTATCTTTTTACAAATTATCTCTTCTTTCCCATGGAAAAGCCTCCCATTCATCTGTGCCTTCAGCAGGTGGAGCAGCAGAGTGATGTTGTCTGTGGACCAGATGCTTGTTAGTTGGGCAATTGGTGCTAACAAGAGTGAGACCAGCTTAGGAAAGCAGTTAAAGATGAGTGCTCTTTATCTTGGCTTTCCTAATTAGAACTGGGTTGTGAGCTCAGTTGTGAGACCATCCACATCTCTGTTGTGACTGTGACTGTCTCAGCTTGCAGCAGTGCCTGGCCGTGGTTCAGGTGAAACAACAGGACAAGGAGTGCTCCCAGGATGTATAGATAGAGAGTTTAGTTGTACGGATGTGAGTTCTGCTGTGCTGCTTGCCCTCTAGGACAGACAGTGAGCCTTGGCCCATGTTATTTACCAGCCCAGATAAAGCTACTGGGACTTCAGCCCACGGTTGAGACCTATTGGAGAAGTGATGCCTCTGAGTCACACTGCAGTGTCAGCACAGCATCATCTCCTCTACCGGGAGAGAAGATGCAACTTTTCCAGCATGCTGCAGGTTTTGGGGAGGGAACTTTGGCAGCTGAGACATGGAGAGCTGTGAGTGCTGGTGCAAAGAGTCCCATGTGCCATCCGCTGGAGGCCCACCTTGGTATTTGAGTCAGAATGACTCTTCCTCTTTTCTTTCCCTTTCTGAGTCACTGCCACAGTCTATTTCTGGCCTGTGCTTCAGGAAGAGTGGGTTGATGAGAATGTGTTAAAGAGGTCATAGCTGGTATCGAAGGGTACACACTAAGATGTTTTCTGTAACTAGATTAGTCCAGTTGGGCTCTAAATGGTGACACTTTTTTATTCACTGCTGGGACGTAGGTTGAGGCAAAAGTCCAGCGCTGCCTGGGTTCACTGAGCCCAAAGAGTTGGGATGGGATTGAGACTGCCACCAGTGGTGGAGCTTTTTCAGGTTCCCTGGTGCCCTGTCTGTGAAGAGCAGGCACCTGACATAGTCCCAGAGCTTAGCCTTAGCCTGGAGAAATCCTAAGAGAACCCAAGAAAAGGTCATTCTTTACTCTCTTGCCAGAAGATGACTCTGGAAAGGGGGGACTGACTACTGTTAGGTCACTCTCAGAGGGGTTGGAGTCTGCACTTTAGAGCAGGAGTGTGCAGACACACTTCTTACTCCAAATGCCTCATCTCATAGATGGGTTCAATTCTTCCCTTCTGGATATCAGGTGCGGGGGGATATTCCCCAGCTGGAGGTGCCTGGCTCTTTCCTGGGACTTCATTACACTGAGCTTGAAGGGGATGGCTGAAATCAGGTGAGAAGACTCCCAGCCACCCTGGCTTATGAGGTGGCAGCTGTGAGATTGAACACTCCAGTTCATCTGCACCAAAGGTCCTGGACAAGAGGAGGACATATTTCTGGGATCCAGCCTTTTGGGGAGCAGCCTATAGACTCCCTAGTGTCTCTGGCACTGAGGCAGTACAGGACCAAACAGTCAGGAGGAACTGTCAGAGGTCTCAAGGTTTGTCTCAGGTTTTCCTCTTGGGTGCTATTGGATGCAGAATCTGGTGGTGCTGGCGGCATTCCAGGTAGCTGCTTTGTGGGAGCTGAGAAGATAAAGCTACAGCAAGTGAGGAAGATGATGGCCATGGGTTGGAAGAAGCATGCCAGGACCAAGGTTGTTGATAACTGTGGTGATACAAAGCCTGGTGATATGAGCTGTTACTTACAGTGTTTCAACTCAGCCTGATGGCTGTTATATTCTGGCTGAGCATAGACAGCGTTAAGAATGGCATTGAGGATAAACTCCAGGCAGTGGAAGATCTCTGCCCACTCAGGGAATGAGAGATTGCTCCTGATAAAGATATACCTTGATGCAGTGGCCACTGTGACCTTCAAAGTGTTGGTCATTGTGGCTTCCACTCTGCTCCTTTGGGAGTTCAAAAGTGCAAGACATTGAAGCAATCCATCATTTTAAAATTAAGTGATCTCTCCTCAGTTCAGAGAGGAGCTTGGAAAGCAATATACCATCAATAAAAAGAAGAACATAAACCAGCCCTGAGAGAGGCAGACCTCTGAATAGGCTCTGCTAATGCTCTCCAACAGCATATGCCATGGCCTCAGTGTTTGGTGTCAGCAGGGTCCTCCAAGCATGTTGCTACTCCGTATTCATCCAGAACAACCATTTTCTCTCTGCATGTTCACTTACATGAGCTGGATCCATGAGCTATGTACCTGAGCTGCCCCCTCAAGAAAGAGGACTGAAATGGTTGCTAATTAGGCTTTAACAGTAATGAAAGAAGGCAGCTGAAGGGTCTGAAAGATAGAGAAGACAGAGCTGGAAAATGTCAGGGAAAGCACAAGATGAGATGACTGATATGCCATGGCTAGCTAAATTGAAGCCAAAACACCTCCTAACCCTCACAGGGGAAGGTCCTGCAAAACACACCCTTAATTTATGAGTCTATCGGAAATGATTCTTTCTAATTGCAGCTCAGCATTGCTGCCTGCACATGATGAATGTTCCTGCACACTGAAACATGGGGAAGTAGATACTTGCTGAAAGGGTAGCATTCAGGTGGTGGCTGTGACCCAGCAAACTGGGGATGTTCCTGGGCTTCCCATCAGGGCTCCACTCCTCAGTGGGCTTTGCTGTGACCCTGCCGCTTTGTCCTGGAGCAGGCTCCAGAAACGGTGTGGGCTTAAAACATCCTTCCCATCAAGGAAGAAAGGGACAAGAGGGGCTGAGGGTCTCAAAATGGCTTCCCCACCACATTAAGGGAGTACACTATGACTTGTGCTTTCAGAGGACCAGTCAGGCAGTGGTTTTACTGGAACAAGAATTGACATTAGGAAGAAGGAAAAACATTTATGTTCAGTGTCAAAAGCATGCAATAGAAACACAGCATGCCACGGCAAAAGCCCTGTCCCCAGTGTAGCATACATCTCTTCTTAATTAAATCTCCTGTAACCTGCAAGGTCCATACAGTCTCAGCAGTTGGGACTCATGATGTATGATACGAGCCATACCAACCCACCCACTCTACACATCTCTGCTTGCTCTGTGCTGATGGGCTGCTCAAGATAATAGCAAAGCCAGATGCAGGGAGAAAGACAAAAGGAATTGGTTCCTCCACAGGTAAATAAATGATTTACAAGATTATTTTTTTAGATCTGCTCCCTCCCTGCCACTTTGTATTTGGTAAACATGTGAAAGATTTCCTAGTCCACCCAGGTCTTTCCTGCTTGGAAGTATTGAGCGTGAAGAGTTTTAACCCATGAGGAGGTTTGGAAATGGCTCCCACTGGGTCTGTACCACTTTTGGATTCACTTTCTTTATTCCGACCCAGGTCTTCACCATTCGGAGCCTTTGGGAAGATGTGTGTTTCACAACTGATTTGAAGAAAGGAGAGTCAGCTTATGTGCTCAGGGTCAGGAAAGGGTCTCTGAGCCAGCCGGCCACCATCCCTGGAGCTTCCCATCAGTCAGAGAGACCAAGGTCTTCACCTGCCTGTTACCTTACATTTTGGAGCACCAAGTGCATACCACAGCACATGCAAGGCCAGATAATCTGCCCTGAGTTTATGATGCAATACTGTGGCTTAGAAATCATCCCTTTCATTTTGGTGAGGAGCAGTGCTGTTTCTGAGGAGGACACAGCACCCTCTCTTCTGGAGGAGAAGCCTGGAAAGAGAAGAAACCTCTTTTCACCAGTACTCCACTCGAGAAACTAAATTTCTTTTTTCAGGGGTCAAGTAATCCATGGCTCTGGTTCCTCGCTGTCTTCTCTGCCTGCATATGCAGTTTCTCCTGCCTCCTTCACACACACAGAGCCTTTGCGATAAATGCTGTGAAGCCCTCTGTGCCACGCTGGTCATGTTTTTCAATGAACTCACATGGTTATGGGTTTTGGATGAAGGCTCCAGCCTGTGGTTCAGTTTGCACCGTATTGTCTCTGGTCCTTGTGTTCTTGCTGGAACACATCTGAATGAAGTCCAGGAACAGTTTCCAGTGTTAGACAGTCTAGCTCTACCTGCAATAATGCTAATAATAATAATTAGACTCTTCGTCATCCCCATGTGCTGCCATTCTTAGGATCAAAGCTCCTGTAAGCACCTGAAAGCTATGTTACTCTGAAATTCTGACTGTGTGAACAGATGCATTTTGCAGGGTGGTTTCAATAGGAATAGGCTAAAGATCTTATGCTTGCTCAAGTCTGTGGGTGAGTCTTTGCAGATTTTTCATTCATCTTCTTCACTCCATTCCTAATGGAAGTCTGCTTCTCACAGGATGTAAACGGCATACCAGATGTTTCTGCAAAGTTAAGACAATTAATTGAACCAACCACTCCTGCTGCCCAAGCAATGTAAGGTAGTTCTTCACTTTTGTAAGCAACTATTATTTCTTTGGTCAAGCAAAAAGGTTGTTGTTCTCTGTGGGAATGAAGAAAAAGAGACTGCCTCTCAGAGAAAGGTTTGGGTAAAGAAGCTGAAAAAAAAAAAAAGGTTTGAAAAGCTACCCTGGTGTTCTTTTTTGGGTGATTCCAGTGGAACTTGTCCCTTTACTGCCAGTGGGGATTTTTTTCTTATTTACAACAGCATTAAAATTTCATTTGTTTATCCACTTTTTGAGTGGCAGAAGGAAGGCAGTGTAGCACACCTACATCTCTCTGCTGTTAGATGCTCAGTTCCAAATTCGATGAAAATTGTAGCAATGAGGCATCACTGTTTTCGTACTTGCTTCTTTTAAGCAGGTGCTGATAAACAACAAAGCACAATTTCTGAAGGTTATGATAGGACTTTAAAGACTGTAAAGACTAATACCTGCAGAGGATGAATCATCTGCTCAGCTTATACACCCACCCTGGGATGAGATAAAGCCCATCTGGAAATAGCTGCACCAGCTCACTCAGTTTGGATGCATGCATGTCAGATGATCCATCAGACACAAGGGAAAGGGTTCATAAGCAAATCTAATGTTACAGACTTACAGCCATCACACTGGCATAGCAGTCTAGGCTTTGGTTTTCCTGTTTTCTTTTTGTGTTTGAAGACTCCACCAGCTGTAAGTGTGGATTTCACTGGTGGGGGAAAAATGAAGGGAGCTCTCAGCCCAGGCAGGAGTCTGCTAGCACTGTGAGACTTCAGCCAAAAGCACAAGCAGCAAAAAACCCACCACTTCTTCAAGGGAGAAAGGGATTCCCTGGTGAGCTGAAAGATGAAGCAGTATTAGAACCAGGTTTGTGATCTTGATTTTTTTTTTTTAAGTTGATCCTTTTTCTTATGAGAAAGCCACACATTTGGTGCACCTTCACAAAACTAAAATAATCAGTTGTGTATCTTCAAACCACAGATAAAGACAGACAGTGAAATCAAAGTCTCACTTTGGCCTATGCCCACCTTGTGTGTCTCCATGAAAGACCTCTCAGCTCCTAACAGGTTCCTGGCACTAAGTACTCTGCTCACAATGCCCAGCCTGACCCTGATGCTCCTGGTTCTCCCCCCTACTGATGGGACAAGATGTGACAAGCCCATTTTCTGCTCTATGTGAACAACAGCTAAGTCTAGGACAAATCCTGAACAAGAACCTAATCTAATGCTAAACTGAAGACAGCCACACGAGGGAGGACAACCACATACCTGGCTGGCTTCTCTGGTGACTTGGACTTGGTTTGGGCTGCAGTCCGCATCCATCATTAATTGCTGCACTGAAAATCCCCAGAGCTAAAGCAAGCATGGATGGGAACAATTTCCCCAAGGTGTTCAAGGACCTCAATAGCAGAGTTAGTGTCCAGGAGCAGTGAGGCCCAGCCTTAGGTCCTCCCTAAAGGGCTGGAGCCAAGCATGGTTACACAGGCAGCAAGGCAGGGGCTTTGCAAACCAGGGCCCCAGCTCACAGTACCCAGGCAAGGCAGGCCTAGATGACAGCCAGGTTCAGCCAAGAATGAAGACCATCAGACAAGTTCATGGTGACAAGACATGTCCTAGGCCAACTCAGGAAGCCAGCCTGCAGGTGAGAGCCCAGATCAATAGGGTCCATGGCCAGGCACAAGCGTATCTGTGGCTGAACAAAACCACAGCACGGCTCAAACAGGAATTGAAGGCCCAGGGCTAGGCTTAAATCGAGCCATTGCGTGTGAGTATGTTTATGTGTACTCAGGGCCCTGACAAGTCAGGAGACCTGGCTCACAGCCCTCTTCTTGGGCAACTGGACCATACTGTTGAGTTAACAAGCCAAGCAACTTGAAAATCAAGTGCACTGAATTCCTATATTTATTGACTTGTAATGTTCAAGTTGGACCTTCTTCATAGGTCCCTGTGGATCCCTGTGCGGCTGCATGGCTGAAAAGCCAGTTGAGTCAGTCCAGGGTAAACTGGTCCTTCTGTGAGTTCAGCAGAAGGACAAAAGAAACTGTTATTGATTTTTTGCTTATCTAGTAATTGCAAAAAATAGAGAACAGGGAAAAGGTGCTAATGAGCAGTACTGGAAGGGTTGGTGCATATGCATGTTTCTTTGGAGAGGACAGTACACTTCCTGAGAGACCTGTGCTGGTTGTTAGAGGCTAAAAAGACCTGTACCAAAAGATGAGTCCTGCAAAAATTAAAAGTATTGTGCTTTTCCCTTCATACAGTTTTCAGCAGGAAATATCATAGCATCATAAAGAGATTTAGGTGGAAAAGAACGTCTGGAGAGTTGTCTCTAAACCCTGCATCAAGCAGGACCACCCTAACTGCTAGATCAGGTTGTTCAGGACAAGTTGAAGTGGAGAAGCTCATCTCTTCCATCCTCTGGACTTATGGAATGGCTCTGAAAGTCAAAGCTCAGAAAGGAGCTGGATCCAAAATGCCAACAGGAACAGACCTGGTTTAAGCGTGCTTTTGGTTTGGTTTTTTTTTTTCTTGAAGAGCCAGTTCAAGTGCTAGACCTTATTCATAATGCAGCTTAACACACAAGTCGGCTTCAGTCTTGTTTGTGACAGACATTGTTCTCAGGAAAACCTCTTCCCTTCCTTTTCTTTTCCTGATCTGCATCACATGAAATGAGGGATGCAGCCTCCTCTTGCATGCCTGCTGTATGCCCTAGGAGGGCTTTGCAGCCAGCTCTGGACTGCAGACAGCATGCCAGGTCTTTGGACCATATCTGCCTTTCTGCGCCTGCTTGGGACTTGAGCTCATGCCTGCTCATGCCGCAGTCTGTGCATTCCTTCACTGGTCTCCTGGGTTCTGAGTCACTGTGCCCTCTTTTAGGTGTAGAGTAATAGCAAAAACAGTGGTGTATAATCAGAGTTAATAATAATGCTTGCCTAAGGTACTTTGGTGCACTTTGCTTCCAAATACTGTTGAATGAAACCACCCTGTCTGCTAGGGTCATGCAGTGGCTATGCAATGCTGTGAGATTTAACAATATCTGACAACAGCCAGCACCCCTGGCAAGCTGTGGGTTTCACCCAGCCATTGCTGAGCCCATTTATCCTGTGAAAGAGCTGAAAGTCAGCTAAGTAACGCTCTTTCAGTGAATGAATTTCCCCAGAGGCATACAGACCAGAGTGGATCCATTCCCTCGGTGCTCACCCAGGAAGTCATTAGCAGCTTGCAGGCAGAGGTCAATCCCATTACCACGGTTTTGTAATGCTTTGTTGGAAAAAATAAGTTGCTACCCTAGGACTGGAGCTGACCTTGCATGAACAAGAAGGAAAAGCCATTGTGTCTGGAGCTTGTCTCTTAGCAGGCTCAAATGTGCTTCTCTTGGGATGCTAATTATGGGGAAAGCAATTTAGGGGAAGAAAGCAAGGTGGAAGCAATGTTTTGGAGTTGGAACAATTGTTTCATCGATGTATTGACTGCCCCTAAAGAAGAGCATTTCTATGACTCTTTGTATCCTCTGCAGTATGACAGAAAGACATCTGGAAAAGGGCCTGACTAAGGCCTCACTCATTGGTGCGATGATCTCTGTGCAGATGTTCTGGCTGTGAGCAGACAGCAGTCAGCTGCACACATGGACAGCCCTCATTTCTCTGCTGGCAGATAGCTCTCATTTTGGTGCCTTTCCTTCAAGGCTAGGGTGAGTCCTAGTACCAGTACTCAGACAAAAACAGTGGATCCAAAAGAAGTCAGGTAGGGTATCCAGCTGCACGAGTTGCACATTGGTCCGTGCTCCTTCTCAGTTGGATTTTCCTGCTCTCTGCAGTTTTAATTTTCAGAGTGCGAGTACTGGGCACTGGTGGTGGTTTTTGAAAGGGGGAAGGCTAAGACATCTCTTGCCGTGGGCCCATTTGCCCTTTTCTGTGGTTTGGGTGGATCAGTAGGAGCTCCAGCCCAGATAGCTACATGATGTGCAAGGGGATTTGAAGAAAGAAACATGCTGTGGCTGGTACTTGCACAGCTTTAGACAGGGCTCCTCG
The DNA here is from genome assembly GCA_031468815.1 of Morus bassanus. Lineage (NCBI taxonomy): Eukaryota > Metazoa > Chordata > Aves > Suliformes > Sulidae > Morus > Morus bassanus. The sequence continues at coordinate 34,798,369 of CM062570.1, forward strand.
TGTCACTAGATGCTTTCTCATCCAGATCTGGACTTCCTCTCTTCTGCCTAGCAGGCTCTTCTCTGTGATGGCCTCTATTAGATGAGTCAAAGCATACCATTGACTTTGATGCAATAATACAAGTATAAGCTGCTTCCTGCTTAATGTGGGCCCATTTGCTTCCATTTATGATGAATTAATATTTTCTTCTGTGCTGTGAATGGTAGCACTAAGCATACAGCAGGTAGCTGCTAATTTTGTCAGCAAAGTTGGTTAGGGAAGGAGATAAGAGGGGAAATAATGAATCATTGAAGGCAATAGCTGGCTCAGGCACTGCCATGTTATCATCACGACTGCACAGCAGTGTCTGTGCCCACTCACCTGCCTGGCATGAGGTCCATTTGGACCTCCAGAGATACACTGTGACATGAAACTGTCTTTCCTTTAAGTTTCCCAGCAAGCTCTGGGCTCAAATGAGCTGGCAAAGAGGAAGCTCAGTCATGATCTCCAACCACTGGGAACCCTCAGAGCATTCCGGACAGCCAAATGCTGCTTGATCCAACAGACAAAGGCAAATGTAATGGCTGGAACCAGATGTGAGGCAGGTTAAGAAAAGCCAGGAGATACCTAGTTTTATTACCTGGGAAGGAAATTAAATCCTGGGACTGCTCATTCAGTAGATTCTCCAAAGTCCACGCATTGAGAGCCAGTATCACTTTCTACATGACCCCATGAGGTGAGATTTGTCTGAAGGGGCACACAGTTATGGGTGAGGGGAGAACGAGGTTTGAGCAGCCAACAAAAATGGGAAGAAAATGAAATACTATTTGGTAATTCTGGATCACCACGCACCTCTGCAATATGAAGGTGAATAAGTTGTAGCAGAGTCCTTACCATTTGACCTTAGCATTTCCTAGTGCTGTTTGACAACCCAACTATTGAGTCCTCCTGGCTCCCCAAATTGCTGTATTGGACATTCCATGTTTCACAGTGGTGCCCACACCTTGCCATGGCATTGACTGTGTAAAATTGTCTTTGACAGAAAGAAAAGGCTTTGTTCCAGGACAAACCAACCCTTCAGCTCAATCAGAACCACTTGGAGAAAAATCACACAACTTTGCTTTTGTGTACAATGGCAGATACCATGCGATACTCATCCACATCCAAGTCCAACACTTCCAGGCTTATCTGCAAAACACCTTGAATTGCTGCAGCAGTGCAAAGTGTTGTTTGTTTTTGTTTAAACAGCAGAAAAACTCTCCCTTTTCTTCATTTTTCTTCCCGCTTCTCATCCTCAAGTAAAAAAATCAAGGAGGATAAAAAGAGCATCCTAAGGGGGAGAGTTACCACATGCTGCTCTCAGTGTTAGGAAAACAGCATTGAGTCACACAAATAATTTTAGATGCTTCTAAATACACTGTGCTCTCAGCAGGCAGCCTTTCCAGCTATAATCTTGCCTGCTGCCCCTAATTCTGAACACACAGTATACTCCACTTCCTTCCTTGTTGCAAATGAGTCAGAATTTCTCTCTGTCACTCACCTAAGCCAGAAGGAGTTCACCAGCTCGGTGCTTGAATGCTAATATGCAATTAGAGGATGTATTCCCTCTCCTTGTAAAAAAACCCCTCACAACCCCAAACAAAAAATGCAAGGTACAATGGTGATTCCCTACTGAAATACAATAGCTGGGGAATAGTTTTGGCTCTTTTGATGTGGTAGGATATGAGAGCTGGCTGTGCTCCTTGGAATGGTACCCCGCCTAAGTTTTGCTTGCTAGTTGAGGAGATGTCAGCTCTCAATGGAGACTGTGGGGTGGGGAACATGGTTATCAGAGTCCCGCAGAGACTCAAATCACATAGCTCTCACCAGCTGCATAAAAAAGCCAGGAGCAGGCCTCTGAAGAAAAGAAAGCAGAAGAAAGAAGGGCTCAGTCTGGGAGCCAGAACGAATTTAGGAATCTCAGGAGACTACTTCATGTCTGTACACTGCTGTCTGGATGATAGCACTGCTGGGAGGATAAGACGAGATGTGTCCTTCAAATTTCATAGTCAGGGCTTCTCTGTAGAGGTAGCAGAGTGGAACCCCCAGTTTCAGGAGCACCTCTATTGACAATGTATTTCTTTCTCAGACTGTCTGCTAGAAAGGACAGGACGGTAGAAATAACCTGCAGGCCAAGTATAGCACCCACACTTCAGCAAAAGCCACAGCACATACCATGGCTAGACCACAACTTACATCTTGAGTATATGAAGCAGAAGAGCCACAGACTATCAAACACACACCACTTGAGAGCCCCCTGGATCACCAGGGGGTGCTGTCTCCTGCAGTGTCACTGGTATGACTTCTCTGACGCATTAAATTGGCACACTTGGGCAATGGGAGCCCAACAGCCGCTCTGCAAATGAAGCAACAGCTTCCAAGGGATGGTTTTTACATCCAGCAATCTAAATGTTTTTAGGAGTCTGTTGTGACTTCTTGCTTCAAAGCACTTAAACATCAAGCAGACCACAAACTCTGTCCTCGTACCAAGAACAAATTACCTGGGAGAGAAGGAATGGTAGCAGAGGACCATGGTGGATAAGGCTCTGCACTCCGGGAATACCTGTCTGGGGAAAGTCCCTTGCTGCTTGAAGAAGGACTGGTGACAAAAGAAGAACGAATAAAAAGAGATAGGACATAGAAGGAGGAGACATTTCTCTGTGGTGTTACCCAAAGGAACCATGGAAGATGAGCAGACAGTTCAGAATCGCTTACTATGGATAATCAGTTGAGCTCCTCCATAGGCTTCTTTTTGGTACTTCCCTCAGCACTTTGCATTCTCTTGTCTAGTAACCAATAATGCAGTTTGGAAGTTTCAGAGGAAAATCTTGGTCTAGGAGGTGAAGTGACACTGCTGCTGCAAAGCAAGTTCCAGCATTGCCACATTTTGCAGTATTTATCTGAGCCTTGTGCTTGAAGTCTTTGTTCAAGCTTCAGCTTTTGCAGTCATCTGATGGAGGAAAGCTAAGCTGTCTTTTTTTTTTTTTAATAATGTTTTAAAGGAAATTTGAAAAATTCTGTGGAACCCAACATGGAAAAGATGGAGAGGCAAAATCCAGTCTTAGATGAAGTGATATATTTGCCCAATTCTGTATTTTTATCAGATTAGAAGAACTTAATTTTGCTTTATTTTTGTCTGTAGAAGTTGGCTAAGTGAAAGCACCCCCAGACTTTGCTTTCATTTGCTGTTCTTCTCTCCTTCTCTGTGCATCACCTTAAATATAATCTTGTCCACCTCTTCCAATTATTTAACCTAGATGAATCTTTGGGTTTATCCGTATTTGTCCCTTTCTGTGCTCACTGTACACAAATCCTTTTTATTCTCTCAAAGAAAACCATAAAAAGTTAATTAGAAAAAAAAAATCTTATCCAAAAAGCTGTTGTAGGTTTTATTATCTTTGTTTTTCAGGGCAAAAGAAAGGAGATTGCCAGAAGAAAAGATGTGGAGTGAAAATCGAGGAAGGAAATGGAGAACATACACACAAAAGAATGTAAATGAGAAAAGAGTAATGGTAAGATGCTGAGGGGAAAAGTAATCTCGGGTAGTAGTAAGCACTCTCCAGAAAAGTAATAGGATCATGACTCAGGGGTTGTTCTGTCGTCAAATGTGGACCGATGAAATGGCAAGAGGGCAGGTGAACATTAAGCCATGGTAATACACAGAAAGACCAAGAGGTCACCAAAGGAGATGAAAGTGCCTCCAAGGGATATCAAGAGCAATTTATTATCAAAAGATGTTGAACTGACTTAAAAAAACAACAACACTAAATGAAACATTTTCCAAGTGTTCTCAGGGGAAGGAGAAGGACAGATGGCAAACAGACCCAATAGCTCCTCCGGGAAGGCTGGAAATTGCTGATGGAAATGGCAATGATGAAAGAGCAGGTGATGAAAAAGTAGTGCATCTGAAGACAGACTGAGCTCCATGAGCAGATGGGACATTGGGCACCTGATGGCAGAGACAGAAGACACACTTTCAGAAACTCTTTCCCAAGTAAAGTAGATCAGATCTTGCCCACATTGTACACAGAGTAAACAGGGAATGTCCCTATGGTGCCTACATGTTCTGTGGTCCTGTAAAGAGAGCAGTGGCTGCCATGAACTCCAAATGCAGTGTGGGGCTCATGCAGCCAACAACAGTCACTGAGAACTGGACTGCCTTTTAAATTCCTTCTCACTAAATTGCCATTTTGGAAAAAGTGGGAACAAATGACTGGAAAAATACTTTATGTCTTTTCCAAGAAAAAAAATACCAACAGCCCCCAAGAGAGTTTTTGCTAATATATTAAAGGCAAAATAAGTCTAAAAGTTGGTGGCCAGAGCTGAAACCCTTCTGATCACCTCAAGTGCATGGAAGGCATACGTATGAGCTGGGATACTTCATATAAGCAGTGACTTATATGGGGAAGTGTTCAATGCCAAACCCACTCCTCTACCATTGTGATGACTCAGTCTTCCCATTGCCATAGGAACCCTGACATCAGGATAAAGGGCTTTTTAGGGAACACCACTGGAGATCCTTTCAGCGTCTCCCACCCCACAAGACTCACTCAATTCAGAGTCCCCTGTGAGCACAGGTCCTCCTCCCGGCCATGCAGCCCTCTGTAGCCAGGGAGCGATCTGTCACTGTCTCTGTGACTGGGCCTCTGTGTAAAACCCACTCTGGTCTGCTCATGAACATCTTTGTGTGCTGCAAACCCCTTCCTCTGTGGCCTCTGCTCAAGATCTCCTCATCCCTCCTGGCTGCCTGAGGAAGCAGAAATGCAGAGCTGTCATTTCAAGAAAAAGAAAAGGTGATGAGGCAGAGTGGTGTGGAGGTGATCCCAGTCTGGCAGTGAGGATGTAATCCTGAGTGCTGAAGAAAATTCATGCCCTACCCCCCAAACTTTTCCCAATAAGAGCTGTGTCAGCATGCAGAGGAAGGAAGGCGTTAGTGGCTAAGCTGAAAAGATGCTAGCTAGTCCAATGGGTGCTTAGCTTTCTGGCGCAAGTATGTTCAGAAGAGATTGTGGAGGATGAAGGAGGTATTTTAGCTCCAACATGAAATGGGTATTTCTGGAGATCCTTTTGTTTAAAAAGGACTTCTAATAACTAAATCCCAGCCTGGGTTGTTGCCTAAAAGTTTTTGTGCATTGGGCTTCTCACTGAGGCTGGGTTTCACCAAACCCAGCCCAGCATTACTCTGAATGGAAATGACTCAGGAGAGAGGCATGAGACTCTGCTGGGAAGCAGGAGGTTCCTACTCAAGGCCATGTTCCATATCAGGCATGCAAGGGATTTGAGTCAGAGCATCAAATAACACCAGGCAAGTGCTTTAGAGACTAGCTGAAGGCCACAGAGGTGGAACAGACCTTCTTCTTTCACAGTGCAATGCTTGTCAAAGGACTACCACATCCCTGTGGAGAGACAGGACCAAGACAGCTTTCAGAGGACAGTAAATCCTTCCTGTCTGTATTTTGTGTGTTGTGGTTCCTCTCCAGGTCAGATGGTGCAGCACAACCCTATGCTGATTTCTTTTGTTTAGGTGCTAAAAGTTGCTCCGGCTAGATGTGGGCTTTTTTTATGACTTACCAGTGAGTTGACAAGATAATAGCCCAGCAATCACTCTGGAAGAGCAAACCAAATGGGAATTGATTGTATTACAGCTGTATTATAGGCTGCACTGGTTGCAGTGCCTCTTATTATGATTGCCTGATGCTTCTCATAAGAACCTATTTTGCTTGCGTCTAACTTAGTCAGAATGTCAGAAGTGAAATTCTCAGTGTCACCCTCTGCCTTAGGCTGAATTTTTTTCAGTCAAACAAGCTTGGCCATTTCTGAAAGTGAGACTGGGGGAAAAAAATCTGTCTTTTGACCCAGCTAAAAAAACAAATAAAAAACTTCCAAGGTTTGCACTGCAATCTGCAGTTTCTCTGGAAGGTGGTGAAAAAACCATCCAAAACTCAGTGGATGTATAAACTGCTGGGAGACCTCAGTGCTCAAGTGCTCAGAAAGACCTTTCTTCTCCTAGTCTCCAAGTAGGGTTGGCTGGCAAACCTTCCCCTATCTTCAGCAACACCATGAGCTGGGGCAGATGCAGATTATGTGTTGGATGAAAGCATAACCTTATGGGTAGCTGAAATTTTTCAGAAGAGAGTCTAGACTGTTATAATACTGGCCAGTGGCTTAATTTGTCCTTGGCTTTGTTTGTGCAAACAGCTGAGCCAGTTCTCATGAAGATTTCAAAACAGGTGGGTACCTCACAGGAAAAATGGCAATCCAATGTCTGGGAAAGCTCTAAGCAGCAGAAGACAAAGGTAGTGTTCAGGTAGCTGCCTGTGCATTATGGCTTCTTCCTTCTTTTTGAGACTTGGGCATCAGATTCAATTAAGTTGCAATTACTTTCTTTTTAGTTATCTGCATGTCAACAGCTTCCCAAAGCTCCCTGAATCTACCAGAAAAAGGAAAAGGTTAGTTCACAGAAGTGGACTAGAAACCACTTACCCCCACGCTTTAATTAATATAATAAAAATGGAAAACACTTTTTTATTTTATTTTCTGAGAAGTGCTTCTCAGTGCAATTGATGCCTCTGTCTTGGAGTGGTTTTGTGCATTATCAGGGTGGTATCACTCACTAATAGATGGAAACATAGGAATTATTTCCATCTGTAATGGGAAAGAAAAGCCTTTTTGCCTTTAAATGGTGCAGCATAAGAAAATAGCCAAGCTCACATATATTTTTTTTTGTGAGTATTGATGTGAGGTTAAAGAATGTTGTGATAGGAAGCACTGTTCTCATTGCTGGCCTGTAGTGACCACAGATGTTGTAAAGGAGAGCTGCACACTTCGCTGTAGGGACGTCCTTGTGGGTGGCCCTTAGGATGGGGAGCAAGAAGGAGCGGACATCACGTGGGTGACCAAAATACATAGATCTGGTTTTCTCTGGCTCTCTCCTATCATTTAATGCACCTATAAACTATACATGTTCAAAATCAAAACCTGTGCTTCCATGAAAGCATTTATTGAAAAGCAACTTGATTTACAAGAGCCATCAACAGCAAATGTTGCATGAAACCAAAATTTAGTGAAAACACTTCAGGGCTACCGATACATTTATGGCTGGTTTGGATTTGTCAAGAGGAGACTATATCAAGTTAATGTAATTTTCTTCTGTGTTAGGTCAGCTAGCCTTGAAATCAGCACAGGTCATAAGTGTGATATGCCTTGACAGAAGATGTTCTGAGGTTGCCCCAGGTGACAGTCTCAGGATCAAGTCATGAATTATAGCACAAGTTAGACTCTTGTTAAAAATATAGAATGTAGTAGAGTAGAAATAGAGTAGAACAGAATAGAAAGAATAGACTAGACTAGACTATAGTAGACTATAGTACAATAGAATAGTTCAGTTGGAAGGGACCTACTACAATCATCCAGTCCAACTGCCTGACCACTTCAGCGCTGACCAAGTTAAAGCATGTTATTAAAGGCATTGTCCAAAAGCCTCTTAAACACTGACAGGCTTGGGGCATCGACCACCTCTCGAGGAAGCCTGTTCCAGTGTTTGACCGCCCTCTCGGTAAAGAAATGCTTCCTAATGTGCAGCCTAAGCCTCCCCTGGCGCAGCTTTGAGCCATTCCCATGTGTCCTATCACTGGACACCAGGGAGAAGAGATCAGCACCTCCCTCTCCACTTCCCCTCCGCAGGAAACTGTAGAGAGCAATGAGGTCGCCCCTCAGCCTCCTTGTCTCCAAACTAGACAAGCCCAAAGTCCTTAGCCACTCCTCACAGAACACCCCTTCCATATGTATTCTTATTAAAAAAAGAAGAAAAAGAGTAGTTACCAGCAGTTTGCTGGTAACTGTCAAACTGGAAGGGCTTTACAGATCCACCTTCAAGGGATGCATCACAGTCTAGTCGCCATTTCAAATTTCTATTAATAACTTGGACAAAGGACCGAGGGGCATGCTATTTAATTTGTGGGACCAGGTCAGAAAAACTTTGACAGCAAGGATTAGAAGTTCAGCATGATCTATCAAACTGGAGAGAAGGTCTGAAATCCATGAGATAAAATTTGGTAAAATACACTTTGCACTTCAGAAGGCGAAGTCAAATTCCCAATGCCAAGCTAGCCAGATAGAATTAAAGACTTTGTGAGAGTGTGATCTATGATTTTTTTTTTGAATAGAAAATAACTGTCTGAGCAGTACTTCAGAAAACCATCTGGGGATTGTAGAGGAACACGGACCAAATGTGAGCTGTCAGTGTGATCCTGCTGTAAAAATCAAGGCAGGGCTCAGAGATGCACTAACAGCATTGTGTCTGTCTTCTAGCTAGTGTTCTGGAAGAGGCAAAAGAAAAAAGAAACTGTGATTCAGGAAGAAGCCTGGAAAATTTGTCATTTTGTCTTCATTAAATATAAAATTTCCCTCCTCCCAAGATCAGATGATGATGGGATTTCTTTTGCTAACAGAGGTTGGACTAAATAAGCTAAGGATGTCATCACATCTCTCCAATCCTGTGAAATAAAATCACATGAAATCCTATGAAGTAAATAATTTGCACAATATAAATAAATGCAAACCTGCATCTTTAACAGCACAAATATTTAATTAGTCACAGGAATAGCACAAAGAGAGAGTTTGAAGGACATTGTCCTGTGGACTTCTTGAGTCAAAACCAAACAGTCCTTGTTGGAGGAGGTGCTCCTGCCGAAGATTCTGGTCTTCCTGCAGGAATTTCTATCCTATTCAAAACTTCATGCTAACTGAACAAAAATGCCCCCTTCTCTCTTCAGAACCTAGAGCAAGGATAACAGCTTGTGGTGTGTGCACCTTTCCTGGCAGATCAAACTGCTGTGTGTAGGAAAAGGACAATTTTGTGGTGCTTCAGCTGCAAGGGTATTTTTTGATCACGTATTTTTTTTCTGGGTCACTGTTACAAAGATGATGTTTTTCTCGGTTGGCGTTGCATAGATACAACAATGAGATGGAGCAGGAATTGCTGTAGCACTCTTGACATTTTGCATTTTGGGCAAAAGGTGCATTGCAAGCCCAATATCTTCTGGTTTATTTGCCTGGCCATGAAGAATCTGCCTCTTTTGATGGCAGTAATAAACCTTAAAAAACCCTCAACCTCCTTTGTGTAAGCTGCAGAAGAACAAGATGCAGACCTGTGTTTTGGAGTGGGGGGAGAACTCTTAATTGACACTTTCCTTGAGAATCAGACCTGAGAGACTCTTAGGCATGGTGCAAGAGCAGTAGGATGATATCAGTGACATCACCTGTCCCACTATTTATTACTCTGATACCAGCTCCAGAAGCCATATGATGTGAGTGTCTTGGGTCTGTTTTTTAGGCTCTGGATGAAAAATCTGGGGAGAAGTTTAGGTTAATCTCTGGCTGAAGTAAACTTTGAGTCCTGGTTGGCTGGGGTAACATGTAGGTCAACCTGGAAATGCACCCAATCCAGATTTAGCAGTTGAGGCATTTCTGTTAAAATTTGAGCCTCTTTAAGCTTCCAACCCATTCAAAATTACTGTGTTACTTCCCCTTTTCTAATGTGAAGCCATGAAAAGACATTGGCAGCATCAGCTAGAACTTCTTCCCTGGCAAACCGAGAGAAGAATAGCAACAAATAGAACAGAAACTGCTGTGGGTCTTGCATCAGTCAATCTGTGGCGTAAACTTTTCTGCTCCAGCCAAGCGGAGATGTGTCTGCTGAGGTCAGCTCTGAGTTCAGTCCTTGGTGTGCCATCCTGCTGGATGGCAAAACCCATCCAGGGCACCTTCCAAAATCCTCTTGTCTTTCAGGGAGGCAAGGGCCTTTACTTGGCTCTCCCTCATTGCCACAAGAGGGCTCTGAGAGAGCAGCCCGGCAGCCCTCAACAAGCAAACATGTCCTCCGGTTTGGACCTTTAAACTGAGCTACACAATTGCAAAAGCCTGTAGAAAGGCAGCTGAGACTAGATTGGCTAGGAGCAATGTATTGGCAAGTGTCTGGAATAGTCCACTGACTTTAAACCTGCTATGTGTCCACACAGTTGTTTGCTTGCCAGGACAGTAGAAGAATCAGAGTGGCTTGAGTCAGACAGAGGAGCCAAACAAGAGGTTTTAGTGCCTGCAAGCAGGGGCTTTGCACAGGAAACCTAGAAGAAACCATCCAGAATGAAGACCCTGTCTTCTTAGGCCTGATCATATTTGTTCTGCAGCAGGTTGGCTGCAGATCTCCACTTCCACACCTGAGCCATGGTTTGGAACTTTTATGTTTACAGCCCGGCCGACAAGGCCACTGCTGGGCTTTGACTGTTCTGATGCCTTTCCTGCTAGAGGCTGATTTCATAGAGCAGCCAGTGCACAGACTGATATCTGGCTGAACTGGACATCATGGCAGGATAATATGCTGAATCATGTCTCTCGCACCCACAGAGAAGCAGCTCACACTGAGGTGACAGTAGGATGGGCTAGGGCAGGAGGAAGAATGTACACCAGATGCCATTTTAGCAGTATGCATTTGGGAGAGAAAAATATATCTTTTATTTCCCAACCTTCCCACTCCAAAATTAGCAGAAGGTTTGATTAGATAAGTGGTTTAAAGCATATGCATGTCCCTCTTCTTCCTGTTTCTTGAACACATCAGAAGATGCAATGAGGTAGTAAATTTGGCACCTAGGTGGAGTATTGAAATTGAAGACAACAAGGTCATTTTCTCCCTTCTCCCCATTGTAATTTAGTTTAATTCACTTATTCTATAGTAATTTAAGTAAATGCCTGGGAAATGATGAGCTCTTTGCTGCACATCATGTTGTGATGATGAATTAATTCAGCTTTTCCTTAAATGTCACAGATGGTTACAAATGCAAGTCCAGAATGAGATGGACTCACTTACTAGAGAAGTAGGCTGGAGGGGAGAGGAGTAATTCCCCTCATAGTGGAAGTTCCTTTTCACTCAGCAGACTTAAATTATTCTCAAACCCTTTAAGCAGATGTATTTGGGGGAAATACCAACCAAATAGGATGATGTGACCAAAGACGACTGTGGAAGCAGGGTTGTATAAAAAAAGCTCTCCTGTCATGTCCCAAACTAGTATTGTGAATAAAGCCATGGGATGGAGGCAGGGGGAAGAAGGAGGGAGTCTTGCACACAAGACATGCTATTGTCTAGATCTGGGTCTTAAGACATTAGAAGGTATTGGGGCAGCAGAGGGACAGACCATGTCTCAGGAGTGGCATCTCAGGAAGATCAGCAACAGAATGAGGCCTCTTTCAATTGCCGTGGAAGTTGATGGGAAGCTTTCCATTGAGTAATACTGCTTGTTTTTGTTGTCTATTGAATAAAAGCTGCAAGGTGGAAGGAAGCCAGACTTGTGACTCAGAAAACTAACCCCAAAATCACCATCTGTCCTGGAACTGGAACCTTCCCCTTCAGAGGGATGGCCTTTGGGATGCCTTGTTAAGGGGCAGGTTGGTGAGAAGAAGGGACAGGTTTAACTCTTCAGCATGTCAGCATCCTGTGTCATTCTGAGAGCTGTGTTAAATTGCTCCCCTCTCTCTTCTCTGAGGTTTTCCTGTGGCTAATTAATTACAGAGAGAATTCAGAGGCCTTTGTGGGTAGTTTGTCAACTTTGTGCTATGAGTCAAGAGGAGTGCACCTCAACAAGGCCTGGAATGTGGGCTGGGCTCCATGAGGCATTCCCAAATTTGGTAGTTTATCTGGATTTGTCCGGAACATTTTGCATCCTCTCTGTATGGCCAGTCCATCTTGCTTTCAAGGCAGCGAATTGCATGGAACATGCAGCAAGCAGAGAGATTGGTAGCAGCCATCATGGAGTCCCAGGGACCTTGAGTTGTTTCCATATCCACCAAATTGATGCAATATTGCAATGTCTTTCCTCTGGCTTGCCCTCAATGTGGTAAAGGGCAGCAATGCACAGAGAAAATCAGGATGCAATTCTTCCTTTCCTATTTTATATACAATAACAATGGTGACAAGAATATGAAAATCCAGACTTGACATAAATGTTCTCCTTCCTTCCTATTAAGCAAGAGACTGAAGGGATAGCTAAGCATAAACATCCCTTTGATGTCCAGACTTCACTGTTAAGGCCAAACCTATAGAAAATATCTGTCCAGGAAAAGCCATGTTCTTTCAAACAACTGGGGCATTTTTTGGCATGACATGGGTTCATCTCCTTACCATCTGTTCAGAGCCTACTTCTCCAGGAAGGGTTTCCTCCTGCTGCTATACATTCTTGTGGCTCAGGCTCATGGCATTACTGCTGAGGAAATTCAAAATACTCAGTGTTCAGCTTGCAGAGGTTTGATCATAACTTGCCATGGATCCCCTGGGGAGAGGCTGTCTTATTTGAAGAACCTCATGTCTGTGGGCAAGCTCAGGTTGTTTCAGCAGGAACTGGTCTTATTTGTGGTTTATTATTATGCAGTGAGCTGGAACAAATCATGGGTGACTTCAGTGACCAGTCATACAGCCTAAATAACAAATGCACTGGCACTCAGATGAAGTTGAGGGTCCACTGGCTGATACACATCTAGCCGATATTGAGCTGGATTAAAAATATGTTTGTAGGTAATTCACAAGCAGTAAATTGGTGAAATTATGCTGGAAAGAATTCACCAAGCCCCATTCCTCTTCCCCCTGATTACCTGAATGGTGCAGTCTGTGTTACATGTGTTTGCCTTCAGCCCTGCTTATACCACTGCATAAATCCAGCTATGTGAAACAGTCTTAAAAAAGAAAGGGAAAAGATTCATAAGAAATGCAAATTAAATACCCCATGTGTGAAGGAAAGAAGGATTTTTAAGGATCATTATTAGGGCCTCAGGAGTGATTGTCATTCGGGGGCTTCTGTATTTTTGGTGCCGTATATTGCAATCTTTTATCAGCAAGCTTTTTGGATGTGTTCCCATGTTACAATGGTCAGTCTTGGACCTCAGAATCACACACAGGAAAAAAAGGTGATGATGGGAGGACCTTAGTAACTACAGGCTTAAAACAAGAAAGAAATTGGGCTTGTTTGCACCAGCTGTCAGATTCCAGGCTATCAGGGTCACATGGATTCAGCCAAACCCTGACCAGCTACCTGAACAGACTTCAGTTGACAGTCACAACTGATTTGAGCTAGTTGTGGCTGTACTGCTAGCACAGAGCAGGGCTCAAGTAAAATCGCAGTTCTCTGTATCTTCTTAGCTGCCCATTCCCAATGCCTGAGCCTTCTCATAAGAAGGCAGAACTTTTCTGTCTTTTCCAGACTTGACTCATGGTGGGATCCTGGAGTCTGCAAGACAGATCCCTGGGACCTCTTGCTTCAGAATGCAAGTGTAACAGTCACTGGGGGAACATGAGCACAAGACTTGGGCTAAAACACCAGTAAGAGCTGGTGATACTTGTACACATGGAATGGTGGCTGTTATTTGAAAGTACGAATACAGAAGTTCATGTCTGAACCTTGAACCTACCACCCAGTTTCGTTTCAAGGATGATTTTCAAAAGCCTTTGAATTGAACAGTATTGTCAGAGGGCCATTTCAGCAATGTGGCCTCATATTTTTAAATGCTTTTCCTAAGCTGCCAAGAAGATGGGAAGGGAACTTGAATGTGTAAACAACCCATATGTTAGGGGAAGGTTGTGAACATGTGTTGGGCTTACTTTCCTGGGGCATAATTATTACAGATAGTTAAGTAGCAGAGTGGTTGCACAATACCTTAATTACTATGTTTAGATGAAGCCTGTTCATTGTAGGAGTCATACTCTGTGGCTGTACTTTCTCTTCAAGGTGTAATTTGAACAGTCATTGCTGAGATGCATGGGTAGCCAGCATGCACTAAAGTTTTCTGTATGGTTCATACAGTCCATAAATGGGTATTCTTCACCCTACCTTTCAAGGCACAGCACTTTGTGAGCTTGTGGTCTGTTGTATAAAAGGTGCCAATGCTTTGAAGTAGAAAGAAGACAGATTAAGATACATGTGCAATGGGGACATGGTGATTCCTCTTACAGGCACCTTTTGGTTGTTTCCTCTTTGTATCTGAAACATATGCGTCTGCACATGCTTGTACTACTGAATCTGATTGGTATCCAAATTGTATGGGGAGCAGAAGGAAATTTTCAGATGAGTCTGAGCAAGATTCCTGTGTGGTGCACTGCAAATAAATCTTGTATGTGGTGGTACACCTAAGTCTACTGTTTGTTTTTCCTTTGAAAGCCTGAATGAAAATGAAACAAAAAAAGGGAGGAAAAGAAAGGAGATGGCTTCAGTTTCATATAAACTCCTTGATGCAGATCTAGGAGAGGGGATCATTCTACTTCAGGCTTCAGGGCTCTGCAATCTAAGGTTGCTGCTTGGTGCCAACATAACTAGTGGTGAGAAGGGAAGTGGTGCCTGTAAAATTCTTCCCTCTGTTCAGGGACTTTTTTCACCCCAACAGCAAACCTCTTGGTAGGAGGGGGAGCTTACAGTCCTTGTCCTTTCTCATCACAGTCTTTGGTAAAATTAAATGTATAAACTGAGGAACCTTATCCCCATTTCAATCCTCTAACTCAGCACTAGGGGTGCAGAAACATCTGAGGATGCTGGAAGAGGATATCTGAAAATGGAAGATTGTCAGGTGGTTTTTCACATCTCAACCTTGGAGAGCAACTGGCCAGAGCTGTATCATGGGAGATAAGGAATTTAGGGAGGGGGTTCAGTAGACAAGAAAGAATGCAAATGAGCTGTGGCCAACACTTCCTCATAGAGGTACCCATGACTGGAGTACCTGTGTTGGACCTCAGGGACTTATTCCAACTTCTCTCAGTCACGTCAATGCTGTTGGCCACAAGTAGATTCACTCAGCCATCTCTTAGGCTCATTCAGAGAAGCTTAACACCTACTGTTTTGTTGCTTTCTCTGGAGCCAGTTCATGCTCAGTATCCCAAAATGGGACATTTCTTAGACCACAGATAGGTTAGGAGTGCTTCCCTTTGGGGCTTCTCATTGGGAACACATCTGCTGGTTTCTACTGCATGGCATAGGCCTAAACCAAATGTTAGTGCCTCACCTCATCTCATGCTGTGAGCTCAGTTGGCTCTTCCCCCAGCTATTTTTTTCCAGCTGACTGAATAAACAAAGCCGCCCAGTTTAAATGCCTGTGTTACAATTTTTATCTGAGCAAGAGAACATTTCCCAGTAGCTATAGACACGTGCATGAGAGTAAGGACCTGTGGCAATTAGCAAGTGTGGGGAGAGAATATTGGGTCATGTTGAGGTAGGTTTTTCAGTAATTGTATAGGGGCAACAATTAGAAGAGGCAGGAGACTCATTAGATACACTAATCCCCCAGAGTAGGCAGTGGATTGCAGAACAGCCATCCACTCCAAATGATTGCTCATAGCTCATGGTGTGCCTGAAGTACAGTGAAAAACCTCGCCCTCTTCTGAGAGGCAGCGCGTGTGGGGGCACGACAGTGATGGGGCTGGGGGAAGTAGTGTGGGTTCTCTGCCTCTTCTAGTCATAGCTCTCAGCTTCTGCAAAGCAAAGGGATCCTGGTGCAGACTGTCATCAGTGCTTCACTGATGGTTTCATTTGTTCCTCTTCCCCTCATCCCCTAGCCCTCAGCCCTTTGCTCTGTGGTGACATTCACAAACTGCAGTGCTGGCAGCTCTCACAAGCGGGGCAGATGCAGTCAGCTGGGATATGAGGAGAAGCATATGATATACAAGGAGATGCTGAGGGAGCTAGGTATGTAGTAATGTGTGTAGGGGGGAATCTAGCTGCTATCTGCCTCTGCTGAATGGGGGATTACAGGGAAGATAGGGTCCAATTCTTCTCCACGCTTAACAAGGACAAGTCCTTCAGCTTCTCTCCTTATACGCCATGTGCTCCAGGCCCTGACCATCTTGGTGGCCTCTGCCAGACTTGCTCCAGTTTATTGATACCTGTCTTGTATTGAAGGGACTCAAAACTGGACACAGCCCTTCAGATACAGCCTCATCAGTGTGCAGCAGGGAGGAATAATAATTTCTCTCACTCTGCTGGCTGTGCTTTTGCTAATGTTAACTGAGGTGTAGTTGGACTTAGTTGTTGTGAAGGCACACTGCTGACTCACGTTCAGCTTCTTGTCCACCAGGACCCTCAGGCCCTTTTCTGCAGAGCTGCTTCGCAGTCAGCCAGCCCCCAGCCTGTTCTGGTGCGAGGGGTCGCTTCATCCCAGGTGCAGGAGCCTGCCCTTGCCTTGGTTAAATTTCGTAAGATTCCTGCTGGCACAGTACTCCAGCCCATTGCAGTCCCCCTGAATCACAGCCCTGCCTGCCTGCCAGTATATCAGCTGCTCCCCATAATTTGGTGTCATCATTGAAATTGGAGAGAGTATCCTCAGTCTCATAAATCCAGCTGGTGAACAAGATGGTTTTTATTGCCAGCCCCTAAAAGCTCACGAGATCTAAAAGAGGTAATAAATGCCTTTAGAACAAACACAAGTTTTTCCACAAAGTGGGAAAGACATGTCTATCTTCTGGAGATATTTTAAATAAAATGCTGAGATTTTCTCAGAGCCACAGGATCCTGGGGCCTCAGGGTTTCAGAGGTTGCGGGAAATACCATAAGATCTCATTACATGTTAACACTTAAGCTTATGGTTTAACTACATGCCTTTTGGTGTTTTGTAGTTTTATAGTCACCTGTTCTTTGTGGGATTACTCTATATCCCTAATATATTGCACATGGGCTACAGTGATGTGCAGTAGGGTCACAGGAAGGTGAAAGTTGTTTAGTACGCCTCTGCCCTGCCCAGAACTGGTTCCTGTGATTTTCACAGGATGGGCTGTTTTTTTGTTCTCCATGGAAGAGCTCTCTGGGAAGAGTCAGTGCTGCTGTTTTGAAAATTCGGTCCTCTGGGATCTTTGGTCTCTTTTTGTCCTGAATAGAGGCTAATATCACCAATGGGCTTGTTCGTATCCCTCTGCAAGAGCAAGATGTTGGTTCATCATGAAGCCAGTGAGGAGAACGCTACCAAGGAAACTCCAGAAGTCTTTGCACGTGCTGAGAAAGACTTTGTTAGTGCCTGAGGCAGTGGCCACAATTAGAACTGCCACATGAAAAAGGCAAGTAGACCTAGTGCTTGAAAGAAGAAACACACCTTGCTTGAAGATTGGAGGTTGACCACAGTTAAGTATGGAGGATGATTCTCCATCTAAGGATGCTAGCAAGCTTTCCGAGTGCCTGGCTGGTGTGTCTTGCTCACAGTTAAACAGACTATCAAATCTGGAGTCGGGAAAGAATTTCAAGTCAAATTGGCTAGCAAAAGCAGAGTTGGGTTAGTTGTTTTGCCTTCTGTTACAGGGATGTGATCTATTTACTAGGCACACATGGAAATTTTACTTACCAAATTCCTCTCCCTTGCAGGCACCAAGGACACTGGCAATAACCTTCAGCTTTCTTGCTGTCTGCTAGAGTAGGAATTTTTGTTGCTTTTGGGGTAGGATTTTTTGGTAGAGAATCTTAAGCTTGCTTAAGAGCATTAGAGTTGCTCTATAGTTCATGGAGTGCAGCCCTGTGTCCCTATCAGGACTGAATGTCTGCTCAGTGGTTGCCTCTGACTGCAGGAGGCTGGATTAGACAGCCTGAGAGCTGCTGCTCTATGTTCTACATCAAGCCAAGCAGAGCATATCACACGCTTGTATAATGGACAAGTGCTGCTCCTTTGAACGGAGTTTCATCAGGAGAAGTTGTGCCTTAGGGGGTCGTCAAGACCAAGATATCAAGATCCACTGACCAACCCTTGCTGAATTGCTGCAACAGGAACAAGAAGTACTGTTCGCTTTCTCTTTACAAGCACATAACCTCTTAGCAAAGTTTTGTCCCAGGCTCTAGACTATTTCCCAGCTGTCTGCTGCCCTGATTACAACAAAAATTTTAATGGCTTCTAGAACAGATCTTCTCACAGATTTGGTCCAGATGGAGTAAAAAATATGCTGGAGCATGTGTAAGCCCCCTGCATATCAGAAGAGAAACAGGTATGTCACCAAGCTGCCAGACTGATTGTTCCCAGGCTGCCACAGAAAAAGCTGAGATGCTTCTTTGAAAGGCAAGCAGGTATATGGCAGACTGCATCTTGTGTAATACCTAATAGAAAGTCTGAGCCACCTCCCAAAAGATGAGTGTCATGGCTCCCCACCTTTGATAAAATATTGTTGACAAATAGCAGGTTTGCCATAATTAGAAGCATAATAACTAGGAAGTGCAGCTCAGAACCAATTCAAGCGTCTAACTCTCTCCAGCTGCTATTAAAGCTGATGTCTCAGGCAATCAGCTGCAAACGGGTATTATTTTCTAATTGAATCCACAGCTCCCTACATGTGAGATGTGAATGAATGGGGTAAACACACGTGCAGCCAGCAAAACTCACAGCTGGCTGTCATCCCTTCAATGCCACTAACATGGCCCTCATTCATCCCAGAAGCTGTGGGGACCTTGCTACGGTTTTCCAGAGGCCTCAGGGTCTAACACAGTTAGCTAGAGAAATTGCATCTGCTTTGCTTCTGATGTTTTGATTGAGGGCCTGCTTAAAGCTGTATAGATATTCTGCAGGCACAGGGGACTTTCAAACACACACCCAGGGTGAATATCTGCAAGCCATGCAAAAGGGCTGAGCTGGGAAATATGAAACAGCTATTCCAGCATGATAAATCACTCCACCTGCTTTATCTGGTCTTGGCTCCAGCCTTCATTCTGGTGGAGGCTGTCCTGTCTTGCCAAAATCCTGTCAGAAAGGAGCTTGCAAGAGCCATCACAGTGTTTGAGTCCCAGATCCAGCACTGTGGGGAGATTAGCAGCACCAGACTGGCCTTTCCTGTTTGGAGTGCCCCAGACATACCGCATGGGAAGTCTGCCAGTGCATTCTGTACATGCGAATGGATAGAGGTGGTTTTCTTCTTCACTCCCAGTAGAGTTGTGATGCCTGTGTGGAGGGGGGCTATAGGTTTAGTGTCCCCTGACTCCTGCAAATGTCTCATCCCTTCTGGGAGGTGTTCAGAGCAAAGGTACCATGTCTCTAGTACCCATCAGCATAATATAGTAATGTTTGACCAGAACACAAGGCTTTCAGCCTGCGTTTGTCTGGTATCTACATCCCACCTCTAGATCCAGTTTTCTGTTTGCCTATCAATTAGAAGGCTCCACTGTCAGAAACCTTCCTTCCATATGGATGCATGTAGAGGCATAAGGCCTCTTTCTTAAGCTAAATAGATGAGCCTCATCCACCTCCCATTGGGAGAGAGGCTATCCAGCCTGCATCCTACCATTTTTGCCACTTTTCACCCGAATGCTTTCTGTGAGTCAGCAAGAACTGTGTGACTCAATAAAAGTACACATAGGGCAAAACAGCCATGAACTAAATTCAGTGCTTGCTAAAGAACGTGCAGATGTTATTCTGGGGATCAACAAACCTTTAATGATGATACTGGATGGATTCTGGCCAGAAAGGTGTGTTGTGCTGGAGGAAGGTGGGAGGAAGGCCTGGGAGCAATGCAGCAGGATTTGGAAAGAAGAGTTGGCTCCACAGAGGGACAACTTCACAGGATTCACAGCAGAGCAACAAGAAGAGCTACTAGAGGAGGACTGAGTCTGTGGGTAATCCTAAATGGGATAGCTGCATGTTGTGGAGGCACCAAACAGAACAGTAACTTGCCCTTTGGAGTTGTCTTCTCCAGTTCAGCTGTGAGATGCTACGATTGCTCTGAAACAGTCAGAGATACCTAGAGGCAGACCAGCTCCCATGGTACCATAGTGCCTGGCAGGCTTGTTGAAGTCAGAGCACAAGGTGCCCCGCAAGCGGGGAGCAGGGCCAGAGAAATCCATAGGAAAACACTCCTCATTTTCAGAGAAGCAGGTCAGGGTAGAGAAAGATGCACTGAAATGGCAGGGATGGTGAGATACTGATGCAAAGGGCCTGATGCAATCACCTCAGCACAGTTCCTGTTCCTCCTGGCTTGTGTGAGTGTTTCCTCAATGCATGAGACATACATTCAGAGGGCGACACCACTCCTTTCTCTACCCTTCCCATGCCCAGGAGCACTTCTGACCGTGAGAAAGTTCTGACATGCAAAGAAGACTCCTGTAACAACGCCTTGCTTGCTGTCAGCTGAAAGCAAGTGACACCCTCTGTAATGACTAGTTTCAGAAAGAGAGCAAATACACAAGGATGCGCTCACCTGTCCTAGGTGATCACTGCTGTCTCCCACGGGTGGAACTGGTGGGGTTTTTCAGCACATGTGTTGCTAGCTGTATCACCAGGGTGAGGACACATCCTAGCTGGGCGATCAGAGGGGCCTTAGGGACCTTCATCCTGGTAGATGCTGCTCTGAATATTGTGCATCTGGACACTCCTTGTGTAGTGCAGGGGTATTTCCTGGAGACTTTCCAGTTCATTGGTATGAAGGTGCAAAATCCTTTCAAGATTATCCACCAGTGGGGAATGGAGCAAAAAGTAGCTTCAAAGCTTTCTTTCTCCATATTTTTGGAGGTTGCTGCCCCATAGACTAAAGCCAATGCACATATTAAACACCCCATATGCCACCTTTGCTTCATGTTCCCTCCGTACTTGGTGAATTGTCCCATGGGATCCTCTGGCTGGTAGAAGGCAAGAGAGCCACGTTGCACATGTGAGGGTCGTTTGGGAGCCTGGCTCACAGTGTCCAGACAAAGTGTATGCCACCACTGATATAATTTCCAAAGAAAGGAGCCAAATCCACCCACATGGGTCACGGAGACTGTGTCTTTCTGCCACACACCTTCCTGCTCACCTAGCCCTGGCAGGGCCCTGTCATTCCTCACGTGTTGCCCTGCGTGCTGAGGAGACCTGCCAATGTCTGCCTGGCTCTGTGGCCCGTGAATCTGGCTTCAGATCCAAAATATCTGTCCAATCCAGGCATTTTGGGGGAAGGACTGGGATTTGGGCTTTGTTTTGGTTTGACGGTAGGAGTGGGAATTTTAAGGTCAGTCAGAAATCTGCAGATCCCATAATGTGATCGAGAGGCTATATTAAAAAAAAATCAGTAATAGGTGGGCTTGTGGGTCATGCAAAATACAAAATAGAAGGGGGCTTTGTGGTCCAATTCTGTGATTTTTTTTCCCATTCTCCAGACTTCCCATGTTTGTCTTTCCCATGGCCACAGCTTTGTGATTCTCTGCAGAAGTAAAATCATCGTGATTTCAGCATTCCCTCCAGATGCGTCAGCCTTTGCTCCAGCCTCAGAGACTGGTAGGCACTATAGGACATGAAGAGAGCCCAGAGTGAATCCTGAGTGGCTGGCTTCCAATGTTTATTCATCTTCTCAAAACCTGAAGCTTTTAAAGAGATCTTCCTTCAGCTGTATTCAGAGCCAGTTGCTCTTCCAAAGATCCCCATGTAGCTTCTCTTGCTTTGAGTGTGAGCTCCAAACTCTTCTCTTAGGCAGGCTGTATGTGCTTTTGAAGCTAAACTAATAATTATCTTAAAGGCTTAAAGTGCTGGTCTTCTTTCTGCAGAGGGGCCCACATGTGTGTACAGAGGCAGTCAGGAGTGTTGGCAGGAACAGAGACCATAGAAGTGGCCAGGAGAAGCAGTGGGATTGCTCACAGCAGCAGATGTCTTCCTCAGAAATTTAGACCCAGATCCTGCAATGTCCTTAACTGTGAGTTTAAATTTAAGCATCTGGGTCAATTAAACTCAAGCCCATGCCCTAATGAGCTGCAAGACAAGACCCAGCAGAGCTTGGAGTGGCGTGTCACACTGCTCTCTGCTTTCCAGAGAAAGCAGAATATAGGGCAAGAAAAACCTCAGCAACTGCCCCCACCCCCACCCCCCCTTTATTTTTTTGGCTTATTTTGGCTAAGGAAATATCAGTAAATAAGTGAGGAACTGTCAGACATGAAGTCCAGGGCCTTTGCCTGTCCAGTGCTTTCTGACTCTGTGGAGTTTTGCTGCTTCCCCATCTTCAGTGCAGCTGCTATCATGGCAACTGGAAGCAGTTCCTGAAGGCTGGAAGCAAGCAAGTGCCACTCCCGTCTTCAGGAAGATCAAGAAGGAAGATACGGAGAACTGCAGGCCAGCCAGCCTCACCTCAGCTAATCCTGGAAATCATTTCCAGACCCATGAAGGACAAGAAAGTGATCAGGAGTAGTCAGCACAAATTTATGAAGGGGAAATTGTGCTTAACCAACCCGATAACATTCTGCAATGAAGTGTGGGCCACAGCGAGGTGCCATACCAGCGTGAGCCACACCATGTCACTTATTTGCATTATTTGTGCATTCTTGTGTGGCAGTCTGCAGTGCTGATAGCAGCTAATGATGGACCCCAAGGGATGAAATTTGAGAAGCTGGGATTCTGGGCAACTCCTCTCAATGGGTTGGGCCTTCCTGTTGTCCTGGGAGACTGTCAAATCCTGCAGTGTGCATGAAGAGTTCAGGGGAAATTTAATCTCTGCTTTGCCTCCCCGACACTTTATTCCTGGGGCTGGGGCTTGGCCACTGTTCTGCCGTGTTCTCTGGCGGATGGCAGTAGGTCATCACAGGAAGAGGGGCAGTGCTTGGGGGTGCTTTCAGCCAGCTGGACATCAGGAGAGCAACCTGGTAAGCACCTTCTCAGAGGACTTCCAAGATGCCTAACAAACTCCTCGGTCAGCTCTTGATGGCTGTTTGTCCATATGTCATATGTGAAAAACTAGCCAGCTGCCGTATTTCAGTGGTTTTGGTGCTTCTGTTGCAGTCTTTTCCTGCTGTTCCTTCAAACACCTCCTCTCCATCCAGCAGCTTTCCTGAAAAGATGACAGGTTTTCCAGCACTGGGGCAGAGAGAGATAGCGCAAGAAACTGAACCTGGGTTTCCTCTGCCAGCCCCTTCCCAGGCTGTGTGGGGAACTCGAAACATGCACACAGTGCAGTCTCAGATAACAGCTTGTCCTCTCTTGTTTGGTGAGAAGGAAATGAAACAACAGACCAGACCAGGGTTTAGCCTTCTTGCTGGGCACAGAAGAACGGCTCCTGCAGGTGAAGGACTGATCATCATTCTGTCCATTTGCATCACTCAAAACCTAGAAGCCTTCCTGTTAGCCCATATTAAGCAATCATCTCCTGGTTTTATTTTGGAAGGTCCTTTTTTCTCAGGTACTCTCTCCTTTACAGGGCCATCAGCTGGGCACCCTGCACTTTTGCTGATTTACTAGACAATGTTTTGGAGCTGAATTACTGGCTCTGTGCTGCCCTGCTAGCAGCACTAAGCAGTGCTTGCTTGCAGATCCAAGGGACATGGATGGCACATTTATCTTTTTTTAAAATTTTTCTGGATTTCAGTTGCCTGAATCTAGTCAGAATAAGGGTGCTGTTACCCGTCCTGAATGTTGCTCTGGCAGAGCAGGCTGGCTGCACAGACCTGGTACCTCTCTGCTTCCTCTAGGGAATGTGATTTGGCAGTGGTGGTGCTTGAAGAGCACCAGCCAGAAAAAAGTGCGAGAGACAGCTTTTGTAAAACAGCCTGTGACCCACATTGCAGCCTGCTACAGAGATGGAAGGTGTCCATCATCACCGCGGTTAGTATCATGTTTCTGTCTTTTCTTTCACAGACACTAGTGCACACACAGAAACTTGTTATACAGGAAACAATGTCCCTGGCATTTTCAGACCTGCCTCCATAGTCAAATGACAACACATATGACCCCCCCACACACAATCTCATGCATGCAATTCCAAAACAAACCTGAACTTTTTCAGCGGGAAGGGAAAGTTGATGCTTCAGCTGAAATGCCAGAGATATTTCAGACAGAAAAAGGGGTGTTTCAGAGCTGGGTAGAATTATCCCATGGAAAAGTCATCGACTTTGACAAAAAAAAAAACCCTTATTTTGACAGACAAAAAGACAATGAAGGCCGTGTTGAACAATGCAGTCAGTTGGTACCACATTTCTTAGCAGGCATCATTATTTCCAATCCTAGGCTTCATTTTTAAGGGTTCAGCCAGGTGAGAGCATGCTGCAACAGACAGCCCTGGAGAAAATAAAGAGGTGGCTGAACACCCTAGCGTAGACAGCCACTCCAGAGATTAGTCACCTGAAAAAAGGCAGTGGAAAGAAAGCAGCACTTCTAATGCTATGTGGTGGATGCTCCATCTACAAGGAGGCTAGTCTAGCTCATTGGTGGGCATAGAGATAAAATCTATTGGTGCATCCAAAGACGGTGCTGGACTTGGAAAGATCTTCAAGTAAATCGGCCCTGACTTCTTTTAATTTGCTTGTGCCCGAAATGGGGACAGTCACTGCAGGTATAGTCTACGGATTTAAGAAGTGCAAATCTTTCCATGACTAGTTTCTCAGCTGCACTCAACCAAGTAAAAATAAAGATGTGGAGCTCAGCCAGGAGCCCTTTAAAAGTATCTTGTCCCTCTTCAGTTAAAAAACCATTCTCCCTGGCTGTTGCACGCTGCTAAGCATTCACACATCTCCCTGCTCCAGCACTGATTTGGTCTGCATTGACCAAATTCCGTTCAAAATTTTGAGTCAAATTTGTCTTTTGGTTGGACTCAATGATCTGAAAGGTCTTTTCCAACCTAAATGATTCAATGATTCTATGATTTTGTTCCTCAGCTCCTCCCACCCCCTGACTGCTTTTGAGTTGAACCCTGTTTTTGAGCACCTGTTTTTCATAAGACAACCCAGCTGTCGTCCAGGTGCCTCAATGAACCAAAATGTCTTAACCAAAATGAAAAACAACTTGTTCATTAAGAAGACATGCCTTATTTTAGTTAAGACTTTCATGTAGCACCAAGATTTACTGCTGGAAATCATGAGCCCACCGTATCCATCTTCTTTGTCTCATTTTGCATGTCAGGATCTTGAATCTTATCAGGAGAGCAATTTGTGACAAAATTCTCAAAAGAAGGGTGACAGAGCATGTCACTGGAGTCTTACTGAAAAAAACCAGCAAGGCTTCATGTTCAGGGGAAATATCATTCTTCTGACAGTTAATTTTGGTATGAATCAGAGCAAACCATTTTAATTTTTTTTTAATTTTCTGATATTTTTCTTTTAACTGTCCCTTGCCTTCCTTGAAGGATCTGGCAGTGACTGCCAAGGATCGCAATCATGTGCTAACCCAGTTTTGGATTTAGTGAAACTTCTGTGAACCAAAAACATTGCAGATTTCTCAGGGAATATACATTTTTCAAAGAAGCTGAGTAGCCCTCTACATATACCTGAGGTGTCATCAGCACACACAAACACACCCATGCACACAGATAATGCACGGGCGCTCATACAGTACTCATTAGAGAGAGATATTTTCAGATGCACAGAGGTTTATTATGAACAGTGGAAAATCAAATAAACAACTATTAAGAACAACCCAGTAGAGCTCTATTAACTCTGCAGGAAATATTTGTCCTTTCTGACAGAATGATAGGTTTATACTAATGTTTGAGCCAGTCTGCTAATACAATCATTTTGTTTCCACAGCTCATTTCCATGATAGTTTTAGGGCCAAAGTTTTGCTGCTTAGATTTCATTTTCTGGTGCATTCAATCCCATCCTTTGGGGTAGATGTGGGCAACTCACAGGTTTGTAGATCTACAGAAGGGTTTAGGTGGGAAGGGAGGTCTGGGGGTCTCTGTGCCCCTCCTCTCCCCTACACCCTCACAGCCAGGTCAAGCCTGATGGTGGATGGCCCCTAAGGATGAAGATGCCACCATGCCTGCAGACCCTGATCCAGGGTTGCCCTGCTCTCCTGGGGCAGCTTTATTTCCTCCTACTTCGTCAGTGTTTGCCTTATTTCATGTCTTTGCTCTGATCTCAGCTGGCCTCTTGAGCATGGGCTGTTCCCTTCTCTTCCAGATCGAACAACTCTGGCTGGGCTGTCTTTCATCTCCTTTCTCTTGACTTCAAGGAGAGGAACTATGGGGTTGTCCTAGCACAAGGTAGATTACAGTCCACATTTATTAGGAAAAGGAGAAGCAAGGAATGGCAGAGAGACCACCAGTGAAATCTGGTCAGTAGTGTGAAGATCTGAACCCAAATGCATTAGATCTTCCACTTGTATCTGGGCATGCTATATTTTCCCATTTGGGCAGCTCTGTATATAACATGATTTTTTTCTAATATGTGAATCATCTAGGTACGCTCCTTAAAAATGAGGTCATTTAATTGAAATGCTAAATACGGCCTAGGATTCAGTTTCTATTTTTACCACATCTGTGTTTACAACAAATAACATTTTTCCCTCCCTTGATGGTGAGCAGAAGGCTGTTCAGGACATATTACATGGGATTTTTTCTATCACTAAACAGAGTGAGCATTGACAGAAAATTCACCACCCTGGTTTTGTGTAAGCTCTCCACTGCTGTGCTCTGTTTTTTTTAATATTTCAAGCCCAGGTTCCACTTTTGGCTTTAAAAGAAATCAAATTGTATTTAAAAAAGAAACAGAAGAGCATCTCAAACTGCATACAGTTGTGTACACTCAGACCTGCCTGCTTGACTGGACAGACCATATCGGGCAAATGGTGACCGAGGAGTCTGTGAAACCCATGTTGGGAAAGGAAGTTGGGTGACTATTTTTATATGACTCCTTCCTTGCTCACTTACTGAGAACACAATGTCCTCTTGATGCAGAAAAGCTGCCTTGCCATCAGAAATGGGTGTGCATTGCTCACATTTTATGGATAGGCTCTGCTCCCAGGGAGGGGTGGATATCAGCCAGGTCAATGTCAGACATGCTTGTTGGCTGGGTGGGACAAATGCCTGTTGACTCTCAAGAAAGAACAAACAAGAGATCAATAAAGGTGACAGACATCTAACCTAGCACACGAGATGAATAGGGAGAGAAGGGTACCATCAAATTCAACATTTCCAGCCCAGATCCTCAGCACTTTACTGAGGCCTTTGGGGTCTCTGTAGATCACTGGCAGGACCAACTCTGCCGTAGCAGCTACCAAGCAGAAATTACCAAAATTACCCTCCAGGAGATGGTCAACAGGGTCTTGATGTCCCCAGATATAGACAGATTTTTGCATTCAACAGCAGGAGAGTCTTAAATTCAATGAAGGTCAAACCCAGACAGCTCACCTGGACAATGGCTTTGGAAGAATCACAGGACAAATGTTGAAGAGGGGCTTGCATAAAACTTAGTGTCTGGAACATGTACAACTTGCTCCTGCAGCTGAATATTCTGAAATCGAACCAAGCTCTATTGCTCAGGTAAAACCTGAACAACTCATCTACTTGCTTCTGTGTGTCGGAGTGCAGATGGACAATGGAGGGGGATAAGAGAACACGGACTTCTCTTCTGCCTAGTTCTGCAGGGTTGCTTCTTTTTAACCAGGCTAGTTCCCTCTGATCCTCTCAACAGGGATCTCTTGGATAAAGAGAAGATGGTAAGTAAAGAAACTACTTGAATGGGTAGAAAGTCCGAAAGACCAAAGTGTTGGAGATGTCTTCGCAGGTTCTAGAAGTGACACATGGACACTGAAGCTCGTCATGACAAACCTGATCTCTTGCTCAGAGTCATGATAAGCCCTCTTTCTTGGAAAGAAGAGCCACTAAAACTTTGGATTATGATGCATTTCTTCTTATTCTCTTCTGCTCTGTGCATATTTACCCCATATCTGTATACCCTCTATATAGCTCCTGCTGCTGTGATCACAGGTGTCTCCAAATGTGCAGATGCAGATGAACAGCAAATCCAGCCCTGCTGCACATAACAGGAATTTCCACCCCAGGAACAGCAACTTTATTAATTCGCCAAATCACATTGGATCAGGATTAATTATGCAAACCATGATAGCGCGCACGGGCTCTACAAGCTTGTTAATGATTCATGTGCATTTTAGCCTCTGGGAAGAAAAAATCAACAGGAGGCAGGGATGGTGCCTTCAAATCAGAGGGGCAGTTTGGCCAGAATGGCGTAGCTTTCTTTGCTGCCTCCTCACAATAGCAATAGATCTTGCTCCTGGGGACTTTTCCAGAGGAGTCACAGATACGCTCCAAGATAAAAAGTTGGATTTGTTTGTTTTGGTTGGGTTTTTGTTTGTTTGTTTGTTTGTTTTGTTTTTTGTTTGTTTTTTTTTCTGGGCAGTTTTATGTGTTGTCTTATGACATTACTACCTGGAGTTGGAGGGAATTTTCCTCATAGGCAGGAAGTCCTGTGTAGGTCTGTGGTATTCCCAGGTCAACATCCCATGGCCGCATGTTGACGTCAGACCAGCAATACTCAGCCCATCCATCCTCTCCCTACTAAGGGCCAGGAAAAAAATGCCTAGCAAGAAGTAAAAGCATGGGGCTAGCATGTTCTGATACTATCCCAGGGTACAGTCCTGGCCTCCAGGTGTGTGGGACTGAGAGAATTCCTGAAGCAGAGACTCTGTTTTTGCAATTAATAGCCCTTGATGGATTTTTCTGTCATGAATTTGTGTAATTGTTCTTTGAACTTGTGTGAGCTTTTAGCATGCACAACATCCTGTGGTTCGGTGTGTCCATGCTTTAATTATGCACTGGGCAAAGATGCCCCTTCTTTGGAAACCTAGTTTCATTTGCTCCTCCCAGCCCCTGTACCATCTTGGCTCATCAACATGTGAGCCAAGCAGCACAGGCACAGGTGTGCTTCCCTCTGTGACTCTCCTCCTGCCTACTCTCCTTTAAGAAATTAGCCACAAGCACACACAAAAGACGCTCTGCTGGATCCAAGCTTAATTTTGTATGACAGGGAAGGTCAACACAGTTTTAAAACAATCGATCAGTTTTTACAGCTTGGAGCTGGACATCACTGTGGGTGTGATTCAGCCAAGTGCTAAGAGTATGCATAGCTCTGAGTCTAAATTTTTTCCTTTCATGGTCCTATTGTCTAAGTCAGCTTTTACAACAGCCATCAGCTTCTGGAATGAGTGTGTCCAGGATAGGATCACCAAAATATTTATAGATACTAGAGGTGACATTCTTTGAGCCATGAAAGCAATTTTGATAGCAATGAAACATTTTATTGAGAACAGTCTCTTCTGAAGGAAGACAAACTCCTGGACCATGTATCTGGGACCATGCAGAGAGTCTTGGTAGGTCACTGCACTTACAACCTCCATAACCATAGCCATAACATTATTCAGAGTCCTCACATCCATGGTTTGCTGATGGCAGACTGAAAAGATGTATGGTAGGTGGTTTGAAATCATTGATAAGGATAATGATTGTGGCTTAATCCTCTTTTTGCAGACTAAACCTCATGTCTTATTGGTACAAGCAACCCCTGGACACCAGCTGCAGTGCACTGTGTGTTAGTAATGTGCCAAGTGCAAAGCTGAGCTGCTGCAGTACTCTGTTCTGTCTTCATAAGGTTAGGAGTGGGGTCAGGCAAAGCACAAGACCTACATTAGAAGGAGGTTTGTCAACAAACCTAACTGTCTGTCCTCTTTGGAAAGGTGATTTTCTGGTGCAGTTAAAATAATCAGCCTGGCTGAAGGTGGGTTTTTTTTCTGTTTCACAGATAGCCTTCATTAAATACATTGATGTCTTCCATGCCCCTGGCTTCCTCTCCACCTGGTTTCTCTGTCCTTTCATTATCTCATAAGCTGTTGCATGGTTTTGCAGAAAACTTGTTGTAAGTCCTAATCCATTTGCACAATTCAGGAAGCTTTACTATGTCGCTGAATGTGATTCATCCATCAAATGAGCTTTTGGGGGATGAGCTGGGGACACCTTCAAGGATCATGCCCTGTTGACCTGCATTTCTTTACTTCTCTTAGCTGTAGAGGAAAGAATGGACTATTACTGCTGAATGTGTCTAGAGTAGCTTCCTAGATTAATGATCTGAAGTGGCAAGAAACTTCTGTGATGTTTTCTAACTGGCTGCATTATGTATGTAGCAGCTGCTCTGTGTTTTCTTCACATCCTGCATGGCTGATCTGACCTGCCTGTGAAATCTGATGCACCCAAAGCCCTTTACCAGAGTCTGAGAGAGATATGCAAGGATAACTGCATTTTGTGGGCTTGGGTTTTAGGGGCTTTAGGTTCTGTTTTTAATGATTCTGTTGTTTTTCCAATGGGTTTGTGAATGCTGTGCTGACTAATCAGTGTCACAGGTGGGATGAGCTATGCCAGGGAGAACAGGAGATGTTCAGTTTCGGGATTTCCTCTTTCTGTCCCCTGGCCAGGCTGGCATGCTCACCTCATCCTGAGCTCCTGTCTAACTCCCACAGAAGTTTAAAAAGATGGTTTTGAAAAGTGTTCTCACTAAGGACAGGACAAAGGACAATCCTCATGTGAGAGCAACCCTCTGTCTCTGTGCACTTCTGATGTTGGAGCAGTTACCCTTACTGGACAGGTGCAGAAAGTCAGGTAAAGAGTCAGGGTCTGACTTACCTGAAATCACCAAACAAGCCAGAGTGCTGTCCTCAAACAAGCCGAGACTTCTCATTTCAGCCAGCTCTGATTATTTATATTGGTGTCTGACCCAAAGCAATATAGGCCAGTGGTAGAGATACCCCAGCTGTAGCCAGGGAAGCCAGTTAATTGGATTAATAATTAACCTTCAAAGACGACTTGCATGGAAAGTAAAGTTAATTAGGTGAGTTTTCTACTGGTCTGAAGAATGCTAAATTAGCCACCTCTTCTGGGCTTGTCTTGTAAATATGGCTTGTAACTTGACTAACATGTCCAGCCTGGGTCTCGTCCACATGCAAGCCTCTTTGACTGAAGTGTGGCAGTGCTTAACTGTGATATGCTAAAGGCTAGCCTCCAGCTAAGCTGTTTTAACATCACAAAACCACTGTCCCAGCTCAGGGTTCAACTGCCTTATGCTGGTGTGAAGGCCTGTGTGGAAGGTCAAGTCCCGGTAGCTCCTCAGATGCTTAGTAAATCTAGACCTAATCTTGCTAAAGGCCTCGCATGAGATGGGTAATACCAAACAGCCAATGGCTCAAAGCAGGACAGCTGAACTCCTGCTGTGGCTGATGCAGAGGAGCAGATATCTACATCAAATGATTCTTAGGAAGGATGAATCACTGGCTGGCAGTGGCTGGGTCTCTCCCTTGCCTATGACATATGAGATGGCAATTGCAGCCTGGGCCTACAATGTCCCCCATTTCCACAAAGGGACCTTCACTGGTCTCCTGGGACACAGGCTGAAGTACCTGTGCTTTGTTGCCCTGGGAGACAGCAGCAGCCTACAGGTCCCAGCCATGACTTATTTCTGGGTACCGCCTTGAGGAGATGTCTGCCCATGCTGGGTTTTCCATCCTAGGGTACAGAGCGATAGCACAGCCCAGGGCCTGAAGGGAAGGAAGGATAAAATCAGAGAGGAATTGACCCCTGGACCAACAGCTCATAGGATTGAGTGGGCTCTCCGTCTTGCAGAGCCTTTACCAGAGCCTGAACATCTCTAGACATGGCTAGCAGTCTCACCATCACATGCCAACGACTGCCCTGCTTCACTGGGGGAACAGGAGGGGTCCTGAGTGCTCTGAACAGAGGATGTCCTTCTAAAATACTGGTGACTTGCCAGTGGTGGGTATTGTCTAGCAACAGTTGACATTTAACGTCAAGGCTGAGCCATTGCCTGCCTGGGAAGCACGGAGCTGAGCTCCTGCCAGGTTGTGTTGGTTCTTTCAATTTTATTTTCTTTAATTGTGAGCAATAAGTCTCCAGTTTCTTTTTTCTGATGTCTGAATTAATTACCTGCCTGTGTGCAAAAAGTATGTCCTTCCTGAGTTTGATGAGTGTCTGGATGCAAGGGAGTGTTAGTAGGAGCCTTGTCCCTTCACTTGTTCGGCTTTGAGTCAATGCTGTGGCAGGAACTGACTCTGCCTGTGCATGGCCCTAAGATGAATCAGCTGATTTTCTTTTTCTTCATCACCTCCTCTTTCTTTTCTCTTCTTCCATCTTTCTTCTTATCTTCACAGTTCCTCTGTGAGGAGCCGTGTGTCACTGTGTGGCTCCATGCTGCATAAGGAGCTGGCAGATGCAATCCTGGTTCTTTTGCCCCATTATCTCATTATGGATTTCTTTTATGGTCCCCATGTCATTTAGCCTACAGAGAAGCACTCCCATCATCTTGATGAGACAATATTCCAGTGACTGGCATACCAACAATGTCTGCCCTTACTCTTCAATTATTTTCCCTTGGGCAGGAACAGCTGTGGCAGAGAAGACCTCTGAAAGCTCAGTTTCCTTTCTGTGCACACATTTCTATACATATCTTACCTAGTCATTCAGGTACACCAGAGCCTAGTCTTCTGCACACGGGTCTGGTGCTGGCATGTTCAAGAAAGTTGTGAAGGCATGCCTGCAGCCAACAACTCTGGTGGCTTAGACAACTTGTGCTGTGAGGTCTCAGTGCTTGTTAAAGGCCAGAATGAGGCAAAGTCAAAGGAAAATTAAACTTTGATATCATTTGGAGGAGCAGGGAAAGGGAGCACATGGAAAAACAGTGTGTCACAACGTACTTTGGACTGCAGCCCAGAGCAGTGATAAAAAAACAGGCTAAATACTATGTCACTGTGAAAAGAGTGCTTATTTCATATTTTAAGTGACTCTTGAATAACATTACCAACACATCAGTGCAAAGGAAACTAGAAGCCACATCCAAGGACTGGAGATATGTTTGTACCGTCTTGTGACAGCAGTGCAGAACAGAGCTGCAGCACTCTGTAAACCCAGGTTCCCTCCAACTTTCTCTCGGTTCACCTCCGTTTCTCTGCTCCAGTGCCTTGAAGTAGATTGTTTTGGAGGATGATTTGACTCACAGTGTTTTTCTGCATGCAAAAAGCACATCCAGCTCCGTGGGTCAGAACAGACCCTTGTGTGTTGATGGTCAAGGTGTCAAGGTTACAAAGACATCTTGTGTGTCAAGACAAGACAGGGCAGGATGTCTCCGTCTGACTTCAAAATGGGGTTTACTGTGAAAGGGAAGTGGTGACATGGGACACTTCAGCCTTTGAAGGGTGAAGTACACAAGGACACAGCATCGTGCAGGAGCATGAGTGCCATTTAGTTCCTCTCGATTCTCCCCTCTTCCCAGAACCTTTAAGTTGGTTGCACATATCAATTAAGTACAGCTCACACACCCTATGAGGCAACTAAGTGCTGTTGTACTTATTTTATTACGGATGGGGAAACAAACATGTAGAAAGGCCTAATGACACGTGGCTTCAAAGCCTCTGGCAGAACAGAGTTCGTCTGTCTCTGTTGCGTCCCCTGGATCATCCTCCCTGTTCCTCCTCTGGGTGAGACTGGCTCACTCCAGCACCTTCCCACTGCAAAACTGCCTGTCTCCAGAGAGTGCTCTAGGTCCTTCTTACATGGCCCTGGCTGAGCTAATGGTGAGCCCCACGGGGTCTCAGTCACCTACACACAGTCTTTTCTTGGGCAGAAAAGCAGCACCCACCGGCCGAGAAGCCTGTGTTAAGGTCTGTGCCCAACCATGAGGGGGCCTTGTGAGCACTGGTGTTATTGGTAGGGGCAGAATAAATGGTTGTACTGATTCACTCTGGGCCTAGTGGGGGTCGCATATTAATGATAAACTGGAAATGCCAACTAGGCTGCTTTCATGCTTCATTGATGCGGCATGATTTAATTAACCGAGGCTTACATTTGAGCGTTGTCCATTAGCATCTGATACTAAAAACTCTCTGAACTGGCTGAGCTTAGCAGCTACCTTAAGGAAGTCATTTGGCATCTATTCAGATTTAATTGTGTCATTATGTGCCTATGTATGGTACTGAGTGCCGTTTAACCATTGCCCTTGCTAGTTGATTAATTACTAGGCCTGAGTGAGAAGTGTGGGAGCTCACTACATGGTTCTCCATGGCTGAAGCAGAGGCAATACCACATCCAGGACGAATGCCAACCTGCTTATGGCATGCAATGGATAAGTTGGGATCTGCAGGCAAAACCTGTTTGTTTTACTGGAGAGGTAGAAAGTATTAGGAACAGGCATAAGCCAGAGAGGAGCAGTGCATGAGGTAACCCAAGAAGCTTTCCAGCTGCAGGGCTTTTTGGAGAAAGAGGCCAGCACTTAAAATAGCTAATGCAAATTAATTTCAACACCAGCAGACTATCCCCAGGGAGGGGGAACATTTTAAATGACATATTCTGGATGCCCATGAGCCCGGACTGCCAGGATGTCTCTTCCCCCTTTGCTTTCTAGTCCTAGGCTCCCCGGGGCGAATGAGATGGGTTCACTCAGTGGCCGCTGCTCGGACTGAAGATGCTGTGATGGAGTCCCCACTTGGGGAGTCAGGCAGAGACTCAGTGAGCACGGGCATGGCAGAGGGGCCCTGCAGCCTGCAAGCCGGGTACTTTCTTGCCAAGGCTGTTATTTCTGCAGGCAGTCCTGCTCTCTGTGTTTCACCCTTAAGCAATGCACCTGTAGGAGTCTGTCGAGGCGGTGGCCTCGGCAGGTCTCCCAGCTTTACCAGCTGACGCCCACCACAGGGCAGAACCAGCTCCGAAGCATCCCTGCCAAACGTGAGCGGGTCCTGCCCTGGGCACGTGGAGGAGCCCAGGTGGCTGCATGGGCTGTGGGCGACGGGTGGGAGTGGAGTGCAGCGCCTCGGGGCTGGGGCCAGCCGTGGAGGTGCTGGACAGTGCTGACAGCCTCCTGCTTTGGGGATCTGACCCAGCACCTAATGAAGAAGCACAGGCTGGAGTTGGCATGTGTGTGAGAGAGGGTTGAGATTCAGCAGGCTCCTGCAAAAGCAGGTACACACACATCCGCCTCTGCTGGGCTGGACACCTTCTCCCTATGTGCATTCAACTTTCCTCCTCAGATAACGTTACTCCTCTTTTAATTTTGCTGGAAAGAGGCAGATAGCAATTTGGCAGGTCACAAGAGAGCCCAGCATCTCTCGGAGCCTTCAGCAGCCCGTTTCCGGCTGCGGTTTGATCAGGTTTCTATATTCATCACTGTGTTTCCTGTGGGGGCATTTCTGATAAGCTTTGCACTTCACATCCTGTGGTCCCCCCCTCGCCGCTGGCGCTCACAGGATGTTCGCTGCATTATGAGCAACTCGGGGCTGCTAAATCGCTTGCCAAAAATGAGTAATTGCTGGGTGTTGCGGGCATTGTCCCAAGGATGGGGTGAGCAGAGTGAGCTGAGACACTGGCAGGCAGGGTGGGCTCCAGGGGCTGGGGGCTGGAGGCTGTGCCAAGGAAGTGCTGGGTATTTAACAACTATGCCCTATGGACTATGCCCTTTGCTCAGTCCCTCTTGGGTGTCCCTTTGGCTTGTCTCTGTGGAGGCACTCTACTCCTGCTGCAATTGAGGACATGCTGAGCTGAGGATTTCAGCCTGGACTACTAATGTACAAAGGGAGAGGCAGAGAAGTGCAGAAGCAGGGAAATAATGCAAAGATAAGAATTATGACCACATTTTCAGATGAACCCCATTCTCTCCTGGCAGGTCCATATATCAGTGAATACCACCGATTTCCTCTCATTGCAATTCCAACAGCAATATTTAACAGCAGAGCTAAAAGACATCTCCAAATGGAGATTTAGGGAATTGATGTGATTCCCGAATTGAAGACCAGGGAAAAGAGTACTGCTTGCTCACTTAAGTGACTTTCAGTACAAATTTTTATTCCTCACCAGTGAAAAATTATCATCTTCCTTTGACACCTATTACATTTACATGGGATTTCCTTGACTTCTTTCTTTTTTTAATCAAAGCCTGAATTTTGTTCTGTTGTGCCAGTGTAAATCCTGGCCAGCTTCATTAATGCTCCCAGACTTGGCTGAGTGCAGTGGCTTATATGTCAGTGACTCTAGGCATGTCTGCACCCTCCTGCAAATTCTTTGCTCTGTACTTTCAGGGTCTGAAATGAGCAGTGGGTTTTATCTTTGCGAGTTGCCTGGGAAGGAGTTTCCAAGATGGGGACCTCAGCAATGGGACACAGTTGTTAGGCTGTGGCTGGGAAAGAAACCTAGTCAGCAGTTCGGGTGCCCTGCTCTGGAGCGAAAAGGAGCTTAATAGGATGGATGTGACCAGACTCTGCCACAGGCTGCTCTCGGGGGCAGAGAAAAGGGCATGAAAAGGACCTGGCACTTTTTGTTTTATGAAGCTACAAGTAGCTGCTGTTCATCGTAAGTACTACAGTTATGGGCTCATAAGAGAAAAGTCATGTCAGAAATTGTAGTTCCTGTTAAAAAAGGAAGGAAAGCCTCATTAAACAGCTTCTCATTTGTCAGAGGAGATCATGGGAAGAGTCAAATAAACAAACCCTGATTTCCAAATGAATGCAGTCTCCCACTTTTCCAGGGTGTAACGAATAGCTACCACACCACCCAAAATCTTGGCGCAGAGATCCAGGGACTTAGCAAGTGCCAAATATTGTAAGCATTTGTGGAGGAGTACACCTTGGCCAAGGGAGCCACCTCTTCGGATGGGAGCCAGGGTGCGGCTGACTCCAGCATGGCTGCAGCTGGGAGGGCTTAGCCACAGCCCTGCCTCGATCAGCACATTTCCAGCCCAAGCAAACCCCTTGCACCCCAAACCTGCTCAAAATCTGGGAGACGGGGCCTGGAGTGACCCTCAGGCTGGCTCTGGGTGGGTTTCTGCAGGACAGCGTGGCCCCAGTGCACGGGGTGGTGGACACAACTGGGCACAGGCAGAGGCTGAGAGCCTCACGTGTGGAGCACGGGCACCTCACCTTCCTGCCGGACCCTGCCACTGCTTGGGGCTGGGCACCACACACTGGGCAGGTGTGCCCAACCTCACCTCCTGGCTTGCCCGCAGAGCATGGATTAGTGCACAGGCACCAGTAATTAGGGCCATGTGCACTGAAACATAAACAGGCCGTTTCATCAGCTCCCAGCCCCCAGCCCTCACTGTGGTCAGATGCCCGGGAAGCTGCTCGCTGAGATGCATGGCCTCCTTCTCCCACGTTTTACAGCCTGTGGGCAGGAACTGTGTTATTTGTTTGCCGGCACAGTTGGTCACAGGGTTTGCCAGGCACTGCAGGGAGCTGAAAGAAAGAAGGTGCTACTTTATGGCTGCCCTGCTGTAGGGGGCTGTGAGCATCTTTGGGGTACCCAATGGGCAGTGCATGGACATGGACCTTGTACAGCTGTCGGCATCTGGCTAGGGGAGGTTTCTAAGGTTAACACTAAATGTTTTCCATTCAGCAGGATTGGAGCTGGAGCTGGGTCTCAGATAACCTGGACGTTGCCCTGTGTGGGACAGGTACTGAGCCAAAGTGGGCTTTTGCAGCCCTAAATAGTCCTTGTACCTTTAGCAGCCAAATAAGTGCAACCTTCCCCTTCACTGTCCCTGTTCAGTGAGTTTCTCCTGAGAGTTCTGCCATGCTCTGCAGGTAGGCTTGGGCTTTTTTGCTGCCCTGCACCCAAGCCACGAGGGCCGTAGCCATTGGCTTGAGGTGTTGAGACACTTACCTGAATTTGGGATCCTAAGTGAGAGACTGCAACAAAGCATGGTGAGAGGCAAGCAAGACAGGGACTGGCTGCAGGTGACAGAGGCCAGGCAGGGGCTCTTTCAGGCAGCCATGGACATATTGCACCAGGATCCAGAGAGAGAGGCAGGCATGCAATTATAGCTGGGGAGAGAGGAACAAGCCCTGCCTTACCGGCCAGCAAAAGCAGGTGAAAGCAAGGCATTACCTGGTTGCAAGGCAAGTCCCTGGCAACATCCTTCAAGATGTGATGGCTGGGCAAATAGGAAGTACAATGAGTTGGACACGGAAAATAAGATTGAGATGAGCATTTTACCCCTGGGAATTTCCCTTGGGCGGTGGAAAAAAAGTCATGACACCACCATGCACAAAGCGGAGCAAGCGCGTGTCTATTTATACTGCTGCCCAGGGCTGTTCCTGTGCCTGGGATGCCATATCTGCTTTCTGCTGCTAATCTGTGTTTCTCAGCTAACCATTTCAACTGTGGTTCAAAAAGTGCTGCTCCTGGTTTTGGAAAAAGAGAGGTCCATGCCGGACACAACACTGATGAGGCGAACAGGCGCCTGGTGGGCACAGTTATCTGAGCACCTCCGAGAGATGCTTTTTCTTCAGGCTATGCAAGTGTCCTGACTCGTGACAGTATCTTTTCAGAGACAGGAGCCATGCAAATTAGGAGCAGCCTCCTGAAACCCATTAGCAGGCAAGTAGAATGATCTGTCCCATCTGCTGTTTATTCCTTTCAGCTTCCCCAGGGGGAAACCTAACCACAGTATAAAGGCTTCACAGCCCTGGACCCCCAGGCTCAGCTTGGAGCTGCCGGGGGTCAAACCTCCCTGCAGCAGCTGCACAGAGCTCAGGCAAGGCCTCCAGGACCTTCCCACTGGAGCCTGGATGATGGTGGCCTGGGATGGTCATCATTTTGTGCCTTCAAGGGAAATCTAGGGCTGAAAATCTTCCCTGCTTCCAGGTTATTTCACACAGGAGAAGCCCAAAGCATCGCAGCTCTACGGCGGTATGTATGTTCATCCTAGAAACAAAGGCTCTGCAGTCAGTCCCGACAAGCCAAAAGTGGGTCAGGTGGAAATGCGGGAGACCAGTGACTCATCTTGTGGTTGACTGGGCAATTTGGGAGGAGGGAAAAGCGGCCGCCTCTAGGAAATGGAGCATGTTTCCAACCCTTTCTTTCCTCTGCCCCTAATCCTAACATCTCTTCACAAAAAAAAATTATAATGCTAGAGACTCAGCCCTTAACACCAAAGAGCACTGGCCCTCAGATGGAGCATCTAAGGGCCCAAATGTGCCAGCAAGGCTGAATATCTGTTTGAGTTTAAGAGCCTGGGACCCCCCCCGCCCCACACTTGAGTGAGATGGGCATTACATTGGTCCTGGTGGGTGGGTGTCTGGGCTTAAGCACATACATCCCTATACCATCACAGCCTGGGGGGATTTGAGAAGCCATGCAGTAGGTATAATGGCTGCTCTGGCCCAGAGGTTGCAGGGCCAGGGGAAGGGGGAAAGGGACCACTCCGGCTGGCGCAGCTCTGGAAAGCATCTCTGCTGGTGCCGGGTTGCAAGCACACAGGGTGCCAAGGAGGGACATCCCTGCCCGGACACCCTGACATTGCCTCTGTGCATGGAAAGGGGGAGGGTGCAAAGCCAGGAGATTACAGCTGCTTGTTAACAATATTTGCTCATTACATCGAGCAAGCAGTGGTCATTCATGAGCCTGGCCAGCCCTCCCTGCTGGGACTTTGTGTCTCATGGCCAGTGGCCACAGCAGCTACCCAACCTCCCTGCTGGCACCTGCAGTCACGCCAGAAAACTTCCTGCTGAGTGATGGACAATGCACGATGGCATAGCTTCTGGAGAAAAAAAAGGACAAAGAGGACGTTTTGCCTGCCAGGGATTTCAAACTAAGGAAGGGATGCTGTGGGAAAGCAGGTCTGCAGCCAGCATCGCTGGGCAGCGAGGAGCCATCTGTGCTCCTGTGACGGTTAGATGAGGATGAAGAGGGTGTGTTGCAGACGGGGCTGACCCTTGGCTGTGTGATGGCAGGTTACAGCCGAGTCTGACATGATTCGAGCAGATGCCATGGTGAAGCAGGCCCCCTCTGCTCCCTCCCCTCTGGCCCCAGGGCCCCCTTTACCAGGGACGGCCTTCAGAGAAGGGGATGTGGCCACCACCCACTTCTTCCTTTCCAAGTGGTTAGGAAACAACACTAATGCAAGATAAATTTCTCCTGTGTCAGGGAAAAGGAAATGGGCTAATACAAAACCAATCCATGCTGGCTAAGCGTGCCTTTGCTCCCCATGCAACAGGCACTGGCAGTACTTAGGCATGTGTGTGCCCCAAAATACTCAGCATTGAATTGGTAAGATTGTGGCAAAAATTCATGTGAACAATTAAAACCACTGATTCATCCCAGTCCCTTTCCCCATGAGACCTTGCCACCATGGGCACAAGCACATCAGTGCTTGCTGTATGCCCTGGTTGCACTTTCCTGGGGAGGAAGGATGGTCTGCCTTCATGGTTTTGGTGTTTCCAGGCTCTTTACTGTCCCTAGTGCTTTGGCATAGCTATTTTTTTCCCAATAGCTTCATTCAAGGAAGTTCAGAAAAAAAGAAAGCGTAGTATAAGAAATGGACTCTTTCCCCATCGCCCTTTCCTGATAGACAGGACAGGGTAGGATGAGATGGGACATCTCAGTGATGCAGGGTGGGTTTCCTCAGCTGTCCAGCAGCAAAGCTGAGAGGGACATGTGTAATACAGGGAGGGAAGGGTGAAAATGATCACAACAGATTTGATGAGAATTAGAAAGCTCAGCTTTGTCCTGAGACCTTTGCAGTTTTTCCCAAGCACACAGAAAGAGGGATGCCTGCCCTCATTTAAGGAAGCAAAAGTACATCCCTGCCAATTTGGTCTCCAAATACAGGGAGGGAAAGTCAGGCAGGTTTTCCCTTGGCCAGGGAGGTCTGCAGGAGAGATACCACTGTGGTCCTCAAAATTTTTCTGCAAAGCAGCTGTGTGGCCACATTTACAGAAATTTTTCCTTGCAGATGAAGTGAGCTTTTACAAGGCCAAACAAATGCAATGGACAGCTTTGAAAAACCCTTCTGTTGGAAATTTTCTTTTCCTCTTCTGTCTTGTACCACACGCTTCAGCCCAGTAGGAGTTTTGGGTGGAAATGAAACTGGCACATGGTGCAAGTGGGATGCAGGGACTGCCATGGGTTGCAATTGCACTGCTGGCTTTGACCTGGGTGGGAGATCCCAGGCGCTAATCCTGATTAACAAGGTTCCCTTAATGTCGTGGTAACCCCGTTGAGATCCTTACTTCTGGGTAAATTGTCTCAATTTTCCTTCTTCATACAAAGCCTCCTGGTGGCATCACTGATGCTGGCAGATGGACGCATCCCCCTGAAAATTCCTGTGAGCCCCTATTTCTACTGGAATAGTCTCAAGGCTACTTCTGTTAAAAAGTGTCTGGCATCCCTTATAAGGCAGCATTTGAAATTATAGTTCAGATTAACTTCTCTGAGCAGTGCATTCAGACCTGGGTCAGGTCCACCAGCTAGGTATTCCTCTATTCAGGAGAGCCCCAAGGATGCTGAGAAGTTGTAGGACACTCCAAAGGCAGTGGCTGGGGCTGGCTTTCCCAGAAGGGGTGCTGGGTCCCTTCTCTGCATGAGGAAGCCTAGCAAATATTGGGAAGGAGGTGGCCATCCCCAGGGAACCCCTGTGATTACAGACAACCCCTCTCCCTTGCAGCAAGCAAGAGTGGGATCAGCAGCAGGCAGATGGGGTTCAGGTTTGGTACTAGCAAGGGCAGTGCCTCCCCAAAAGACTCCCAGAGGTGGCACAGAAGGGCTGGAGCAGGCAGCTGTGAGGCCCCCAGTCACCCGCTGGCCACACGTTGCTGGATAACACGCTCTGGGGACTTGGTCTTGCACACCTTCCTCAGGGGACACCCAACGGAGGGCTGGCAGTTCCCCATTTTTTTTCTTTTGCTTCCTCTTTTGCACACTTTGTCACCATTGCTTTGCTTCCTCTTTTGTGTACTTTGTCACCGTTGCTCTGCCCTTTGGAGACCCTGCGGGGCCGCACTGTCTGCACCCCTCCCTCCTCCTCACTGCATTTTCCTATGTCAGTCTTTCCTCACACCCAGCACCGTTACTCACCACGTTCTCCCTCAGACACTGAGTAATGGTCACACCAAGGATACTGAAAGAGAGAGAGAGAGGAAAATCCTTCATTTTTCAAAGAAAATTAAAAAAAAAAACCCATCAGGGAAAGTCCACCCAGAGAGAACAGCCCTACCGTAGCTTCTCCCTGCTAAAATGCAGGGGTGAAAAGAGATATCACTGGGGACTTCCCCTGCCCTGGGACCTTGCTGCCTTGCAGCACAAGAGGGATGTGGTGTGAGGTTGGGAGAGCCCGGTGCCTGTGGTGCCCGCCCATCCAACTGGGGCAGCAGGTGGCTTTCCTCTGGCATGGCGGAAATTGATTTTCTTAGCAAGTTTGGTGGTACGCTGGCTCCAAAGGAGGCAGACTATTCATGCTGGCCTCTGCTACCTGCCAGCTGTCATGGCAAAACAGATGGCCTTGTCACTGGAGCTGTGTACTGGGGACTTAAGGCAGTGATGCTGAAAACAGGAGAGAACAACCCCCAGACCTGACATACCTATTTGTGTGTGTACATTACTTGTCCCACCCATACATTTTTGCTTCCTATGCAAAGCTTGCTAGAGACTATCTACGCATTCCTCTTTGCCTTCAGAGGTGATGGTTTGACCACTTTTCCCTTTATTATCAGCCACTGGTGAGCGTGTGCTGGCAGCATAGAGCAGCACAAATGTGCGCGGGCTCCCTTATCATGACGAGCTCTGCAAAAATACATCTTCCTCTCTGCTAATCGTGTTACACTCCATGAGCTCGCTGAGCTGGAGCTCAGAGCCCAGAATGATAGGGCTTGAATGACCAGCAACCTGGGGAGCCCTCGCCTCATAGAAAGGCTTCCATAAATTGTTTCCATCCCCTGAGAAGAGCACGGTGCCACAGTGTTATTCTCAGAAGACGATGTCCTGACAGAATTAATTAGCGAGTCTTGATGGTGAAGAGCAGTCTACAAACGCTGAGTAGAAACCTGTCTATGCATCCTTCGTGTGACAAAGCAAATAAGCTGCAGAAAGGGCAATATTTTCCTAAATTAGTTGGGCGGAATGACAATTTGCTCTTAGTTAATTCAGGAAAACACTGTTAGGTCCCCAAAAAAAGCAGCAAGTAAGATGCCATTTCTTCTGCTCTCATAGCTGGAGGGAGATGGATTTGAAATGACTGTCTCTTCCAGGACAGAAATGGGGAGGAGCAGTGAAACAAGGAG
Source organism: Morus bassanus (assembly GCA_031468815.1). Taxonomy (NCBI): domain Eukaryota; kingdom Metazoa; phylum Chordata; class Aves; order Suliformes; family Sulidae; genus Morus; species Morus bassanus. The sequence goes on from CM062570.1 coordinate 34,841,152, forward strand.
GTGGCAGGTTCAAAGCAAGTCCAAGGAAGTGGCTCTGGCATAATGAAGCAGTGGAACTCCTCGCTGCAGGATGCTGTGGATGCTGAACATTTGCATGAGTTCAAAAAGTACCCAGGCCTATTCATGGAGGAAAAATCTATTAGGGGTTATTAGGGACACAGATCCCAGCGCTGGCTCAGGAAGTCCCCCAGGCACATTGCACAAGACAGGAAGGGTCGCCTGGAAAGCACTGGCTCACTCGCCCAGGTTCATGCTGTTTCCGAGGTGCCTGAAGCAGGTTAGCTGCACTTGCAGCTAGGTCATTGATCCAGATTTTCACATCTCTATATTAGGACTGGAGTACAAACGTCCTTTGAGTGCTCCCAGTGTTGTTGGACTGGCTGGGATATCTACTAAATGCATCTATTTAGCACGTAGTTTTACTGTTTCTGCTGTTCCTGCTGTTCTACTGCTTACTGTCTATACTGGTTTTTTCCCTGATTTCTGCTGAACCAGCACTGCTGGTACTTGACACCACTCCTGGGGTTAAGCCCTATGGTTTGGGGATGGCTGCTCAGAGAGTCACCAGGTCTGTGATGGGCTCTGGCTGGCCTGGAAGTCAAGGAGTCTGTCGGAGTGTTTTCTATTCTGCTAGAGGTTTTCTTTTCCCTTTAATGAACTCATTGGGCAAAGCAAAGTGCAGAAAGAGTGAGCTCCTGGGAGAGATTTTCAAGGGCATAAACTCTTGCCAGCCAGGCTGTGGCATGTGCCTGTTTGTCTGCATGCCAACTGCTGCAGAAGTTGATTTCAGCCGTGAGAGCATCTGTTCGGCAGTGGTCTGAAAGCCTGAGCTTTCTGCTTCTCTCTGTCCCTGCTGGAGCTACCAAGGGCTTTGTCATGACTGCAGAGGCAGCAGGATCAGGGCTTTGTCAGATCAGGTCTTCTTTTTTTTTTTTTTTGCGAGAGAGACCTCACGCTGGCACAGGAAATCACTGAGAAGCAAATTGCAGGAGGCTGGGAGAATTGTCCAGCCTGGTTTCACGTTCCGGTGGAGGTTGAGACCATCACTGGCAAAGGCCTCCCATCTGCCTCCCCCTCCAAAAGAAGGCCCAGCTTCAAAGTTCAGTGGGGATGTTTGAGGCAAAGTCCATGAAGCCCTTCACGGATACAACTGTGTGACACATTTTGGGTGTGAGTCAATGCCTGATGCACCAAGACAGGAGGTGATTCAGTCACAAGGCTCTGCTGGGGGTGTCTAGGAAAACATCACGGCAGCTGCGGTCACTTCTGACTGCCTGGGCCATCCACACTTGACCCTATGGATGCTTCATCTCCGGTGGGCGACAGCAGGGCATGACAAGCCAGGGCCATGCGTCCCTCCCGGATTTGTGCCATCAGGCTGCAGCGGGAGCTGAGATCATCTGTGAAGCAGTGAAGGAAGATTAGCCAGAGGCACAAAGGAGCCCCACAGGGATTTCAGACTTTCTCCTCTTGCCATGGCCTCCTGTGGATGGATGGCTGGGATGCTCAGGTCTCTGGAGTCCGTGGCTGCTGGCACAGGGGCCATGAGAGGGACCCTGGGAGAAGCAGTGATGTGCAATTGCCATGCTGAGACAGTGCTCAAGGCAGAGCCTGGACTGTGAGGTGATGGAGAAGGAAAAAGCCTGGCTTTAAACTTGACCCTGATCTGGGGTTTTGTCTGGTCGCAATTACGATAACTGCTTCTCTGTGCCTCAGGAGTAATTTCTGGGTTTGAATCTTCCTTTGTTTTTTTATTTACAGTTGCCGTTATCTTGATCCCAAGCAGGCATCAGGCCATGCCACCCAAATTAGACCTACACAGCTAAGGCTGCATTAGCCTAAGTGTGGCCATTTTAGTTCAAACCACTCTGCTCAGCAGCTTTACACCGAGCAGCAGCACCAATATTAGGGACAAACATATGGAAACAGGGCAAGTGTATGCCATAAGGACTCCAGCCACAGTTCTAGCCTTGAGCATTTCTGGCTCAGCCATCTCCCTGTGTTTAGTAACCCCTGATGAGCTTTGCTTCCAGGAATTTATCCTTTTGGTTTTGAATTCCCATAAACTCTGAGCGCACACAGGGTCCTGCAGCGAGGTGTTTCCCTGGTTAACACTGCATGTGAGCTGGTGCCTCTTATGTTGGTTTGACCTTGCTAGCTGACACTTTTGGTTCCTGTGCCCTGACACCTGGGTGAACACTCAGCATCTCCATGCCTCATAACAGGGCGCAGTCCTGTTGAAAGAGCCTCCGAGGACTCCAGGTCCCACCTGACCCATGGCTTGAGAGACAAGAACCCAGGAAAGGCAGCTGGTTTCCATTCCCCTGATGCCTGCCATTTGGGCCTTGGGATCAGGAATGGGTGCAAGGCAGCTGCCTGAAGCCAACTGCACCCGCTGTGCCTGTGTAAAACAAAGTGCCAGACGCAAGTCACCCCTCCCTCTGTATAATTTGGAGGGGAGTCCTGGTTACTGCTGACACAGAACAACATGCATTTCCACTGCTGTTTCAAAACTCAGATGGGTACCACTGTTATATTCATAGAAATTAGTGGGAGATTTGTCATTCATAGCCTGACTGTATGAGTCTGACATTAGGTATAAATAGGTTATAGTCACACTTACATAACACTCTCTTATTTATGATCTTAAGCCCAAGGGAGAAATGTCTCTTCCCCAGCCCTTTCTTCCTAGAAAAAAAACGTCATTCAAAGCTCAGCTTCAATCCTATCACCGAGGCTGGATGCTTAACTGGGAAATTCAAGTGAGGCATTTCTCTTTCAACTTGCAAACAGCGATGTCCCCAAAGAAGGCAGCAGCTAGGATCTGCATGCCTGTGATTAAATACCGCACTGGGGCTAAAGAGCTTTCAGGAGTGATCTCTGCCTTCACAGCCATGTGGGATCCAATATGTCTTAAAGGCAAAATGTCACAGGTTACGTTAAAGGTTAAAATGCTGCATCCTTTACTGGCTTCAATCTAGTTTCCAAGGCTGATCCCTTCCACCAAGTCTGTCTTACAGCAAACTGAGAGGAGGGGATCAACTTGCTTCCACAGATTCACTTTTCTGGCTCTGCTGCATCCCCAAATCCTGCAGCCAAAGATATTAGTCTAACCCCCACGGCACTTGAAATTTTGGGATTAACGGACACGTGCTTGTTTTATCCACCTCACTGATACATCTGCTTTATAATTCGTGGTGTAATAACTTTATCACAGACCATGTGTGTCCCGATGCCTAGAATGGGGAAAGCTTTGGGGCTTTTGGAGAAGGCAGGAGACCAAAGGGATTGGGCACAGGGTACTGATGGGGTCTGACAGCCAGCAGAGCACCACAGTTGTATCAAAAATGACAAAATGTCAAGGACAGTTCCTGCAGATTCTTATGTCAGGAAGCAGCTTACCAGTGTAGCTTGCCCTTGTCCGCCAAGGCTGTAGAAACATTCAGCAATGACCCTGCATCCAACTGGCTGCCACTCAGATGGAACCACATGCTGGAAGATGCTCTGCCCAGGGGACAGCCAGACTGGTCTGCTTATGCTGGGCCCCAGATCGGGGCTGGTCTCTGGGTCCTGGTGATATTGAGGAGTGAGTCTGCCGTGTCTGTGGGACCAGTGGGCTCCTAAGTCCTTCCGAGCTGGAGTGATGCATCAGATCCGTGGGCCCTTACCCACCATCCAGTCCTCAGGAAAGCTGCCAGCAGCTACCCTCCAAACCCTGCAATTTGTTTCCCCCCACACCCCGCAAAACCAACCGGGTCAAAAAGAAAGAGCGCGGGGATTTTGGGGACGGACCCTCTCTGCTTCCACAGGCAGCAATTAGGCCTGTTGCAGTCCATCCCCCCGCCTCCCCCAACACCAGCCCTAATTAACCACCTGAGCTAACCATCTAGCAGAAGCCATATATTTTCTTAAAATCCTGCTCCTGTTCACTGACCATCCTGGATCAGACCTCATGTTTCCCACCCAATGTGGTTGGAGCCGCATTGACTTTTACAGGCAGAGATGAGGGAGTGGCAAAAGGCAGGGGGGAGCGAGAGAGAGAGAGAGGAAACCAAACCTGCAGCAGAAAATGTCTTGGGCCACTTTGCATCCTGCTAATTTTACTGGGTCCTGACCTGATCACATTTGCATGGGCACAAACCAGGTGCAGCTATTGGGGTATGTGGAGCGCCCCATCGCTGTTCTGAAGAAGGGCTGCTTTGCTTTCAGGAATAAAGGCTGCTTTTTCCATCTCCTAATCGAGATCAGATCAGGGGCCCAGTGATTAGTCTCCTATCAAGAGATTTATAGCTGATCTCCCCATGACTATAAACCCTCACTCTATCTGCTATTGCACGGCAAAAGCAACAGATTGTTTGTCCTTCTTGAGATAAAATCTGTAGGGCAGTTCACTGGAGCAGAGATTATAAACGGAGGCTTCAGCAGAGAGCGGAGAAAGCGGACCTGGCAAAGCTCCTGGCATTTTTCATGTGCCGTCAGAGGCCTTTGGGCTGCCATGCGGGGCTTTGGGGTTTGAGGCAACAAAGATGCAGGGTTCAAGCATGTGCTGCAGCTACTTACAGCCTGGTGTGAAGGAGCAGGAATGGGAAAGGAGGCACACATCAGCCCAGCATGGATCAACTCTCCTTCCCTGGCTCCGTCGCCCCCTGCACCAAGCACAGCGCTGCTGAAAAGCCCTGAGAGATCCTCTGATGAAAGCAAGCTGTAGATGAGCTGCTCTGTTGACAGCCCACTAAGAGCTGCATTTTATCTGGATGCCTGGGAGGACAGGGTGATGATTTGGGACACCCTTGCTGAAATCTGCTGTTGTGGCCCTGGGTTTAAAAAACCAAGTATATCTGGGGCAATGTGAAGCTAAGCCATAAGACACCAGCGCAGGAGGGATGCAGGTGGGTCCGAATAGCTACCTGCACTCAGGTACTCCCTTCACTCCTAGGGTGTCCCATGCTCGGCAAGGCATGTCCCATGCCCTGGAGCTCAGATTGCTCACATGCTTTTGCAGCTGAGGGGTTGGAAAGTGCTGGAAATGAACATTTTTCCCCTCCTCCACCTTTTCAGCCAACCTTGCATAATTTTCCCTTTAGCCTCCCTAGACGGTTTGTTACAATTCCCCTCCATTAATATGCAAATATGCCCTGGAGGAAAAGAGAGCCTGAATTTATTAACATGAATCTGTTAACTCTTTCACTGCTATACAGGCCTTTGCAGACAGGAGGATGCTTTCCCCAGAAAGAGGGATGCCATGAAAGGAGCACCGTGAGGTGCTGTGTGAGGACGAAAGGGAGCAATGACCTCCAGGAAGGCCGGGTTTTGCGGATAAGCACAGAGTTGTGAGTTGTTAAGACCTTGATTCTGCCTTTCGTTTCTGCCAAAGGCTTGCTGCACATGCCAGGGCAAATCACTCAACCCTTCAGCTAACCGCTGGGAGCTGCTGCGGGAAGGTGGCAGCATCCTTACGCTGCAACCTCTGCCACGTAGTGAGAGTAGCGGGGATACAGCTCTGTGCTTCGTCCATCTACAGCCGTACAGCTGGCTGACCAGGAGGACAGAGGGAATCAAGCTCTTGGGAAAACTCCAGCATAACAAAATCCTGGCCTGTGTTCTAGCCCAGGTGCCATTGAGGCAGGCACATCTGCCGGGTAGCTGAGACCTGCAGCATGATGCAGCACGCCAGGACCCCACATGTGCATGCTGGGGCCAGGAGCTGGTGGGAGCAGAGCCAGGAAAGCCTGGAGGAGCCCAGAGGGCTCGCTGAGCTCAGCAGCTTACCAGCTGCCCACAGCAGCCATCGCCAACCCAGGGGGACTCGTGCTTCAGCACTTCTCCAGGCAGGAAAAGCCTTTAGATAGCCAAACAAATTGGTATCTATTGGCTGGCAAATTTACAGCCTGGCTCTAATTTGGTTTTCGCTGCCACAGTGAGATGAGGTGTAAATTTCTTTTCCTTAATTCAAGGTACATATTGACATTTAATCATCCAAATATGCGCCTCCTTTGACAATTCGTTTCCCTCCAGCCTCCTTCAACAATTGCCTCTTCTGGCCAGGGCCCTAACAAGATGATTCTTTGTTGCAAAGGAAATTAACATCTTGCTCTCTCTCTTCCCCCTCTCTCTCTCTCTCTCCCCCCCCTTCTGGTTGGTTGTCTTCCAGCAGGATATATTTCAGGTTGTGCCATACGGATGCCGTTTGACAGGAATATTTGCTTTCACGCTTCCCCAGGTTTGCGAAGTTCAGGACATGAAGCCGTATGGCCTTCTCCCATCCCCATCCCTCCCCTCTCCCCCAGTCCCTTCCGCACCCCCTGCTCTGCCACTCCAGGTAATTGTGTTGCTTCTTTTGCCTTGTGGCTTCTGCCGTGCCAGCATTTCGGGCGGCCCTTGGTTGTCCCGTTGTAACACATCCCCAGACAAAGTTCACTAGATTTCCTTTTGACCTAACTGCAGTGAGGGAGACCCTCCTTTACCTCCAGTGGTGCATCCTGGCTGGGTGGCATTGGCTTGGTCCGGTTTGGGTACTCTCACCTTCGGGTTCAATTTCTCCACTGCCAGCTGTCTGTGAGCCACCACCCCCACCACAGCACCAGCTCCAGACGTGACCAGCCAGGAGCACAGCCGTGAGAATGGCTGGTGTGGGTCCACAATGGCATTTCCAGCAGCCTGGCTGGGTGCAGTTTATTTTCCAGGAAGAAAGAGCCAAGAACCTGCCACATGCACACAGACAGCAGGAAGTGATGCACAACGGGGAGAGGAGGGTTCAGGCACGTAGAAACACTTGGAAATCTCCATCAGATGCACAAGCATCTGCATCCATCCATGCTCCATCCTGAAGTAATGTCCTCCATCAATGCTCAGGCAAACATCCAGGGACAGCAGCCCAAATCCCCCCTCCTCTACCCAGGCCAATGTTGCCTTCCTCTCCCACCTCAGACCAGTTTGGCCCAGTCATGCGCTGGACCAGAAAGGGAAAAATTAAGATGTCAGGCTCTGCCTCCAAGGACCTATGCTCTGTGCCCTTGGTCATCCAATTTTAGTGTGAAAGCTGGAGTGAATAGTGCAGAAGGCATTGAAGACAGCAGGCTAGCTCATCACATGGTGGTGGCCAACATCTCCTGCCCAAGGGGAGCAAAGAAAACAGCATACTTTGGCATCAGCTCTTGAGTAAAATTTCCTAAGACATTTTTGATGGTCCAACTTGAGTTCAAGTCATGTTGCTAGGAGAGCCTAATTTTTAATTAGTTTAAAATCATATTCTCAGTTTGAGTTTTTTGGTCTCTGAGAGCATTCTCTAAAGGAAAAAAGCATGTCCCTGGCATGTCACTGGCCAGCCAGAGTCTGCTTATAGAAACAGTAGAAATAGGTTTCTTCTTTCCTTGTGTCTGATGCAGGTTGGAACGGGGGGTGGGGGGAAATTAGCCTTCCACCCCTGTTGCATTAGGCAACAGGCTCAAATACATTCTTGGAGTGGGGTGTATTACACAAATGGCAGCTATGTTTACCCGGTAGCTAATCTGATTCGGCTTGGCTGGCGAAGGGTTGGCACAGCACACAAAAGCTGGGGGTACAAAGATCAGGCTGACGCAGATGGAGGGGAGAATCCGACAGCGGTCAGAGAGCAGAGTGTAAAGGAGAGGCAGCAGCAGGACACAGGAGTGTCGCCAGCTGCGGGCTTTGACCGTGCATGGTAGGCTGGATTCCTCCCAGCTGGGCACGCACAGCAAGGTGTGACCCTGCCGTGCCCAAATAAACAGCTACTGGGCACGCGAGGGGGTGCGAAGTCAAGCTGCCTGTCCGAATGCTGCCTTCTGCGGTAACTAGTGACCAGGGCAGATGGGCTTGGATAAACATTGGGCCCTTAACCTTGCACCACGTCCAGGTCCACACTGGGGTAGCTGAGCGCCTTCAGGTCTCTGAAGCAGAGTCACCTGGGACCGGCCAGCATTTGTTTGCGGGAAATGCCCTGAGCACAGTTGCTGGTGTTGGGGTTTGCGGCATTGCTTTCATTTGACAGCAGCCCTAAAGGGGACTTTTGGATGAAATGACTGCTTGGCGTTTAGGTGGTGGTTACGGGGAGACCCTCTTGGGGTCACTTCAGGGCTGTGAATTTGCTCCTCTGGCTTTTAGCCGAAAATAGTGTTCTTTCACGTGAAGAATCAAATTGGAGAGCCTTCCATGGGGCTGCTTCCCAGTCAGGGTGCTGTGGTGTTTTTCAGGCTCCGCAGCTAATGAGCTGTCATTTTTCTGCCAGGGAAAACGTGGCGGTGGCAGATCCGTAGTCAGAGGGGCCCTGCAGAGCTTTCAGTGGGCCCAGCTTAAGGCCCGCTGCCGCAGCAGCCGGTCCAGCCTGAACAGGAGCTGAGGGACACGGAGGAAAGAGGTGTGCGCGCAGCGTGCGTGCCCGGTGATGTGTGCGCGCCTACCTGCGTGCGTGCCTGTGTGCGTGTGTGTGCGCGCGCGTGTGTGCGCTCTACAAGTCTGCCTGTGCGTGTGTGTGCGTGTGTGTGATCTACAAGTCTGCCTGTGCGTGTGTGTGCGTGTGTGTGCGTGTGCATGTGTGTGCTCTACAAGTCTGCCTGTGCGTCTGTGTGCGTGTGTGCGCTCTACAAGTCTGCCCGTGCGTGTGTGTGCGTGTGTGTGTGTGCATGTGTGTGCTCTACAAGTCTGCCTGTGTGCGTGTGCATGTGTGTGCTCTACAAGTCTGCCTGTGCGTGTGTGTGCGTGTGTGCGTGTGCATGTGTGTGCTCTACAAGTCTGCCTGTGTATGCGTGTGTGTGCGTGTGTGTGCGTGTGTGTGCGTGTGTGTGTGCTCTACAAGTCTGCCTGTGCGTGCGTGTGCGTGCGTGTGTGCATGTGTGTGCTCTACAAGTCTGCCTGTGCGTGCGTGTGCATGTGTGTGCGTGTGTGTGTGCTCTACAAGTCTGCCTGTGCGTGCCTGTGCGTGCGTGTGCGTGCGTGTGCTCTACAAGTCTGCCTGTGTGTGTGTGTGCATGTGTGTGTGCTCTACAAGTCCGCCTGTGCGTGTGTGTGCGTGTGTGTGTGTGTGCGTGTGTGCTCTACAAGTCTGCCTGCATGTGTGTGCGCGCGTGTGTGTTCTCTGCAGCGCGCGCACACGAGCGCGTGCCCTGCGGCGTGTGCGCGTGTGCCCAGCGGTGCGTGCACAAGCACGTGTATGCGTGCACACACGTGTGCCCTGGAGGGGGTCCCGGCGGGGGGTGACACCGCCCACGGGGAGGGCGCCCGACGGCTGCCCCGTGCCCCGCCGTGACAAAGCGCCCGCCCGCCCGCCGCTCTCCCCCATTCACAAACCCCGGAGAACATGGCCGGCCCGATATTTTTTTTTTTTTTTTTTTTTGTGAATGGAGGCGGTGACGTCGCCGGCGCCCGCCCGCCGCCTTCCGTCCATTCATACGGCCCCGGCGCGGGATGAATGGGCGGGGCGGGGCGGGGCGGGGCGGGGCCGCGCGCCGGCCGCCGGCGGGTAGTAAAGGCTCAGCCGCGCGCGCGGGGTTGCGCGAGCGGCACCGGCACCGGCCGCAGGGTCCCCCCTCCCGCCGCCGCCGCCGCCGCCGCCATGGTGGCCACCGAGGGGCTGCGGGAGATGGAGGGCAGCGCGCTGCGGCGGCTGGTGTGCCGCGACGAGGCCGGCGGCGGCGGCGGCGGCGGCGGCGGGCGGTGCCTGGTGCTGGACTGCCGCCCCTTCCTGGCCCACAGCGCCGGCCACATCCGCGGGGCGCTCAACGTCCGCTGCAACACGATCGTGCGGCGGCGGGCCAAGGGCTCGGTCAGCCTGGAGCAGATCCTGCCGGCGGAGGGCGAGGTGCGGGCCCGGCTGCGGGCGGGGCTCTACGCCGCCGTCGTGGTGTACGACGAGCGCAGCCCGCGCGCGGAGGCCCTGCGCGAGGACAGCACCGTGGCGCTGGTGGTGCGCGCGCTCCGCCGCGACACGGCGCGCGCCGACATCCGCCTCCTGGCAGGTACCGACGGGGGGCGGGGGGGGGGGGGGGGGAAGAACGACACCCCGCGGGTGGGTGTGTGTGTGGGGGGCCCCTCCCCACCCGCGGCTGCCCTGCCGCAAGTTGGGGCACGGGTGTCTGGGGGGGGGGGTGCTGCGTTTTGGGGTCGCACCCGGCGAGGCCGTGCGGCTGCGACCCCGGAGGTGGGGGCCTGGGACCGTCGGCAGCGCGGCCGTCTACCCCACGCGTGGGCGGCCCGAGAGAAAGGCGGCCTGAGCCAGCTGGGGCTGAGGGAGCGGGGCGGGGGGGGGTGGAGGGAAGCCCCACGCCCCCGCCAGCCACCGGCCGTGGGCCCCGCGGGCACGCGGACCCCGGGGGCGAGGTGCAAAGGCGCCGGCACGGGTCACTCCAGATGGAAACGGCGTGGGGGTGAGTACCCCCCTCTCTGTTTGAGTGCATCCCCAGCCCCACGGCGCGGGGAAGGTGTTTGTGCGGGACCGATCCCCGGGGTCGCGCCGGTGTCCCGCCGCGGTGGGCAGAACCCACCCCCCCCCCCCCCCCCCCCCGGTGCCGCTGAGCGCCGTTGGCGACTACGGCAGCGATCGGGGCTTTCCCCTGCCACGGGCACGGCGTCGGCGTGTGTTAGGTGAGACGCTGCTGCGAGCAGTTGGAGCTGCTGGTCCTGAGAATTGCCGTGAGGTGATTTAGGGGAGGGGGATGCTCAGCTGGGGTTCCTGGATGAGCTCCGTGAGGTTTTTTCTTTTTTGTTTACAGCCTGAGAGGTAATTTATTCCTTGGTTTACTTACAGCAGGGGTGAGGATGCGTATGCAGAGTAGCAAATCCATTAAGAGGCTTGATAGATGGAGGAGCTAGCACTTCTGTTGTACCAGATACAGTAAAAACAGCAGGAGCTGTTCCAAGGATGCGATATGATGCGCTGCTGCGGGAGCGCCTGCACAGCAAGGGCTCGCTCGGGAACACGCTCTCCGGTCATTCGCCGTGCGCCGTCGTGGCGCTGGGAGCCACGCATGTGGCAGGAAATGCTCTTGTGCTTCAAGGGTGGCCTTTGTCAGCTGAGGGCTTCTGGTGCCCCTGTGGTTCTCATGGGAGGTTGTTTGGGGTTTCCAATCTTTTCCTTTTAAGGAGCGGGCTCGTAGAGCCTCAGCCTTGGCATTAGAGACCTCTTCCTCGCTTACCACAGAGCTACTAAAATCATTGAGCTCACTCCGATTTCACAAGAGCCATGCTAACCCAGCACTGTGCCCGTCCAAACACAAATCTGTCAGGTGCGGGTCATGACGAAGACCCGGATCTGCTTTGTGCAGATCAGGCTGCTGCCAGGTTCCCTGTGAAACAGCCCGGCTGGGTGTTGCTTGGCAGTGGGCGCCCGCACGGCGTGGTGCCTGTGCTGGGCAGGGCCTGCATGCACAGCCGGGATCTGCACGCCACTGGATGGAGCTGCTGGATGTGGCGCTTGGTTGAACAGGCATTAGATCTGATGAGATACATTGAAGAGAAACATCTCTGACTGTTTGAAAGGGTCGCTTTGCCTTTCCAAGGAGGAAGCCCGTTTCTGCACATCACCCTGGGCAGCTTCTCCCTCTCAGGATGGTGTGATGGCCACTGGCGTGGGATGTAGTAGATCCTGGGATTTCAAGATCAGCGCTCCTGAAGATGTCCAACAGGGGCACTTGATTTTGGGTGCTCCTCCAAATCAAACCAGTAGGTCTGCAAAGGGATGTCAGGCCCTGGAAACGCAGCCTCTGCAAACTGTCCTGCTCATGTGGGAGGGACAATATAAATTCAGTGATGAAGATGCATGTTTCTGCTTTAAGGTACCAGAGCCCACCCTTGTGTAGGGGGAGGAAACCATAAAGGACCCTGGGATGCTGGCAATATTGGTCTCCAGCTGCCTAGGGATTCCTGGGCTGCTTTGCTGGAGATGCTTGCATCCGCTGGTTTTTGAACATCCAGCCTTGTTCAGGGCAGTCCCAGAGCTAAGGCTGGATAAGGAATATGCGTCTGGCTGTGTGTGCTCCGGCAAGGCCAAACCTGCAGGCATAGGTCCTGCAGTTGGGGCGAGTCTTCAGGAGCTGTCCTGGGAGTCAGGGCTTGGTCTAGCTAGGTTCCTGCGCTGATAGTAAAATACCTGATTTCTGTTGGTTTTAAGGCTCAAGGTCAGGCTCTACAAGGATGTCAGGGTTGTTGATTTGATTTGAAGGAGAGAAGGAAATCTCACCAGAAGTGTTCATTTGCAGCCAACACTGCAGTTTCCCTGCCCTGGGAAGTCAATGGGGTTTGCTTGATTTGCCTGCCATCAGGAAGATCTGAGGTCACCTTCGCTTATCGTGCTGGCAGCAGGTCAAAGGAGCAAGCCGCTCTTTCACAGGGCGCTCACCTCCGTGTTCAGGTCACACCCATGTCCTTGAGAGGCAGTGGACCTATCTCTCTGGAGAGCGGCTTTGCCGTGTGGTTAGCTTCACTGTTTTGGGAGCTCTGGGCTGGAGGGTCAGGCTGGGAAAGTGGGAGACCTCCCTGTGCTTTGCAGCAGGATGACGTGTCTGGGAAAGCTGGGAACTGAACGGTCTTTAGCCTGGGAGCAGCTTTTCCCATTAAAGTCAGAGGACGCTGGCAACAAATCCTCTGTCCCTCATGTTGGAGAGCAACCTTGGCCTTGGTCTGGGGTTTTGGCTGATGGTGTGTAGGGGGCTAAACCCAGGACCAGAGACTTTGGGCAGCCAAGAGCATTACAGAGCTCTTAGAGCTCTTGCTCTAAGGGAGTGGTGGGGCCTCTAGGATTCCCCCTTGCTGCCAGGAGCCTGGTTGCTCATCCTGGGACAGGAGCCCATGCTCCATTGCCGTAGCACAATCTAGTGGCGAAGGGCACGGTGAGATGCGTCAGCTCTGGCTATGCTGTCCTGCAGTGCTGCGAAAGTAGCCTGGGATAACGCTTTGTGCCTCTCCCTTCTTGCAGGGGGTTATGAGCGCTTCTCCTCGGAGTACCCTGAATTCTGTGCAAAATCCAAGTCCCTGAGCAGTGTGTCACCCCCCACCAGCGCCGAGCCCCTGGATTTGGGCTGCAGTTCCTGTGGGACCCCCCTTCATGACCAGGTATGTCTAGAAGCCCAGTCCTCAGCTATTTTGATGGCTTCTTCCACCATTGCAACCTGGTCCTGCTGGAGGCTCTCTGCCTCAGCCGAGGCCTGCAGAGCCAGAGCCCTGCTCCCTTTCCTCTCATGGGAGAGCACGGCAGCCCTCCTGATCCCAGGGTGTTTGTGCTCCCTGGGGAGTGGACATGCCCACATCTGCCCGATCCTGCATGGCATGAAGAGGGGGAGGGCTGAAATGGGTTTAACAGCTCAAAAAGGCAGCCTCTGCTCCCTCATTTGAGGGCCCTAGATCAGGTGCCGCATTCCTGCACTGCTTAGGGCCTCCAAGCCCTCTGGATGTGTGTCGTGCCCACTACTGTCCCCTGGTCACCCCTGTGTCTGTTGTTTTTCTCTGTAACAGGGTGGCCCTGTGGAAATCCTTCCCTTCCTCTACCTTGGCAGCGCCTACCATGCCGCCCGGCGGGACATGCTTGATGCACTGGGCATCACAGCCCTACTGAATGTCTCCTCAGACTGCCCTAACCACTTCGAGGGGCACTACCAGTACAAGTGTATCCCTGTGGAGGATAACCACAAAGCTGACATCAGCTCCTGGTTCATGGAGGCAATCGAGTACATCGGTGAGTGCCTGTGCAGAGGAGCTGCATCCGTGTGTGTTTCACCCAGGGGCAGGTTCCTGCCTCAAAGCCCTGGAGCCTTTGGCTCAGAGGGGACTGGGGTCCAGCAGACTCCAGGCAGTTTGTTGCACTGGTGGGAGGGAGGTCAGCCATCACCTGCAGGTGTGGCGAGGGGCTGCGCTTTGTCAGAAGGGCATTGGTCTCACGTCTCATCCCCTGTTGTCCTCCAGACTCGGTGAAGGAGTGTTGTGGCCGGGTCCTAGTCCACTGCCAGGCTGGTATCTCCCGCTCCGCCACCATCTGCTTGGCTTATCTGATGATGAAGAAGCGTGTCAAGCTGGAGGAGGCCTTTGAGTTTGTCAAGCAGCGCCGGAGCATCATCTCTCCTAACTTCAGCTTCATGGGGCAGCTGCTGCAGTTTGAGTCGCAGGTGTTGGCCACCTCATGCGCAGTGGAAGCTGTCAGCCCCTCAGGGACACTGCGGGAGCGGGGCAAGGCCACCTCCACCCCCACCTCCCAGTTTGTCTTCAGCTTCCCAGTCTCCGTTGGTGTCCATGCCACCCCCAGCAGCCTCCCATACCTGCACAGCCCCATCACCATGTCGCCCAGCTGTTAGCTCAGGGGCTGAGGCCAGCCAAGCAGGTAGTGCCAGGTGTGGAGGGGGCAGGTGGGCATGGAGCCCTGTGATGTTAAGCAATAGTGCCGGACACTGCCGTTCACCCTGGACTCCAATTCTTTTTCGTAGAGAAATTTCTTACCTCATCTTGGTTTTTTTTGCTTCTTAATTTTATGTTTTGAAAGCACGAAAGTTGTAAAAGCTACAAACCCTGACATTGTCCAGGCTCTTTGGGGAGGAAAAAATTAGTATACTGGGTTTCCTCAAGTGCCTGGTCTTCATCTCTTTCCATCCCTATTTTATTGTCTTGTTTTCTAAAAAAAAGATACACCTCCCTTTCTCCCTGTATTTCTGCCCCTAGCTCATCTGGGTTGAAAGGGAGCATATCCCCTTTTTATTGTGCAGCAGTCTTCCCCCTTGCACAAAGAGATATGGGTGCGTGTGGTGGGTGCTGCTTACCTGAGCCAGTTACACTGGGTGACACAGGGCTGCCTGCAGTCAACCTCACCCCTGCTAGTGCCTGCGGAGGCAATGCAGGAGCTGGCAGGCACCTGCCAAGTCACCAGCTGAGCCCATTCCTGTGGGGGAGAGTAATCTCTGTGCCTGGGACAGAGTTTGGAGGGGGAGATGCAGTCCTAAATGTGTCTCTCTCTTGCCTCTGTGGATTTCTGGTTCCTGCAAAACTTAGGTCCAATCTCCTGTGGCTTAAAGAAGAGAAAGAAGGGGTGGGGGCAGCAGTCTGGGATGCTTTTGATTACTCTGTTTAGTTTCCTCTGCACCCATCCCACTGCTGCTCTTCTTCGAGGAGGAGCAGGATGGGGACATGGTTGGGCTGTAACAGAAGAGAGAAGCAGCCGGGTGGAGGAGAGGCTGGCCCAGAGGTGTCATCCCTCCAGCATTTTCAATCTTCCTCCACCTTATGACTGACCCTTCTCCAGCTGAGCTGGGTCTCACTTACCTGTGCACCACTGCTGCAGCTTTTGGTCCAAGCCTAGAAAATGCTCATCTTCAACCCACCTGAAGCCTTATTTCCCTCCCTACCTCTCTCCTTCCCCCCAGTCCAACCCAACCCAACACAGAAGATGCCTATGTGGCTGATGTACATATGTATGGTTTTATTCTTTTTTTTTTTTTTTTTTAGAAATTAACTTTTTATTTATTGCCTGAGGGAGAAAAATTGTTTGGAGAAAATAAAAATAAAAATGTTTTCAACAGTTGTGGCTAGAGGAGGTTTGTCCTACAACCAAGACAAAACAACAGCAGGTTGTGCAAACACTGCGCTTTCACAGAGCAACTGTTAAAAATGTATTTATTGACTTTTAAACTATTACAAGTATTGCAGATCAGACATTTAGCCAAGCACGTTTATAGATCGAACTCAGTTGTTACAGAGATGTTACCCAAAGTCCACCATGTAGGTAGGCTGAGAACCTGCCCATCATCTTCTTTGAGAGAGAGGGTAAAGGAGGAAATAAATAAATGATATCCCAGCTCCAGGTAACTGGCAACCAAGAGAGGAAACATACAGGGCTAGTTATGAAAACAAGTTATACGAAGAAAGGTCTAAAAACTCAACCCCCAGTTACATTGCCATCTGGGTTGGCAGAAAAAGCAATTAGGAAGGAAGATGCACAAGCTCACGGGACGGAAAAATCCCCATTTCAAATTCCAAAGCTGAAGCAAGTTCTGCAGATGTTAAAAAGAGTGTCAAAATTACCTTGTAATACAGAGACTGTAATAATCTACATTAGTAATTAATGGAACCAGCACTAAAACTTGCCCCCAATGGGTTCAGCAAGACAGAAATAGATGTATCAAAACCAGTCAGATAATATGACCTGACAAGCATATGTGTTAGTCTAATGGAGAATGCATCTGTTTCTCACGTTTCCTACTGATTCGTGGGCTCATTCACCTTGCTTCTAAGGTTTTAACACGCATATGCTGTCCCCTGATCCTCTAGGTTTCACATCTACTGTGTGTTCAGGCAGGTGGGAACACTGCTGCTCCATCTCTGCGCACGTGTCCTGCCGCTCTCTGAAAGATCAGGAGAGCGTTGCTCTGGGCTGTCCCAAAGCCACCACCTCTGATCATCAATGGCGTCAAGGCTGTGGAGGTTCACAAGCCACTCACTACCTGAGGCTAGAACTGAATCTGCTTCCCCATGTCTTCCCCAGCAGGGCTGCAGCTTAGCTTTAAATGCCTGAAGCATGCGTTAGATGCATCTCCTGTCAGATTTCTGAGCTACATTTTTTGTGGCAAAGCAGCACGGAAAGGGAGAAATCCCACTAAAAATAAATTCACACACTTCCTGGCCTTCAGCTCCTGAGAATGATTAGCAATGTTCAAATTAATCCGTTTTGTGGTTGGACCCTTCCTTTTACCCATCTTTTGAAAAAATCTGTTCTGGGTAATTTCTGTTAACAGTCCCATATGGATATTCTAGGTAGTGCATGTACTGTGCAGGAGCTCTGACTTCACTGCAGGGATGCAGGAGTCTTTTTTGAGAACGTTTGCCACTGTCTTAGGTAGTTCCTGCAGGCCACGCAGTGGCACAAGATGTTAGCATCCCTCAGTGCTTCACGCATTCATGGGGAGCGGACATCTCCTCTAACCTACGACAAACTGTAGGATCAGCTGGCTTCCAGAGCCAAGGAAGCGCCCTTCTCCAGAAGCTACTCCATCCCATATACCACATGCCTTTTCTGTGTCTGCTGCCCATCAAAACCAGCTGTGTAGAACATTTTGCAGGGTTTTCTTTTTGCTTCAGGATAGAATTTTGTTTTGGGGTGCTCCCGTTATCAACAAGCGAAGTATCGAACTTTGCAGGCAAAACAAATTCCTGCTGCATAATGCAGTGGGATTCAATCGCGTCACATGCAAACATTCAAAACAGAGGTTAGGAAAACACATTGCTCATTCCTTGGACTACAGGCCAATAGTGACTGCAAAATGGTGGAACTAGTACAAGAGGTTTGTAACAGTCTCCGTGGAGCTGGGATCAAAACAGATTGGCAGATAAAAACACGGATGAGAAAATAAGATACACCTTATTAAGGTACTGTACTCTCTGCTTTGAATCCTACCAGAAGTTTTGCTGACAGCATTCAGACTGCAACGTCACTCTGCACCAGGTACCTAATTCATCTGTCTCATGGAAACAATTTCAGCAATGGAGAGCAGAACCCTCCTCCCTTCCTTGCTACGTGGTGAAGTTTCTTTCTCTTTTGCCTATTAAGGTCCTGTCGCAAACCGCACAGATGTTTCAAAATGCTGCCTCAAAGGGACACAGACAAAAACCAATGGGCCTGAAAGACAACTGTCCCTTTCCCCAGCAGACACCACATTCTGTCCCAGTGGGAATAGCTTTTTCGGGTGCCAGTGAGGGTGCCCAGGCTCCCAAGCCTGTGAGATGGCTTAGTCCAGTGGGTTCTTGCATCCTCGGTTCCTACCGTGCCTCCATTGGTGACCCAATGCTGCAACTGAGCATCCCATTGTGAGGGCACCGCCCTTCTCGGGAAGTCAAAAATCTTCATTTCTCAGAAGGCAGCACCTGCTGCCCGGTTATAGGGGCCTGCTATTTTTAAGGCCCCATTCTCTAGAATTAGGAGGCACAAAGCTAACTCCCTCAGCTAAAGCAGCAGCATCTGTACTATAACAACCTGCCAACTGCAGCTCTACCACCAAAACCACGACCAGCTTTTTCATGGGTAACTTTGAAATTGATGGGCAGATCCTCACTTTGTTTTAAACCATAAGAGGAGCTACAACAACATAGGCCAGGAGAGGAGGATGCTACTCCTGCACAGGTTTCTATGACACACAGATGCATCACCTGGCCTGGGTATTCCTCTGTGTCTGGCCACAAACAGATATGAGATCGTGTCATTACAAGACAAAAACCACTGCAAAATGATTTCCTCACACAGCACCTTTACTCTGCACAGAACATCAGGTACGTTAATACTGGCAGTTCAATGATACTGGACAGTATTTTTATCCTCTAGAAGTTCAAGGCTGCAGAAGAAATCCAGACTAGCCATTAGTTCAATCAGCACACAGGAAACAACAAGCAAGAACAGAATCTGGTGCAGGCTTGGTGGGGTTTTTGTTTTTAGGTTTGTTCTTGTTTTTGAAAGATGTAAAGCTTTTAACTTCCACACCCACATTAACCATTTTGCTCACCTAAGCAGCACAACTGTTTTACCATTTAAAACTATGTCTAACTGGGGATGGTGAGCAACACTCACTCTCACTGCTATCTGAAACCCTAGCGTAGATAGGCACATCCCCCCACTCCATTATTAACTAAGTTAAAAACAAACCCCAAACTTAAATGATGAATACAAAGCTTCAAAGCCTAGTGGTGATCTTTGCAATCCTAACACTATTAAACAAGTAGCCAAAATACAAGCACCCAATTTTATCAATGAAATTTGATTAAAAGGACAACTAGGCTAGAGCCTGGCTTGGACTTCGAAGCTACATATTTAATCAGGTCACAAAATGAAGCGAGAACCATATATCCACTGCCAGCTCAAGAAAAATAAAACCCAAAGTTCAAGATCTGTTGGAGTATTGCTATTTCTAAGGTTTTCTTTAGAGATGTTACAAACAGATGATGTGCAGGTAGCCAGATTGCGTCAAATGACTGATTTTACAGTGGGTGAAGTTCCTCTGTGAGGATAACTTGCTTCAACATTAATGTTTTAATGTTAAAAATAAAAATTTTGTGTCTTAACGCTGAAAATGAAAAGCTCTTCAGGTTTAAGTTTGTTTTATCCAAACTTGTCAACAAAATCCCACTTGCGGGGAGCACGTGTATTTTTGTGAACTAAAAGCACACTATTATGTTGTTTCCTTGCTTTAAGGGGGATAAAACCTGAATGCATGAACTGGATCATCAGATACTAAATAGTGCTGGTTGACAGAGAAACGTACAGCGTGTTGTGTTCAAGGAACATTTTTGTCTCCAGTCGTTACATGCTCAACACTGAAGCACATCTCCTGGTATTGGTTGTTAAGAAAAAAAAATTAACACAGCTTGATTTTCAACTTTCTCTGAAGTTGTAAAAACAACACAAAAAAGAAATCAGTTTCTACTTTTGTTAAATGCATATCCGCCATGAGGGGGACTTTTGAAGTTGCTTGATGCTGTGCTATGAAATGCTTAAAAATAACTTTCTTCTACCCAGTGAAATAAACCTGGGAACTTGCAGGGAAGGGAATCAGAGTGAATAAATCCTAGCTTTGTTCTCTGGTATACCTGCAAACAAATCTACTTGCCAACTGATGTTTTAAAAGTTCATTCTCATCAAAATGTAAAATTGCTATTTAAAAAAATTATTATTTTTTGTAAACCCCTTAAGCTCTTCAACTGTGATGTCACACACAAAGATGTGACATGAAACTGCTATAATAGACTCTCCCTTAGCAGTCAGAAACCCATTTACTGGGTCTCGTATTACAGAGGGACATGAACCAGATATGCCCTCGTGTATGCAATCTTCTGACTTTTCACCTGCTATCTCCCAGAAAACCATACACCACTGTAACTGGAGAACATTTCACAAACTGCATGTACTTAATAGGAGTCTTATAAAATGTTCTTTTAGAGATGCCACCAGAGGGCATTGACCTGCTTTATGAAGTTCTTCCAAGCACAAGAGCTGTTTTTACCCTTGCAAACACTTCCTAGGGCTTCCCGCAGAAAACTCAGACAAAGCAGTGAACTGACACAATTTGTTTCCACTCTAAAGTTACACTCGCTCATATTATTGTTTGCTCAGAGGTGTGCAAAAAAAGCCCTATATTGAAGAACTGGACCTAGCCCCTTCTCAGATGAAATTCATATTGCATTGTTAATTATTTTAGTCAAATTGACTTTGTGCAAAATATCGTTAAGAAGGTTCCGGCTCAACTTCAGAATACAAAAGGAAAATAAATAGTTGACTAGGATCTCTTGAAAACATAAAATGAATGGTGTATGCTGAAAAGAAAATTATGGGCTTAATGCAATTTATCTGCAAATAAAATAACTAGAATTGTAGTGTCTGAAATTTTAACATGTGAGATGGCATTGATAAAGAGTTCTGTTTGCACAATAATGTTCCCAAACTATAGATCAAAACAACATTATTTTACACATGGTAACTGCAGAGACTAGGAGCCTGAGATATGTTATTAAAAGGCAGTCCCTTGTAAACTTTCCTCAGAAGGAACAGTAGCAGTTGAGTATGCAAGAGTTACTCATATCGTATTTATCAAGACACCAATGCTTTATAAAAGACATACAGCTTATTTCCAGGTTGTTACGGATTTTATATGATACTGATTTTATGAAACACGTGTCCATCCAGTCCAAGATTGAAGCCACATCCTTCTTCACTGCTCTGTAGCTACTAGGTCTTTTGCTCTGCTGCTGTTGCTGTCTGTGAGGGAGCTTCTGGTTTCACAATCTGGTATGTAATGAGATATTCTGGGTATGCCTGAAAGTCAAGTCAAGAGAAAAAAAACAACAAACATTGCTTTATGCAAGGGTATGCTCAGCAAGTTCGCATTTTGGAGTTCACTAAACAGTGAACAGGAAGGACAGTAAAAGAATCGGCTCTATGTTTGCAGAGCGCAAAAGAAAAATCAGATTTCAAACCTAGCCAGCACTAAGTAGGAACTGCTCGATGTAGTTAACACCTTTGCTAATACACTAGCAGAAAGAAAGATGTTTCTTCCATGCAGACACTGCCAGAAAATGTGTGTCCAACAGGAATTCACAATCTGAGTTACTTGCCTTGTTAGCTAATCCTACAGATCAGTCAACTGCCTGTAAGTTATTAAAAAATCTCAGATGACCAATGTAGTCTGACCCTAAAATACTGACTTGCTATGTGACCTGAAAATGCCTTTACTGGCAGTAAAATACTTGGCACACTCAAAGCACGTAACCCAGGTGTCTGTCCAGCGTTTTCTCAAGACAGCTGGTAGGAGGTTCAGTCCCAGAACAAAGCTAAAGTTGCTGGAGGGCAGGGCCCCGTTCAGGGGCACCCAGACAGATGAGAGGAGACCAGGCCAACAGAAGCCTTGTGAAATCCAGCAAGAGCAAATGCACCTGGGATGAACTAATTCCTTATAACATTGCAGGACGGGAAGCAGCTCTTTTGCTGAAAGGTGCTAGGGATCCTCGGGTGACAGCAAGCTAAAGGAGAATCAACAGTGTGTCCTGGCAGCAATAAAGGCTATCAGCATCCTGTGGTACATCAACAGCAGTGTAGACAGTCAACTGAGTGTAGCGATGACTGCCGTTTATTCAGTACTCACTAGACCACATCTAGACAACTGCATACAACTTTTGGGCCCTCCAATACAAGAAAGATAGCAACAAGCTGGAGCTAAGCTCAGTGAAGGACCAATAAAATAGTCAGGGGTAAAGAGCACAGGATAAACAAAAAGAGGCTGAGGGAGATGGGCTTGTTCAGGTCTGAAAAGGTAAGCTTTGTGGGACCTCTTAGCTATCTTTCATCATGTATGGGAAGGTTACCGAGAAAACAGACACAGATTCTTTCCTGAGCTATGCAGCAGAAGAATGAGATTAATAAAACAGGGGAGGTTCCTACTGGATAAAAAGAACGTATTTTTTGCTCTGAGGGTAATTACACAAAGGAACAAGCTCCTGAGAGAGGCTGTGAAACACCATTCTCCAAGGCCTTCAAGACCTGCCTGTTCAAAGAAAGCCCTCAGCAATCTGGTCTGAATTCAGCAGGAACAAGAGGCTGGCTTAGGTGACCTCCCCCAGGTTCCTTCCAACCTGAATTTATTATATAATCTTGGCGTCATCCAGAGTAGTAAGCAAAGCACTTTTCTAGAGTAAGGGTCTAGCTGAGCTATTCAGGTTAAAAATCACCTCCTGAAGATTGCTGTGCTACTTCAGCTGCCACTGAAGTGTAGTCTCTGCCAGACACGAACACTGTCGCTGCTGGGAATCTACAGGTAAAAAGCCCAGAATGCTCGTTATCTACAAGAGTCCCAGAAATGCACATGTTCTTGTTACTGCAGTAATGCCAGTTAAATGCAATGGGAGAACCTGTGCCTCCTGAGAGAAACTACAACTCTTAACAGACTCTAGCAGTGCTGCACAAGTGGAATTAAGCAATTCCGCATGGTGTACATCAGGGCAGCTCAGTGGAAAGGAGTAGCATGTGCTGGCTTGATACAGTTCACTGTATATTTCCACATTAAATGAAAAAAAAAATCTAATCAACCAGGTTATCCTAGCATACCTGGTATGGAAACCAATCACATCCCCTCTCCAGCTCCAAGCTCTTCTCTTCCATAAACCCAGTTCTTGCTAACCCACATACCTGTTCTCCTCTATAGATAACATATTCAGCGTATGCAAGTCCATTCACGCTTGGCCGGCCAATAACAGAATGGTGCCCTGGAGGGGCATGAGCCATTTTCATTGTGCTGAACTGAAGAAAGGACTTTCCAAGGGTCACTCTGCAGAAGAGCATTTGTCTGAAAGGTAAAAAGAAAACATAATTTTAAAATATCTTACTAGGAGTTGTATTCTTCCAGAATTATTTCAGACTTTTGAGTTTATTTTGTTACAATTAATTTCTCAAGGCCTTTTGAAGAAACGCTTTTAGAAACCAGTTCTAAAGCTGTATAAAACCTGTCACCAAAACAAATAATCTTTCTTGACACACAGAAGGGAAAAACACAAACTTTGTTTAGCCCTCACATGGAGGCCTGTTCTAGTTCATTTTATATAAAGCTATTGAAAGAAGCTGAAACTCTCTCCTGTGTTCCTACCAGCAGGGCATGGACAGGTGTCAAACTGCAAAAAGCACACTGATCTACTCCAGTACAAAACAAAGCTGTGATTAAGCCCTGGTCACTACCTCCAAAATTATCTGATCCATAGTACAACACTGTACTGCTGACCACCACTTTGCACTGCAGTTTTGTTCTGAGAGTCCCCGGAGTTTAATTACTATTTTCCTCTGACTCTTCATTTCCAAACTTGCTGTTTTGAGCCTCTTTCCTGAGCCACAATTCACTTTGATTTATACTCACTGTATGCTTAGATGTAATTTTTGACCTTTCTGTGGGACTCGCTGCATTTATATCCTTTTTTGTTCAGCCTTGACAAATGGAAAACTGCATTTTTCCTGCCATGACCAAGCTCAAGTGGCCACTCCTTCCCTGAAATTGATCCTGTGCCAGGATCATAAAACCCAGGACAGCCAGAATTACATATAGGGAACTCTGCTGGACTCATACCTGTGGCAGATATAACAGGACCTGTCTTTGTGTGTGGGACAGCCTGTTCCTCCCCCTATCCCATACACATATTGGTTGCTTTTTGAGGAGTTCTCGGCAAAGTAAATTCCAGCTCCAAACATTCCTCCAATGTATGCATGCCTTTCATCAAATCCTTTGTGAATGATAGCATTAATAAAAGGAGACCCTAGAACAGAATGACACAAAATGATGTGTTATCATACATACTTGTTAAGCTCTACAGTAATACAGGACTCTATGTCAAGATGAGCATGTCTGTCTCAAATAGACCATTAAATACCAGAAAGCTTGCTCAGTCAGCTGGAAGGGGGCGATACCCAACAGGATGCAGTGATGTGTGGGATTTATCGTTATATACCAAGATCCCACATGTGACTCATTTCTTACTCATTTCACAGATCTCATTAAATGGCTTTCCCCCCACTCATATTTCAGCGCAATTTATCTTGTCAATGCACTCCTTTTCCGGCAGTTAGTATTGGTTAAGATGGGGCAAGATGTCAGGACAATCATACCCAAAACCAATTTCCTACACAGAATCGTAGAAGGATCTAGGGCAGGAGGACCCTCAGGCAACTGTCATTTGTAGGCACTTCTGGATGCTTCTAGAGAACACCTTCCTGAAACTCATGGCTGCTTTTGATTCCTTTCCCTGATGGTTGCCTGAAGTACCAGGATAACACACTTTCACTGTGTGCTGCTCCCCTCTTTTAGAAGATACTCTGTCTTTCTCACAGCAGTGTAGCATCCTCCCAGCAGCTTTACTGGAAATGACTAAGGTATGGCTTAGCAAAAAACTTCTTTTTTTTTCTTTTTTTCTTTTTTGGAAATGTATTTTTTATCTAGTGTAGCTTTTCAGATTGCAGTAACCACACAGACTAACTCCATCACCCCCACACCCCTGCATTTCTAGTGTGGAAATACAATTACTGTACAGGATGGTGACATAGCAACATTAACATTGCCTGTGGGTCTTTGTAAGGTTTTTGGGTTTTTCTGGTTTTTTTCTGTGGTTTTTTTTTTTTTTTTTTTTTTTTTTTTAAATTCCTGTACATACAAATAGAGATCACTTCCTTACCATGAAACAACATGCGTTCATTGTGATGATTATGATTCTCCTCTGAGACCTCCTTCTGTCTGTGACAGAATCTCTCCCGCAACTTCTTGTTCACAACCTTTTGAATCTGCAGTGGTACAACAGGTCCAACCATACTTGAATTGGAATTGAAATGGAGTATGGTTTCACAGAGTTTGCATAAATTTGACAGGGAAACTACGAGTAAGACACATGAACGGTATAAAGAAACTCCATGGCTGTTCTGCATGCAAGGCTGAAGTCTTTCAAACAAGTTGGCAGCCCATGCTTACAGATGGTTAAAACTATTGTGAAATTGCAGCCTCAGTTCTCACGTTTAAGGAAGACTTTCAGGCTTCTTCCCTCAAAGCTTATAATACCACCAAGAACTACAACTTGTCTGAAACTCCTTCCCTCTCTGCTTTGACCTCTGTTGAACAATCTGGGCTAGCTTTTTGAAGCTTGCTGTCTGGTTTAGGTTGCATTTTTATGAAAAGAAACAACTTCTGAGGAAAGAAATTAGGAGATCCGCTGTTTAATCTATCTTAAGATATCGTTCCAACCACATGCCCTAATACAACTGTAGTTTCTGTAAAGGACTTCACCTTTGGTTGGGAGTAGGATGGAAGCAGAGTTTGCTTCAGGATGTATGATCTACTGGGCAAAGTTGCAAAGGCTCTGCATAGGCTTACTTCTCAAACAGATATACAGCAGGGGTTTGCTGGAGCTCAGGAACCGAGTTCTGTTCCGATTTCCTTTATTTCCTCCTCCCCCAAAAAAGGAACCAGAAAGTGTACTTTCCCTCAGAAAGACAACACTCCATTTTCTGATATGCCAGAGCTTGTAAAAGGTATTTTTCTAGTTGGCAGGGGCAAAGAAGAAGGTGTCAAAATCCAAAAGTAGCATACGGAGATAGAAACTTCTATTAAAAAGTCATGTTCATCTTTTCCCCCTCCCCCAAATCTCCTTTAAAAAAAGCAAGAGAAGACTACACTGAGAAAAAAAATGTGTGCTGCAAAGTCAAATACAGAAGTTACAGATCACTGAAATTAAATCAGGCTGTGAAACATAAGTCAGGCTCTTCACCACTTCTGTCTTCAATATCAGTTCTTCAGACTCCTTTAAGAGTACAAGTGATACTTCTCCCTCATTCCATGTGCAGAGCACACGATCAGTCTAATTTTAGCATTTAGCACTTGCTTTAACTCTGCTCCTGAATATTATTTCAACAAAGAATTTTGAATATAAAAGGGTGAGCCATTAAACCAATTCTGCCTACTTGCATAAGTACCAACTTATTTTACCACATAGAATTAAGAGGTTTTGAAACTTACCCTGATGACATTGTACCTGTTGAAGATTCCACCAGCATTTCCACCATCCCGGTGCTCCCGGATTGTACTTTGCATCTACACAAATGAAGACAATTGAATGTTCAGCACACAAAGCTTGCTAGCAAGGCAAAGTACTCATGCAATATCTCAATATATCACTGGCAACAACAGACAATCTTGACTGAAAATTATTTAAAAGGTGTAAAAAAAAAGCCAACCAAAAAAACAACAAAAACGCAACTCAGTTCTAAACTGAGGTACACCCTTATTTCTCAGGCACCCAATGTACTATGCTGGTCCACAATAGAGAAGTTGCATGATGCAATTACCCAATCTTGCAATAAGAATCTACATCGGAAAAAGGAGAATAGTGGCACTTGCTATCAAAAGTATACACAACTAGAAAACCTGCATTAGATTAGAAAAAACTATCTTTCAAAATGGATATACAAAAAGAGCATTTTTCAAGTAATAACAAATGTGGTTTTAATTAGTACAGTTTGTATTTCTTAGTGATATGAAAATGCCTGCAATACTGAGCATTTAGACTTTTAAAAAGATTGCAAACAGTTTTGTGCTACAGTGTAGGAACACTACACAAATGGCAAATGCGCAGTAAAATGGAGTTTCTTCCAAACACAACTGTTCAGAAAGTCTCTCTTCTGTTATGATTTTTCTTTCAAAATGGTATCTGCTTGTAGTTTACTTAAATAAAAGAGCATGTGTGTGTGGGAGGCAAAATTACAGTCAACTCTCAATTATCCAAGAGCTGTTTATCTGGGTTACAGATTAACTAAGCCACTGAGACAAGAGAAAACAAGCTGGTTCACATGCAGAAACAGCCTGAGCACAGAGAATGTCTACAGACTTGCAAGGCCTTGATCCCTTGGTCTTCACTCATGGTATTTGATTTTCACAGGTCCACCTATCTCCAGAAAACTGTGGAAACCCTTGCTATGAGATGACATCCAAAACACAACAACAAAATGCAAAATTGGGATACTACTAAGTGAGCAAACAGACCACTTATTAAAAAAAAATTGGCTGGACACAGCACAATAATTTCCATCATTACTCTATATAAAAAGACAAATGAAGAGCCCTAAACTTCATGTCAGATGTATGTAATTCATATACCAAAGCATATGTTAAAACTTTCAACATGCGTTGCATGCTTTAGCTCTGAGGGTTTAAGTGAAAAGAGGAATACGCTGCCACTGGAGCATTAAGAAAGGTACTTGCAATACCTCCTCTTCTACAGACTGATACTCCTTATCGTCAGGGGCAAGGTCAAGGAGAATGGTCCCCTGACTCACACAGTGGAAAGTCAAATAAGGATTGGTGCCTGCAAAGAGAAGGAATTAAAGGAATAAAAATCAACAGGAGAAAACAATACCAGCTCTATTTGTATCCAGCATCACCATTATTCTTCTTAAATAACCCCAGTATAGCAGGAAATGGAAAATAAACACAAGACAGAAGCACAACCTTGAAAAGATAAAGTGCTTTCGTTAGCAGCAGAGGCTTTAAAAGTGAGAAGGAAAATGCATGTGGGACATAATTGCATTTTATTGTTTCCGCTTTCAAGGGAAGCATCTGAGAAGTGTGGGGCAGCAAAAAAACTCCATCAGATCCACACTTCAGGATACAACTGGCCTGTGGGTAGGTATGCAGGGCAAATCAATGCAAAAGCTCCTGCCTGGGTGAAACAGAGTCCCTGGAAATGGGCACAGCCCCCACGGCTGCCTCAGGGGTGTCCAATCTCTGGAAAGGCAAGTGATCACTCGGTCCTGTATCTTCTCAATATATTCTTGACCCGTCAAAACCCACCCAGCCACCAGGTCTGCCAGCAAGTACACTTTCCTGACATCTGGATTCTTTCAAATCCTGGTCACAATGCCTACGTTTACAGAAGGTGACTTCTGGGAGCCTGTTCTACGTTACGCTTAGACTAACCAGTAAAAATGTCATATTTACCTTGCTGCCCTCCTAGAAGTCTCTCCACACCTTTTATTAATTTGTGGCGGTGTCCATATGCATTGATTCCAATTTCTTTAAGCTCCTCATGCCCCATGTCTGCCAACACATCCAGGGTTATCTGGAAAGGTGAAAGACCACAAAAATCACTTGCCAAACCTGGACTGATTCCCAAGGCTGAAGACCCATCAGTTCAGAAAATGGAATGTATTCATGGTGCAACCAAGAGAGTATATTTTATGTTTTGCTGCACTTCTAATTGCTGCCACCTTCTGGCAAGCCTCTCCCTATCACAGGACCATATCCAGCTGAAGCTGTGCAAAACTTTTACTTCTCCTACAGCAATGAACAAGAGCTGGTTCTCACAGGAGGTTCTCAAAAACATTTTTACTCATATTGAAGGAGGATGCATGGAAATTCTGGGACAAATCCGGGAATATTTTTGAAGCAAAGTTTCACATTATTGTGCAATTCATTATTTTCACTAAACAAACAGAAATGAATATTCAGTAAGCTTACTAAAATGTTAAGTGTGTTTCACATCAACATTATTATGGCGTGTGCTATTACTGTGTGCATATACCCATGTGTGCACTTGCATGTGTATCAAACCAGTGGGTCAGCTATGCCAAGTCATGCTCAACGGTTCCACTATTTTTGGTAATAATTAACATTGCGAGGACACATACGACTACTCATTTGGTTGCAATATATGAATACATCTACAATCACCTGATTAGGCTTTAAATTTCAAGGTCACGGAGGTTATTGGTAGAAGCAGAAAGGTAATAAAACATGATGCCAAGTAAAACATTTTTTTTAAAGAACAGGAGATAAAGGCTAAATAAAGTACACATTTCTATCACTATAAGGCAATTGTGCACTGAGGTGATTCTGTGAAAAAACAGAAAGATTTCATCTGTAGCAGACAACTACATAGAATCTACTTCCAAATTTACACATTAAACCAGAATGGGAAGCTCAGCAAATAATGGGAAACCATACAACTTGATTCAAAAGAAGCTGTATTGTTAGCATAACTGGACTTGCAGGTATGAACGCTGTCCACTACAAACCGAATGTAATTAATTCAAAAGGAAGCAACTCAAGCAAGGAATTAATAGCTACATGAACACCTGTCCAACTGAGCAGCAAACCACCCTACTGGGATTGCTGTGGAAAAGCCACTGAAGACATATATCACATACAGCGGAACATCAAAAAAAACAACAGAAGAAATCCAGGTATTAGAGAGCATCAGGAGGAGGCTAAAAAAAAAAAATAGTGAAAAAGTGCACATGAAGGTACTGCAGTGCTTGGGAAAAGCAGCTTAGAACAATAAGCTAAAGGAAGATGAGCTTATTTTCCCTAGAAAGAAACTTCCAAGAGGAGCTAAACAGTTTCAAAATGATGAATGAATATAGCGAATCTGATTTGCATTATTAATTATTATTAGCAGGGGAAGATCTTAAAAACAGGTTAGAAGTTAAGGAAGCGAAAGCAGAACAAAACCAGCATGGTAACAGGAAGGTATTAAAAAATAATAAAAAAGAAATGTGAGTAGACTATAGGATGGTTTGCTTCTTAACAGAAGCAGTTCCAAATTAAAGAAAAGAGCTTACGCCTCATGTATGAAGAATGGAAAAAAGATTATACGGCATTTTAACTTTGGGGAGATACCTCCTGTAAGGTTTCATGGAAATGGAACTTTTTCTGTAAGCAATACATTACATTTCAAACATTTGTTTCCTGACCCCTCATAAAAGATTAGCAGCAGAGGCCTGCGGAAAAAATAACTGTCAAATACAGTCTCTTGCACTCGTACCTTTCACTTCCACTGATGTGCCCACCTCACTCATGTGAACAAATAATCTATTCAACTGTAACATGTTAAATTTAAGAAACAGTACTTAAAAAGAGTCTACAAATACAGTAGAGGTACTTCTACTCTAAAAAGTAATGTAAGCTTGAGAAACGGTTACATTAGTTGCATTCTTTTCATATACTATGAATTATTGATAAATCCACAGGTGTTTTTCCCCATCTTTCAATTCCATTTGAAACCTGTTAGCCCTGCAAAACCCAGTTAATGCTATAGTCCTCACCTATTAGGAAATGTAATTTCTGCATTCTCTATAGTGTGACTATGAACTAGTAAACTATATTTTTATTTCAGCTTATAGTCAAACTGGAGGGTTTCCTACATCTAACCAAAGTGTCACGTGCAGCACTATAGGTGGCGAAAGGCTTGTTGGATATCAAGACTGCTGAAGGACAAGTGCAGGTGACATTCCAACCTAACTTTGTTATAGCCATCATGTTGAGAGTTCACAAGGTCCAATGTAGCACTCGGAATACAAGTCAAATTGGCAGTCCTCATGTATGTATAAGAAAGTGAAAGACACTAGGTATCTGAATCAAACAGCAGAAGAGATTTACACAGGTTTCTCAACTTCACCATAAAGTATCTGGCGACTCATTTGCAGTTTTCTTGGACATACTTGTTCTTCGTTAGATGAAGTTGGTTTTTTTTTGTTTCCCTCTTTCTATTAGAGAATTAAAATGTCACTCAAATTTATTAGTCTATCTTTTAAACATACAGAGATGAGGCTTGCCCCTTACCTGTTCTGTCTCAAAGATGTCCCGAAGGTGTTCAAGACCCAGGCTTTTTAGGAACTGGGTTATGTTCATGTCAAGACCAGAAACTATAAGAGAAGAAACAAGTCATTACATCCTATGCCTCTGCATTTAAAACAAAACAAAAAACCCCCACCAAACAACTTAAAAAAATAAATCAAGCAATACCACTGATTCTCTTAAAATTCCAAACTCTGATCCTTTTTACAATCAATTTGTCTATAATAAACAATCCACTTCCACTGTGTGAAAGCTTAGTGCAAAGCTCATCACTGTTCCCTCCTCAGAAACAACTATTAAAAAGCACAAACAATCTGTGGCAAATACAGGCTCATATTGCAAAGAGAAGTAAAGGAAGGGTGGATGTATTTTTGCTATGTAATCACCTAGATGCTGACATAAAGCATGCATTCCAGATACTAATCAAAGGGTTTAAAAAAGCCTTAGCAAAATCCCCCAGCCATCACAATCATAATTCCTTCATGAAGATAATTCTCATTGGATTTTCTTGTTGTATAAAATTGTATAAAATCGTATAAAATCAACAACAAACACCTGGGCACCAAAGGCAGATCTGCCTTTGTAGTCAGACCTAATCACTAATTGCAGATACAGATGAACAGCCAATAATGCTCCTAGCAGAGCACATGAAAACAGAGCAAATATCATATACTTTAAAATGCAGGTAACAGTTCAAGCCGTACAATGTTTTCTGGCTAGTCAGAAATGCTTTTCAGATAAAGCAAGGCCTATTGTGATACTAAGCTACTGTACTTCTGGCAACGTAAACTTGTCCAGCAGCAAATGCACCTTCTCCTTCCTTCCTTTCAGTTCCTGCTGCTCCATCACCAGTATTTGATGCCCCTCCTACGGCTAGTTCTGCCAGTGGCCCAGTGAGGTTATCTATACTGCTAGCAGCAGAGAGGCAGGACGGCGTGGATGCTGGTGAGATCAGGGAGGCACTAACAACAGTAGCTTGAGGCTTAAAGCATGTAGGCAGAGCTTCTGGAGGCATCGCATCTATCAGCAAAGCTCGGATATCATCAGCCTGGAAAACAGAAAGAACATTCAACATGAGGTTCTATTATTACAAGTCACTGATCTCTGGAAAGAATTTTTCTTTGAATTTGTTTTAATTGATTTCTCTGTTCCCCCATTAAAAAAAGAAAACTGCCAACTTTTGTAATATGGGAATTCATGGTTGCAAGAACATTCTGATTCACTGCTCAGACATAGGTGAATCGGGTTTTCCCCATTTCTAAAGGTATGTAAGAAAGTACGCCTAATTTCCTTTCTGGCAGAATGACTTTAAGTGTTAAAGCCAGGAAGAACAATGCAGCAACTTTATCTGAAATCCTAGGCCAGGCAATGTCACCTCATAATTTCTCTGTCAGGCTCAACTTCTGGTGAAGTATTTTGCACTGGATCAAGGTTTCAATAGAAAGACTACCACTGCCTTTGCTATAATCACATTTTATGGTGTTATATAGAAAAAAAAATGTCAGGAGCTACAGGAGAAGTATGAACTTAGCTAACAATTGGATTTAGCCTTTGTTGACTAAATTAAGCAGGACCCTCATCTTCAAGAACTTCCTTCTTGCATGTTCTTGTAGAACATGATTAAGACATCCTTATTTTTCCCCAGAGAAATCAAATAGTTTTCATATCCCTCATGACAAAGCAAGTTTTCTAGAGCTCAGATTTATTCTGGAGGATATTTCTTGAACTCTCCATAAATCAAGCAACGGCCTTAACAGGTACTCGCACTATAACCAGACACAGCATCCAATGTGGTTGCGTTATCTATTCCATCAAAACTGGGACACACATGTTCAGGTAACCTTATTAGGCTTTTTTACCAGCCACCACTGCTACCACTAACAAGAAAGTTTCCAGATGCCAGTTTTAGAAAAAGCCACCTGCAAATCTTTGAATGTTGTTTTGGAGTTAGACAAGGCCCATCTGATTTTCCTCCTCTGTTCAAAGAAATAATCACCAACAGTACACAGATTGACCATCACTGGGGACACTTCAGAGAGGTTTATTTCTGGCGATGAGGAGATTGATCCCAGGAGTGAATCCTTAAGCAGAACCAAACCTTAAATCACAAGCCATGTTAAGATCTCAGCTACAGGAAAAAGCCTGGGCCTACAGGTAAAAAGTCACAGGCAGGCACCCTGGAGACGCTCATCTCCCTCCACCTCAGCACAGTGAAAGCTGAGGACTGCTGATGCCATGGAGCCATAGAAAGCCATTTAATATGCAGAGCAAATCCTCCAGAGCAGCATGTGGCTGGCATATAACATGAGCTTACTGTTGCCAGGTCTAGTGGTGTCTGACCCTCTTGATTCTTCATGGTTGGATCAGCTCCATGAGCTAACAGCAGAGCGCAAAGCTGTGTCCTTCCTTTTTGTGCAGCTTCGTGCAATGGTGTGAACGCCCATTTATCTGTTGCATTTACGCATGTATTGTATTTGATCAACAGCGCTGCTATATCCACATGCTGGAAAACACAAGAACATCTTAATCAACATGACACTAGTAAAACACTTATTTCCTCTTTCATGCTGGAGGTAATGGGGCTTAGAGAGACCCCTGTAATTTCTCTTTCCTTTAACTCACTTCTCTGCCTCCTGTGTCTGTGTAGCAGTGTACCTCTTCAGGTACCACTTTATACCGCAGCTCCACGGTCATCTGCATCTGTGCACAACCAGATCATCCACCAGCACATGTATAACTGGGATCAGGCACAGAATTATATTTCTGCCAAATCACCCCAACTACACATTGCATGAACTTTGTGTCAGCTGCTGGAGCAGGCATAATACTTGATGCAGCATAAAACTGGTAAGAGTTAACTGTCAAAATATTTGTAGACAAATTTGAATTGGCAACACAAATTTATAGGGCTGCAACATTTGTGATATGATACTGGAAGCTCTAAAGATCAATGTGTTGTACTGCTGAGCCACCACTTAAATGTCTGTACACAGAAGTCTTCGTCATACTTTATTTCTTTCTTGCAAGACTTTGAACCCATCCGTGGCAGCACAAATTTGTTCTTTCTCCAATCATATTTTGAGAGAACTGTAATTGATAAAACACATTATGAGTGTCATAAAGGACAACTGTTTTACATGGGCTATAAAACTAATGATCTTATAACCCCATGCTTCCATCAATATCCCATCTTTGAAGCCTCCCAAGTTAAAACAGAACAGAAAACTGGCAAATAAAATTTTTGGCTGCCTCTGACCAGCAAAATTACTTGTGCCATACAGCTAAGAAATAAAAAAGCAGGTAGTCAAAATGAGTAGGTAGGAGCGTGAAACACTGAAATTGTAAACAGTAGTACAGAGATTTGCCAACAGATTTCATTTTTCCTCTCAAGGGCAATTAAGTGACTCTCAGCAGCTCTCACAAAAGGGCTTGTTCTCTGAATAAGCATGGTTTGAAAAGACTGCCGACCTATTTTTCCTCTCTACCAAACTTTTAAAGCAACTGCTGTTCCTGTGACTTTTCTGCCACTTGAAACCCTACTGCGGGACATGCAGCATGAAGTGCTAGGTGGGAGAACTGAAGATACTTTGTGAGGAAAAGGCTGAGCCTGTGAAACCTGCCAGCTATGAACTTGTGAAACTAGTACTCATCTCTTCTCTACCTCCCATCACAGAGATCTGAATGGGCTGATGACAGCTCAGAGAGAAGAGCGGGCCGCCACAGGAAAGGTATACAGCAACTCTTAACTAAATAAGCTGATGGAAAAAGCACCAAACTCTTGCCTCGTTAACTTTTCCTAGAGAAAGTAAGGCAACCAGATCAGATTGGCATTATGATTTTTAGAAGTGATAATCGGCTTGAACCAATCATTTGGTTCAAACCAAACATTTCCCCATGCCAGTAAGGAATGTTTTGCCTTCACGTAAAATGTGTGTTTTGGTTTCCCACGCTTGAAAAGAAAGAACACAATCTTTGCAACAGAAGAAACCTCTAGATCTAAGCAACGTCCTGGAAATTTAATGCTTATGGCAGGTGCTGATGAATGATATTGCTTGGTATTAGGACCCAGTATCATAAAAGAATTCTGTGTTGCATTTTTAAACCTTCAGCAGGATTTAGAGCTTTTTGCTCTTTAAGACACTGGGATCGCAGACTGACGTAAAGAACCAATGCAAATGATGCAGGCTGAGCTTCATTGATACACTCTCCTTAAAAACAAGGTGAACACTGTACTTTTTATTTCATTTCGCTCTGAAACAAAAGCAATTGCGGTTCTATTACGATCATCTCTCCCAGATTTTACTCTTTTTGTGCCAGGGCTAGGTAGTAACAGACAAAGCATATCATGAGACCATCAAAAACACTATTCTTGAGATTCATGTCCTCTGTCTGACTGTAAGCACACTGCTAGGAGCTTCTCAGGCACTGTCACTGTGCAATTATTTGCAAGAGATTTCTTTCTCACCTCATCCACAATTAACAGCTGCTTATAAGCAACCTATCAGGCATCTGTGCAACTGGTATGCACACAGATGCTTCCTCCTGTATGGAGGAAGGAAGGCCTGCCTCATCCAAAATGGTTTGAATCAGCCACTGCACCCTCAACTACAGTAGACACCCATACTACAAACTCAGTAGCCTTTCAATGCTTTAGCAACAGCTCCCCACCAGAGACCAGCTGTAACAGACCTCCACTTCCCTGTCGTCACCTAGACACAATCCCCTGGTATTTGTTCTCTGCATTCCATCCAAGTCTTTCAGCAACAACTTGAGGTCTTTTCTGTTTCAACAGTCAACCCAAATTTAACACTGCTCGATGCTGTGCATCTGCTTGCCTGCATAAAAGCTATGTTCTAGTGATCTTTCCAAACTACAGCTTTTAACTGCTATAGCACACCTGAATCTGTGTCTTATTTAGATCTGTAGGACTGCTAACAGGACTCTCAACAGCAACTTAGCCCAACTAGTATTTCATGCCATCAAAACCTGAACTATGTTCACAGCAAGACAGCTGCAAAATAACTGGGTTTGGATACGACTTTAAGGAGTTCCTTGTTGGTCTACTAATGGCAAGAATGCCTGCACCTACCCCATAGGATGCTGCGTTGTGTAGGGGGATTAATCCTCCTTTGTCCTGGGCATTAACATCAGCACCATGCTCAAGAAGATATTCAGCTACTTCCAAATTGTTGTAACCAGCTGTAGAAAAGGCACAAGAAAAGAAATCGGGTATTAGGAGAGCTAAACTAAAGAAAAATTATTAGACAGAAAAGCTAGAGCAATTTTTCAACTGCAGAAGCTCCCCTTTCCTAGTAACTGTATTACCTCCTGAAATACAGCTGTCATAGTTAACAACTCTCTGTACAGGACAATCCTCTGTGAAACTCTTACTATACCAATCCTGGTTTTGGTGATTAACTTCTGCAGCCCCATCATAAATATACAAGGCTTCAAAACCTGGTGAGTCACCCACCTGCAAGATGTAGCGGTGTTGAATTTCTTCCCTGGGTGTCTCTGCAATTGATATTTTCTTGAGTACATAGCTTCTGCACTCGTGCGAGGCACCCCTTCTTGGCAGCATCTAGCAAGGCAGCATCTCCTCGCAGTAAGTCCTGGATATCTGTGTCTCCTTCTTTCACCAAATCTAGAGGAGTGTTCCCATCTCGATTCTTTTTTGTTGGATCAGCCCCATGCTGCAAAGAGTGAAGTGAAATGCTATACTGTCACAACCATGAGCAGGGCAGTGCACATAAGCATGTCACTATTTTGCGGCAGAACATAGGGGGTGGGGGATTTTGCCGACCTGCCATCATGAAGTAACAACTGTATAGATTAGTAGTCACATGAGAGTAAATCCAGGAGGATGAGGCCTAAAGCACTAGTCTGCAACACAGCTGTGCAAATCTCAACTCCACAGGCAAGAATGGCAGCTTTCTGCGAGAGCTGCCACTGCTCTACTTGCAACTGAAGTAGGTTCAGGAGCATATCCTGCATATAGCTATAACCCTACTGTCACAGCAGGTGCTAAAGAAAAGCCAACTGCAAATACCTTGCTGGCCAATCCCTCCCTTCTCCTGCAAACTGGCTGGCAGAGGTGTTTCCTCAGCACACCTTTCTGAGCTAGTGAAGCAGGCCCTGGGTTTCACTAAATGCCACACTGCTGTTGAAAGGCTCTTGTTTCAGAAGGGAACTAGAAAAATACTCATTCCTACACTTTACAGTAGATAGCGGCACCATCTTAAGCAGTTTACAGGTCCTGGAAAGCAGTGAAGAAAACATTTTGGTGGGAATGTGCATTTGGATGACTTCTGGAGTATATCTGTGCTGGTAAAACATGCAGATCAGCCAGTGATAAGAACACAGTACTGGAGCACGGGACGAGGAGGGGAACATATATCTGCATACAGCATATGGCATGAGTCATGTCCACATACAATTTTGTGGGAGGACAGCTCCTTCCCTGTTCACTCTCAGCAGCAGTAGGAAAAAACAAAGAGAGATAAAGCAGAGTCAGCTGCTGGCACTACAGTTCTCTGGCTGGCCCCTCCAGAATAATCAGACACAGCGGTCCAACCCCTGCCAGCAAGTCTACCCTGCCATTTCTCACTAGCAATGCCAGCAAAGCTGTGTTAGTGAGAGCCACAGGGAACGAGCTGGGGATGGGGAGAGCAGAAGGAATTAACTGCTTTGGTATTCGGAAGCAGTACAGCAACGCTCAGGGTGTAAAGAGTAAACAGCAAGGGACAGAAAAGGACAGAGTATTGATTACACAGAACCAGTTCCACACCTGCGATGCTTTTGGGAAGAGAGGGTTCTTTGCACAAAGCCTTTTAAACTGGAATGACTTCTCCAAGATACAACTTTAGATCCCTTAATTTAAAACTCATCAAAATTGGAACTATTCAAATACTCTCCAGAATAAATATCTAAATGAAGAGGCAGTGTCTTCTGAGACCCCTTCAAAGGCACAGAAACAAATGAAGGTGGCAATTTTAAAGAAAGGTGATGAAAAAGAAAGTCTCTACAAAACGCCTGTACATTTTTGTTTCCTTCTTCAAGCAGACCAGGACAGAAAGAGCGCAAGTCAGGAGTCAAACTCAACATCCACAGCTCAGCAGAACTGACAGCACTGCCAGCTGGCATAAGAGACACAGCAGGAGAAGCCCTGAGCAAACTGCAGCGTAAGCACATATCCACGGACACCCAGCGCCTTTACAAAACTGTGCCACCTTAAGGGCATATTTAGCTCTTGTGCAAGAGTGATTTCAAAAAGAAAGATTTAAGCACTTTTCTATTTCCTGTCATACATCCATTCAGGATCCTTTCAACACAAAAAATGGCTACATTCCCAGTGGAATGATCAGAAAACTCCAGAGACCTCTGGTGTCTATAAAGTAACGCTGTGCTTGAGAGATTACGAGTGCTCCTTCAGCTAACATCTGTATTCAGGCATTACCACCAGGGCCATCATCGTGTCTACTCCACAGACATCTCTGAGTATCTTCTGGTTTCTACTGCAGATGTGTTTCAAACTGATGTGCTACCCCCTCTGAATGCTTTTTTGGTAATCAAGTGAAATAATTGATGAGATAGAGGCAGATAGCAGGGCTTTTCAGCAGCAAATGAAAAGAGAAGTGGACAGGAAAAAGTGTCATCATTTTAAGACTATCCATATTCTGACTTACTCCTATTTTAAATGCTGTGCTTCAGAGGGACATGAAGTAGGCAAGGCTAAAACAGGAAATAGGATTGGCAAGAAATTCTACTCTAGCACCCTCTTTTACCCTCCCACGGCACAATATGACCTTATGTCAAAGTCTCTCAAAACTCATGTTTCTCACTGGAAACATGTTGGCATTACCTCATGCTTTTTACGGGTTCTTCCACTAATTATAATGAATATTTATTCCACACTATATTAATATGCATTTCCTCCAGGATCTTGATAAATTATACATTAATGTAACAGTTCTAAATTTCTCACATGCCAGACACCATTTAGGACGCACCCTCAGTTATTGTTCTGTAACACATTCTTGAGTAAGTACTTACAAAGGTTTACTTAACTGCAGTAACTGTTCCAGAAAGGGATGAATAGGATAAGGTGGGGTTTTTGTATTTTTACACAAATTCAGCTGCTTTTTCCAGTTTGAGAGTCTTGTCCTACTTGGCTAATAGTATTAATATACGTACTGGAAAAAGTAACTGTACTGGTGATTCTTTGTAAGTGAACTGACATTATACAAGAAACCATCTGACAATTGTAATATGAAAATAGATTCAAAGACACCATAAAGAACTCACTGAATGCAATTAACTTTGCATTAATTAATTAATCTTCAGCAAAAATAAACATATACACATTTAAAGACACATCTGAGAACTCCAGCACATACTTTTAAAAGCAGCTTGCAGATTTCATATTTTCCTTTTGCTGCTGCTTCATGTAGAGGAGTGAATTTCCACAGGTCTGCCACGTTGACAGAAGCACCATGCCTCACTAAGAGTTCAGCCACTTCATAGTGTCCATAAGAACAGGCATTGTGCAGGGGTACTAAGCCACTAATCAAAGAGAAAGTATTAATAGCTACAGAAAATAAAATAATCCAAAGTTCCAGTACATAAGTTCCACCAGACATTATTGGTATCTTTCAGTCTTTCTGAAATTTTCATAGCTTAAGTTCCCTGCGATTAAAACATCAATTAAAACTTCATTATCATCCTTCAGTTCTCAAGACTAATAAATACTTAGTAAGCACCGATGTTACTACTTGCATAAGCAAGTAACCTCAATGCTGTTAACAACAGCCAAAAACTAAATTGCAAGAATCACTGGTGTTCTGACTTTGAATATTTGAGTGTAAGTTTCAGAAAAGTTATAACACTATACAATGGGTCTGAAGTACAGTTATTAGTAAGCACTGCTGGATACAGAAAGATACCCAAACATTTCTTTCAGGGAGAGCCTGAAAATTCAGTATTGGAAATGTTTTAGCATTGGAAAAGAATTATCCCCCACCCGAACTAATACACTGGAGTGAAAGATCAAACATAATCATGCTACTCTACATGATTGCTTTGCAAATAATGCAAAAACCTGTAAACGGTCCATATCATTTA
Source organism: Morus bassanus (assembly GCA_031468815.1). Taxonomy (NCBI): domain Eukaryota; kingdom Metazoa; phylum Chordata; class Aves; order Suliformes; family Sulidae; genus Morus; species Morus bassanus. Next base: position 34,880,889 of record CM062570.1, read on the forward strand.
ACTGAATATTAACTGAATAAATAACTAAATAATAAGAGCTAACTAACAGAGTTAGAAAAATGACCAGAGATATCCCCGGTATATTACCCCAAGCAATTCAAAACTAATTTTAGATCACCTGAAATAACTTAAAGGCTGCTTTTAAGCACAACAAAGTCTCCAAAATGGGCAAAAGGGGGAAGACAAGGATCATGTATTACAGTGCCAGATACGTACTTGACAATGGCTTTGCCAGAAAGCAAAGTATGTTTTAAAGGTCTATAAATCTCCCTACAGTGATGTCAGGAACAATGCAGAACAAGAAGAGAGAGAATAATTTTCAAGAGAAAAACCTGATGGTTACTGACATCTGAAGCAAAATAAACAGAGGGGATTAGAAGTCTCACACTAACAGAAAACAGCGGAGCATATCATGAAATTAAATATACCCTTTATCTTTGGCATGCACATCTGCCCCATGGTGCAACAGATACTCCACCACTGATACACGGTTATATCCTGCAGCAAAGTGCAGTGGCGTTGAATGACGGCCTTCCAAATCTCTACAATTCACATTCTGAGGGCTGCAAAGTTGCTGCAATGACAAAAGAAGAAACCAAAGTCTAGTACAGAACTAAAACAAAAAACCTCACAACACAAACAGTAAAACAAACAAACAAAAAAACCCCAAAAACCACACACCAAAAGAAAACCCAAACTACCAAACTACCACCCCCAAACAACCCAACACAAAATTTGATCCATTTATTATATAGAAATTTTTAGAAGTTAGGTTTCAGGGAATTTCCTTCCACTCAGGCTAAGTTAAAAAAAATAGCTGCTCTAAATTTACGGCTGAAAGTATTTCTATAACAAACAAGACTTAAATGATGGAAGCAGTATGAAGACATTCCTAATATATTAGAAAGGGTGAGCCTCTAAATCATCAAGCACCAGTTCAAGGCCACGTAACTTTCTCCAGGTATGTTACCATTTTCAGCTTATGTTGTCTTCAGAAATCTAGAAATAGTGAGCTTGGCAGTCAAAGGAGCTGCTGGTGCACCAAACTGCTGCTGTTTGAATATTAATATGTATCATGTTGAAATTCAAGGTGAGAATGCATGCAGAACAGTCTATCTGCAGGCTGTTTTGCCCACAGACCAAGTACGAAAGACAAGATCAAACCTTCCTGTGATGCTGGGATTCCATGGCCTGACCCTTCACCTTCAGATTAAGGATGGCTTAAAATGTGACGTCTGCTACCTGTTAACAATTTTGTTTGCTTGCCTTCTGATTGAATCATGCACCTGAGGCTTGTTTCTACTATACTGTGATTCTGAGGATCACAGGGTCCACTTCAAAGAATAACGGCTGCACCTGCAACATCGCAGCTGAGTCCATTGAAGACATGGCTGTGTGAAGGACTGGGAGAATGAACAACCAAAAACTCAAGAGAAACACCTCAGCACATCTCAATGCACTACTTTCTAGAAAAAAAATGAAGATAATTGCCTTCCCATTTTTTATGATTTACCATCCACTGGGCACTACTTCCACAGCTCTTGTAGCAGAGGCTTCCACAAGCCTTGCACAGGAATACAAAGTGGAAAATTAGCATGAATTGCTCAAACCTACCTTCACAGTTTCCAAGTCTCCAGCTTTGGATGCTTCTAACAACCGATAATCCACATCCGATGTGCGCACAGGTGTACTTTCTACACAGGGAAAAAGATGTTTTAGGATTACTTAGGTTAAGTTATATTAACTTGTGCTCAACATATTTTCCAATATGTTCAAGTTCATGTTGCCTAAACAGCTCAATAAGGAGCCTTAGTTTCAGTGTAAACCAATCAGATTTAGACTCTAGAGCTGATATTATTCTGCCAAATGGAATTTCAATGCTCTGCTAATCCTATGTATGGTAAAAATGACCATTTCTGCATTTAAGAAATCTTCACGCTCACTGGGACAGAGTCAAAGTTTTGCTGAAGATCAAAAGCATCTTTCTCAACAATTTCAGCAAACTGCATGAGGCACCAGTGCACAGCCAGGGTTAAACGCGCTCAATTCAGCAGGTAAATCACAGCCTTTGCACTCTACACTTGTGATAAGTCTCATACTACAAAGCAGTGACAAGGGGATGGGATTTCCAAGATGGCCCTGGCCACACAGGTGACCAGATGTTTTATGACGCTCCAGTTGTTTACTGCACTTCATAGTAACAATGAGATCTGTCCCTTGTTATAAACATGGTGTCATTAAAAATAGAATCAGAAGAATGACAGTGATTAAAAGGAGACCTTTAGAGAGATTCCTTTTTTCCTCTTTAAATGATTAAGACAATGACAGGTTTTTGCCTCAAAACTCTTATTTACCTCACTACTCATTAGAAATATGGCTGTGAGAAAGCAAGCATGCACTGAGGGAAGAGGAGGAAGTGGCTGGAAAAGAGCAATGGATTAGCTGTCCCTAGAGCTCTCCAGTGTTGCTTAAAAAGGAGCTGAAAAGGCAATCTTGATCGTTTTTAATAGAAACTGCTTTCTACTGTAGAAGCCGCTCCTCTCAAGCTCAAGGATTTACGGAATAGAAGTTTTGGCAGCATGTTGCCTGATCAGCAACAGAAATGACTGCCTAGTGCAAAACAAACTGGGCAAGGTGAACTTGGGGTTGCAATCCTCTGTAAGAATGTGGTAAGAAAGTTGGAGTACTGTAACAGGCTAAACTCATTCTAGATGGGCACGCAACTCCATCAAAAATACTTAAAAGACTTCTTTAAATGTACAGAACTGGTACTGTGTCCCAGGAGGACATGGCTGTGCAGAGAGGTTGTCAGAAGGTACTTCTTACAGACCAACACAGTCTCTGCAGAATCCAGCCAATTCCTGACTTTGCAATGTCATCTGTGACTATATCACAGGAGTGGAAAATGGGTAGAAAGGGATATTTGTTTTCTTAACTAGCTCTCCTTACAGAAGGACACCAACTTATCTATTCACTCTGAGGTAGTATATCCTATTGCAGCCTTATTTTCTCTTCTTGATCAGGGTTTTGTGACCTTTTGCTACCTCTTTGCCTTCATATCACTGCAGGAAGAGGAAGAAGTAGTGAGAAGCAACTCCTACAAGCTCATCTGTCAGGTGAAGAAATGCTCTCAGTTGAAGGAAAGGCTGAGAAAGCTCAGGGAAGAGGGATAGTGGCACCTTTAATACAGCCAAAGTTGCCAACTCCATTCCTTGAGTCTACCTCGTTCCTCTGGAGTAGTTCCACTAGCAAGCAGTTGGACTCAATGATCTATCTTAAAGGTCTTTCCCAAGTGATTCTATGATTTTAAGTGATTCAAACACATGCTGCAAGAGAAGGATGGCAGCAGGGGTTTGACACAAATGTTAGTGACTGTGGGCAGAGCACAGCATGCATCAAACTCCTGTTGTTGGAGCAGGTTAAGATTTCAGCTCACACCTTCATCTTAAGTTATTCGCCTTCCCTTGCTCTCCCCAACAGCACCACCACCTCAGCGTCCTGAGGCAGGGAGAGAATAGGTGAGGCTAAGCCCCATACTGGATCCAAAGCTCCACTCCTTAGCAATTCTTTATCTCTTCACTGGACTCCTGTCCAAGATAGCCAAGACCCTCACTTTGGTGAGTGTAAAAAAGGAAATCAACCAGAAACACAATCTAATTACTACAGGAAGGGGAAATTTCAATTCCACTGGATTAGAACTTGAGTACCAGAAGGCTGCACTGAGCAAAAAACCAAAACAAATCTTACTCTTCAAGAAAAGCAAACCCAGCAGCATTTTCTAATAAGCATTTGAAAAAATTAACAAGCTCACCTTATGAGCTTTCTTACATTACATGGCCGTACTCCTACCGGTTGCAACCAAAATCACAAGCAGCTAGAGTAAAGTGGTATCCACTGGCCACTATGCCATCAGGAAACTGTTTTTCATGGTTGTTATCTCACAGTTGGAAAGTAGCTCAGCAGTCAAGTGTGAGAAAAAAAAATCTGATACCACATGGAAAATATTTTAAGCTGTGAACTCAAAAGTCGGGAACAATCTCCATCAAAACAACTCCAACATTTAAAAAAATATTTCTTCAACCTGATCTTACAAAAATGAACACACAGTAATATTTGGTAAATAATTTCAGCATTAGTTTACTAGCTTTGATATATAGAGAACATAAAGTGTCAACAACCCTACACTACATGCATTTTTTCAGCTTTTGAATCTTTCAGCCTTGAACACCTTCAGGGATGTAAGAGAAAGGCTGCTACCTCTCCAACAAAAAGCAGCACAGTATGACATATGAAATTAGTTTTCCTAGAAAAGGTAAATCAGTGAAAATAATTTTAGTTCAAAATCAAATGAGTGTTTTCAGCATACTTTTTTAAATCGAACTCCTATGCTCTTTAACAGCATGGGGTATGTTTACTTTCTTCTGATTCATAGTTAGCATGCTTCTCTCAATACACATACATACAGTCACGTGCATATTTTAAACAGGTAATGCTACCTGTGTAACCAGCTATATATAACCAGCTACGTCTCAGGAGTGGGTACACTTCAAAACAGTCCTTCCTTGCACTGCTGTAAAACGCCTTTCCCCCTGCTCCTGTTTTAAGGCAACGTTGTTGAAAACACTGAAGGAAATGGAGTTTCTAGCTATCATGGGTCTTCTCATCTATCTGGATATCTGCCTTTCTTTGACTACACCACTGTAAGGTGAGTTACTTGCTCTGTAGTAGCTACTGATGCAATTATTCTTCTCCCTACTTGCAAAAATTCAAATGTGACATGCGTAAGAGGATGCAAACCTTCAAGCTCTTACGTGAAAAATAGTGGCACCCTCTTCAAACATCTATTCACCTTTTTAATACAAGGTATAAACAAATTGTTATCTAAGCAGTATCCAGAGCACTTTCACAATAAAATCTCTCTCTACTGGACAAGCAAGAGATTTGAAGTAAAAGTTTAAATGGTTTAGCAACTATCAGTATTTGTCTGCCATTAACACTCCACTTGTGGATGTTAAAGTATGGAGTACCCAACAGGGTGGCTGATGAGAGGAAAAAGATTTCTCACATATTCAGCAATATTCCAGTTGCCTTGGAACTTATTACCAAAAAAACCCCAAAACTCCCCACATCTGCCTTCCTACAAATCTCCCTGTACAGCAGCATGCTCTAAATCCACAAGATGTTTATTTTCTTCCCGATTTGCACAAAATCACTGAATTGAGCAGGGCTTTTTTTGTTTTGTTGTGTTTTTTTTCTGAAGAGTATCGCGTAGTACATACTGTAGATGCATGCACAAGATGGCAGAAGGGAGGAATGAGAAAACTACTGCAAGTCTCTTGCATTGAAAAAGAAATAAGATCCACAGCTGTAAAGGGAGAAGCTGAAGTTCAAATACACAGGCCTTTATTTTTACCCACCACTTAGAATCTGTTGAACTGCTTCATTTCCCATCTGTGCTGCTGTGAAGCCTTGTAAAGAGATGATGGAGGGATCAGAGCCGTAATTCAGCAAGAGCCGGCAGGTTTGCAAGTGACCTGCTAACGCAGCCCTGTGCAATGCTGTTTGACCAAGCGTGTCCAGTGCATTCATCTGAAAAATCAGCAGCAATATAAAATAAAACATTGTTATAATTAAAAGCCTGCACCTGTCCCAGCCCTTAATAAGAAGAGCAATAACAAAAATTTTCTGGCATACTAATTTATCTATCAATCCCTCTGCATTGCAACTAAACAAAACCACGTGACAAAATAGGTAAACACTCCAACGTAAAGACAATTTACTGCATATGCTTTCCTGCCTTTTAACAATGCAGGTTATTTGTTTGCAAGGCTAACAGACAACACAGGATCCCCAAAACAATAGTGATCAAGCTTATGACAAACTTAATGAAGATCAACCTTGTGCAAGAAAAGCAGAACTCTCACAGAAGAGGAGAAAAGTAAATAATTAACCAAACAATTCAAAGATCTTCCAGCTTTAAGGAAGTCATCCTCAGAAGGGGAATTAATTCAACATTACTCACTACCAAGAATTAAAGCAAAACCAAAGATGTCAGATTAGGAATTCTAAGGAGGGGGCGGGGGGTGGGGTGGGTGAAGAGGTTGGATACAAACAGTCCATTTCCTCCTCACTTTTTGTACTTTTACAGAAATGTAAAGTATAACTAGGTATAATTCTATGCAATACAAGACTGTATAAACAGGCAAAACAGAATATTGCTTTCAAAGAGTATGATATAATGGAAACCTATCTGTCTGTCAAGATCTAACAGAGTATCTAAATAACTAGAAGCATCTCCACAGGTTCACTATCAGAGAAAGGAAGAGAATAATAGAAACCTTTAAAAAGTGGAAAAAACCCTCACAAAAATAACCTTTCAAGAAGATACTTTGTACCTAGCAGCAATTCATGACAAATTTAAATGCAAATGTCCAACAGCTTTTTTACCACTTTATGAAATACAGAACTACTCTATATTCTCTGCAAGCAACTCAGAACCTGTTATCTGTTTCCAAGCCTACAGATTGCAGGCTGTGAACCGCATGCATAATAGACTCTATTACTGTAAAAAACCCACCTTTTTACCTTTTCAAAATCTTTGTGGTGGCAGTGAACAAAGGTTTTGCTTGTTATTTCTCACCTAAAATGCAGCCTGCAAATCCTACTACCTTTGCACAAAAACTAGTGAAAAAACAATTTGGGTAAGACACATATTCTGTAACTAAATTAATTTAACTAGGGGGATAACTGTGTAGAAAATATCTACCACCAGATAGGGTAAAAAAATTAAGTAAAATACCTGCAATACAATATCAAGCCACAGGAAAGAACAAAGAACCACCACATAAATAAAACTGAATGTGATTCAATATTGTCTGAAATTCTTCTATATCCCTGAACAATTCTACCGGCTGGTAAAGCAGGAATTTCTCAGATCACAAACCTCTCTTGCAGGAAGATTTACAGGCGAACAGTTCTGCTTTCTTCTAACCGTGCTCAGCTTATGCCACTCTAATGGGATTTCCCTAAAAGTTTTATTTAAAACAAAACTTACTGCTATCATAAATATTAAGTAGATGCTGAATGTCTCAAGTCCATCGTTTTGTTTAGATGATGATCCTCATCTGTTTCAAGACACCGGATACCTTTTACCACAGATAAGGGCACAGAGAAAAGCAGAAGTCTGGGGCTGTAGAGGTTTAGTGATGGTAAAGGCAGAATGAAATGAGAGTTGTGGATTCTGGAAGTAGCTGATAACACTCCGTTCACCCAAGAAAGAGAATCATAATTAACATCTTCTGTAACACTGAATTCCTCTGTTAAACATTCCTGTACTGAACAAATTGTTGAAGAACAGCAGCAAGGCATTCACACTGCACAACTCAATACTGACTGTGTACCTGGAAAAAATGTTAATATTCATTTGAAAAGAACACTGGCAGAGTCATCAGATCCGTCATCTCACATGTCGTATGCAGTTCTCCTTTCACCTCCAAATAATTATCTTTGCCAACAATCGATACTTGGGGCAGAAGAATGCCAGCCATTTGAAAAAATGCCTGTTTACTTCTGGGACAGAAGGCTGCAGCTGAGAGAGGGATGCACACACCAGATGCTGTTGTCCTTTCCCTCAGGAGCAGAATTAGGCTTTGCAGGCAATTTCATGGGGAGTATGTTCACTTTGAGAGGCAGATCTGCTCTCACCAATCATGCAGCACTTGTCTAAAATCAACCCAAGAATGTACTGCACTAAGGCTGAAGGCAACAGGATTTATTTCCAAATGAAAAAATCAATTTGAGCATTACAAATTGAAATACAAACTGAGATTAAACTCTCATAAAAATCAAACCTGGTAAGACATAAGCCTGCCCAACGTCTGAAAAAAATGCCCTTTCAAATTCAAAGCTAAAGTTTAAACTCTCTTTGACAAAATGTAAAATATCCAAGGTGTACTGCCTTATTTGTGAGCTGAGAAGGCAGATTGTTCTAGCTGCACTAATAAAAAACATGAGAAATATTCAACTGGTCCCCTTTATGAGCAGTTTGAAATTAAAAGGCTGCAGCTCTTAATTACTTTACAGACAAGTTTTCTGCAAGAAGTAAAAAATGACAGATTTGACAGCTTTTATTCCATAGCACACTGGCTCTGGATCTGCTTTCTTCCCCTTTTAGCATGAGAACAGTCACTCCACTGTTCAAACCGCAACATAAAAGCAGAATGCAGTTATCAAATGAAAAGTGTTTTTAAATGAGGCCTTTCATGGAAGGATACCACCCTATACAGTATTTCCCACTGAAGAATTCCTTCTGTTCTTTCCTTTTATCCCTTTAATTTCCTCTTCCCCATCCTGGATATATGCAGTTGAGAAATCAAAATGGTCGTGTATCAGACACTGAAGAGATTTTTCCTCCCTGCACTGCTGCTGTCTCAGAGCAGCGTACACAGCTACAGCAATATGCCCTTGGCTGCCAGGCACTTGTGGCAGCTCAACAGCTGGGACCTGTTCAGGAAACTTTTTTTTGCAAGGCATCATAAGCATATCAGCTTTCTGTTGGTATCAAATGCCCTAAAAATATCCTACTACTCCTTGACACTACAGCAGCACAAAATGCAACAGCTTCCAAGCACTGCAGTTTTCTCTGTGAGATCTTTCTAAAAGATGTACATTCTAAAAATCACACGTGAAACTTGTGCTCTGCCAGCCATTCCAGTATCAGGGTGTCCTTCCCTGCACAATGCAGGCATTCTAACTGCTCTCCTGCTGCATTTATTCTGAAGACAACTTGCAGCATGTCTTGTGTCTTTGTGCATCACTAACAATAAACAAGATGGGAGTGAAGAGAGGCTGGTGGCAATTCCAAGCTCTGTCAGAAGAAAAAACCAACCCCCTCCCCACCCCAAAAAAGGTCTACTTTCACACTGAAAGCTCCTAAATGATCCAGCCATATGTTCCACAGTTGTCCCTTTGCATAAAAGCTTAAGATTAATGTCACTACGTTTGGATGTCTAAGCAGTGAGAAAAGTTGAACCACGCAATTGCAACAGATCACACAGCTCTTCATGGTATTAACCGTCATAGTTCAGAACCTGCTGCATTTCTGAAAGGAAATTTAATTTTTTGAAGCTTATTCTTTCCTGAGAAAAATCACACCTCTACCTGAAATGTTGGAAGCAAATGCATTACACAACAAGGTTATTCAAAACCATTTAAGTCTGTTGTGTCGGTCTAGATAGACGGTGACCATTGTCAAATCCATGATCGTGAAAGGCTGGCAACACGCTCCTCCAAACACACAGAAATAATTGTATTATGCAAAGATCCATAAAACCAAGACCTTCTAGCAGAGCAGAACGAAGCCATTTCTGCTACCATCATGAACAGGGACACTATCTGTCTAACATGACCTTAGAAAGGCTCATTTCCTCTCGCAGAAGAATAGTTTCAACATTATTCTTTAGAAACATAACACAAATAAGTAGCATTCGTGACATCTCCACACTTGCCCAAGACACCAGTGAACTTGCATGCTTGCAGGTCTTTCTTTCCAACAATCATTCCAGTTCAGAAAAGACTTTAATCCTTTTCTTCTGCACTGCTAGAAAGCTGAATGTCTTTCTGAACATATTTAATTTCCCAGGTATCTGTAAATTCACACAAGGAACTAGTTAAGACATATCCAACTATCTAGCAATACAACAAAACAGGATGAAAGCCACTTTTTCATTAGTTCACCACCTCCAGATGATTTTCTTTTTAAACAAAGGATTTCTACCATCTTCAAAGATACAATTGTGGCACTTGAAGATTTGCTCATGGGTGTAATAAAAAAATAGTTTGAGGATCCTTTAAAGATCCTCTGCTTTTATTTTTCATAAGGTACTTTGAGGATATTCAACATCAAATAAGCAGTGGTGTGAAATGCTGTTTCACACTGCAGTTCAGGCAAACAAGTGAAAACTGGATATGGCATTTAAAACCACAGACATTTATGATCAACATTCTTGAAGAAAATTTTAAGAAACCCCGAAGTTTCTCACCTGTGCTTTAGATGTACAGTTGACAGTTAACTTCTGCAAACTCAAGTAACAAGCTAATGAAAATATCTTCACTGACCATGGAATGGGCATTGCTTAGACACACCATGCTGATGCGCAAGTGATGTGCACCAAGGACGACTTCACAGTTCAAATTACAAATCTAGTCTGTGTCCTCAGTAAGGGCCAGCAAGACACACCAAAATAAGCAATTTGTGAGTGTAGGTTGACTCTTGGTAATACTAGTGTTCTTAGAAATATTTCTGTAAAATAAGTCTAGGTCAAGCACATGTTATTCAAGCAGTCCTTCACTTTTTATTATAGTCTGACATACTTTAAACAGCAAATTTACACAGTGATAAAATTAAGGATAATTAAATCCAGTTCCAAGACCACGAACCATCTCTCATTCATCCCAAGCAAATTCTCTAAAGTAGTCTTTACCATGTTTCAGCCCATCTCCCAAACATACATACTTCACGTTATCTCACTTTTGCTGTCTGACATAGATAACAGCTGCTCCTCATGAAACAGCAGTTTCTTCTCTATTGCTAAAACAATCACAAATTATTTTCCATCTACAAAACTTTACATGACTTTGTCTCCTAAGTCCATTACTGGATATTTTTTTTTGTGGATCAGCCATCTGCATTTGGGCACTGTATTTCAGAAGAATACAGTTCACCTTTCTTTGAAGCCCCAGTTACTCATCTTTTTCAAATTGTTACTCTCTCTCTATTCAGTAGTGGTTTCCACAGAAGGTAGATTAAAGCTGACTTATACAGTACCTTTCCTCTGGTGGAAGAAATGGTTGCAAAGTAAAGAAAATACAGTAGGTCTCACCCATCCACACTTCAGTAAGCATTTGATATAGGATCACATGGGAACTGAACATACTGAAAGGGGGAGGGCTGGTCAGTGATTGGTTGTGGGATAATTTTGTTTTGATATTTTCAATAATGATCTTGGCACAGGAGAATGCTGAAGGGCATGAATATGAAAAATTAGCATGAAAAAAAGAACAAGATTTTCTGTGTACTACAAGACTACAGGAAGGGTCTGAGTACTACCGTGTCATGTCTATTAAAAAGGCAAACATGATCCCAGTATGCATTACTCCAGCATTTACATTAGAGATATGGAACTGGCACCATGTAAGACTGTGGGGGAATGACTTCCATTCTCGTTGCCTGAACTCCAAGTTTTCTTCTGGTGCTAGTAAAGAGAAGGGTTATAAGGATGATTAGGAAATGGCAATGATCCCTTATGAGGGAAGACTAAGCGTTTGAGGCTTTTAGCCTACCAAAACAAAGGCTAAGAAGAATCAGTTTGTTCACTGCAAATACCTCAGCAAAGGAAGCATCAAAATGGAAAAGAGGTATTTAAACTGCAGGAGAGTGCTGTTCAAAGAACAAATGGATATTCACTGTGAGGCTGCTATTCCAGGGGGACTAGATTCACCAGCTTGTAAGAACCTTCTCTTGCAAAAAATACAACTAGACAGGATCAAAGAGCTTAGTACATCTGACTACATCTTATGAAGTAACTAAAATTCAAGGCACAAAAAGAGTAAATAGGAAGAAAAAGCTTCCAGAAACACAACAAATGGGAGAAAAAAAAAATCAAAAGCCTGTATCGTGCTTCAGGGATTAAAGCTGCCATGTCCCAACAATCAGAAACAAAGACATATCAATGTTAAGAGTGTCTGATTAACTCAATGCCTACAGTCAAAGCATGAGCAAGAGGTCAAATGATAATATACAAGGAAGACAAACATTTCAGATTAAATATGCCTAGTTAACTAATTAATACTCTAGAGCATATCCCATCTGGGAACTTTAAAGTGCTTCATAAGCCTTAATGACTTACCTCCGATGAAAAACCATGATTGCATTATGTACCGTTTTACAGCTAAGGAACTTTGGACACCGATAAAGAGGGACCTGATACATTGCGGTATGGAAATATATGCTTAATTTTAACTCTGAGTGGTCTCCTGCCAGGCACTTAAGTGCTTTGCTAGATCATAACTGTGAATGGCTATCCTCAGAATAACATAGCAAGCATATAACAGGATATGGACAAAGAATGAGTTTTAACAACCACATGTACCTCTATTTGCACACCGTCAACTGGAAAAAAAACAACCAAACACCACTCAGCATGGTTCTGTAGATAACTGTGGGTCACTCACCACCATCACTCAGTCCACAAGTGACTCATGGGTCATGACTTAGGAACTCCTGCTTCAGGACGTAAAAGAATTACAAGCTATTGTCGGACTGTGCTACTGACACAAACAATAAAATTGGGCCATTCCAGTAAGGATGATGTCTCTGAGCTTGCTCCTAACCTGGCTACACAGAGCTGTATTTTCAAGGGAGCACTAATTTAAATATCTACAGTATAGTAGCAGGCTTTCCAGAAACCCTCAGCACACAGGAACTCCTTGCATTTCAAAGCAGGTAGTACTTGGGTATCAATAGGCTTGAAATTCCAACACGTCCAGTTCAGTGCCTACCCAAGCCAGTACTGAATTCATGTGCAAAATCAGATCCATAAAGCCATGAAGTATCTATTCCTATGGCAAGATGAATTTTTTTTCACTTTCAGTGCATATGTATGCTACTAACAGTGAATCTGGGAAAATGATAATGAATAGGTTTAATGACTCTGAGACCTCTGGCTCTGCTTTCCCCCTGGGGAAAATCTTGGTATGTCACCACTGCATCAGGATTCTCAAATGCTATAAACTCTGTCACAGTATTGTTGTTAAGCTATTTTATGATGCCATTACAGTACTATGGAAGGGAATCAGGTACTGAAATCTGGCAATGAGCTCTCATACAGGCTTATAAATTACAATTCATTGTTTCAAAATAAAAAGACTTAGTATTAACTATGCATACAATTAGATTGCTCGCACCTCCTAGCACGTCAAGAGTGACACACTAGATTCTTTGAGTCTTCATCTTCATTCAGGTAGCTAGAAATGAAGAAATAAACCTGTAATGAGAGTAATGTGATCCCCCTTAAAAGTAAAAATAAAGAGATATATTTTAAGCAATGCAAAGAAAGCACCCATCAAGAAGAGTTTCTGAGCAGATTAAGTAGCTAAGTATATCATTACCATGAATGTCAAGTTTGCTGCCAAAACTCAGAGAAAGATCATTCTGAAATACTTCTGAAAGACGCTTAAAAGGCATCCTAAATAAAGAAAGTTATACCTTCCTCTGCCTTTAACTAATAACTTGCTGAACCATGTGTTTCTAAGCAAGCTTCATCATAGGCTCACAAAATACTTCAGTCAGCACCTATCAATGGCTAAAGGGCATGGCAAAACAATCTGACCAAGAGAATAAGAAGCTAGTGAGGGCTAAGGGATGCCCAGCATTAGACTACTAAACTCAGTGCCAGCAAACTCAGACATTGGATATCTTCAAGCCAACAAGACAAAGCAACAAGAGGCACCTAGATGATCACATTTATTAGAAATGAGTAGCAAGATTAATTAAAACCGAGTAAGCTAGACTCCTAAAGCCTGTATTCAGTTACTTGGACAGAAGACGTAATTTTCAAATGGGATTCCTGAACATCCTGTACTGATTTAAAACACACTTCAAGGTTAACACGAAAAGTACAAGGCATACAGAAGAAAAAGTGACAACTAGAATAAAAACCAACACTGTATTTAACCAATATAACCCTTCTTCTTGCCTTTTGCCTTAAACAAAATGTATTTAAGTATATTTACCTTTGCTCCATGTTTATGCAGAACTTCCATGACATCATTATGAGCTTTTTCAGCTGCAACATGCAAAGGTGTCATGAAACTAGGGGAAAAAAAAAGATATTAGTTTTACACTCCTAGTATGACAGAGTCCTTTGGAAAACTCAAAAATTTCAGAAACCTACTCTTTGTTTTTCTCATTAACATTTGCTCCTTTCCTGAGCAATAGTTCTGTAACTTGCTTCCGCTTGGGATGCACAGCGGCCACAGCACAGTGCTGCAAAAAAGCAAATATAAATTATATTTCAAGTACGTGGATAGCAAAGAGCTTTAAGATCCATGACTTCATCTCTTAATTATTCTGATGAACATCAGACTACAAAATTTACAAACAGAATCCATCATATTTCTGCCGAAACATATAACATACTGAAGAAAATACAAGCTAGTGATCACTGCTAAATTATTCTACTCAGAAAAACAATTTTCATTTTAAAGCTATTTTTTTAAAGCACTTAAGAAAAAAGCAGTGTGTTCCCAACTACGTTAACAAGATATCAGGAAAAAAACAGCACATAATGCACAAAGGAGGCAAAGACAAAGGGCTTGAAACAACCTAACTTTCTACAGAGGGACTCCAAAGGGGTCCATTAAGATTCTGCTGCTGTTGTCAGATTAACATGACTTTTGTATGTTGCTTTGTTTCTTCTTCTATTTCAGTGTGTACTGAACTTGTTAACCTAATGGCAATTCTGTTACACACCCAGTTAAAAATTATGTAATAAACACACGGGCAATAAAGTTCTCTTAGAATATCTTCTTTTCCACGCTATAAGAAAGGGACATCTTTCACACAGTGCTTTTCAGTGCTCAAGCCTGCCCTTGAGGGAACACCACACAGCCCTTTGCTAGGTGTAACTTTTCTCCTGAATGTGGCTGGGGTCTGCTTGTTGGTTTGTCTGTCCATTCAGCACTCAAAAGTGAGCGCTTTTTTACCCCCTTTTTTCTTTGATCCTCTGCAGAGACTAGACTCAACCTGTCCTGACGTTTTCAACAGTAGCCCTACCAATGCATTCCTGAGGCCTGAAATTACAAGCACGGTTCCAGATAAGGTGAAGATGATGCTTTAAAATCAGTCCAGAAATGCTTGTCTCAAGTTTGGATGTCCCAAGATCTATGAGAAATAGGAGATACTTTTGAATATTTTTGTTTATATGTTTACCCATGTTTTAAACCAGTAACCCATAAAAAGCAGGTAGCCTCCTGGAACAGAGTTCTCAAACTTTCCAATAGCAAAACAATAGCCTTTACAATGAGATAGACCCCAAACAGAATGCTAATAAGTAGCAATAGTACTGATAACCATCTTTTGCCCAGTTTCAGCCTTCACTATGAAGTAATTGCCACTCAAGCTTCCACACTGCTGTTAGTCAGCACAGCATCTCCAAGTTTTGCAAAGGCAAGCTTTGTAAATAAACATTAAGATCATTAACTTTTGCTCTCAAGAGTGGCAGTATTTTTGAGGCTTTGCAGATAATAACCTATCTGTATTACCTGCCAATACGATAAACCAGCACTAAAAGCAACACAAATGCTGAAATATTGCCAAACCTCAGAGCAACACTGAAACATAAACCAGGTGCTTGCTTTGGACTTTGTGGGGTAACAGGGCACAGACTCCAGTGCCCCATGGTAAAAGATACCATGCTTAGGACAGGAATAGCTCAGATTGTACATAACCTCATCTGATCCTGGAAGCTAAGTCCTGCCACTTGGATGGGAGACCCCTTGGAAATCTCAAGTATGGGAGGCAAAATTGAGAAATCACAGTCAAACTCTTACTGAACAGTGAAGCAAAGGCATCAATAGAGCTAAAATATCCCATTTTGCCTAGCTGTCTCTGCAGAATGAGCAGGCGGAGAAGAGCAAAGAACACCACAGGACTACGAAGTGATCATTGCACAGCTAAAGAGATGCCACATGTCAGCGGCTGATATACTCAGGAAGAAAAGGATAACATCATCCCAAATTTCCTACCGTCTTCATGTTCAGCCTCTAAATATCTCTTCTCTGTCTTGCTTTTAAGTTCAGACTAGGATGCTAAGTCCTCCGTGGAGAGAACAGAGCATATGGATGCTCGGTACTCAAAACACACAATGTTCTGATCACAATCACAATATTTATAACACTAAATATGCAGTTGCATGCCTGCAGCTGAGACCTACCACTGTGAAGAAAATGTTCCATCGGAATAAAGTATCATAACTATAATGGTTTTAATAACACCATCAGTCCCTCTCAACTTCAACATCTTCACTGCATCTGGGATACTGGCTGTGTTCTTTGACTCCACTGCTTCTTCAGAAAATGACATAAGAGCAGGATGCTGCCAGGAAAGTCTTGAAGACTGCTGTTTCTATAGCTAATGTGGTATTGTCAGTACCACTCCAATCCTGTAAGACCCTGTGATATACACCTAGCATCTATGTTCACCACAATTTTACATACCCTAATGAAGAAAATTTGTAATCCAAGTTTGCTCACATAAAACATTAAGGAAGCACTGGGCCACTGGCATAGAATTTAACTCCAGAAAAAACACAGCAACTGACCAACAAAAAAAGAGTGTGATGGGAAAAAGAAGCAAGAGAGAAGTGAAAAATGAACAGGTGAGAAGTGGCTGGAGAACTTCTGTAATCTACCATGAAGAAGAAAAAAGTGATAAAAAAATTATATGGTCTTTTTCTATAATGGTGATATAATTTTTTATGTAAAATGTTTGATGGCAAATCTTCAATCTCAGAGGGTGAATATATTTTTATAGTGTAGAAATAAAACTCCTCAACTAGGACTACCACCACATTTATCATAAAACAAATGGATTCACTGTATAACCTCACCAGTGCAGTCTCATGCGACTGTGGCTGCTTAAAATTAATGATCTCCAAAGCAAGTGTCTTTTTCACTTTGGCTAGGTCTGCCTCTCTGGCTGCTTGCAGTAAAGAGTGTCCTTTGAATTCATCTGTGAGAGGAAAAAGATGCATTTAATATTAGCAACATGCCACATTTATAAATGTTATTGGAGAAATGTAGCTATACTCAAATAAGAGGAAATAGGAGTATTTCTGTACACCTTCAGATAATAGCTGACCTGGGACACAGAACATGAAGCATGGTTTACTGAAACCAAAGGGACATTCTAAAGAGGGGGGAAGTGATTCCCTGAGGAAAAGCTTTTCTCCCTCTTATCCTCCACCCCCTTGATATGAAATGCATATGTGACCTCTGAATTACCTATGTATGTGTTCAAGTGAGCACAATGCTCATGATCTTACAGAAAAAAGCATTACAGTTGCTTTTCAAAAACCTCATTGTATTTACAACGACAAATAATACAAGGTAAAGCCTGAATAAGTATATATAATTTATATTTTTATAGATATATAAAAAATTAAATATAAAATATTGAACTATTGGTCTTAAAGAAAGCTAACCAGCTAAGCATTTGAGGCCAGTCTGCTGCAAAGATGAAACAGGTTTTGATAGCAGCCTTATCTTCGCGAGTATAGAGAAGTAATTTTGTTATTTCCGGTGTGACACCTTGCTCAGTTCAGCAGCTAGTTAATTTTGGTTTTAAATCATTTTGAATTTGAAAAGGACTAAAAGTTTCTCTTAAAATGTACAAATGAAAGGTAGGTTAGCAAGAATGACGTCTGAACCTGGGAACTGGGGGAAGCTCAATAATCTCTGTAAAAATAGCAGTGTTTTTCTTTCATAAGCAAGCTTGAAATGCTAAGCTTGTTAAGAGGGGCTTTCTCCTCCCACCCTTGTTTTAACATCCAGTGCATTTAGAAAGAAAAGTAAATATAATAACTTTTAAGTTTTCATTTCAAAGAGAATTCAAATTTCCTTGTAAACAAAGCATTATTCAAAGCACAAGTACAAATAAATGTTGAAATAACAAATAAATGTAATATTATTCCTAAAGTACAAAACCAAAGAACTCAAGAATATATTAAACACATTATTTTGGGTATGCAAATACAGGATGTCCCATCAAGATATTGTCAAATTTGGCATAAGGCTTACATTTGTGTACATATTTCAGCTGATATTAATGGACATGAATTTTTCCCCACTCCTCTCCAGGAGCTATAAATACAGAAATAAACCAAAGTTTAAATAGATTTTTTTTTTCTAATTTAAACAAATGGTAAATTAACCTGCCTCAAAGCCAGAAGCATCTCTCAAGTTAGCCCAGAATAGAGACTAGAGAAGTAGCTAAAAGATATTAATGCCCTCCTCTCTTCTCCTAGAGCAAAGTTTGCTGCTGTGCATGATCTCACCACCTTCACATGCAAAGAAGAGTGACAGACGACAACCTGACTAGCTGTGATTGTTATAGTAGTGCAATATCACATTCTTAGTGTGTTGGGGACTTCTGCTATACAGGAAAAGTGACAGACAAACCCAAAAGCTTATTTATAATTGAGTTCAGAATCTACTTCTCAAGAAGGAGGTTTCTGTAACTTCATAATGCTTTGTTCCCATACTTGTGATAAAATGTAAAAGATAAATGACATTTATCTTTTACAGTTTATAACAATGGGAAAACAAATGCCCAAAACAGGGCAAACGAAGGCAGACAAATTCAAATTAGAACTGAAACACTGTTTTGTAAACAACATAAGGATTGCAAAGATTACAAAGGAAGGTGCTGGAATTTCTTTCTCCAAGTTTGCACACTGAAGCTACCTACCTTCTGGAAGTTACTCTTTAAATGCAATACAGAGTTGCGACATAGAGGCTCCTATGTGACCTAACTGGACTTTAAGCGTAAAAACCCCCCCCAGTCACTGATTCAGCAGTGCCTTAAACATTTTACGCCCAAGAAAACCAGGCAATATCACGGACAGTGTATTAGAGGTACCTGCATACCTCAAAGACAAAGTTACTCTGCTGCTTTGCATCTACTTGGGAAAAGTATGACGAAGCTGGCTTGAAAGGAAAGCAGCCCTTTACACCCACTGACAACTGTTTCCAGCCTGAAAACACTTACAGGTCAGTCTCTCCCTTAGCTCAGGCGTTGGAGCCATATCGACCGCGCTCTTGCCGTGGCAGTTGACTAACGTGGGATCTGCACCGTGACTCAGCAGCAGGGAGCAGACCTCTACACGGTTCTTGGAAGCAGCCTCGTGCAAGGGGGTAAATTGCCAGAGGTCCATCGCATTCACACAGGCGCCATGCTAGCACAGCAAAGAAGGCCTTATATTAGTAAGCAATCATCTTCAACAAAAAAAAGCTTACAGACTTTCATTTCATTATAAAACTAGTTCCATTCTTTCATACATGAACACATCCACAAAAAATTAGTTACAAAAATACCTGTATATACAAAAATACTGTTGAATCCTAAAAAAAAACCCACGAATTTCTGTATGAGCTAGTTTTTCTATAGAACAGATTTTTCCACAGAAAAATTCAAATAAATGAAACTTTACTATTTGTCCAAAGAGATTAGGTGGGGAAAAAACCACATATACTGTACCACAGAATAACCTAAAGTTGCAGGCTTCTGAAATGACATACAGGATGTTTGAAACCTGTTACTACAGAAAAAAAAATGATCTTCCTTTTCAACTCTGGTATAAACAGTTCATATCTCACCTAACACATCTAAATCTACAGTAATTACTTTCCATCTTTCTGCTTACCTTAAGCAGCAGCTCTGTAACCTCATAGTGTCCATATGAACATGCATTATGAAGAGGCACAAGACCACTGTATGGAAGAAGGCAAATGACAAATTTATTTAAGGAGCATTTTTAAAGACGGAGGAACAATTTTCTCTCTACTGAGAGATGAACAGAGATTGAATTAAATCTAAAATATTTAAATACTCAAATATGTAAAAATTAAGATTCACAAACTAATGGAAAAATCTAACCTTCCCAAACAACATGTTACTTAAGATCTGCATTAATTTTTGGTTTTTTGTCTTAACAGGCCACAGATGTTTTATCTACCACTAATATTAGCATTGATTGGCTTCAAAATGATCTTTCTTGAAGCTATTAAGGGGGGAAAAGTCCCATTCCACATTCAATATGCTCAAGAGAAGGCCATGTTCTGTTTCTGCCTAAATGTGAACTCCTGTTTATTTAAAATGATATGTGAAGGGCAAAACTCCCCAGATAATGCTAACGAAACTCCTGGGTATATTATGAAGATGTACAAATATCCATAGAAAGCAGACTGAAATTGCTGCTCCAGACTGCAGAATGACCTGATTTTAATCCTTTTTTTTTTTTTTTTTTTTTTTTTTACAGTGCAACCTATCGAACTGTGCAAGATACCTCTAAGAGAGTCCCTGTAACTTTTGTACAGCTATATTACTGGAGGCCATACTTAAAAGTGATACTAGCAAAGCAAATAACAGGAATCTAGTCATAAGTACAAGATGTAATAAAATAAGTCATGCATTGAAAAGAAGATGCAAAAAGTACAATTATTACAGAGGACAAAATAAGTTTAATTCAAACCAAGCAAGACAAGCTAGTTATAGCTCAACAAATCAGGATGCATAATACACTGAAAACAATAACTAAACTTTTACCATTTATGAAAAATACAGGGGATGATTCCCAGAATTGCAAAATCAACTCAAAGAGCATTAGGACAGCAAGTACTAGACAACAGGGTAAACTTAATTTTAAGGTAGATGCTCTCAGAAGCAGCATTGCACTTGTCACAGAAGAAGGAAATTTGTTTTGGGGAAATTTTTCAAACTGTTATTTTCCATTATTACTTTTCTTAATTACAACTTAAGGGTGTATGTGTGAGATAGAGAGAGAGTATCCAGTCCACAGAGCACTCAAAAAACCTGCCCTCTTCCAAAATGATGGTCATCTAAGAAGACTGAGGCCTTCAAGATCTCATCAAAGACAGTCACTGCAGCAATCCACCTGACCACTTCTGCACCATACCCTCCCCTTTTCTTTTCCAGCACATTGTGACTTTGTGCACAACAGCAGTAACGCAAAGAAAGGACCAATGGAGGAAGAGCTGCCTCCTTGGCTGTGGTCCTTTTCGGAAATAACTAGAAGTGACGATCATTTTGGAGATGCAGCACAGTTCCTCAGGACTCTCTCTGAAGTGACCCCTTTGAAGAAAATCTAACAGGTCTATGTATCAATGTCACCTAATCTAGCTCCATAAATGATAAATGACATTTATTTATACCCTATTTACTTATAAATTATGTATAAATAAGAAACAGCAAGGAAAAACAAAACACCACACTGATTCTAAATGTGTGATGCCACTAAAAAAAATGGGAGCTTACTGGGATGTCAGACATTCTAAGTATGTTTGGGTTGCTTTTAAGTTTCATACAAAGTAAGTGTATTGTTTTTCCTTTCTTTCCTTTCACAACAATTCTGATCAAAAGCGCCATTAGTGGTGAATGTACAGACAAAAGTGCTACAATCAGTCAATCTTCAAGAGTTTAAGTACGCTTGGGACTGGTTTTGGAAAGAAAATAGAAAAAAAAAAACAAGAAAAAAGCAAAGATCTTATTTTAAAATCCCCTTTAACACTAGGCTGGACTCAGCAGAAAATGAAGATATAGGAAGTGCCTCAAGTTTGCTGATGGAGACAGAACACACACTCATTGATACCTTACCTCTATGGACTCTGAATACAAAATGCATGCCTTTAACCAGGGGCCCAATTTCTACAACGTTAGGACTAAGCTTTCCTATCGCACCACCATGAGAATCATCACCTTAGAGTTCAGAAATGTGTGGCTGAGAACAATGTACAACACATATCGTTCCAGGTTTCTGACTGCTGCCACTTTTTGCGAGTTATCTTACGTAATTACCATCCTCACTGCAAAAATAGAATAGTTTAGCTTCTACTAGACCTTGATTTTTGCTGGCAACATCCACCAAGATAGATCTCCAAGGACTGCTAGTTGTGAGCACATGAGTGTTATTGATATTACTTGGAATTACATCCATATATATGCGGCAAGATAATGAGATTACAGAGAAATTTTTCAATGTGCATTTTTTCACTAAGCCTGTGTATCTTCTTCCCATCACCCTCCCTAAAATAATGCTATTAGTCCATGATTTCACAGGGTAGTCTGTGCATGGAAATAAAGAATAAGGTTTGGAAAAAAATTAAAGGTGTAATAAAAGACTTAGAACAAGTGCAATCACAGCTAATCTGTTACTGGGGCTGTAACAAAAGTTTATTTATGATGAACCACACTCAGATTTTGGAAGCAAATGTCACATTCTCAGCCAACTATTTGAGATTATGCTGCAACATGAAACAGAGAAATAATTCTCCATCTTGATTAATACAAAACCACTGCTGCAAAGAGATAACAAATCAATTCATTTTACGTACCCTTTGTCCTTTGCATGCACATCTGCACCATGCTGAAGCAGAAGTTGGACTATTCGAACTCTGTTGTAGCCTGCTGCTAGGTGTAAAGGAGTGGACTGCAAAATGAAACAAAACAAGATGAAGAATGGGAGCCACGTAAGTTTGAAGTCCTGCACTTCCTGCCATTTGAGTACTCTTCATTTCTCTTACCACATTGGATCAAGGTATGTTACACTTCCCTTCTGTGATTAGCCAAATTAACAAATACACAGCACTTGCCTGCCCTTCCTGTTGTCAAACCAAATAAATGCTCCTTAAGGTGGGGAAGAATCTAAGTATCTCCTAAGGCAATAACAAGCTCATAATTTAAAATTAATTTAAATAATGGGTCAAGTTTGTTTTTGTTTGGGGTTTTTTTGGTTGGTTGGTTTAGGTTTTTTTCTTTCTTTTAAAATGCTATAATTGATTTTTTAAAGGCTAGATTTTTTTAATTCATCAACAAATTTATGCAGCTCAGGCTGCATACTCACAGGTTACAAAACTGCTTGTATGTACGCTTGTTGCAACAAGTGCACAAGAGGCAGACTGCAGAATAAGAAATAATGCATTTATCCCACAGCAGGAATGTTTGTCTTCAGCTCTGCACTTAACAAGTAGCCATACGTGTTCTGTAGTGTGCTGTGGTAAGACATGCGGAACAAACTGTATGCAGTTTGCAGTTTCCTGCAAAATACACATCTTCAGCAGTAATGCACCTTGCTACATAATAACAGAGTAATAATTACACCTTTCTCCATAGCTAATTCATAAGAATTTTAACTGAAAGCTTTTGAATTTGACAACAGTAATTCCCCTTGAAGTTTATTTTAAAAGCTTTTTATTATGAAACAAATTGTGTGCTGTCTCAGTCTGAAGGAACTGATTTCTTACACAAACAGGCGATGCTGTTTCCTCCTTCCCCAGGCTAAGAAGCAGAGGATTTTAAAGGGATCTTTGTTGCAATTTATTTTGTGGCATGCAACCAAACACCACAATTTTATTACAGTAAAACCCTATACATAAGCCAGCTTGAACACATGGGAAGACTTACATATCTCACTGTATTAAGCCAAGTACAGATTTACTCTCAGCATTAAAGCATCATTATACAGTATTACAGTTGAGACCTCACATTTCACTATTATCAAGATTAAAAAAAAAAAACCAAAAATCAAAACAAATGGTCTCATCTATGGTGAAGAGCAGCAAGTACTATATATCCATAAATAGTATGGATTTCCAGGAATTAATACATGTTTAGTGTGACCATTACTTGAAGTAGTCTGTGTTATATTTTACTGTAGTCTCAACACTTTGCTGCTTTGCTCCAGAAAGGGTAACTACTTTGACACCTGTCAAGTGTCCTGTGTACTACAGTGAGGACACAGCTTGTACTGTCAGAAATGACAGCACAGGGCATCTCTAAGAAAAACACCTGGGTAACTCAGTATATCTGGTGAAGCAGTGACACAAGTTTCTGTAAGACCCATATTCAGAATTATCTATACTCAAAATAAGGACCTCTAACATTCCTAACCTGAAGATCCATAAAATGTCTCCAAAGTACAAAACGCCACCACCAACAAAACAGGTCAAACCTTTTAAGGGTTTGGCCATTCAGATCGTTAGGATCTGCTATTCTGTTCCAGAAAGGCTTCTACTACTGAATTAACAATTTGGACTAGTCCGGAAGGTATTACATTCTTTTCACATCTGCCCCTATTATAAAATAGCTGGCTTCTGCATATTATAAACACTAATGAAAATATGGATAAAGGTTATGCCACTATTGACATTAGCAGAATACTTCAGTACTGTTTATTCTGACAATTGCCTTGGTTTGGTTACTAAATGCAGTTTTATCAACTGAACTAGTAACTCAGAAAACCTGAAAAGAATTTGAAATGGACTGTGGAAAAGTCAGTCTATTTAAAGGTCTAAACCCCAGAAGAAATTGAAGCAAACACTAAATCCACGATTCTTTAACCTCACTACAATTAAACTACATCTATTCTTGTCTGCATGCTACTTCTAAAACAACAATGGCAGACTTCCAAGACGATGCTTTACTCATATTAAGCATTATAAATAGGGACGTTCTCAAAGATACATCAACCCTGGAATCTTGTTCACTGCTTAAAATTAAAACTATTATGACTCAAGCTGAGACTGTGCATTTTGTATTTCTAGGGCTATTAGACCTGCCTTTGCCAAATAACTTAGAGAAGAAACCTAAAAAATTTCAAGCTCGTAGTTGCAACACAAATGACGTAAGTGAAGCAAAACAGTGACATCCCAAATCTTCAGAAAACTTATATCCCTGCCTTTCAGAAAGGTGAGCTACTTCCTTATCCTCAAGCAAGGCCATGCAGACACCACAGTCCCACAAGTGAACACACAACACCATGCCTTCCCCAACACACCATGAGTTAGTTATTTAGCTGCAGCCAGGTGCCTGATGTTTGGCATGCTTGCCTTCTGACCCACAGCAGCTTCTGCAAAGCTGCACGCCATCCTGCGGCTGCCTCTCCAAGGAGGAACTAACTGATGCTCCCTGCGCCCATCCCTGGAGACAGGGCTGAGATCTCCACCAGTCTTCATGCTTCGACTCTGCAATCGCAAACCATATAACCTGGAGGACGACGCAGTGCTGAAGACACAGGCAGAGGGCCAGAGAGACCACCTGTCTGAGGGGCAAGGACAGCTGAACACCCAGGGCGTGCAGAAGCAGCAATCCTGGAGGGCTGCTCCCCCTATACCCAGGCCTGGTGTATCAGAACCCGCAAGCCAGAGCTGCTAGTTGCTCTTTAGGTTGGCTAAAAGGCTCTTATAAATGCTGCGCTTACATATGCTTCAGGAAGGCAGAAGCAGGGAGGCCCTACCTGAATGATTTTTTTTTAAGGGCTTATTTTCCTTTCTCATGAGAAAGAACACTCATTAATGTTACAGATTTAATAGTTAAAAATACTAATCTGGTGTTACACGCTTATATGCTAATTACAGAAACTAAGTACCTAAAAGATAATGTCGTGCTACACGAACTACTCATTATATGGGATTATTAGTTCTCAAAAAAAAAATCAAGTGAATGATGGTAGTAAAGAGACTGATGTTTAAAATTAACGTGCTGTTTATATAGCACTAGAAAAGTAGAAAGCAGCTATCACAAACAGCAGTATTGTATACTGCACCTGCAAGGTGTATCAAACTAATCACTTATTAAGAAAAGAGATTTAATTAACTATCAATTAACCCCTCCTCCCATGTCTTGCAATACCTGGCAAGAGACTTACTAACAAGAATCCCTAGAGGGCACTTGCCTTCCAAGACTCACATTCACAGTTACCAAGCCAATCACACTGTCTTACTTGATAGTGTAATTAAATAGAGTACAACTCCACTTTTATTAAGTAAAGTAGACCCCTTTATGAGATGCTCACATTATTTTAAAGTTTTATAGCAGCTCTAATTGAGTCAAAGCAGGTCCTGTGCGTTTCAAGGAAGACTACTGTACACAAGGTGGCAATCACTGTCAAGCTGTGTACATACAATTTATACTAAAGCAGGTATTTTTACCTGCAATCTTTTTGAAAATGTATTGCCTGGGAATATGAGAAATGCATTTTTTAGATTTAAAAAAATGTACATACAGCAGTTTGATACTATTTTCATTGAGCCTAAGGTATTTTCACACTGCTTTGTTGCCAACAACTGATTTGATGATCCCTGTTCAAGGTCAGCTGCCTCGGACTTGCAGTCCCCTGTTCACCTGCATCAAACAAAAGGGGCACAGAGGAATTGCCAGAGTTGCAGGCTGCAGAGCTGCTTCTACTGAAATCAGAAAATTGGTTTCAACAAATTGTACACAGGCAACATGGGAGTGTTGGCTCCAAGCACCATCTGTTTCCCTTCCTATCTTGCTGAAGAGTCTTCAGCAGCTCTTAGATGGTAACGCTGCCACAGCCCCAGAAGAAAGCTGAGTTTTCAGATTCAAACCATAGATTGCCCATTTTATGGGCAACTTTAAACTGAGGGATGTCATGTAACAATCTTACGCATTATCTGCAAGATCAATAACAGCTGCAGGAACTGTTTTAAGAACTAATATTGCCTGTTCTTACTTTCTGCGACCAAAGTCTCTATATAATGCTACCTAATAACAATCTTAATCAATGTGTTTCATTCTCAAGTTGTCATCCCAAAGGCTATTAAAATCAACAAACAATTCTCTTATCACATATGTCTCACCATACATCTAATTTACAATACTATACACTGATTTAGAATTATCATAATTTAATTTCATCTTCTACAGGAAGGGCATTCTCACAGTAAAGAGACAACACCCTGATTTTGAGAGCCAGCTCTGGCCTTGACATATTATGGCTACTCTCCTGTGTAGAAGGTCCCCACATGAACACACACTAGTAAGGGTGGCTCTTACACAGATAGACAAACAAGTATGACTTGGCAGAAAATACCTAAAAAAGTACACTTGTTATGTTTATTGTTAACTCTTCTACAACACCCTGCCGACAAAGGATGTCAAAAAAAAAAAAGGAGGGGGAAGGAGGGATTTTAAAATGTTTCATGTACACTTTAATATATGTGACTTTTTTACCTTGTCTATAATTATCTTCAGGTTTGTTAGATTTGGAAATTGCAGGTGTGCAGCAAATTCCCATCTAACTTTTGTCAAACAAAACCTTTATGCTAATCAGACCATACTGCCTGTAGAGAGCAGTAGCAATAAAAATAATACCTTAAATTTTTGTAGTTAGTCTTACAAGCTCCTTTCAAAACAGTGTTTCATCTCCACTGAATTAAGGGAAGAGCAGAGAGGCTTCTAATCGCAGAAGGAACCTTTGTTTCACAGTTTTGCATAAAATCGACTGTTCAACTGACTGCTGAAACATGTCCTGACTCCTGGCAAGATGACCCTTGAATCCGGCATACTAAGGAAAAACCTCTGAGCCGGCAAACAACTCTCTCTTCACTTAGGTTAGAATTTATGATATATCTTCTCTTTCCAGTCACAACGGTCTGTGTCTGCTTGATGCTGCTCTCTTACAGACTTCTCTAAAATGAACTGCATCAATCATGAGCATACATCAGGAAGACATTCCGGATGAGAGTGGAATATCTCCTGTCACCACCTTATCATTCCGG
Source organism: Morus bassanus (assembly GCA_031468815.1). Lineage (NCBI taxonomy): Eukaryota > Metazoa > Chordata > Aves > Suliformes > Sulidae > Morus > Morus bassanus. The sequence goes on from CM062570.1 coordinate 34,908,264, forward strand.
TTAATGAGGTAAGAAAACAAGTTGCAACAACATCATAGTCTTGAACAGACATTCCTGAGCTTTTCCACTGTGGAAATGATCAGGCTTTTCCTTTGCTGCTCAGATACCAACTTGCATTCCAATCTTGTGCAGTGTGCCCATTTTACACCTTCATTTTTAGACTCAGCTGTAAACTTTCTTGGGAAAATCTCTCATTGACATTTATTTGTATGGTGCCAAGACTGGACATATCACCAAATACAAAAAAAATTCCTTCTAGAAACACGTATTTCAAATTACTCAAAATAATTATTTTATATTCATGCTACAAATGCTCTTGCACACCAGGTACTACAGAAATAAAGGCCCCTAACCTCAGCTAGAGAATGGTGCTCTTAATGAGCAGGAAGGGGGCTGTGCTTCTGTTCATCAGCCACGTGGCCTGTCAACCTCAGATGCCCAAATTGTGCAACTTCCTAGGTCATTTTATAGGAGTACTGAGTTATTTCATGGTCGATAATTATGCTTGAGGGACAAACTTATAGATGCTGCTCCAAGAAAACAAGTTATGTCACACTACTGACTGTAGATGAGCTAGCCGCAACAAGGTTAAACTCTAGAGATAAGCACAGCAATGAAGAGCTTAAACTACTTTTCTTATGTAAAAAAAAACCCCAAACCAAACCAAAACAAGAAAACCCCAAAAACCCAAACCACAAAAAACAATTCCTACGGACAAGGAAGACTTTTCTCACTGCACTGCATTTCCAGTGGTAATTTAACTGCATCATCTTCAGAACACAGCCAGCAGTACTTGATTGGATTGTTGAACAGGACAGATTTATTATAGTAAAATTCAGAAAAATGTCACATCACAAATTTCACACAGTGTTTTCTAACAGCTAACGACAGGGAAAATGAACTGAACAGCTCACCAGTTCAGAATCTGCAAGTCACACAGTATCTTAATTTAGAGCTCTGGTATATCAGATGATCTCTTTGAGAAAAAAAAAATCCCGTTTTGAGCTGTAAACCAGTGAAGGCAAAACCAACTTGATTTCACATACACAGTAGTGCTAGGGCAGAGCATCATCGGGCGAGAATGAGGATTACATTAAGAGAGAAATGTTTCCATTCCTTTTCCGTCACTTGGCAGAAGGAGAACAAAGTAGTCTGCATTAAAAAGAAATTCTTCCTTGCAACTGAATACCTTTCAGAAAATTATTCAGGTATTGTACCACCTGGGTTACAGTACAAAGCCCAGAGCAGGTCAGATATCAGGAATGGCATACCTCCTAGAAGTATTTAGAAATGTGTACCAGCTACAAAGCATTGCTTTGTGCATCACAGTTTGAAGGAACATTCCTCTCTGTGTTCAACTGTGCAGAAACCACGGCTGGAATGTTATTTTCAAATTAGTGTTGGACACCTCCAGACCAGACAGATGTTCATAAACTGGAGGAAAAGATAAGAATGCATAACAAAGGTGAAATGGAAAGAATTAATAAAGTGGCTGGGGAGTTAAAAAGCACAGGAAGAGCAGACTAAAAATACTGCAAATACATTGAATGAATAAGCCCTGATTTGGAAAAGGTTTACTTGGGTGACAGACCAAGACTCTTCTACTCCTAATCTCCAGTGAATATTCAAATCTGTTCCTTCTCAGAGGGCTGTAATGTCCAAATTACTGACTACTAAATGTTTCTCTAACAGATCTGACCTTTAAGACAATACAAGTTTCTGACTGTACCTCTGAACCTCAAGACTGCGTGACAAGGCTTGGCATCAGTTCTACACATTAACACAGTGACCCTGTTGTACTGCAAGTTGGGCTAAGAGCTGACAAATAAGGGGCAAGAGATTTATGAAAGAAGCGCTTTTTCAACCACATAGATGCCTGGGGTAGGGAAGGACAGAAAAGATGACAAGCATCATCTTGCACAGGGGTAGACACAGAAGTAACTAGAGTGTCTCTGTCTCTTGGAGGTTAAAAGAAGGAAGAACAGGAAATGAGTGCTTTCACTTTTCTGCTCAGGAACTCCTGCTAGCACAGAAACAGTGCCACCACAGAGAAGGTAGGTAAATGGAGGCAAACAAGATATGCCCAAAAGCAGAAGAAGGTAAAGGGCAACGATATGCTTCCTGACAGGAGAAAAAACATGCAAGCACTCCAGGACCACACAACAAAAGAAAGTTTCATCTGCAGAGGCAGGCTTAAGATGGATGTTTGAAGATGACCCTATAAAAGCCTTATTAAATCCCAGAAGAAAAACCTGGTCTCCCTGCCCAGCAGGTTTCTCCAGACAATGACACTTGACTTCAGAATTATGGAGATTATTATCTTTGACAACAGGAAAGAAAATCCTTAATCCACCTATATAGCTCTGAAAGCTATTCTCTTACCAGTAAACAGTAGCTATATAAAAAAGAAAAATAACTCAAATTGATTACTTCACAGAAAAAAAACCAAAGTCAAACCTGAAAGAGCACTATTACCTGGCAGAAAAAGGGCTAAAAGAAAGGCCAGAAGAAAAAAAAAAAGATACTGTGAGACAGAAGGCAGCAACCATGTTTGGAATGAACTTTAAAAACAAAGATCAGTCTGATCCACAAGAAAAAGCAGGTATGACAAAGGGATAAAAGGGACCTCAGCTCCCCAAATATTAATTAGGAAGCTTAGTTCCCCAACAACTCCATACTAAATTGCTGCCATTACTTTCAGAGACTGACCTAGAAGCAGAGACAAAGAAGGAAACGGTAAAGGACTGGGAGAGACACTTAAATCTTTAAATGGAAACACCACCTTGACCTCTGATCTTAGGATTTCACAAACAGCAGGTCCCATAAATGGGGCACTAGTGATCCTTGACCTCTTCCTAAATAAGAATTAAAATGCAACCACCCCACCCCCCCAACTCCTGAAACTCTTCTGTATTTGCATGTATCTTATCCTACCACCCATTTGGTAAAACAGTTCCACAGAGGATGTGTCAGAAAAACTGAGCAACATCCTTCACAAACCCTGTGGTATTCTCAGAAAACTGTTCCTTTCAATAATCTCTTCCATTTCTACATGCAAATGATGAAGGTTTGGCTGGGGATGGAACTGCAATATGAAAAAGAAATTCTGGAGCTTCTATCATGATGCAGCATTTGCAGTTCTCCCAGATTCCAAAGCACAGAACAGATCTCTGGCAGCACTCAAGGACATGGGGAGACGGACTTTGAGATGGATTATGAGAGAAGCAGAGGAGTATACGCTGTTTCTTTGGTGATAGATGCTGGCACCTGAGGGAGTAGTGGCTTGCTGAGCTACTTAAAGATGAAATGACAGTAAAGACCCACTCTCTTCTCCTAAGGGAATGCTGGTAATGTTATTTAACACTGAAAGATGATATATACTGCCTTGAAAGATATGGCAGAACACTACATTGGAATTACTTACAGTATCATTGTGCCAGGATGGCCATTTTTATTGCTTCTTTTCATCACCTGGAATCTGTCAGAAATGCAAGTCAAAAATGGACAAGCCTGAGGTGAGGCATGGAGGCATGACTGGCTCTTGCAGAGGCAAAGGCAAGAAACTGCCCCTGTGATGTTATTAACTAACATCATCAGAGGTTATTCAAACCTCTAGTACTCTAAGGAACAGCTGGCAATACCTGTTTGAGTTTGTTCTAAAAACTCATCTGGGCTGGTGGACTGAGCACACAGGGGTGCCAGATTGTCTCATGTCAACAGTTGGAACTTTTACTTGTTAAATCGCATGCTGGAAGCCACGTTTCAAGTTTAGTGCATGGGGAAAAACAGATGCTACTGATGCTGGTCTGAGCAAAGGGGCACAGATAGCCAAGTTTCTGCAGAGTTTTTGAAAGCCTCTTTGTGCCAGCCAGCAGAGTCTGCGGCCCAAGTCTCAACCCATTAATCTTGTCAAATTGCAAGCTGCAAATGTGTATCACTCCGGGAGAGTAGGATGAGACAACTTTCTCCCCTCTTCCGGCACAAATACATACATTTTTATCTGTCCTGTCAGCCAGTGTCAGAAGCTATAGAATCCTGTTCTTCAATTATTTGCTCAGGCTGCTGTTCCCTCTTCTTAATGAAATATTTTGGTGTTGCTCTGGCAGCACAAACAAGTGTTAACAAGAGGCTCCTCTCCAAACGGCCATGCCAGATGTCTGGGGAAGGCCTGCATACAATATTAAAACAATCCAAAGAGGATGCACACTGGAACACCAGAAAACCAAAACTCTGCTGTTTTTTGCTGTTTCGGCCTCTTCTTTTCCACTTGCTATCAAAATCTTTTTCCTACTACAGTCAACTAACAATCTCTTATTCCTTTTTCTTTCTATATCTCTTATTATTTTTACCACTTCTCCCACTCCGTCTTTACATATTTACTTTGCTTCTCCTCCTTCCCCTTCCGACTAGAAACTTTCCAGGCTTCAGCTCATAAGATTTTCACATTATTAAGAAAGACAAAAAACTTCTCAGAATATATTAAGTTGACCGTTCCCTCTGTTAACATGATATTCAAACCAGCACTTCACTCATTTTATTGGAAGTGGGGTCAGAATGAACTCTTAAGAACAATGCTTGCAAATTGATTGCATTTCAGCTCCAGTGCTCAGTGTGAAATAAATATTTATGCCTTATATTTTGGAATGAAATTAAAACATGAGATCTAAAATAATTAATTCACAAAATTAAATATACAAAATGCTCTTTTTGCATAACAGTGATGATTTGCACATTTTATAATTTAACGCCTTTATAATCCAGTCAAGTAGACTTCACTGTTCCTTTGAAGAAGAGCCTTGCACAGGAAAAAAAGACAGAATTTCTCATACTTCCTTTTAGTATGTTTCAAAATTGAAAAGTTATGGTTATTAGAATATGTATATTCTAAAGAATTTAATCTAAGAAATGTCTCTTTTATAAGTGTATTATATTACTTAGAAAAGACTAATCAAATAACCTCAATTTTCTTGTTCATCAGTGACACATCCATCATCAATTACAATGTCCTATTTTGGCATTTTCCTCCCCTTTTATTGTTCATCTGCTGCCTGCTCAGTCAACGTGCACAACAGTTTTAGAAATGGTTATGTAAATACACCTCTCTTTGCACATCAGTATTTGTAGTTCTTTTTGCTTAGAATTAAACTGATCACTCTAAATTATCCATACAAGCTATGAAGTCAATGATGGGGTTGTATTAGCAAGTAATAACTGATGTGCTGAGAGAAATCAGCAAGTCAGCAAGGGCAGAAAACAGAAGGGCTTTGGATGTACTGTCATCTAGACTGGGCAAGTATCACACTGAAACACGTAACAGAGGTGAAACGTTTAGATGCTATCAGGGATTGTTTTACAAGAAGTTGGCCAGGGAGGCCGCAGGAGTAAATGCAACTAACTACTGAGCTGGTACCAAGTAACAAGCGACACCTGATGCAAAACCCTGCAGTAGAAGTTGCTCTTTAACACTGACTATAACGTACTTCGATTCAACTTATCTACAGGGGAAATGCTTGCTAAAATAATCCAGCATGACCACGGTAACCTTCAGAAAGGGGAGCTATGAAAAAATTGAGAAGATTTTTAACAATAAGCTAAAAGTGATAGCTAAGAGAATTAAGTCCTTACAGGCAGCGTGAAGACTACTAATGGAGACAATACTGGAAATGCTGTGCTAATACATACCTTCTATTAGGAAGGGCTTGATAAATTCAAAGAAGCCAGAGTGACTACCAGTAAACTAAAAGAGATTACTAGAATTAAGAAGGCATAATTCAAAAAGCTGAATTTACAAGCTAAAGAAAATCACAAGGATCATAAACTCCAGCAGATTAAAGGTAAAAACACAATTAGACAAGCAAAAACAGTTTAAGCAGTGACTAGTGAAAGGAATTCAAGCCAGCTATAAATCCTTTTTCCAGCCCACCAGGAGCACAAAATCCACCAGACAGTCCAGTGGAGCAAAGTGATGCTAGGGCAAGAAATGGAGCTCTTGCAGGCAAGAAGTCATTGTGGAAGAACTAAAAGAACTCTTCACATGGTATACATCTTAGAAGAAACAGGTAATTCTCACACCCTGGCAAGTAGGCATGTGCGTTACTTGGGAGCATGGTGAAGCTTAGCAAAGGATCTGTCTGAAATTAAATAAAGCATAAAAGAGGTAACGATGCCCATAACCAAAATGAACATCAACAAATTGCCAGGATGGGACTGCATTCACCCAAGAAAGCACTGGAGAATGAAACAGATGAATTACTAGCAGTATGTGACCTTCACTTAAGATTATCTTGGTACATGAAGACACAAAGTTGTAAACCAATCATTAAAACATGTTTTGAGGAACTACAGGCCTGTAATCTTGATGTCTGTACCAGGAAAAATGTAATATAATAACAGCTAGAATTAATGGACACCTGGATAAGCATGATCTGCTTGGGAGGAGTCAAATATTGTTAAGGGAAGTTCCACCTTTAAAACTCTTGGAGTTTTCTGAAGCAGTCAACAAGCACGTTCATAAGCGTAATCCAACTGACAGAGTTTATGTGGGCACTCAACAGGTTTTTAACTTAATCCTCACCAATGGCTTCTAAGGCAGATGATGGTAGGTCCTGAGATGGATGCATGATAATATGCAGAGATTTGTAACAGGGCACAACTAAATGATAGGTCTGACAACAGAGGGAGCCCGCGAAGTACTCTAATATCACATTCAAAAGAGAAAAGCATCAAGCAGAACAGTTTACTTCTCAGTACCTCTCATGCTCACATGCAGGGATTTTGAAAGGGAAGTGGCACCAAGGACGGAAATGGCATCTACAGCATTCACTATAGTCAATCATATACAGAAACCAAAAGCATACAGTCCATGGATTGAGCTGCCACTTTTCAACTCAAACATAACCTCAGCAAGCTCTGTGAAGTAAAGAGCTCCACTCTTGAGATCACAGTAGAAGAAACATCAGTACTCAACTTCTGGATGCTCTGTGAGCTGATAGAGCCAACTCCAGACCACAGCATTTAGTTCCTGTGCATAAAATATTAAATGGCAGCTCTGCCCAAATCTGCCAGTTTGACTTGTGTTCTCTTGACAGTAGATGGATAAAAGTGTAATGCAAAAAGCCATCCCCGTGTGAACCTAAGCATCACGGGGAGACAGTTCAGGTATAAAAAAACTCCACACCTTTAGTATGTTTGAAGGTTTCCTGAAGAGCACATTGATTAAGATCTAACAAATGAGATAGCTTGATTTTTAGAGAACACTACAGAGAGAATGACTGCAGAATACAGAATTTCCTTCCAGTCCTTCAAGTGCACAATTTCTATTTGTGGACATGATAGACTATACTTCAAATAATTTCTGAAGAAAATCAAAACAGGTGAAGGGATACTCACTGAAACCTTTGGGGGAAAATATTTAAGCTCTGATAACAGAAACTTAGAGCAGATAGATCAGTTTTACATTTTATTCAAAAGATATCATCTTAGGTGATAGATGGTCTTAAGTGGCACCAGGGATAGAAATTAAGCCAAGTCATCTATACTGTACAAATGCAGGGAAGGAAATTCTTGTGTTATCCACTTTGACCTTGCTTGGCTGATGAAATAAGATGGGAGGACAGCATAACAAAGGGCATAACTTGTCACTATTTCTGACATAAATGAATCCTGGGAACTATCTTTTTAAACAAACAAAATGGCGTTTTAATGGCAAAATGCAGTTGTGGCCATTTTTAAACATTCTGTTTATGTGCGTACCGCAATGGGCGGTTCTGCCCCAGGCACATCACGAACATTAGAGCATTTGCTTTGTAACCTTTCTGTAATGTTGGAAATGTCACCTTTTTCACAGTGCTCCATTACCTAAATCCAGGAAGGACCCTTAACTTTGAGTGCTCACTTTGATTTAAAATATTTAACTCAATTATGGAGAAGTATGTAACTGAACAGAGTACAAAAATGTCTGCATCTGATCTACAGTACTTATTTTCACCACCGAGGCATATATTCACTACAGGAAGAGTTGCTTAGAGGGACTTTAGTCCATCTTCTTCCCTCCATCAGTTCTCCTAATTACAGCATACACAGGAATAGGCTCTAAGGTTGTGAAGCCCTTCATCCAAATCTAAGGTGGGAGTATGGACCATACAAATATATTACTATGGGGCACCAAGGCATCACAAAATAACTGAGGTTGGAAGTGAGCTCTAGAGATCAACTTTTAAGTCCAGCCCCCAGCTGCCCTTCTTCACTCAGTTTACTCAGGTACTGTGAATGACTTCATATCTGAGGTGGGATAAGAGCATATAAGTCAGTTGCCATGGAGCAGCCAGCATCTGATGACAATTTCTTCTATGACTGTGTACCTGTCCGTAACCAATATGGGTCACTGGTGAGGCTGCAGAAGCAGCACAATCGTAGCACTTGCAGAATGCAGCATTGACCAGAGTAACGAAGGATCTTAATCCCCAAATTTTTAAAACAATAAGCTTTCAGAATAACATTTTTGTTTTAAACAGAAACAGATGTGCTTCTCTACCCTCCCTCAATCCCCAGAAAATTAGCTTGCCAAAATAGGGGAGTGCTGGCTCACATCTTCCCCTAGGCAAGCACACTACCTAGCTACATCTTTGAGATATACACATACACACACACGCACATATACGTAAGTACACACAGCAAGGTATATGTAAGTGTATATGAATATATATGTGTGTATATAGGCATATATACCTATATACTTTTAAAATTTTTTATATATATATGAAAATATACACACTCACACCCCTAGATATACCTTTGATACATATGCATTTCATGAAACACATGAAAGATTGGTGTCAACAAAGACTACAGTGTGTGAAGCCATTGGTCAGGGCCAACTTTACACTAGCAAACGTTAACTAACAGAGTACATTGTTATTGCTTATTTCAGTAACTGCAGTTCCAAAAAGCTGTAATCATGCATTGTGAAACTTCCAGCTAATCTTTGCAGGACCACAAATGAAGAGACCAAAATCGGCACATTTCCCACCCACAAAAGCAGTTTTATAGTACTTTGACAAAGCCAGACTGACACTTTATGCTAGTAAGCAGCAAGTGAGCAGATTCAGCAAGGGCTTGTCTACCCAGTTTTTCTGGAGTAACTGTTTTGGATTTACTCCATGTGGAACTGTCTTTTTTCCTGAAATAAAATGACATTTTCTAGTTTAAGTTTTTTATTTTTTTTTAAATTTTTATTTTATTAGACTAATCAAGGAGAAAGCACTTGTTCTGAACCAAGAATATATACAGTCAGTGTACGATTCCTCTGCTTCTCTCCTCCACACAAGCTATTTTTTGTTGCCGATAAGCCTTGAGACTAAAGACTTTTGATATATCTACAAACAATACAAACAACATATACCAGCAGAAAAAGCTCGTAAAAGCTTGGGGAAGATAAGATGTGCATTGTGACACTAAATAATATATTGCATGTGACAAAAAAAATATACATTTGTAGAGTATACACAGAGATTCAGACATACCCTTGGGTATGACAAAAATGCCTTGCATCAAGTATCTGCTCACAAGTCTTTTGCTGAAATATGCAGCTTTTGTTTGTAGAAAAGCGTGTATTGTCACATTTAAACAACACTTTATTATTTGTGAATTTTTTTCCACAAGATGTTCCATACTCATCTGAATATAATCTGTACACCATAAATTTATAGAACAGACCTATAGATTTATGGGGTATTAGTTTTCATTTTTATCACTGTTGCACAAGAAAAATGCATACAGTTATAAAGGTTTATAGTGTCACTAGCACACAATTTATTCAAAAGTCTTGCAATGCATGGCATTTTTCTTCAACCCCCAGCTCCTAGAGCCAAGATGATTATGAGAGAATCTCAACCTCTGCTCAAGTCTGTAGGTTTAATAACTGTAAAGAAAAAGCTTGTGAAAACGTGGATCAATCGTTCCGTTCCATACAGACTCAGAAACTGGAATGCATGCCAATTTTTTTCTGAACTTAAGGATGTTTCATGAAAATGGTTGAGACCAACCAGAATTCTGGAACAGGGGCTGGCAAATCCACTTACCAGCAGCAAATTGTAGACTCCCTGGTAAGAGGAAACATAACTCACCCGATCTTGTTAGAATTCGATTTCTATTTATCAGCCCTTTGTTTACAGGCTGATCAAGCTCACTGCAGATAGAAAGAAGCAGAGGAGGCCAGAGAAGCAATGTGCAACCCCATCCAACAGAACGTTACTTCACATCAGAGATGTCCCATAGCAGGAGCTGAGGGGCACTCTGTCCTCTCCACAAAACACACATGTGCAAGATCTTGTGCAGGGGTTGCTTCAGCCCAAGGATGCTGGTACTCAACACCGCATTGCAGACCTTCTCAGAGTTGGATTTCTTACATCTGTACTCTGCATCCATGAACCTGGATGACGCTGTGCACAAGAAAAATGAATGTCTATACGGCAGGAAGGAATAGGCTGAAGAAACAGCCTCAAACCCAAGAGGCAAGTACATTTCCTATGACTCAAAGTTTAATGCAAAGGCCTGCTACTGGTATTCTGGATCCGGGGTTTTCTGCATCTGGTTTGGAAAGGCATAACAACAAAGGTGTGGGAGAGGCATAATACCGAGTATTAAGGACCGGTACTGGGAGCTGTTAAGGACTGAGAACTGGGAATAAACAAAGAAAGGAGCACTAGGAGCCAGAAGACTACCGTGAAATAAAATGAAGTAGGACCAAATGCATGCTAGAAATGGCCTTTTAAAAATAATTGCCTATTATTTTTTCCACGGGATCACTGCCTCATCCACAGTGCTGGATGGTCCTGCACTGGGAGAGAACAGAGGTGCATTGTTTGCAGGCTCCCTGGTTCACTTGTTGCAGAAATTTCTACATTTCTATTTTCTAGGGAGCAGGGCAGGGAAGGAAGGTACAGGAAGGAAAACTATGTAGCTGTGGAGGAATTGCATCATCCTGTGCTGCCTTCTGGTAGCAATTCCTGCTGAACAAATACCTGAGACCAAGCTGTTCACAGGTAATGCCATGACATTTGCTGTGTTTCATATGGTTCATACAAAACGTAAATACAAAATGCAGCTGCAACCGATCAATGGAAATGATGCTTTCAAAATATGAAGAATGCATTTTATTTTGCAGAAGAATAATTGTTCTGTGCTCCAAAGAGCTCAGAAATCTCAGATATTTGCTCTACTTCGAAAGATATGAACCTTGAGAAAAGGAGCAAAACAAACTGTTTTTGGAGTAACTCCTCACCAGAGGAGTTGGGTTCCCTTGCACAGAGAGAAGGTTTTATTCAACTGACACCTGAGTATTTTAGTGCTGGCATGATCTGAGCATGCATAAAGTAGTATAGGAGCAGGATATTATATACCAGCAAAAATCCAACTTCAAAACAGATATCCAACCTCCCATTGCTAATAGCTACCCTGTCAGCTGGATGCAGTTCACTTTGGAAAGCTGTCAAGAAGTAATGTGGGAAGCCTGCCTCGTACAGAAGACTTCTCATCTGAATTGCTAAAATCAGTGCTTCCTTATTAGCACAGATACTTCTTTATTTTAAAAATGGAGGCAACATCAATTTCTTTCTGAAACACCTTTCAAGTGTCCACAACAGCTTTCCAAAGGAAATGAGAGGTCTAAGAGATGGCTTCAACTCAACTTGCAGCTATACATAGAAATACATTCTATTTTAAGCCTATCTCTTGACACTAACTACTGGATTAGGTAAGCTTTGACTGTTTTTAGAAGTCAGAAGTCCAACTCCCATGACAAAATAATACATCTTTAGCTTCCAGTAGCAGATAGGAACCTGTTTTAAAATCATCAAAAACATTTTTTTTAAAATTCATGCACACCTGAGTCTTGAAAAAGACACCCCCAGAGGGGAAAAAAAAAATATTTCAGGCAAAATAGTGGGGGCTGTAAAGCAAGTCCCTGGAGCCTACAAATATTTAAGTAGATAGTCACGTAAATAGGTGGCTTGGCTTCTAATGGTGCAAAAGTTCAGTACCATCTGTTAACTTCAATATCATAGCATGTGTTCTAGAAGTCATTACTTCTATAGATTACATAAAGACCAACAATTTGGCAGAGCTCAGAGGCTGGACACAGTGAAATTTCAGACCCATTTGAAATATGCTGGTGCTGCGCATATTGTCTAAGTTCTGTTTTGACAGAGAAAATACTTTGCGAAGCAACCTAAACAGAAGTGATATAACACAAATTTGTTATACACAGCACATCCTAACAGTTCTGTGACTTTTCAGTCTGCTGTTAAAAAAAAAATCAAAGCAAGACTAATTGGCATGAAAAATGACTACTATACTTCAGCTCAGGCATTGCTTTTAAAAAAAAAAATCAAACAAATGGGACAGTTTCAAAAAAACCCAAACAGTTCTTTGAAATTTTACCCTTGCATAACACTCATTTGCATACACTGTACTGTATAGCTCTGAACTGTATAGCTCAGTACTTGTGCACTATTTGTTGTGCCCTCATATATATTCAACAGGCACATAAGCCAATACTTACTCAAAAATCAACCGCTACCTAGTTCAATGAAATAGTTGTTTCTCTGAAATATTATTGTTGATTTCCCTTGGTCATCAAAATGAAACTCCATAAATTACATCGATCCTTGGTATGCAAGAACGCTTTAGCTGATGTATAAAATTGTTCTTTCTTTTGCACACACTCCATTTTTCACTACAGAAAATAATTGCAAGAGTAGCAACAGAGAATGAATTCCCTCTTCAGGGAACAGCTGAAGAGCTTCAGTAATGTGAATATTTCTACAATGCTCATAATCTACCTAAACTGTGACTTGGAGGGGAAGAAGCAAGTTCAGTTTTCACTCCTATTTGGTCTTTGACCTCTATACTAAATAAGCAGATGGAGCGATGGTTATCAGCACCAGCTGTAACTGTTTTAGCAGCATAGACTCCTGTCCAGTAGGAATCAGACTCTGGCTATCAATACTTTTCAAAACGGCTGCAAGCAGCATACAGAATGCAGTAAATCTTTGCTATTTCCAACCCAAGCTGGTTTCAAATCAGCGAGCTACTGTCAGAGTTTTCCACCCCCTTTATCCATTCTATGAAGCACAACCTCATAGTAGATGTGGTGTTTGGGAAATCCAGGAACTCCAGATGTTAGTATGCATGGGACACAGAAGAGGTCCCCAAGAAAAAAAAAAGGTAAACTGCATACAGCAATGAAATAAGCAATACTCTGATTAACAATATCCTGGCTATTCTGCTATTCAGTTCTAGTGCAATGGGTCTTAGATGACAACTTCTGGAAAGTTACTCCTCAAAGTATGAAAAGAGCACTACCACCACCTGTTATACAGAAAAAATATTTACCCGTTAAGTACTGGGACTCAATTTCCTCACCTACAAAGCTAAACATTTCCCTTACAAGAGTAGCACTGGGCATCTCAAAAATGTGCAAAGCCGAGGAATGCACAAACTGCAAAAGCATGTACACAAGAGTTTGTGGATATGTCTGTACTGCAGAGTAAGTGTGATGCTGAGCATCTCAGGCCACTCCACAGAGTCCGCAATTCCGGGCCCTGACAGCTGCGTTAAGTCTGTGGCCTTACACTGTGGTAAGTTTGAGGCTTGAAAACTCGAAGGGATCTGCAAAAAAAATAACTATGAAAAGCATCAAGGAATGCAAAGCCAACTTCCAAAATGGACAAATTCTCTGCTAGTGTAAATCAGCATAGGTCAATTGGAGGCAGCTACACCAGCAGAGACTTTCATTTACAAGAATGCTGTGCTGTAGGCTGAAAAGTTCACTTAATTTGCAGCACAGCTTAGAATGATTAAAGCCCAAGTGATCTTGCACTAGTACAGGACCTGAACACTTTGCCTTACAAATGAAATACGTAACAGTTACATAGCATACTTGCTACACAGAATTACTTCACCTTAAACCGTCTGTACACATATGGTGGGGAGAGGGGGGAAGAAATCTGGCAGACATAATTAAAAAAAGCTAATGAATATCAATGGCAAGCCATCTTAAAAGGAGTTTTAATAACCAGTGCATTCACCAATGGCCAAACACACAAACAAATTAAAGTGTCCACATTGATTAGCTTTAACTGCAATACACTTTGAGCTTTGGGCATAAATTTTCAAACTAATTCAGAGGCTGCAATAATACATAAATATTTCCCACTAGCTTAATATGAATTTTAAAAGCTTTTTTATTTTTTTTTTTAAGAGTGGTAAATATTCTAGATAACACATCTGCAAGGGCTTATTCCTCTCCATATTTGATAGAAATCACAACTCTGCCTTTGACCTTAAATCAATAGTGATGGAGACTCAATTGCTCAGTAATGCACTGCTGTATACCACCACGCTTAATTATAACACCACAGTGCACTATTAATACCTAAATGCAATCTCATTTGAATGGTAAAGTCTTAAAAAAAGAAAAGGGAAACAAAAAAACTATGGGCAACATGTTTAATCTTAAAATACAGGGAGCATTTAATCAGTTCCAACGTAGCTGAAGTAAATAAAGCCCTCGTTCATTTGCCTGTCCTCAGATCATAAAAGTAATTGTTTTAAAAACCTGGAATATTCATAAACTTTCCATCAGTGATAAATGTAAACAAGCAAAAAACTGGCTGGGTTTTTTTCACATAGTAGTTATCGTAGGCATTACAATTGCGAAAACATTTAAAAACGTGTATTAAAAATAGGAATGTTTTCACAATGGAGCTACATTTTTATAACCATCAACATATGTTTTAATGAGAAGGCAGCATAAACTGGCCTATCTCCATTGATTTCAGCAGAACTGTGCTGTTTCACAACAGCTCCAGAATGGCCAGAGGTTTACACTGTGCTCCAACACACTCCATCAAAAATAAAGAAAACTATAAAGGAAAACACTCCCATGCTTTCCTCTCCAAGAGTGATATGTACTGTTACATGGGAGACATTTTTAAAAGATGCGGATTAAGAACATTCTGGTACACAGCGAAAAAAAAATAAAAATAACCAACATTTGTAAATCCAAGGGTCTAGACAGACCATCATCTTGATGTCTAAAACATTAAAAATCATAGGATCTACTTCTCACTCCGTATGTTCTTCCCTCCTCCAGTTTCAGCCTAATCCTTCATTTAACTCATTCAAACATCCCTGCCAGAGAAAGTCAAAACAATAATGCCAAATTTAAGAAAATGCAGAAGGTGTTACGCATAACAATACAGTGCCAGTCTACAGGGCAGGGCATTAGAAGCTAAGCCGAATACCAACCACCTCACCCAGACAATGTTCAAATATAAACAACAACTTCCCTCCCTTAGTTATTTTATTCATCTGCAACAGTACATTTTGGTTTTCTTATAAAAGGTCTTAAGGTTTCACTTTACAGGTAAGCCAGGGTCTGACATTTAAAAGAAAAGACACACACAAAATTCATGTCTGCCGACTGTTGATCTGTCACAACTGCCAGCATCAAATACAACAGCATTTAATTTAATGGTGAAAAGACATCATGGGTTTTCCCCTGTACACTCTCTTGGTTTATACATCTATGCTTCCCAGTATGGTCAAATTTGCCTTTCTTGAATAACAGAAATATAAAGCAAGTATTAACTTACCTTACGGCCATCACTTGCATGACAGTTCACATTTAAAGGAGTCAATAAAGCCATCAGTTTTTCTTCATTACCACTCCTGTAAATGGAGAGGAGAGGATTACAGAAAGGGGGGGGGCGGGGGGAAGACAGAGCTCTTTGCAAAACATTTGCTAAGGAGCTGGATATCAAAGTATAGTATATTGAAATTTGTACTCTGCCAGGAAGTATGTCAGATTGCTAAAGGATCTTCTGAACATTTCAAAACCAGGGGTAAATACAGAAAAGAATATTGAATTTGCAGATCATGCAAAAAACACCTATTAATTTCTCTGCCTAACCTCATCCTATATTTCCTTTATCCAATTTTACAGATCCTCTGAAAGCCATTTGCTGAATTAAGTGTTCTAAATGAAACACATTTTCATATCAGATGGCCCGTAACATTTGAAACGACTACACACCAATATCCAGAAATTTTTTATAAGGGTTAACAGTCTATATAAAATGGTCTTGTGCTGTCAGAAGGGAGGATGAAAGCATCTTTGGAATATATGACTGAACTTTACACCTTTTGTATTGGCTTCCTTATGCTCTGCTCTGATAAAGACTATTTTCAAAATATATCCTAAGGTAGCACTAAAAACCAAAAGAAAATAAAAATTCCAATTATTTAATTTGCCCCTAAAAAGAACAGTCACAAAATGGAAAAGAGGATTTAAGCAGCTTAAAGCGAAAACTCAAAATTAACCTTATAACCACCATAGTGGGGGCTTTCAATTACATAAACAGGTTTTTCCATTTGTACCAGACTGCAAAGTCCAAAGAGATTTATGCTAATGAAGCGGTTTGTTCGCATCATTTCATGGAAAGGCAATGACAAAACATTACTGTTTTAAAAATCCCTTTTCCTCTCCTGCTTCCACCCCCAAAATATGCTTTATATTCTAAGCAGCACTCACCTAGCAGCTTCCAGGAGTTCGTCCTTCTTGTATTCACCTAAATGATTGCAAAATATCATGCTGTTAGCATTTGGCAGAAGACAGATTAAGAAATGCAGTAGGAAGCAAATACAGAATTAAAACAGAGAAGAGGAGAAAAAAGCCCACACCCCGCTGGGTGATGGAGCTGTGACGTTAGCCAGCTTGTGGAGGCAGCATCACCAGTACCTTGGAGACGAGCAGCAAATTGACGCATCTTCTTGTCCAATCCTCAGATGGAAAGGCTTTCTTCGGACAACCAATGACTGCAAAATCTTGTGTCCAGAAACACAGTCCCGCTGATAACAGCATGTCAGCTGAAGACAATGTCCCCACCCCCTGCCCTATTCAGTATGTCACATAATACTTGGGAAGCATAATAAATTGAGACAAAAGCGAGGCAGTGCAGCTTTTTAAAAGGTACGAATTACCGATCTCCAAAGCTCTCACCTGCCCATTTGAACAGTAATATTAGACTTCACCAAGTTCTTCAGAAGAGCAGTGATTATTTAAAAAATTCCAAATATTATATCAGCCACTTTCCAAGAAAATAGGCATTGGAAATAAAAAGCACAGACAAAAGAGCACAAACTCTCCAAGTGATTTAGTTACAAGAGACTGAGATTACAGATAACCGTGAGTAATGTTAAAGCAACATTTACATATGAAATTC
This sequence comes from Morus bassanus, assembly GCA_031468815.1. Lineage (NCBI taxonomy): Eukaryota > Metazoa > Chordata > Aves > Suliformes > Sulidae > Morus > Morus bassanus. Next base: position 34,925,549 of record CM062570.1, read on the forward strand.
TGAGTTACAATAGACAACTCAGAAGGGTTGTGCATCACAGGATTAAAATTGCACGTGAATATCTTAAAAAGAGCATGGAATAAGATGACTTGTGGAAGTAAGACTCTATTCTACAAAGCTGAATCACGATGACATTGCGCAATACAAATTTAAGGGAATTTCAATTCAGAAATTAGAAAAATAGCTTTTAAGAAGCTTCATAAAGTCACAGAGCAGAGAGTATCTTAAGAGCCAAGATGCAGGGCTTGAAAAACATACCATACACCACCTGCCAGAGAATTAAAGCCTCTAACCACAATGCTATAAGAAAAACAGGAAGACGAAGCTGTCCTACAAGAAAGAAGAAACCCTTGTGCTGCCTCCTATGTGTATTTGTAATAAGCCTCCAGTGAAATTCTCATTACAGATGAGGAAAGCCGTTGGGCCATGGGAAATGCCAGATCAGACTGCAGGTAAACTGGAAGGCTCCTCTGGAAACAACATCCCTCAACAAAGAACTTCTTTAGGCTGCAGGAGGAGGGTTAGAGTCCTCTTCCATTGGAAACAGCTTGGTACTCCCCATCACAGGTCTTCTGGTGATCAGCACAGGGGGACAAGGACCACAACAAAACCAGCCCCTCTCCAGGGCCTTAAGCAGCCCTGTTTAGTTCAGCATCCTGCCTTCACCCAAGGGTGAGGAGGAAGAGGGCAAGTACACACCCCACCCCCCCAGCTGCAGCTGAGGAATTCTCAGACAAAGGCAGTATCTGCGTCTCATCATACTGGTCAATGTTCCTTTCACAAGTGTGTTTAATTGCTTTCTGAAATATATTCAGCTTTGGGAATTCACAACAACCTGCAGCAAGGACTTCCACCACACATCGGCCTCTCGAATGACGGGTCTCTTAACCGACCGGTTCTGTGTTGCTGAACCCCAGTGATAGAGCAGATGAGTTCAAGGCAAAAGCAAAAAACCGAAATTGCTGTTTCAAATATAGGCCATGAAGGTTAATTTAGCTTTTGGAAGAATTTATACGTCTGTCTTAATGAAAATTTGATTGAAAACAAGTAAAATGACACAAAAAATATGATTGCCTTTCTCTTGCTGTCACTCTCTAACTTTGTCAGAGGGGGTTCCTGCCCACCACAGGCAATTACCTTTTCAAGCCATGGTGCATGTTCCTCTTTTTATTTTAATGAAGATAGAATACTGGGCATAGTTGTGAGTGTTTCAAATCAATGGTGAGTGAAAAGCTCTGGCCAGCATGTCATGAGGGAAAAGAGACACTTTATTACTACTGCATTACTTGTGCAACAATGTCAAACAGCTGGATTTCCTGCAGGAGAGTTATTGGCCTGTACTATATCAACACTTTAGGGACCTAATCAGATTAAAAGACCTGCTTGCACATTCTGGTTTGACAGTGCATCTAGCAGTTCGAACCAGGATTTTGAATACTATTAGGTTAGGCAAGCGTAATAACATTTTTCCTTCATGCTCAGTAAGTTGGTACTTAAAACACAAAAGCCCTTTCCTCAAATATCTTGATTAGCAAAAGCATTACTGACCAACAGAAATGGAAGGCTGTGGCTCTTGATTTAGAAATGTCCCACTGTATGCCTAAGTAAATTATTTACTTTTACTAACTGGTACTTTTAAAAAAGGTATTTACAGATACCATTGAAATTCATACAAGCAATTTTTGAAATTCGTCAGAGCTCTCCCACAGTGTGATATGGATTAGGAAAATATTATCTTGTAACTGGCTAACTTTATTACTCTCAAAGAGCCGTCACATTTTGCAGAGCGACACCTAAAATTACACAGTCACTTACAGCACACCATCAGGTTTGTTAAAGAAGGCCAAGCGCACTCCACAGGGCTCTGCTCTCCCTGGCCAGGAACGGGATGAAGGGGAACTCCTTGACCACTCGAGCAAACAGCTGGTGGGATGCCACTGAGCCAAGAGAGGGCTGGCTGATGGCATTTGGGAGAAGTGGGTGGCACCGCCCGCAGGACCGGCTTCTGCTGGCGCAGGCTGCGTTCCCACCAGAGGGCTCTGCCAACACAGCTAAAGCCGCTTGGCTACGAAGCATATCAAAGGCCATCCTGCAGCATTTGGCCACAGCTACCTAATAAAATATTCATTTGCAAAGCATTTGAAAACAAACCATGCATGCTTGTGGCAGAGATGAATTTCAAGTTCTGAGCTGAAGTACAGGAATACAGACCATCAACCTCACATAATACTTCTGTTGAAAGAATGTCAAACAGTTTTACTTGAACCAAGCTAATAACATCACTTAGGAGCTCCTTTGGGCAGGTTAGGATTTATAGTTTTGCAAAAGGGCATCTGCAGAACAAAACACAGGTAACAGCCTGAATTACTCTTCCAAATCTCTTAGCAGTTGCTAGCTTTGAGAAACACACATCCTTCCAATCGCAGTGTCAATACAGAGGATTTTTGGCAGCAATATTTTGGACAGCACTAAGCTTGTCTGTCAGAGGTGTGAAAGTTCATGTTGTTAGACCATGCCACAAAAAAAGCTTCTTGGCCTGGCAGCCCACAAGGAGAGCACTGGACTTGCTCACCTCCGCCTGCTGGGTAGTCCAGAGACAGTTGGCCCAGGAATTTCTGAAGGCAAGGACATAAAAGGTGTGAAATGGGGAGCAGAGCGCTACACCAAAGCAGTATTCCTGTTACTATCTTGTCAGACAAAAGCTGGTAGGTAAGCTCAGTGTCCTGTGTCCGCCGCATCTGATCAAGTTCATTGCTTACAGCCTGCTCAGCATCCTATAAACCATGGAGTTCTCTACTTGCTCCCAGCTCCAGATCACACAACTGCTGCTCCATTTATGCTGGAACTAGGTGGTCACACCACTGGTAACCACAGATGATCACTGTTTCAAAACACAGCTACCGCCAGGCAGCCAACTAGCCCTATCTCTGTCCCCTCCCAGGAGAAAACCAGTTACCTCCATGACCTCTGACCAGCTGCTGCGAACTACAGTGGCAACAGCTCCACACGCTACACAGCCACTTCTGTACCTGGCCCTAGCTGCATTTTGCAGTAGCTGATTAGCAGCAAATGCTTATTAACTACCAGACACCAATGGCCGCTTGCACCTGGTGGTTAAGCAGATCAGTAGCTGGAAGCTCAATTGAGATCTCAGTGCAAGACAAGAGACCTTGCCTTGCACTGAGACAACATGCTGATCAGCAGCTGCTTTGAATCCAACTGGAGCAGATGAAAGTAACTGAAAAAAAGAGTGGAGTATTGAACTGGAGACATATACAGACATATGCAGGAACACTGTATTTCAGAGAAGGAAAGAGAGGCATGCACCAACAGTGACAGGCTGAAAATCTTTATGGGCTCCTACTGTATTCCCTTCATTTGTGCTTTCCAGGTTAATGATAAAAGCTGCAGCTAGAAAAGCACAACCAGCCTGTTGCAGCTAGTCTCCAAAAGTCCTCCTCTACCATCAACCTGTTCTTCCTGCTTCCCATCTTCAGGGTGCCATCTTCCTATTTTTGTGGTTATTGGTGCCATGTGATTATGTGGTGCTACACTGGGTCACAATGAAAATCTAGGTGCAGCATAGATCAATTCTGTTATTAGAGAGTTACGAGAAATAATCATTCAATCCACTTCTAGCTTTAATTCACTAACAACTTTTAAAGTTTAATCTTACCAGATGAGTACCTGAAACACGACCATCATATATGCATGTGTTTGAGACAAAAGAAAAAAATCCCAAATTCTGGAAAAAACTAACATAACGAATCAATCCTACAGTGTACTTTACAAATAACCCTATTTCACTCTCCCCGCAAAGTGCTGAAATTTCATCTGAATACTGCAAGCTGAAAAACCTATCTGCATGCATGGCATAAACCAGCAGTGCTTTTTCAATGTATCTACACTAAGAAACAAGGTGAATGGCTCCTCTCTCTCTCTCCCCTACATGTCAGCTAATACAGAAACCAGCTGGAGCCAAAATGTCAACCTAGACAAAGCAGTTTTTGCATTATCATACTACCATGTGTCAGTTTTCCACAGTGAGGACAATTCCTTGAAAATTCGTGTCACACAGATTAAACCAAGCCATTATTGTCCAACATAACAGCAGAAAATAATGGGGAAAAAATGGATGAAAATATTTTCAACCAAACTTAAAAGCTAAAGAGGATAACAACTTGCACATCATACAGAATCACAGTTACAAATTTAAATTCCCAGAGTACTGATAAACAGTGAAAAATTTTACACTAGCCCATGGTACCCTGCTTCTGAGATGTGACAAAAGGATGCGGGCCTGATGAGTGTGCAACAGTGGCCACAGGCTGGAGAGAGAAGATTCATAAATATCACAATCACAGAATGGTTGAGGTTGAAGGGACCTCTGGAGGTCCTCTCATCCAACCCTTCTTCTCAAGCAGGGCCGCCTAGAGCAGCCTGCCCAGGACTGTGTCCAGGTGGCTTTTGAATATGTCCAAGGATGGACACTCCACAGCCTGCCTGGGCAACCTGTGTGAGGGCTTAGTCACACTGAGCTTGACTCATTAACTTTCCAGGTGGTGATCTCTTCAGGACCTCCTGTTTCTTTCTTGGCAGCTGCAGGCCCAGCAGCATGGAAAGTCAGAGGTGAAATCTTGCTCCATTAGAAAACATGGCAGCTCTACATTTGACTTTGACCATGTGCTGAATTCGGCTTGTTATTGGCTGCCTACCCTGAAAACCTGAACTACCACTTTTGAAAATACATGCCCCATGCTAAGATTGACAAGGTATTTGTGAACAGCCCAGCAGATTTTTTCAAAAAAGCATTCACAGTTACCCAGCAACACGGTGGACATGGGCTCTCTGGCACAGCAGCAGAGACAGCAGGTATGAGAATCTTTCCTTTTTCCTCATTTAAGTGTTTCTAGTGCCCTTTCAACAGGGTACTCTGCTAGCACAGGAATGCATGGGGCTGCTGGGAAAACAGGATCCAAGTCCTGATGCAGCTGCGGGGCTGAGAACTTGTTTTTCCATCAGATTTGTTACTTCATCCAGATCAGCTCACGGCCACCCGAACGGGTCCCTGTTTGGAACAAAAAGCCTGGACAAGATGGTGCAGAGGAGAGGGAGGGGAAATGTAGGCTTTGCATTTGAGCTGGCATTGGTACAAAGGAAGCAATCTATGGACCAGAATCCAAACAGAGTTTAGCAAAGAAATAAACATCACAGAAATAAATTCAAATATGCTTTTCTGACCCTCCAGGACTTCACAGATCTACAAGTCAGCAATAAGAACACATCCACATATGCCATCCTTTTTAATCCACTGTGATCTTTGGAGTAATATTTAAGTATTTAAACAAATATTCAACTTAAAATTAGAGCACAAGGCTTTTAGTGCTTGTGACAGACTACTAGGGTTTTTTTTGCAGGGAGGGGGGTGTTTGGAGGTTTTTTTTTTTTAGAAATACCTTTTTTTTTTTTTTTTTTAGTAAACTCAGATTTTATTTTCAATGTGGCTGCTTTTGGAAGGGTCCAATCACTCCATTAAAATACCCATCAATTCCTTCTTCCCCATTTAATTTTTCAGTAAAGCAACAGGTGAGACTAAAATAGTTAAATCAGAGCAAGATATTTTTACTACCCAAAAAGCACAAGGTTGTGGGAATAACCACCTGACACAGCAAATAACTTCAACAATAAAAAAGGTATGTTGAAATAATATCCTTTGGGAAAAGGCATTTATAACTGAGAAGTACAAGAAACACATAAGAAAGAGGAAGAAAAAATAATAATTTCAGATTTTATTATACTCCTTTACTTCCCACTTGTTTGGGGTAATTTCTTTATGCCTCTTGCACTTCTCCACTTAGCTGTTTCTTACAAGTAAATGGGCTGTTTTTATAAGCTGTCTAATAGGCTCGACCAGGAACAGAGAGAGACCCTAATTTTAAGCTCTTGTCACAGACTAAACACACTGAAGCTCTACTACAGTAGAGAAGTAGGACTACATCTCTGTAGCAGATGTATTCTCCTACATCTAGATGCAGTAGAATCTCTATTCTTGTAATAGAGAATCTATTTTTTTAGAATTACTAATGCAATACAGTACAGTATTCAGTAGTAGCGTACTCTCTACAGAGCACTTCTAAACTCTACTATATGCAAAAGTGACAGAAAAGCAACTCAGGAGATAACGTCTCCAAGAACAAGTTGCAGACAAGGGGGAATGTTACCATGGAGGAAAGGTTTGGTACCTTGACTTCGCCTCTTCTGTTGAAGATGAGTCAGGAACCATGCACACGGATTGAAATTGGCCATTTGTAATAGAAATTTAAAAATTGGAAATGGCTCAGCTAACAGTGAAGTGCTTTTAGGGACATGTTTTAAAGGGGGGTGAGAATTCAAGAAATAAGCAAACATCGTTTGACTTTGGTCACAATTCTACCAAGCCACTGAGCTAGCAGCGTCCTACCTGGAATAACTTTCAGGTTATACAGAGCTCGAATCCAGAGCATTCTTGATTTAGTCTTTAGAAACCAAAAGCTGGATCTCTTCTAAGGCCTGGCAGGAAGCAGCACGTCAAGAAATCCGCAGCTTTGTATAGCGCAGATTGGCAAAACCTCTGCTGGTGTCTTAAATGATGGAAGATGTTCTTGTCTATTAAGCCATCAATTCAAAGCACATACATTACATAAGCACATATAAGATACAGCTGTTAATAAATGTCATTTTCATATCTAAGTATAAGTTGCACATACATTATGGGTTTTGGTCACTAAGAAGGATTAGGTGGTATACCAAAATGGGTCTTCAGTGCATGTGCAATTATAGCAGCATTAAGTTTACATTTGGCACATAACATACTTCTGTTTCTCAGAGGAGCTCTTTTCAGTTGGGCTGACCTATTTGTTAAAAATGCTGTCAGATTTCCTTCACCATACAGTGGCAAGAAGATGAAAAAGTCCCTTTGCCAGAGGGTTTCAAGTTTCTTAACTCTTAAATCATGAGATACAAACAGGAAGCTAAGTCAATCACAGCGGTTAAACAGAGGAATCTTCCCAAATGTGCAGAGAAAGTACACAACACATCGCACAAGACCATAATAATAATAAAAAAAAGGCCAACCGCCCAACAAAGCAAACACCCCCCAGTAAAACCACCCATCATGTGGTAATCCAGATAATCATCCTACCTTCAGCAATGCTACCATACCCTACAATATTCCTTCTGAAATAATGAATCTGACAAATCCTCTAAAACTCATTCTCTTTAGTGTACCTGTACAAGTAGTTTCAGTTTCTTCATATTAGTGCATGCTACTCAAACACCACGCACATATCCATTTTTTTATTCGTAGTGTGAAAAATGTATTATTTTCAATACAACTGTGCTATTTCAGAATGCTGTACTTTTCTTGAAGACATAATACCATTCTCATCTGTCATGACTTCAGACAGATTGGAGGAATAAAAAAATTGCAGAATTTCATGAGACTGGGAAGAAAATCCAAACCTTCTCAAATTCAAAACACACTGGTGAGAGGGAAAAACTAAAAGGGCTGAGGCTCATCTTTTCACCAAAGTTCAATACTCATAAGATCTCTTGTGAAATACACATGAAAAAGAAAAGCTGATTTCCCACCCCCCAGAGCTGTTGAGCCTTCCCCATCACCCACCCCTTCATGCCTAATGCAAAGGCAACATTCCCATGCTTCTCCCTCTTCCCTTCATTTCTTGTATTAATTCCAGCTGTCAGCAAAAGCAAACCTCCACTGTAATTCCCACTACTCCAGCCATGCTCCATATTAATAACTAAACTGTGCTATTCCATTTTTCCAGCAACTACTTCTTTCTCATTTCTGTAATAGGTCTGCATACGTATTTTCTCTCCGGGATTTCTAAGAAATCTTTCCAAAGGAAGACAGAGGACTATGAAACTCTTGGTCAAAGACTTGAGGACAGTAGAGGTGGACAGATAGCCAAGCAGTATATCCAGAACCAAGCAGGAGATATAAGCTGCTTTCGTATTAGTGCATCCTTCTCAAAAGCCAGCTCCCTCCCCTGCCCTTCCGAACAATCTCCTCAAATGAGGAAATTATTTCATCCCCCAGAATATTCTCTGAAAAGAAACCACAGAAAAGCTTGTTTATAACTGGCACAAAGCATGGAAAAAAACTAGCAAGAAAAACATATATATAACCCTCAGGAAATCCATATTGTATAAAAGCAAGCTCCAAAACTATGCTCCATCATCTAATCTTTTCAAAAGAACTCCAGAGTGAACATGAGCAGACTAACTTTTGCAATCTCTCCGATTTTCCCATTGTAGATAAAACATGCTAGCAAGCTGGGAACAGCGTGTCTGAAAATCTATAGCTGGATTCAAAATGGAAGCATTTATTTTAACCAAAAAAATCTATACTATCTTAGATATAGCAAACATTACAGATTTTGTACTAACAATTGGTACAGATTTAAAGTGGGTTTTTTAATGTTTGCTGAGAAATGAATATGAGACATAAAATGTACATATGTGCCAAAGTATTTTTTACCGACTTTAAAAGTTTTTTTACTGAACAGTACAATCCTTCCTCTGTACATCTGAATGCCCCATGTATCTAAACCTAGTCTACAAGCTTGAGAAAACAGACGCTGCCACCTCGTAAAAATGCACGTGCATTGCCACACTTGCCCTGCAGCACATACCCTGGAAGGAACTCAAATCCAGTTAAATGACTTCTCTGCCTCCTAGACAAAGTACACGAACATTTCCTATGCCTCCTGGGCCACAGAGTAGCGAGCAGAAGGAACTCCTTTGTAACTGAAGGAAACACAGGGCAAACCTGTGGAATGCTCAGCAATGAAACCACCTAGCTGTGTTTTGGGAGTTGAAGAGAACAATGCCGCAACATTATCTTTATTACCAAGAACATAGATATCAATAAAAGGGGGGGAAAAAATAGAAAGAGTCAACTTATCTTTATGCAACACTTGAGTAAAGTTCAGCAAGTAAATCCTTACCAAAAGCATGTCAAAACAGAGGGAACAGATTTTGTTATAATGAACAATTTTGTCATGCCAAACAGGAAACTAATCTGTCAACAGTTCAGTTTAAATATTTTGAAAAATATGCATTTCCCCACAACAAAAAGAAGGTAACAAAATAACCCAACCACTTTTCCACTAATGTTAAAGCCATATAACTCAAATAATTCTGCCTTGCTGCTGTGGGCAAATTTTCCCTCCCTGTGGGTTTTTATTTACCAGTTAAGAGTCAAAAGACAGTTGGAAAATAAGAAAAAGCTTGGTATAATTTGGGGGAGAGAGAAGACAGCAGCATGACTAGAAACTGGATATGTGGACTGATATGAAAGACTCATGCTAGTACCTCAGGGTAAAGAAGAGCTGTGTTTGACTTGGATACATCCTTCCCCTCGGATCTTATGATATAGGGAATATATACTTAAAAGTGATGGTTCCCTTTGTCTCATTTTTAAAAATTATCTTTAATGCCTTTTCTGAACACGCATTTGCACTAGCAGCGATCAGTCACCATAACTCAGATGAAGCTTTGCCTGATCTGAGCAGTGGTGTGGTCTCTGGGTACTTACTCAGGCAAAAAGCTGCTCTGTGCCAAGTGACTAGGGGTGTGTTGTAAGAGGACAGAAAGTTTGGATTTATGGAGAATGTTTGGAATCTAAATCTGCAAACTGTTGTCCTCACTAAAAAAAAATCTATTAAAACACCAGCTGGGGGAAAACTAATTTCTTTACATTCAGGTACTTTTTGCTACTCCTGTTGGAATAACATACCACAAGACGGAAATACAGCAATAAAAATATCTATTGCCAATACGCAGGAGGTCTAGCTGTGAAGGGTTACATTATTTACCAACAATGAAAGAATAATGAAATAGTACATACAACAAGTTTTGCAAACATTTTCAGTCCCTTATCAGCCTCATTGTTTTAAATGCTTTGCTAGTTAAATGCCAATAGAATATAGTACAATAGAATAGTTCAGTTGGAAGGGACCTACTACAATCATCCAGTCCAACTGCCTGACCACTTCAGCGCTGACCAAGTTAAAGCATGTTATTAAAGGCATTGTCCAAAAGCCTCTTAAACACTGACAGGCTTGGGGCATCGACCACCTCTCGAGGAAGCCTATTCCAGTGTTTGACCGCCCTCTCGGTAAAGAAATGCTTCCTAATGTGCAGCCTAAGCCTCCCCTGGCGCAGCTTTGAGCCATTCCCATGTGTCCTATCACTGGACACCAGGGAGAAGAGATCAGCACCTCCCTCTCCACTTCCCCTCCGCAGGAAGCTGTAGAGAGCAATGAGGTCGCCCCTCAGCCTCCTTGTCTCCTGTCTTGACTCAGGCAAACCCAGAGTCCTCAGCCACTCTTCATAGGTAATAGGATTACACACGAGTTCTTCAAAAAAATAACTCATTGCCCTAAATGACAACATGGTTCACTACAACAACTGGAAATAGAATAGCACCACAGAAAAAAAAGAAGGCTGACAGAAGGAAAGAGATATTAACTCATTAAAGACAAAAGCTTTAGTTCACCAGACTGCTGGCATTATGTTTCACCTCCAAAGAAGAGCATTAATTCTTCAATTTTTCATTTATGCACAAAAAGTTTGAGCTGATGCAATACAGCACTGCCTGTTCCAGAGATACCCTACACAAGATGACTCTATGGAAACCAGTCACCAGTTATGTCCAGCTTGACAGTGTTGATGCACCATATGTACTTTATTTCTATTGCACTGGAAAACTAAGTACCAGGACTTCACTATCAGAGGTATATCCATGAACAAAGCACCTTCCAAACCAGATGTTCCCTCTTCATTGCAGGCCAGAAAGGAAATACATAAACTGCACGTACCCTCAGCACGGCAGCTCTGCAGGTTTCTGTGCAGACCTGCAGTGAAAGGTAGTTTAATTATGTTCTGCATGAAGTAGGAAAAAACACTGCTTTCCATTCTCAGTTACTTCCAGTAATTCTCACTAGATTTAAAGACTCTGATTACCTCAAATAATTCAAAATATAATTGGCCAAAAAGTATTCCTACATTCCTCATTCATCACAGCCATTAATGATCTTAAATATCCCCAAGAAAATACATTTAAATGATCCTCTTATTAGGTAATAGGATTAGCAGCAGCTCCTAAACCAGCCTATTTTGCCAATGGCTTTATTTCAAAGTTATTATGAGGTAAGCTTCATTTTTAACTTCCAAAAAGTGGTATTTTAAACCTCTATTTGACCTAAAACGAAAAAGGACCATGAAAGAGTTAACACAGGTTTTCTGTACTGTGTCCTAGTGTATTAGTTCAGCATGAGCTAAGTCAGTATTACCTCTGCTTCCAGAGAGCACATACCGTCAAGGAGAAATAATACTGTACCTTCCCCACCACCACCTTAGGATTCCTGCTTATCCATTTCTTTTAGAGCCCAGTTACTGATGCAGGAGATGGTGAGATCTATTACTGAGAGATCTTGCTTCCTGACACCGACTCTCCTTTTTGCCATCCTCTTAGCATACTTCAGCAGAGCAGAGCAAAGACGGGTTATAAGAGAACTGGGTCTGCCTTCAGAGAGCTAGACAATGAAAACTGCAGGGAGGAAGAACAAACTCCTAGTGAAAGGACAGCTCTTGCTGGATCACATTGTGCCATTAAAACAGTTCCAGCATATATGTCTAGCTTAACAGCCTTTACTACAATCAAAATGGTTTTGGATTTGGATGAAAGACACAAGGCTGAAAAGGAACAGACAAGGAAATATTCAAAGGGAGGGAGTACTAAAAGTTTCTGGTTTCCCTTTTTCTGTTCAGCAGTCACAACAGCAGTCTTGACCCCTGGCTGTGGGCTATCTAGGAGTCATCGCACAGTGCAAGACATCAGTCTACCTCTGGTTCTTGTTAAGACAGTTTTTATATTTACCATTTTGGCCCCAATAGAAGGCTATGCTTAGATATGGAAGCCCTCATCATTCTTGAACATACAGATGGCACTTCACAAGAAAATTTCCCCCTAAGAATCAAGTGTCCTCTAGCAACTTGAATCATCTTGGAAGTATGGTACTTTCAGCTTTTAGGGAGGGATTCCTGGCCAGCAGCTAAGAAGCAGGGTCTCAGCAAACAGTCACACTCCTCTTCCCCTTCCCCCTTTTCTCACCTTCTCCAGGATGCTCCTAACCTGAGCAAAGGGAGAATATCATACACAGGAAGGTACAGCCACATATGGTAAGAGCCACAATGCACGTAAGCCGTAAATTATTTTCCCTCTGACTTGCTAGCTCTCCAGGAGGAAAACATTCATCTGCCATCTTGCAGTAGTCCAGACAGACAAAAGTGGGCAGATTCTTGAGATGAAGCTACGTTTTCCCTGCCAGTGATCAGGAACAAGTTTCCCTGTATAGCTCGGCATGACTTCAAGAGAAAAAAATATCCATGAAAGGCAAGATTTACTGGGTAATTAGACCAACAATTTCTAGAACACTGACAAGAGTTCTCATCTAGCTCCCTGAGGATACCACATCATTTGAAAAGGAATCACTTAAAATACCTATCTTTTAAGATTTGCAGGGAAGACCAGCACGAGTTGCAATGCAAACACAGAAGTTTTATTCTCTCCATTCTTGGATAAGTATTGGATTTAACATATGGATATGCTGCTGATTTTTTTTAATGTCTTACTTTACTCTTTCCATCCCTCTAATTTTATCATCAAGCATATACTTTTTTAATTTTTTTTAACATATAAGAAAAAATTGCCTTTTATCTACTGGAAACTGGAAAAGTTGTTCACAGAAGATTTTTTGCTATGACTGCTAAAATTAAAGAGAATCTGCACACCTCCCTTCAAAGGCAAGGTTATTTTTCCGTGTTCTGTCAGAGACAATAAATCTTTTACTTCTAGGGCAATGGCTGACAACAGACTAACCAGCAAAGCCACATATGAAAGAGTATGTCACTGAGAAAATAACATCTCTTCAGTCAGGTCTGCTTTGCCCCATATTTTTAGGATGCATAACAAGAAAAAAAAAAACATTAAGTTTCTCTACAACTGCAAAATGGACACCCAGGTTTTTGGATGGTTCTGCTAACTGGCAGCAGTCTCTCAGCACCACATTATCTGTTCAATTTTAACAAAGAATTGCCTTTAACAGGTGAGATTTACCCTGCAGGCAAAAGGATAGCTGAAACTTTGACTCCCTGTACTCATTCCTGTGATAGCCTGGCCACAGAAGGAAGTCCTTCCTGAAGAAGATTGATTCAGACTGACCACGCATTGAAGTGAGACTGCTCTTGACAGGGCTGTTTAACAGTGGATGTAAATCAAGATGCCAATACAGCCTGCACCCTGCCTCACTCTTGGGACAGAGTACTAGAGACCCTGCCATTCCAGTGAAGTCGGCAGGAGTTCAGGGAGGAGCAGAACACACAACAACCTGCTTATGATCTGGGCATGTCACTGACTGCAAAAGAAAGTAGTATTTAGCTACAGGAGTGATGGTGCTTAATCCTGTAAGCAGAGTGTATTAGAGTAGTAATTATTAATAGTACTACTATAATAAAGTAGCAAGAGTAATATGACCATCAAGAAATAGCTTTTATAAAAATATTAGTAAAGGCTGGAATTTATTAAAAAACCCCAGTAGATTCAAATATATTCAGTTCTCAGCTATTCTTATGGGAGGTTCTCAAGGCTCTGCGCCTTGCTCCTGCACTGCTGGTAGGAACAGAACTCCTGAAGCAAAGTGCATATTTTACTGAATCCAGCTCTCTGCACAAATCTGTTCAAAAGCTTTTCAGAAATTAATAGCCCAGTTTCCCTGGATTTGATGCCATCCCATATTTGTTTTTTGTTACTTCTGCTCCCTCCCATGTTGCCTTCCCACAAGCAAAATTAGACTGCATGTAGAAACTTGGGGGATTCTGCACGGAACCAGTCGTTTGTCATGGGAAGCAGCTGCTTTAGGGCTGACAGTGGTAGATGTAAGGATCCAAGAGGTATTCAAAAGTACTGATGTGCATCATAGATTTCTTTCTGCTGTCTTCACAACAGTCATACTGACAAACTCCTCTACCTACAGTCATATTACATTTATTCCCCAGAACAGCTGGCAGTCTTGTCAGCCACTTACATCATCTCACTTGGCTTACATCAGACACATAAGCATAGCAAGAGGTGATGATTTTGTTGAAGATGGCACTCAAATGAAAGTTGCTAGTAATGCTGCAACTCTGCCAGTCTGCTACTTGTGTAAGGATAGAGCTAGTTCCCTGTTCAAATGGAAAGAATAAACTGAATTCTGAATCTATGCCAAAATATTCTTGCCATCACACAAAATGAAGTTACAACAGACAAAACCAACATTGTATTCTTAAACGGCAAGGAAAAACAAATTTGCAGAGCACAGAAGGAGGTAGAGCATGATGCTCTATGGCCAATAAATAATCAAATGAAGTTAGGTGCTGAAAATGCTACTGAACCATCAGAAAATACAGAAGTTTCATTTCAAAACACAAGAGAGTGCCCTCAAAAGAGTAAAGTGCTCACCTCTTTGGTGACCAAGGGAAAATATAGGATTATAGAAAGGAAACACGCCATCGAAAAATCTGCACCCTACAGAATAAGCCACTATTTCAAAGCATGTTCTGCTGACAACATTTCCAAATATACGCTTGAAAATGCTATAGCACCAGTCCTCTTGTCTCAATGCAGTGCAGTACTGGACCATATATAGCTTCCATTCAAAGAACAGATACCTGACAAAAAAGAACCATGTTTACAAAGAGCAGTCTTCTGGAGATATCTTTTGAGGACATTTTTGGTTTGTAAATTATTTTATCTGGTCCTTATGTATTGAGACATTAATATTACCAGTCCCCTTCCCTGCATCCCCCAAAAAGCCTCAAATCATTGCTTGTACTCTTTGCAGAGTAAAATTCCATGCTTGTCTTTCCCCAACACCTGACAAATGATGCTGTTCTCTCTGGAATATAACACTTTGGTCTTCTGCCAACAAGGAAGCCATCAAACACCAGTAAGTTTTTCAGCTTCCCTTGGCTTAGTCACTGACTCTAGACTGGTACCTCACCATCTTAATTTCACTCTTGAAAAATGCTTCATCTGTGAAGTACTACAGACATTTCATTGCTACAGACAACTAGCTGCAATTTATGGACAGAAAAGACAAGCTCCTTCATGAAGAGATAATGTGGTTTTAATGTTCTACTCATTCTTGGCTTGAACGCTAGCTGAAGACAGAACATCCTTCTCCACTTGGCAGCACTGGTTTTCTTCACACCAGCTTTGCTTCAGTTTTTAATCAGGATGGCAATATAGAACATGGAGACAAAAAAATAGCAATAAGTATGTAGAAATGGAAACTGCACAACATCATAAAAAGAAAACAGAGTTGAATGTGCTCCTATCTGTGCACCACCCAAGAACACTGAAGGAACCAGCACATCATTTTTATTGAAGTCCTGGTAAGAAATTGTCATAAATTTACCAAGATAGGTGGCATTGCTAGTTCAGTGCCTCCTTTTAAGGGGAGATCAATTCAAGCAACTTCAGATCCATATACTTGCCCTCAACAGCAAGTACAGGTCAAAACCAATTCTCAAGGAGAGATGACATACACAATATATGACAGCATCAGAAAGGCAAATTACCCCAAACAAATCTTTGATACAATTACTAATGGTTAAAAGGAAAACACAGGATACCTTATCCATGCCGATACATGGGGAATTGTTAGTTCAGATGGGGATTAGTACAGGTATTGTAGGAACGTTAAAGAACCTGAAGGGAAGACAAATCAGGTTATCCTTGAAAGGCAAACCACTGGGCTGAAAGTAGGGGGACAGCTTACTCTGTGGCTTGTGTTATTTATTCCTAATACCTTCAATTCAGTGGGAATACCTTCAATTCATGCAGTGGTCTGGCAGGGTTGATCACTACATTAGCCGCAGCAGCGCCAACACTACCATTAGACTGAATTACAACAGCAAGGTAAAAACCAAAATACTCATTATGAACACAACCAAACGCCACAAAACTGTGGTATGACAAAGGAGAGACAAGTAATCCAGAACGATCAACATCTACGTTGTCGGTCCCCACAGGAGGAACTGAACCAGGCCAGACAAGGTTAGGGGATTCTGCTCCAGGGGTCACTATTATAACATTCATTTTTCTTCCAACAGCGCAGCCTGCCAGGAAGCCTTTTGCGTATCACAATTCTCTATTAGTCCTCACATCTTTTGCGTATTTATAGTGAAGAGCCACCTTTTTCCTTACTGGACTTTAATGATTAACAGCTCAACTCGCTGTGATAGCACTATGCCATTAACTCTGGGACTATTATTTGCACATACTTTAAAAAAAACAAAACAAACCAACCAACCAAAAACCAAGCACCATTCATAATATGCTTTTACAAATTTTTCTGAATGTTCAAGCTCAGATCACAAGGTGAGGCATTTTGCATGCTCTGATATTTTGACTCAAGGCCACTTACCTGTCTTTACTTCACAACCACATTTAAGCCTCCCTCTAAATCGGTGGAGAGAGACAGAGGTCTGGAAGGTCTCTGTATGCTAAGTGTCATTGCTGGCACTAGAACTAAGAACTATAAAATGGCCATGAATACCGTTAGGCTGGAAATTACTAGGTTCACAGCTAGCACAGGAATGATTTCTGAACTGGGATCTCAGCAGATGTTTTGTCCTCAGCACTCTTAACGCTTGCATGCTAGAGCATGGTCAAGTTATTAAGCACGTTATATGTCATGATCATCTGTAACAATATAGGTCAGACTTGATACGGAAAGTTCCATGGGGTTCAACCTCCTCTGCTTCAATTCTAAAAATTGTCCTCTGTTTCCCTGTTTTTCATAGATCTGATCCTCAGATACAAAGACTCCTCTACTCTGTTCTGGCAGTGTAAAAGAATCCTGAAGGTCAGATTTGATGACCCTTCGGCCAAAGTAGTAACAGGATGACTTTAAACGAATGAAAAAATCAATTAATTCTTTTCTTAAAACTTTTCAAATTTTATTTATGTATTTCCACCACTGAGAAGCTGTAGATTATAAAATGCCTATTCCAAGTCCCAAAAATAATATGGTTAGAACACACTAAAGTATGCTTAACTTTAAAGCATGCATGTGAGCAGCCCTACTGACCTTGATATTCTCATATCTAATGTGCTTTGTTGAACTGCAGCTACAAAGAAGGGCTATCACATTCCTTTACCACAAATAAGTCCTTTGCTCTTCAACTCAACCCTGCACTGCGCTGCCACACTCCACTGCAAACATATACCTATTTCAATATATGTCAGATTATCATTGCTCTCAAGGAAGACAGTAGCACCTGCCTATAATATCTCTATGCCTCTTTTTGTATTACTCTGTCACCTTTTTCAGTATGCAGAAACCAAGTCTGCGCACTACTTCATTTATCTGTTGTTCAACTCACGTCATTTTGCCTTTTCAGCAGGGCTGAGTGAGCAGCACAAACCCCAAGTCAAAAGACACCTCTGCAGCCACATAATCAATTGCTCTGCCTGGTGCCATTATCACAGCCAGCCTTCCTTCCTGAAATGGTTTACACATGCATTGTATAATGGTGGGGCAGCACAACAAGAACAACAGAGTTATGAGTCTACCTAAAGCACTGAGCACTCTATAGGAACAATAAGCAACTGTGAGTACTGAATTATGAAAAATCTGGATTCTTTCTGCATTGTGTGGAGCACCAAATCTTCAAGTCAGGCAAGCTAGTACAAGCACTTCTTTCAACTTCCACATGATGCAGATTCGACTCTGTCAGGCACTTTCACTCCAAACCTCTCTAACCTCTCCTTGTTTGCCAAGCAAACCCCCTGAAGACCACTGGAGGAGGAAAACATGGGACAAAATAAGGACTTGTTTCAAACATAACTCTCTCAAAGTATACAGGTACTCAGAAACATAAAAAGAAGCTGTTCTAGAGAGAAGTATGACAGGCAGGGAAAAGAAACAAAACAGGACAAAGACAGAGCTGGTCCAGGACAAGAGAAAGAAGGGCTACAGACAGGAATTATGTTGATATCAAGAGAGACATTGAGAATCCTCCAGGCGAATTAAGGTGTACAAGTATTTCTCTGGTGTGTAGCAAACCTCGTTGAATACCAACAACACATACACAAACAAAATAAAACATGAAAAATAGTGACTTTGCATCCAAGTCCATTCCAAACACTTAGACACCCTGGACTGTGCTCAGAAAACGCTGGCCACTGATAAGTGCATTGTTACAAGTAAAGTTCTTCTATCTACCTTCACCAATAGTAAGACTGCACTCAAGGCAGTCTTCCTCTCAAGACTGTACCTGAGAAGCACAACTTCTAAACCATATTGATCTGACAGCTATGGTACATGCAAGCATACACTCATGTGGCAATCATAACATTACAAGGTGAACATATTCAGGATCTGGTGACATTCTTCAAAATCTCCCTCTCCCCCACCCCAAACAATAGCAAGGTTCATAGCACCTGCATACATACTTCACAAACACCTGCAAAGACCAGAGGAATAAGAGCAATAGCAGTATTGCAACCTGCAGCATACACCTGTGTTTATGCAATACACAAATGCCAGGAAATTTATACTGAATGCCACTCCTCAATTTGTTAAGAAAGCTTTGACTGCTTCAGCAACATAGAACAGCATTAAAAATAGCATGGCAGGATCAAAAAATTGGGGACAATAAATCAGACATTAACAGAATGAAAAGGAATGTGACTAAAAAAAGCTAATCCTATAAGAAGAAAGTACCTTCAGCCACGCATAGAAACACCTCTCCTTATTTCTGCCAAAGGCAATGCCAATCCATACAACTACTGTAAAAAGTCTGGGTTGACTCAATGACCTGGAAGAGTTTAACCAGGGGGCTATAACGAGAGGGGCTGGCAAAGGTGCCTCTGATATGTCTGAACTCTGGTGTATTTACACGAGCATTTTATTCTAGATCTGGAGAGGACTTTAAGTAATCTTCATCTTTCTGACTTATTACAGTTTTGTGCATACACTGTAGCAGTCCTGGAGCGCACCACATGGATACCTTTCAGCAAATCCACAAAAGGATGCACTCCAGACCTTTACTTAACGCACTCCAACTGCTAGTGGGTGCTGAGTCCACAGAACTGGACCAGACCAGAGTTACCCGGACTGAAAAAAAAAAACCAAACCAAAACCCAAAAAAAACCCCCAACAAAACCCAACCAAAAAAAAAACCTAACCCAAAACAACTTTAAAAAACTATTTCAAATTGTTGACAGAAAAGTCAAAGACTTCTAAAACTTGGTGCTTCCAAAGCAGGGAACTGAACCTGACTCTTGCGAAGTTTATTTGACAATATATAAATTCAATATACTAAAAACCTAACTTGAAAAAGAAGCAAATATAAGAGGAAATGGAATGAAGATAAAGGGAGAAAAAACATGAATTAGGGAAAAAGTACAGAAAATAGATTCCAAGCATGTTAATATGAGAAAAACTACCATATCTACACAAAGGAAGAGCTGTCATTTGAAACTTCTGGGCAAAGCAGCAACAAAAGACAGAAAGATCTTCAGTATTTTATATATTCTCACCCTGTAATAGAAACAGAAAGTACAGAAATAGCCCCTTCATTAGGAGAGGAGGCAGAAGCTGAATTTTACCAGTATATAGAGGGGAGGGATGCTATTGTCTACTCAAGGCCAGCTCTTCTGACATGCCTAAGAGGGCCAACAGCAAAGTATGCTAAGGGACTGTTTCAAAGCTGTCTCCTACTATTAAGAAACTTAACCTGTATCTGAAGTTCTTCCATGGTATATCTCCACTCACCACATCAGAGTGAGAAGTCAGAGTATTTAGCTGCCTTTCCTTGCCCATTCTGATGCAGTTTAACATACTTCATGGAGCAACAATTGAGAAAAAAGTGATGCTTCCAAAATGCTGAAATCACCATTTGGAAATAAAATGCCTAGAACAAAGGCAGGAGCCTTGGCATTGCAATAGCCTTTGTCAATACCATATTTACAAAGCCTGATTACTTAAAAATAGAGTTGATGCTTTCCACCTTACTCCTGCTGTATCTTAAATCAAAGTGCAAATCCTACAACTCATCATTCACCCACAGACTTCTACTCTAGACCTGAATTCTTTCTACCCCAACTAAGATTTGGAGCTATCAGCATATTAGGAGACCCAGTTACTGGCTAGGACAGAAAAACACACAGACCTGGGCCCAGGTTGCCCGTGCAACTTCAATTCTGACATTTCTGAGCATGTTCATGTCTGACTTCAAATAGTTCTGTAATTTTCCTGCCCCCCACCCCAATATTCACTTCCCTAAGACTTTGAGTTTGGATTTAATTAAAGTAAAGCTACAGGCAAACAGTAAAGTTTTTAATCATGTACTTTCTCACCAGCAGTTTACACGTTTTCCAGAGCAGAGGTATAACAAGTAGCAGCAGTATTGGATAAGTGCTACTAAATCCTGCGATTGACCAAACATCATTTTTGCAACATTTGGTGTTTTTCCTTGATAACTGGGGAAATCAAGAAATGACAAAACTATCTCAGCTTAATTTTTTCAAGAGAAAAGCTGCTAGCTGATGTCAGGAAAGAAATGCAAAGCAAATGCAACTAAAACCCTGCCTGAGTCTACACAGAACATGAAACTCACTTTAAGTTAATTGCTTCCTTCATTTCAACTGAGTATCCCTCAGAAAAGTTATTCTTTAAAAATCATCCTTGTTAACTGTTTGATTGCTCAAAACACTTCATTAAAGATTACCTAACTCTATACACCCTATTTACATTGAATGCGTATTTTGAATAGGTCTTTAACAACTCATGGCCAAGCTGAAGCATTCCAATGCCATTTGCTTTCAAATGTTTGATAAATACTATTTAGACTGAAAGCTTGTTGGTGTGTACTTGCATGGTCTCCTCAGTCTCCCCCCATTTCCACACCCAGTAGCATACTCTGGTGTGTAAATGGTACCTTAAGGAAGTAAATGTATTATTTAGTATCTTCACCAATGACATAGACAGTAGGATGGAGTGCACCCTCAGCAAGTTGAAGCTGAGTGGTGCAGCTGACACGCCTGAGGGATGGGATGCCATCCAGAGGGACCTGGACAAGCTCAAGAAGGGGGGGCCATGTGAACCTCACAAGGTTCAACAAGGCCAAGTGCAGGGTCCTGCACCTGGGTCAGGGCAACCCCCAATATCAATACAGGGTGGGGGATGAAGGAATTGAGAGCAGCCCTGCGGAGAAGGACTTGGGGGTACTGGTGGATGAAAAACTGGACATGGGCTGGTAATGTGCACTCACAGCCCAGAAAGCCTGGGCTGCATCAAAAGAAGTGTGGCCAGCAGGTCGAGGGAGGTGATTTCTGTCTCTCTACTCCGCTCTGGTGAGACCCCACCTGGAGTGCTGTATCCAGGTCTGGAGCCCTCAGTACAGGAAAAACATGGACCTGTTGGAGTGGGTCCAGAGGAGGGCCACAAAAATGATTAGAGGGATGAAACACCTCTCTTATGAAGAAAGGTTGAGAGAGTTGGGGTTGTTCAGCCTGGAGAAGAGAAGGCTGCAGGGAGACCTTACTCTGGCCTTTCAATACTTAAAAGGGGCATATAGGGACAAACTTTTTAGTAGGGCCTGTTGCGATAGGACCAGGGATAATGGTTTTAAACTAAACAAGGGTAGAGTCAGGCTAGATATAAGGAAGAAATTGTTTATGATGAGGGTGGTAAAACACAGGAACAGGTTGCCGAGAGAGGTGGTAGATGCCCCGTCCCTGGAAACACTCAAGGTCAGGTTGGACAGGGCTCTGAGCAACCTGATCTAGTTGAAGGTGTCCCTACTCACTGCAGCAGGGTTGGACTAGATGACCTCTAAAGGTCCCTTCCAACCCAAACTATTCTGTGATTCTATGATAAATACTTCATACAGCAATGAAGTATCCAACTTTCAGCTGTAACCTAATAATAAGTTCTCTAGAGGTTTTGCAAATGAAAATTTTCAGAAACTTAACAGTTTACTCAAACTGAGGTGGACTTCCATAGAGGCAGCTAAAAGTACACCTCTGAAACCAGCAAGAATACCTGCCAAATTTGAAGTTCCTGCTCCAACCATGAATACACCTGAACAATTCAGCAGAAATACTTGGTTTCAGACACTGAGAAAACTACTTGTTCTTCTTACTTTGTAGTCACTAAATCTTGTCTACAGGGTTTTTTTAACTGTAAGGGTGATCAAACACTCGATCAGGCTGCCCAGAGAGGTTGTGGAGTCTCCATCCTTGGAGCTTTTCAAAATCTGACTGAACATGGTCCTGGGCAATCTGCTCCAGCTGACCCTGCTTTGAAGCAGGTGGGTTGGACTACATCTCCAGAGGTCCCCTCCAACCTGAAAGTTTCTGTGATTCTGTGACACCCAACTAGTTTTTACATCTCAGGTCTCCAAACTGTGAAGTACAAAAAAGAAATAAATCCATTAACTTTGACGGTAGGCTTAAACCAAATGTTAATAAATGAATCTCAGACATTTTTAGTTCTCAGGCAGTTTAATTCCTCTGTTAAACCCAAAAGCAAGTGACAACTAAGAAGGAAGACATGAGATCAAACAGAATTGCTGAACTATATAATTTCAGTGCTTCTATTTAATCAAACTTGTCTGAACAGACCCATAGCAAATTCTGATTTAACCAGCATAGCCTGACGACACTTCCTTGCTCTAGCTATCAGGTATGGGAAACCAGGACAAGCATTTATGGGACCAACAATCAGAAAACACAATAAGAACACTGCAGCAACAAGAGAGGCTAAAATGGAGAAGACATTTTTTAGAAGCCTTTCAAATATATATCTTTGTAGATCATGCAGCATGCTCGCACGAATCTGATACAGCAGCCTCATGACAAATATTGTCATTTCCATGCCCATGATGTTCTCAGAAGGATCACCTCGGGCAAGGGTTAGCCGGCCTGAGTCTGATTAAAAAACTGATTCCAATTTTCTTGTAGCCTACAAGTATTCAATTTGACTAGTTTGTGCACCTGGCCTGCGGCAAGACCAAAAATATCTATACCAAGGGGAGACAAAAAACCTACCCTGTACAAATCTTCCCAGACTTAACACTTAACATCTTTGAAGCAAGTTTACCACACTGAATACATGATGCATAGAATACTATTTAACACATGGAAAGGAGTAGTGACCTCCTGTTAAAAGTATGCCACTCTGCAGAGAAGCACAAGATACACCGGCAAAAGGAAAACACAAGCGGTAGCACCACCCTGAGCCCTGGGAGCTAGACTGGGAAAAGAATTGTCTTTCAGCAGTCTTGACAGTACCTGAGGTACTTCAGAGGACAACTTGCTTCTCAGGTAAGGATGGGTTTTGGCACACTAGTAAGCTATATATTAACTGGTCCCACCCTCCACTGCAAATACACTGGTCTCTGTCTCCCACAATGGGGTTCTCTTCTTGCACCACAAAAAGCCATAGGTGGTTCCCCCTGTACTTCCTGCATCACAGCAGATACACATTATGAATGGTTCTATAGGGACATTTCAAGGTCCCTCTCCTAATAATCCTAAAGACCAGAATGGACATGGACAAGTCACAACAATCGATAGGAAACTACGTCCTTCCTAGGGATCTCCCACGGACAAAGAGGGAGTAGAGGGACATTTCAGAAGCGTACCTGTGAACTAAATTATTATTCTGGCTGCGATGCCAAAATCCAAAAATTATTAGCTAAAGTATTAGCTCTGAAGCCTTTGGAAAATGTTAGAGTTAGAGACTTATTGGGGCAGGAAGAATGCCAGGAAATAAAATTTCTGGTAAGTATTTGCACAGCATGACATTTTCTTACCTATTAAATGCAATACTTAATATCCTCGGTTTTATTTATATTTGCTCTATATGGAGTAGATGCTTTCTTTAAAGTAGAAAGTGTTATCTTAATTAGCATAAAATTTGTTTTAACTTTATAGATGTTTTTGTTAGATAAATATTAACCACCATCACTGCTGCAATGCCAAGTGAAATCTAGGTACATTTTAAAGATGCTTACCTGACTTGTAGCTGGCACTATAAAGCAAAATGCAATAGAAATTGCTAAAATTCACAGCAGTCAGCTATACCAAAAATGATAGCTGCTCCTAGTGCACACTAACAAAGTACTATTACATGCTGCATTTATGTCATCTTTGAGGAGCTGAAAGATTATGCTACTTGTAATGGCACAGACTTTCTCTTTAACTACAGCTAAAACTCTCACGAAAATCTTATAAATTACTGCAGAAGTGAGGTATTTAAATTTTTTAGAGTAGTATATATTTCTTCCAAGGACAGATATGGCTTGAGAAAATAGTATCATTACTCACATTCAGGAGTAATTCTTCTGAGGACTCAAATCACAAATATTTAGATAATCTTTCATGTCTAACTCCTGCAGGGGCAAAATATTTTCCACAACAGGTAACAATGTAAAACAGAAAATCCAATATCCCTGTTTTAAAAAGGTAAGTTGCACAGTTTTGAGCCAGAGGAGGTGTATCCATTTTTACACTGTCCCCAATTATGGTAAGAATTAATATCAAGATAGCCACTTGCAGATTTAGGCTGCTTTACAGTGAGAAAGAGATTAAACTTTTCTTCACATAAACATGATTTTTGTTTTTAAAAAAAAAGGATGACACAAATATATCGCAGACAAAATTATGTGCTAGACAGAAGCCAAATGACTGATATACTCACACCATGGACCCAAGAAGCTTTCTGGTATGGGCAAAGTTAAATAACTGAGGTTAAACTCCAGTTGGCTGTATTTCAAATTAGCCTGATGGCACTGTATATACAATACATGGTACAAAGCAGACATCACTACAGCAGAGGCTCATTTTGTGAGCTGAAGTTAACGCTACTTTTAACAAACCTGAATCTCAATGTGGCCAAAAGGAGACTTCATCTATCTAGCTTTCAAGCTGTACTGGGTGCAGGTGTCAAGGTTTTGGAGGTGCTGCTGGGGTGGCCTCTCAGAGAAAGGACCAGGAAATGGGTTGCCCTGTCCTGGACACAGCCACTTACAGCTGGCTCCAGCAGACCCACCACTGACCAAAGCTGAGCCCATCAGCGACGCTGGTGGCACCTCTGTGATAACATATTTAAAAAATGCTGCGCAGCAGCTGTGAGAGAGGAGTGAGAAAACATAAGAGGAACAGCCCTGCAGACACCCAGGTCAGAGGAGGAGGGGTAGGAGGTGCTCCAGATGCCAGAGCAGAGATCCCCCTGCAGCCCATGGAGGACCATGCTGGCGCAGATATCCACACTGCAGCCTATGGAGAACCCCACACCACAGCAGGTGGATGTGCTCTGAAGGAAGCTGCAGCCCATGGAGAGCCCACACAGAAGCAGGTTTTCTGGCAGCTGTGGCCCATGGGGGACTCATGCTAGAGCAGTCTGTCCCTGAAGAGCTGTACCCTCTGTGGGAAGGACCCGTGCTGGAAGAGTTCTTGAAGAACTGCGGCCTGTGGGAAGGACCCACACTGGAGAAGTTCATGAAGGACTGTAACCTGTGGGAAGGAAACCCACACTAGAGCAGTAAAGAAGTTGCTAAGGAAATGACTAACAGGTCTTGGTCAATCTTTCAGATGTCCAGTAAACCCTGAAACAGACAAAGAACATCATCCCATGGCTTACATTTAAAGTAAGCTGAGTGTACTGGACCAATTCAAGAATTCTTCTTAAAAAGGAGCATGCCCAGTTCTTTATTAATCCTAAAGTTAAAAGGAAGCTAAACATCTCAAGAGTTCAGTATCTACTACAACTCCATGACTAAGCAAACCTGAGATTCATTCTTCAAACAACTGGTAATACAAAGAAAAAAATCTACACGTCTGTTAGCGCTGTGTAGGTTTTCCTCAGGTCTACATATTTGCATCTGTTTATCCCCAAAAAGACTGTTGGTTCCCCATTTTGACAAACAGCATAGAATATATTCAATCCTGTAGTGGTTAATATCATTATTCAAGGCAATACAGACTTTTTCAGATTGGTCAAAAGACGACCAGCTTCCTATGCTCAATGGCTCCTTTCTCAATTTTCAGGAGCATGCAGAACAGTGTTTCTTCCTACCAGAAATAAATAATAAAGTTACTGGCTTTGTCTAAAATGGTATTTTTCTAAAATTTCAAGATAACAGCACTATCTAGTGATTCTAATTAAACCTGGCACTGCTTTGCTGTAAATAATATGCTGATCACAACATGTACTTCATAAATCTTAGGCAAGCCCCGTATTGTTATCTTCCAGCTTGTCAGGTATGCCTGCCTGCCTTTTCCACGTGTCAGCAAGTAAAATGGTCTGTGGAAGGCAAGAGAGGCACCTTGTCCAGAAACAAGGTGCATCAAGTAGAAATGCAAGAAGAATAAGCAGAAGGAATGCAGGGAATAGCCTCAGGGTCCTCCTGCCCTTTCTAACAAAGTTAAGTCTGTGAAAACAATAAAGGCACTGCAGGAAACTGAGGAAGGTGCAGGGGGAGAGACCTGGTGACATCAACTTTGCTGTCAGTTTGCTGCTTGCATGGAGGCAACCACCCGTGTCTTCCAAGGTCTGGAGCTACGTAGAAACTTGCTTGAAATAACTGTATGTATGATAATTGACCTGAGGTTTTTGTAGGTTGATTTGTGGAGGTGGACCATTACATCTATGTGTCAATTAAATACCAATGCTATTTTATTTATACTTCTAAAGACTTTGTCCAGACTTAACACAGACTTAGTTGCCCTATGTTCTGTAGAGCCTAGGGCATCCTTCCCACACACCCAAGCTGTTCTAACTCTCTCAGCCACAGCAACATAAATAGCCATTTCCAAAGGAATAAGCTTGGGGATATGAGAACAATTTCCCAGTGAAGTGTTAAAAGGAGACAGTTAAAAACAGCTTGCTCATCGACACAGTCCTCTTCAACCAGCAATGCATCTATACATGCATAGAAGCAAGGGAAATCACAAGAGGAAAGAATTAACTCACAGGCTCTCTTCCATGCCCTCAAAAAGAGAAAGTATTTTGTGCTCCTTTTATCGACCCGATAAGTGTGAGGGGTTTGGTTTGTTTGCTTTTAATTTATAAAACAGTCCTTGACCACTCACATAGCTTCTGTTCCTCATTGCTAATTTAGGCCCTAACTCTGCAACTTGCTTCTTGTGATCAACCCTCAAAGATCAAACTTAGCTGACATAATCACAGGATTTCTGCTGCCTCAACTCATCTCCCAAGTTGTTTAAAAGGACTAATACATACAACAATGAAAAATACATGTGTCACGTATGGCCTAGTAAGTTTTATCATCCAAAGCAGCAGAATCTGTGGAGTCTGGAACAAAACAGCAGAGAAATAAGCTTATTATCCATGAAGAGGGAAGCCTAATCTTAAAAAATTTCAGACTAATTAAATATCAGGACATAGCCTACTTTGGTTGTGAAAAAAGGAAATTATTAGACTATGTGAATCACAACAGAGGATAAATCCTCTTTTGTCCAATTTTTGGGCCTGTAAGCAGTTCCAAGGAAAAGTAAAGTGACACCAATGTCTATACATCATATCTATAACATATCTATAACAAGTCTCAGCTCCAGGGTCTCTAAATTACCACTGAAAATTATTATTCTACTCTGAACAAGAATGTAACTACTTTTGTAGAAGTCGAGTAGAAAAAGCATCATGAAAAACAAAGGTTTTTGATACTCAACTATTTATAAAAGATAATCAGTAGCACAGAACACATACATTCATACTTCATGGTCTACTGTTTTTTAATTCTGGTTCTCTTAAGTGTTACAACACAATTGAGTATGATTTATCAATGCATTTCCAAAGCACCAAAAGAGTTTTGCTTAATTTATGTTATAGCTTGCCAAATGCATGATAGTTTTCCATTAACAATGTGGTAACCAAAATTTTGTGCCTTGGTGCAAGACTGACAATAGATTAACTATTATGTTAAAATTAGAAACCGTTCAATGCCACCAACCAAGTAAAGTACTTAATCATATAGCTCTTTAAAGTATAAGAACAGTCCTGTTGCACTACAGGGGAAAATTATAAAACATATTATTAAATACTACTAAATTAGGTAAAAAAAAAATCAAAGAAAAAATGTAATGCCAAAAAAACCCTCTAAAGCATACTGGAAACAAACAGGCTTGTAAGACATGGAATGCTGAATCTTTGTTGCCAGAATTTCTCTTCCATGTATGAAAGTAGTAATGTTAAAGAAAGACCACAGGTGATGCGTTTTCAAAAGGCATAGATGACCTCTTACCTCCCAATGAGGTCATGCTTTTTAAAATCGCCTCCAAAATGATTACATAGAGGTTTAGTATAAGTCATCACATAAAGTTATTTTGCTGTAATATAAATTAAACTTTGAACCTTCATGACAGTCTGTTAGAGCACCATATACAAATGACAAATTCAATCTAATTACAGAGAAAATTCCTACAGCCCCAAAAGAGTCGCCACATAGCACATCCACAAGACCGACAATAGCCCTGATGCATAGCAGAATCCTTTTCCTCCCTACCCTCAGAGAAGCAGTACAAAACAAAAAAAGCAAACAAAAAAGCAGCAATTAGCCTCATCAGCTGGGCTGTGCAGTAAAGAGAAAGCAACATAGGAAGATTTCCAAGGCTTGTTTTATGCCCTTGAATTATGAAAGGTTTCTGCAAATGCCACCGTGAAGAACCACACCCCCAAAGTGGAACACTGCACTGCAGTGACTGCAGGAGGCTGTGGGAGAAAGCTAAAGAGGAAAGAGATCCCGTGTTAATCCCAGGACTAAAGGCATTCGAACTGTGGGGCCCCATTTCTATGGAGAGCACCAAGAGAGACATCTTGTAGCCAGGAAGTATGTTTGGACCAACACACAAAAAGGGCTGACTCACACAGACACAGGAGGTTTGAAGGAAAAGTCCTGCCTTTTCATACCTGAACACAACAGTTTCATAAATAGTCATCAGGGTTATGAAAACTCAACCATCACATTAAAGACACACTCTCTACAGGTCAGAAAATTTAACTTAAATTTTTTAAAGCAAAAAAACCCACTTATGTTCCTTTGTCCATGAAGACAATAAAAATAGAAAATGCAAAATAATGGGTCTGACTGCTTATTACTCTGATGGGAAATACTGCTTTGACCTGCATTATTCTTTTATAGCACATATTATGTTTCTCTTAAAATAACTGCATGCAGAAAAAAATACTTTAAACCAGTAACTTGTTTTATGTTATAAAATCTGGAACAAGGCTTTATTTGTTTACTCTCAAGATGCAGACTACAGCCACTGCCCTCAAGTCACCCATAGCACCCCAGATCAGAACAGCACCCAGTGATACCTTCATTGGAAAGGCCTCCATCTTCACTCCAGTGATGGTGAACATTGTGGCCCCACTTCAGCAGGCAACATTTAAATGTCTGAATAAACCCCAGCTTAACCCCAGATCTTTCCTGGATCACAACTACAGTGCTCAGGGCTCAATCCTGCCAGATGCTAAGGACATATGCAAGGAGAAATTAGCAATTTCAATTTAAATGCTAATACTTATTCTTCCCAGTGAAAACTGAAGTATAACAAGTGATGTCTTGTCACACAGAAACAGCCTTGATTGTTATTTAATGATCACAACGAATAGTTAGAAAGCATGAAATGAAGCTAATAAATCTTCTGTTGAGCCTGAAATTTTCAACAAATAAAAGTACTCAAAGTTTTCAAAAACAGTTCAGCCTGATTTTCTTCATCTTAAACTAAACTTTCCGTGTTCTTCAGTCACGGATCCACATACTGGCACCACACAATTAAATTTAAAAACTCTAACGCCCAGCTACCTGAACAAATTTTTTTTCAGTGCTACCTAAACAATCTAAAATACATCATATTCTATGAAACTCAAGTTCATACATCAGCACTATTCACCACAGGATTTGTCTCCCTTCCAGTGATAAATTAAGAACTAAGACAAACACTATGGAAGTAGTTTTTCTCCTTCTTACTCGAGCCTCCTGGGAGATTATAAATACAGTTTGGTTTGTTTGGGTTTTAGCATATCTAAGCTATGTTCTGTTTTAAGTGAAGGTAAGTTGAGGATGATTTTTGTTTGACAATTAAATAATTTTAACAATTAAATAATTAAACAATGTAATAATTTCTTAAAAAGCAGTCATCAAGACTGGTTTGGGGGTCCCGTCCCCCCCCGGAAAAGGGAAAGCTGAAACAAACACAAGCTCAGGAGACCCGAGACCCTGGGACTTCTGAATCTTAGCAGTCAATAGTTAAATTATTTGTGATAGCTTGAATGAATTAGTCACCACTGAAATGGCTACTTAGTTTAGTAGAAACTTATTATTCAGAAACATATAACAGTAAAATATCCATTCAGTGACAATCATCCATTCTAGAAGCCTCTTCATGCACCAATGGAAAACAACACTTTTGACAGTAACTTTAAATACATAAAAATGATACTGTCATTACCTAACACATATAAGAACTACCTCATTTTTGTTGATAATATAAACATGCATGCGTGCATACACGAGAATTAAAATGCTCCCCACACACCATACCCCCAGTATAAAACAACACAATTTTTAAACTGGAGAAAATTTATCTGTAAAATACAACAGAAGCAATGCAGTTGTATTTCAATCTTACATGCAGTGTACTCTGTAAGTAGAGAGATATGCACCAAGCCTCCATATTCAGACTCCAAACAGTGCTGTAGTCAACTGTAGAGGAACATCTGGAATATTTCTAGAAAGAAAACTGTCTTGTACAGGCTCAAACTATTCTTTGCAACCTGTCCAAAAAAGAAGAGGTTACAAGTATTTGCTTTAGGTTACCTTCCTCCTCTTCCCACCTCTCCTCAATTCACTGCCCCTTCAACAGAACAAGTTGGGTGGATGGCCTCAGTGTTTGGACACCGGGCTCGTATCAAGGCACGGAAGATGAACCACATCAGACCTGTGGCGCTTGGCCTGTCAATACAGGCCAGTCGAAGTGATACTATAAGTTACATGATACTGAGTATAAGCTTCTCATATCTCCTCATTCACCTCTGGAAAGTTTTGTACAGCACAACAAAGAACTAACCAGTGGCCGCATGAAATGTAAACTGCATCTGAGCCTGCTGAATCAGATCACCTCATCAAAAAAGTCAGGTCAATTCCACTTCCATTACATATTTCTACAATTATAAAAATCCCCTACGCCCTAAGATTCATTTCGAAAGACTTCAAGGTAGGTGGTCTAAGCTCGTAAGCACATGAAAGCAAAACAAGCTGCATCCAAGAAATATGACTCTTTTCAATATACTAATCGTAGCCAGAGTTGGTAGCAATTCTGATAGCTGCTAGGAAACTAAAGGTTACTAAACAATTATGATTTAAAGACTAGTTTCCATTGTAATTCTGCCAACTTTGAATCCTTCAGGCTGAAATTCTTCTTGCCTATCTCAATCTAATTTTTAAAATTATCCTAGAAGAATTGCACCACATCTACAAGACAAAGAGTGTTTGTGCTGTCCACAAAACTCATATATAACACTTTGTTTATTTGAACAAAATGTAGAGCCTCTTCTAACTTCTTTGAGAAGAAATTTTAACATCTAGATATTTCAGACTAGAGACTTGAAATGTGACACATCATCATCCAAAGTTACAAGAAATGCCTAGTATGGCCAATCTGAAAAATCCAAGCCCTTCTGTCTAAACTGTACGTTGCTGAAGACTGCAGCTTGGATTAGACAGGTTGGGGAAAAGTGAGAAGACGTCTAGGCAAATGACGGACAGGAGTAAAGAATGCTCGGTAAAGTCTGAAAAAGGTAATGCTACAGGTGTCTATTTATATGAAAACACATTCCCCTCTGATATCTGGTTGGCTTCCCATGCACACTAAACAACTTGCATGTATGTGCACTCCACTGTGATCATACCACGCTTTCCCTCTCGCAGGATCCCCAACTCACTCTCTGCAAAACAATGGCCAATATTCAGTACATGAATAAGGATGGCACAAACAAACAAACTTAACTGCAGGACACCTGCTTTATTTACTGCATAAGTGGGAAAGAACACAGGAAGGAGCAAATTCAGCAGCAGAATCCAGTGCACATCCCTGTTCAGTTTATGATCGAGCATTCTAGGGTGAGGTGGGATATCTGAGACAAACACACACACACTGTGCTTCAAACCCTGCTACAAGAATGGCAGCACCAGCAAAAGGGCAAGACAAAACCTGGGACATGGGAGTGTCAAAGAGCTGCAAATAAACCCACAGTTTAAAATATCACAATCTTAAGTATAAATTGTCTGATCTAAGGCAGAATTATCAAATATACTGTTAAAAATGGATTTCCTACTGAATGAGAGCAATCACAATCTTAAATCCTAGGTTAATGAAGCCTAAGAACTATCACAATGGTTTTCAACGAAAAGTTACACAAACAATAGAGGAAGACATTTTTAAATACATTTGTACAAAAATTCTTTTAGACATTTAATGCCTCATAAGGAAACAACAGAAGCAAAAAGCAATTTTATTTCTCCTTTCTAAACATTGCCCTAAAAACACTTAATTATTTACATTAACAAAACGTAACTCAGGAACCCAAGTCCCTTTAAATTTCAGGAGTATTAACTACTTTTTAAAATCTTAGCCTTGAACTTAAATCACATCTAGCATGTGTGTAGTAAAATTAAAGGCAGGGGGGAAGCTTCTGACCCAGCCAGGTACCCTGTGCCATTAAGAACTCGGGATGCACTTCTCAGGCAAGAGCACTTCTTGGCTGGCAAGAACAAGCCCGCTCTCACCAGAACAAAACTGGTGCAGCAGCTCTGTACAGAAAGAGTGCCCAACACAGCCACAGCGCTCGGTATGAATGTGACTGAACCAAGAGCTTTTGTTAAGGACTTCTTTCAGCTTTTTTCACTTTGAAAGGACTGGAAGAAACCTTCCCCTAGGCTGACATATCCCTACCAAAATCAGAACAATTTATAGATCTACTTTTAGCGATATTAAATTAGATATACACACACAGCAAATCTTCCTTAAATGCATACTTTCAAGTTTGACAAAGCTTCTTACTAGAAGACCTCAGCTGAGTAAGGGGTTGCAAATAGGGCATCAGAACCATGCTTCTTACTGATATTATTCCAGTATGACCTTACAAGCTTCATCTACCTGGCTAGGTTACTTACTTTAAAAGAAACAAATCCTTTAAAATAAAATAATTCCAAAGTTTGCATTCTCCTTCAACGCCAAAAACAGCTCCTGTGGAAATGAAGTATAGAAAAATAAAAAGTGACTGGCATAAAAGAGGGATGTTGGAAAGCTACAACAATTAACAAACTGAAACATAATGCAATCTCTACATGCTATTAAAATTCTTTTGAAATCTGGGCATTTCTTTAGCACTCTCAAAGGAGTTATTTTGCTAGCTTAAGAAAAAAAGAATTGAACTCATACCAGAAACTGTTTGGGAACATGTAGGTAAGGGGAGGAAGAGGACAATGGGATGTAGAGTCAGGAAGCTAGCTGGACGGAGGAGCTGAAGAGATCATGGATTCTGGGTGAAGAATTTGGAAAATAACCAGGATTGGGAGCCAGGGGAGAAAAAACCCCAAACTACAGGCCTAGTAAGAGGCAGAGTAAAGGATGGAGATCTCAGGTAAGGGGTGTATATATGCATGCATATGAATGTGTTGGCAGGAAGTAGGGACCAAGATAAGAAGCTTAAGGAGGACAGCCCAGCTCCTGGAACTGGGACCAGAATGTTAGATAGGATTGGACAGAGTAGATAAGGCTACCGCGAGAACCAGCTGCATGAGCCAGTATCACCAAGTTTAGAAAGAATGGGGGAAACAGCCTGCTACTACTACCACACACTACCTTTTATGACACTGCTTCCTTTTCTGGGAGGCAGCTATGTAACACATAAGCCACATCAAACCTAGGTGCTTTATAGTAGGATGCAATGAATCTTTACTCACCTGAAGAGACAAACTAGAAGAGCAAAAAACCACTGCTCTTCAGCATGTTATAATGACACTCCAGATCATGTGGAAATACTGGTCAAAAAATCAAGAAGAAAATCCTGTTTCCAGAGGAAATATTCGACTGCCTTAGCCACATATGCAACCTTTTCCTTCCTCTCTTGCACCAGTTACTCTTGCTTTCAACTTTTGCAGCAAATGAAGCAGGAGCCATACAGACAACATTGTACTTTACTGTGCAGTCTTGATTCCTCCCCAGCGCACAGCCACCCATCCTGCTGCATGAGGCAGCGGGGAACAGTAAGCAGTTTTGGAAGCAGAGCCTGTGTCCTAAGTGTCCTTTACATGCATAAAAAGGTAAAATTAAGATTGGCTGCCTCTCCCACTTCCTAGTCACTACATTTTCCTTACGCAACATTAACATTCTTTCAGATTCATCTGTTCAGCCTGGAAAAAATAGTCTTAAATGTTTTGTCCACATAGTCAGAAATTCCACAGATTTCACAGTTGTGAGTGGCTCATCACTTTCAAAATTTAAACATGGCTTCACTTTCAGAAGAAAACAGTTCAAGTATGAAAGACTGTTCTTGCAGTTACAGTACAAGAGAAAAGCAATGGGAGCTTTTGTTTGCAGGAATTATTCAGCTAGCTAAAAATTTTTCTTTCAGGAAAGTTCCATGCTTGCTTACAGACTAGATTACAGATTAGAATCAAAGATAATACACAAAAACTACATTAAAATAGTTACAACTGCAGCATGACTATCCTACTTACAAACAGAACCAATCAAATGAGAAGTTATATAATATAACATTCTCCATCCACTCATTTCTTACCACTGCACCCTGGCTTACTACCACGTGTTATACAGTGTGACAAGGCTGTTTTGGTACAAGATTCCAGAAAAGTTATCCATGGACAGTGTAAAAATATATTAGAGATCAAAGTAGTATTTGGTCTCAGGACTGGCAGAAGTTGCTATTAATAACCAGAAATGTATAACACAGACCATGCAAAAAAAGCAAACTAAACCAACAGCCCCCCCAAATCCTAAATTTAACAAACAAAATTATCTAATCAACATTTAGAGAAGAAAAAATTTCAGTGAAGTATAAGATTGGTCAGTGCTCAAGGCAAAGAAAAAGATGAGTGCTCTGATGCACTATGGAAATAGAAATGCTTCTTACACATTTCTGCAATTATCTTTCCTAGGGCATGGAAAATACATTTTGGGCTCTTTACTTGCAGGGTTTAGAGATATTATTTGTTATTCTGTCCATTTGAATAACAACAAATCTTAGAAAGAAAAGCTGCTTCTGAGTTTGATGTTAAATTTCAGTGTGTAGTATAGGCTAAAACTTGTGTACCTCAGGTTTCTGAAAGCCTTCAAAGCATCCAAAACTGTATACAATAGCAGAGCTGAGAATCACAGAACTGAAAGACTGCACTTAGGTGCTTTGTGAAAGCTTTGAAAGGATAATTTGTTCCTTTGACAAGTTAGGAGTTTGACTCCTTTCAAAGAGCTCTCACTAAATATTCCTAAATGGATATCATGGTAAAAAGGAGAGCTGAAAGACTGAAAAGCCTGGCAAAAGGGATTGTGTAAATCAAAACCATGCTTTTCATAAAAGCACCAATCCTGAATCCCACAGTGCCCCTTCTTATTTGACCACCTATACAACAAACAGACTACAGACTTTTAACTCCTTGCCTAAAAAGAGGATACGAACAACAAGGAAGACTCGTCCAATCTTGCCAGCCAACCACATTCCAAAGAAGCCAATTCAAGACACACAACTAAGTTTCAACAAAAGATGAGGATGATAGCGCTCGTCTCTCAAACAGGGAACAGGGGGAAAGAGAGAAGCTCTCATTATGCTGAAACTAAGCCCTATGAAACAAGAGCATCCAGAGCTAAAGTTACACTAGGAAGAAATCCAAGCACATTAAGGCATAGAAATGGAAAATGTAGGCAGCAGAACACAGATACTGGCTCACATACATCCTTGCACATGTCCTTCAGTAAGAGATTGTAGAAAGTTATGTAGTCATGGAACCAGAATCAAAGTACTTTCAAGGATCAGACACTTAAAAGCAGGAGTAACCTGCTTCCTTTATGATAAAACGCACTGAAACTTGTGTTAAATAATCTACCACATCAAAAGAAATATTTAAATTATTCAGCTACCAGAGAAAACTGAAGTAGTTAGAAAGACCTAAGACAAACTGAGGGAATAGGCAATAAAATGGGTAGACCAAAGGAGTACTGACAAATTAAAACAATAAACATTGCATGCATAATATAAATCATCTGGAATTATACTGGAATCTAAGTCACAAACTTAAGAACTCAAAATTCCTTTAGAGGCTCCCATAAAACATTTAGCTCTTCTGCAATCACAGAGGTAGTAAAAAACAAACTTAGCCTGAATAAAACCTGGAATAAAAAAATGCCATGAAAGCTATTAAATCATCACTACAGAAGTCAACTGGATGTTATACCAGAGCACAGTGCTCAAATCAAGATATTCTATTTTGAAAGAATACTGCAGTGCTGTAAAGCGGAAAGATAATCAGTGACACTGGTAGTCACAACGAAGTGAAACCGCATTTTCACTAACGTGAAATTTTGTGTGTAGACAGTCTAAAGAACAATGACTGCTCTTCTTGAGGAGAAAACAATACAGCAGTACACACAAAGTATGGCATGGCACCTAGAACGAAAAAGGACTGTTTCTTCTTCTTTCCTCTCAATGTGAAAACAAGGAAATGCGAAATGAAACTGAAATGTGACCATGTCAGAACTGAGAAAGGAAGGCATTTCCCTCCTGGTCTCCCAACTAACCAATGCATTTCCTTCAACGAGGAAAGTGGGAACTAGACCGCACACTGAATGAGATTTTTTTAAATTATATATTTACAAATATAACAAGATAGTCACAATTATAATACTCTCTAAAAACAGTAGACAGGATTTACATATCCATACAGTTAGAGCTCCTAGATGAGGGCCACCCAAATGGCAGACTTTATTTTAGGTCTGTGCCACAAGTTTTGCCCACATCCTTCCAAAGACTGGATGAGCAATGCCCCAGCATTCCTGAAGGAAATGCTGATAATTCCTCATAATTCTCCAGAGAGTAGATGTAAAGTATCACCACAGACTCCAAACATAAAAGCATCAGATGACACCCATACGAGTGAACTAGAGCAGATGGCTTGTTTCCTAATGAGAAAGACTTGGTAAAAATGAGGAGAGTAGACCTACCTTAATGCTAAACAAATAACAATCACAAAAACATATTCAAAGCACAAACAAGTGCTGGAAAAGGCCCTTCAGACATCTTGCTTCAAGACATATGCCAAAAGCCTATATGAAATAAAGTAAAAGTTTCTGCAGGGCAAGGATATTCCTCAACTGTTGTGTTTCTTACTCTTTTCTCTACAGCAGCAGACCCCAGTGTCACCATCAGAAAGGATGATGACTCAGATAAACAGATGGCCCAAATCGTTCTAGTAGCACCTGCCCTCCTTACCATTAAAAGGTTTCTCCTTTTGCGCTAACATTTATTATACTGTTTCTTAAAGACAGAAGCTACACCTTGTCCAAATGATCTGATTTCAGAGTACACTGTATAAGAATTAGATCAATAAAAGGAAGGGGGGAAGGAGGTTGGCACCTCCCAAAAGGAAATGCTAGTGTCTATCCAGAATGCCTTCAAAATCCTAAGAGTATCTGAAAGGAAACACCACCAACCCAGAAGAAGAGAGTTTGGGATGCGAGATGGTCAAGCTGTGAAGGTGCCACAATAAAAACAAAACTAACCCAGACTAAAATCGCTTCTTCTCTTCCTGTTAATTTTAAAACGGATGAGTTATACCTAGGATCCATTTTCCATTCTCTAAAGTTCAGTAAACTTTTTGTAGTGAAATAGCAGATTTTTCCCTTCCTTGCAGACAAATTATGCATAGATGGCTCTTCACTTTAAAAACATTTGTGCAAATATATTTCAATAAATAGACGATGCTCCCCACTTAAATTAAAAAGTTGACGTGGCAAATAGATGAAAACATGAATCCTCATTAACACTTCTGGTAACCTTAGCCGAGCTGTACTTCATGCATCAAGCTGTCTTTCACATTCAAAAAACAGAAGTGAGAAATGCTCAATAGGACTGAAGCATTTTTTTTGTAAAACACATTATTTCCGTAGTAAGCAGGAAGATCAGAGTCTTGTTTAACTCTGAAAACTGATTCTATTAACAAACAAGACATTATTTCATACCCAGGAAATCTTCCTTTAATCTGGAGATGCAGCAGTTTCCAAACTTTTTTCATTTTGACCTGTTTCAAGGGAGTAATCCTTGAAACCAACCAAAAGCAACCTTGCAAAGCAGTGGCATGGAGCAGTCAAGAACATAGTATCCAACCAAACTGCCTTCAGCTCCTGCTAACAGTTTTAGAAAATGCTCAAATAGAAAGAACAGCCATTCACGTAGAGGAAGCATTTCCAAATATCAGATAATATGGGGAAGTGGCAAAAAAGCATCACTGTGAAATACCAAAATAAATCATTCACATGAATCATTAACAGTATTGTTGGCTCTTCATATACTGTACAGGAAAGATATAAAGGGATATTAATGTTTAAAGAGGCAATAAGCAGGGTAAGAGAATAATGAAGACTAATATGACTTGTAGTGCAAAAGCTCCCAAAGGCCCTGTTCTGGATGGGAGACCTACAGCGCTATGTACGGCAACAAAGATGAGTCCCCATCTCAAACCACACACCCAGGAGGCAATTAAACTAAAATAAAATTAACTAGGATATTAATATCGTGTGTGTAACAGCTCTGTTTTAAGATGTGATATGTTTTTGGAGTCTGTACTACCACTTCAGCTTAGAGAAAAAGAGGATTACAATCCTTTTCCGACAACCTGATTCAGGAACAGTAAGGGATGCTAATGAAGAAAAAAAATATTCACCCTCTCAATCATTAACTGCTTGGCTCACGCTAACGCTGCTTATCCTGCAGAAGGGAAAAAAAAGACTGCTTTCCTGTTTTAGTGGTAAAAAGCAGATTCCCCAATTACATAACTTTTTTTTTTTTTAATAAGCCGGAATTGTTTGTTTAATTTCTATAAAATTCACTTTAATCTACAAGGAAATTTTCAAAGTCTATTTCCATCAAAATATTAGCCTTTCATTTGCATTTTGTATCCTTTATAAAACACACATTTTTAGAGAATGTTGCAAGAAAATGGCTGGAAATCATCCCAGAAACTACTGCATTATATATCCTCTCTGTAATTCAGGAGAAAAAAGATACTATACATTATTCTATACTGGGAGACAGAAAAAGAACAAATCATTGTGGATTCAGCATTTGCTGCCAGAACACCAGTAATGCTCGTTACACAGCAGGAATGTCCCTTTTAAAACACATACAGAATTCTTTGTCAAATTGAGACAATTCAATCAATTACCAACAAGTTTTCTGTTCACTTTTGCTAAATTGGAGGTCAAAGAGAGACTATAATCACAGTTCACTCGCAAAGCAATTAACATCAGTGCATGAACTTATGCAAATACTTGGTCAAAAAAGTAGTAAGAGGAAGCTTGTTCTCCAACCATCAACACATCAGCAATGTGGAAAAGTCTATTATGGTCATAGACACTGATAGAAAAAGGAACCCAAAATAACATCATGAGAACAGCCTTGACATGCATGCCATTTAAAGATACACAGTGACAATTACAGATTGTGCTTTCAGAATCCCTCCACTTTAAAAAGCTCTAAATATGAGCGTTTCCAAAATCCCACCATTCAACATTAAATACTCCTACTCATCCTTAATCCAGTAATACCTTTAAGTCCTGATGTACCTAATTGCAAAGCATTGCTGTAG
The DNA here is from genome assembly GCA_031468815.1 of Morus bassanus. Classification (NCBI taxonomy): domain Eukaryota; kingdom Metazoa; phylum Chordata; class Aves; order Suliformes; family Sulidae; genus Morus; species Morus bassanus. The sequence continues at coordinate 34,965,578 of CM062570.1, forward strand.
CTAAAGATTATCCCTAGCCAGATAGATCCTAAGAAATTCCCTTAAGTCCCCTTCTTACAGAGGGAGGAAGCAAAACCTGAAGGTAACAACCTATGGAAAATGCCTGAGAAAGTAGAAGCCTAACAGAGATACTAAAAAGCAGGGCAGCATCCAGAAAAACTAAGCTCTTAATAGAAAGCTTCCATTTAAATGGCATCCAGTGTCACCTTTTTCAGTTAATGTGAATCATACAGCAGCTAAGCCTGACTCAAACCCTGTTTACACAGCCTGCAGCTCAGGTGCGCAGAACAGAGAGAGCCCAGCGTAGCCAAGAGCCACCTTGAGGACAAAGCTGGTAAACCCAAAAGCTCATTTTTCTTGTGAGGAAGAATAAACACATACAAAAATTACCTCTTTAGATGAACAAAAAACCACTTAAATAGCAGCAGAAGTGGCTTTGTGTATGTGTATTTGTATGCACAACCTGGTAACATCCTTTGGTTGCAGAAGCTTGCAGTCACTGGATGCTCACGTGCAACGCATTAGGGGTGAGGCCAGGGACACAGTGCGCTTTCTGCACTCAACAGGACATTCTGAGAGGGCTGCTCCTAATTATTTTCCTTTTCTTTGCTATGACACATTGCTCTCTCCACTGCCTAAACCACAAGGTGGTGATCTAGTGCCCAGAGAACTCAGTGGAGCAGACATGAAGTCACCATCACAGACATTCCTAAGTCTTCCACTCTGCTCTGAAGTTGACCTTTGAGCATAGCCTGAAGGGCAGCTCGGAGCCTGGACCCCCCCAAACTGTATGTATACCAAGTTCCCTACAACTACGTGCCCAATAGCCATTAACACCTTTGAGGTACCTTGACTCCCTGGTGCCCTTTCCACCCTCAGTATCTGTATAACTGGTACCCATTAACAGCCAAAAGTCAGAATAACCTGCTTAGCACAGCTAACATTAATGTTAACACTGTAGGAACATGTTTAAATTTGACGCTGAGTAATTAAACTAAAACATATGTATTTAAAGTGCATTGTTCCAAAGGCACTCTCAAATCACTGCAGAGCTGTAGGTAATTATGTATAGCAGTCAGCGCACTGGAAAAAGATGATGAGGAAATATTCCTGACAAAGTGAAGGGAGCTGGTGTGCTCTGAACATAATCTGAAGAAAGAATATGGGTGTTGCATAGCACATAACCTATAAATTAAGCTGTCAATAAAAAGAGAGAGAGAATAGGGGAAATAAAGGCAAAAGAAGAAAAATAGCTATTTCTTCAAACGAAGCTCAGCTGCTGAATCCCTTTCTATAAATCTAATTGTATGGATTTTAAAATCCAAGATTACTTTGTTCTAAACATTATTTCCTAGATGTCAAAATCAGCACAGAGGACCATGTATTTCTTGCTACAGATTTGACAGGCTACTATATTATACTTCTAATGCTTACTGGTGTGCTACAACAGTTAATTTATAAAAAAACAAAGCTGTGTAAAAACAAAGTTGTATCTGTAGAATATTTTCATGAAATATATTGTTTGGCAGCTAATAGCCCCTAAAAAGGAAAAAAAAAAATGGTGGGTGAGAAAGTTCCACCTAAAATAACTAATGAGGAAGAGAAAGGAAAGGGTAGCATATGCATCTGCAGCAAAATAGAATGTAACTATTGATCTCTGCAATCGGTAGCAGGTTGTCTTTCAGATCACATGTACTTTTGTAGTTATACAAATGTCCTTGCTTGCTTAACAGTGAAGGTCTTAAAACAATTGACCTGATTTCTTCTTTTTTTGCAGGAGTTGGGGGCTCCTATTCAATCTGTATATTGCGTAGCAATTAGAAAGAAGAAAAAACCCACAGAAACACAGTGAATAATGAATGATGTTATAACAGAAAATTACAGCACTAGCATAAGGAGAAAAAGCAAACCTATAGCAGCACAGCACGACAGTTACATCAATATAAAATCTGGTAAAGACAGTTTTAAAATGCTCTTACACAACAGAAAATCCAAAAAGGCAGAAGGCTCTTAGATGCTGAACTTACACACACAAAATGAACTACAGGTAACGCTGCTGAGAGATGTATGCCTCTTACCCGTGAGTACAGCTTTTGCTGAAGGGTCTGCCAGATCCAGCGCAGATTTCCCATCGGTGTTCCGAATGTTTGGATCAGCTCCGTGCTGCAGCAGCACTGTGCAGGGAAAGCAGAAACAGTATCTTACCTCAGTGATACACAGATTATGTACTGTTAAGTGTCTCCTCGGCATGATGTAGGCATAAACACACATTGCACAATTTTCTTTATTTTTCCTTCTGTCCCCCCCCCCCCCCCTTTTTTTTTTTTGTTAAGCACTGCAGCAAAGGATCTTCTCCGGAGTAAGGCTAAGTTGGCAAGTTAAGATATAGTAAGATCACATGGCTTCGCATGAGAAACGTGAACCCTGAATCTCTTGCAATACTCAGTTTTTGGTTCCTCCTGACAGCTAGCTGGGAAGCTGTGCATTCACTGACTCACACTGTGCTAACTGTGGAACCTGCTCCTGCCTTTACTACCACTACTGCTGCTTGTTACCACTCCTGTTCCTTCTCCTGCCGAATATCCCAAGTCACCCCACCTCTGTAAAATCAGTAATACTCCAGCCTTTCAGTGGCTCATCACTTGCGCACAAAATCTTAACCGCAGCATGCCGGATTGCCTTCAAGAAGTGTAACAAATAGGGTTAGATGTGTAACCCGGTACCCTGCAGTCTGGATGTTAGGAGGCTATTATTCTCACTGGTATTTCTTTCTCCTACTAAACCTATTAACACATAAAAATTCAAGTACATAAAAATACTCAGAATGCAGTATGCAACCATATGGCTAGGAAGGCATTGATACAGCAAATTACCATCTAGAAAAGCTCATTAAAAAAAGGAAAACTATTTCACCTGTAAACTGTTTTGATCAGAAACAACATAACAGCAATGCAATTCAGACCACCCCCTCTCAAGATCAAGGCATCTTCTACAGAATTGGAAAACAAAGCCCACAACATTAGAGGTCTGACAAAGAGGGCCCCAATTCCCCATTTCCCCAAATGTTGTGCAAAATAAGCACAACATATTACAAATTCAGAGCAACAGTTACACACTTACTTTGCACAAGTGTGAACAACAGGACAGCGTACAGAGGTGCAGAGACTCAATGTCAAGGAGACAAATAATAAAAACCAGCAGACATTTATGGTTGCTCATGTAACCATGTCTGTTGAGATATAGCTGGACTGAAAGAGTCAAGACAAATATATGCAAACACTTTTTGTAACTAAGGGTGCAAAAACACTTCATAGACAGGATTCTCCAGGAAAAAACATAACCCAATCCAGAACAAAAGTAATCACCAGTTTATATTACATATATAACATTAATCAGCAAAAGGCTTTTCAGAAATAAACTTCTTCCTAAATTAAAATTTTAACTGGTAGTATTGTTTTTATTCAAACCTCTTCTTATACATTTCTAACTTTAAATACTTTTAACATTGCAAAATTTCATATATTTCAGCTTACAGGATGCTATGCTACATGCTTGCCCTAAGCTGAATTTTTGCAGAAGTTTGGTGCTTTAATGGAAGTAAATTGACTTATCTTTATGCTTTGCCAAGGAGGTGCAATTGTCTCATGTTTTTGAAAGAAGATTCAAGTAGGCAAATTGGGCTTTTCCTTGGAGGTTTTTTGTTTGGTGGTGGGTTTTTTCCCCCTATGTCATAGCAAAGACACCAAAAGGGGAAAAAAAAAGAAATCAGCTAGCACGTGCTCACAGAAGCTTGTTAAGATCTGGCACCTACGTTTCTGAAGATGCCATCTGTGCCATACATGCTACCACCCCCTTAGAGATCTTACTCAGGGACAGGTTTGACTCTGAGCCAGCCTCACGAGCCAGTCAAGCACACTCCAGCAGGGGGTGGCAAACCGGACTTCTTGCAGATTTTTTTTTTAAGCACAGTAGGCAGTGCAGAAAGTAAGTACAGAGAGATGCATTCAGAATGTCCTGTCTCTATTCTCTTGGACCCTACTAGTGGATCTATATTCCAGAGGAGAAGGAAGCCCTTTGTCCCAAAAGGCATCAGGATAAGAGGGGGGCCCTAAAAGAGGGAACCAGCAACTAAGTGTCTATCAAGAGAAAGCAGCCAGTACAAAATGAAACAACAGACTGGATGAAAAGCCAGTGAAGGACTCACATGGCAAAAAGCCTGGGACAAAAAGCTAGGGGAGAGAAGTGAACAAGAAGATGTAGCAGGGGAAGAGATAATAGCTCAGATAAAAAGTCCAGGAAGAAAGGCCAGGAGAGAGGAATGACTGGGATTTGGCCAGAGCTTGGAGGTTTGGACTAACATGCAAAGCAAAGCTGAGGCAGGTCATGGTGGAAGAATGGTGACTTTGAAAAACGAGAGGTAACAGGTGTAGAGATGTCAAAGGGATCCGCAACTGCCTGAGCCCGATGCTAGAACAGAAGCACAGATTTTCAAGTCTCTTAATTCTTCAGTCCTGTGCAAACCAAGCAAGAGCTCTCCACTGCTACTCCTGCTGGCACACACAGAAGATGACAACACAGTACTGCTTTCAGCAACTCTCCTGGCTAAAATGACAAATTATTATGCAGTGTATCTAACCTGTCCAGTCACGCTAATGAACTGTGAAGGGTTTTGGCATGGCTTTCAACATCCAATTTCTGTGTCAGGTTTTTAGTTTTTTAAAAACCTAGGGAAATACATTATAATTGACTAATGGTGCTTAAGCTAGTTACCTGCAAAAACTCTGAATTAGTGACTGCCTGTGGAACATGAACTTGAAGTAGCCAAACTAGGTTCAGAAAAAGAACCTGTCATAACTCAATTGCTATAACTGTGAGACGTCCTCCTTGGCTCTGCAATCACTCATCCCACTCTTCATAACCCTTCCAGCTCCCTTATTAAGTCCTATAGACAGATCTACCCCATGAAATGAATGCAGCAGCATCTTGGGAGAAGAAACCAATCATATAATAAGGACTATATTAGAATGCAGATGAATCACAGAATGGTAGGGGTTGGAAGGGACCTCCAGAGATCACCTCATCCAACCCCCCTGCTTGAGCAGGTACAGCTAGAGCAGGGTGCACAGGACCGCACCCAGGTGGGTTTTGAGTATTTCCAGAGAAGGAGACTCCACAACCTCTCTGGGCAGCCTGTTCCAGTGCTCTGTCACCCTCACAGTAAAGAAGTTTTTCCCTCATATTCAGGTGGAACTTCCTGTGTTCCAATTCGTGCCCATTGCCCCTTGTCCTGTCATTGGTCACCACTGAAAAGAGGTCCGGCCCCATCCTCTTGACACCCACCCTGTAGATATTTATAAGCATTGATAAGATCCCCCCTCAGTCTTCTCCTCTCCAGACTGAACAAACCCAGGTCTCTCAGCCTTTCATCATAAGAGAGATGCCCCAGTCCCCTGATCATCCTCGTAGCTCTCTGCTGGACTCCCTCCAGTAGTTCCCTGTCTTTCTTGAACTGGGGAGCCCAAACTGGATGCAGTACTCCAGATGTGGCCTTCACTAGGGCGGAGTAGAGGGGGAGGATAACCTCCCTCGACCTGCTGGCCACACTCCTTTTTATGCACCCCAGGATACCGTTGGCCTTCTTGGCCACAAGGGCACATTGCTGACTCATGGTCAACTTGCTGTCCACCAGCACTCCCAGGTTCTTCTCAGCAGAGCTGCTTTCCAGCAGGTCAACCCCCAACCTCTACTGGTGCATGGGGTTGTTTCTCCCCAGGTGCAGGACCTTACACTTGCTTTTGTTGAATTTCATTCAGTTCCCCTCGGCCCAGCTCTCCAGCCTGTCCAGGTCTTGCTGAATTGCAGCACAGCCTTCTGGTGTATCAGCCACTCCTCCCAGTTTTGTATCATCAGCAAACTTGCTGAGGGTACACTCTGTCCCTTCGTCCAGGTCATTGATGAATATATTGAACAGGACTGGACCCAGCACAGACCCCTGGGGAACACCGCTAGTTACAGACGTCCAACCAGACTCTGCACCATTGATCATGACCCTCTGAGCTCTGCTGTTCAGCCAGTTCTCAATCCACCTCACTGTCCACTCATCTAACCCACACTTCCTAAGCTTACCTATGAGGATGTTATTGCACACAGCGTCAAAAGCCTTGCTGAAGTTGAGGTAAACATCATCCACTGCTCTTCCTTCATCTACCCAGCCAGTCATGCCATCATAGAAGGCTTATCGGGTTGGTCAAGCATGATCTCTCCTTGGTGAATCCACGTTGACTGCTTCTGATAACCTCCTTTTCCTCTGCATGCCTGGAGATGACCTCCAGAATGAACTGCTCCATCACCTTTCCAGGGATGGAGGTGAGGCTGACTGGCCTATAGTTTCCTGGGTCCTCCTTCTTGCCCTTTTTGAAGACTGGAGTGACATTGGCTACCCTCCAGTCCTCGGGCACCTCTCCTGTCCTCCAGGACCTTTCAAAGATGATGGACAGTGGCTTAGCGACAGCATCTGCCAGCTTCCTCAGCACTCAGGGGTGCATCTCATCGGGGCCCATGGATTTGTGAGGATCCAGTTTGCCTGAATGATCTCTAACCCAATCCTCCTCAACCAAGGGGAAGTCTTCCTTTCTCCAGTTTTTCTCTCTCACCTCTGGGGGCTGGGATGCCTGAAGGCCAGCCTTAGCAGTAAAGACTGAAGCAAAGAAGGCATTCAGTAACTCTGCCTTCTCTGCATCCTGCATCACCAGGACACCCACCTCGTTCAGCAGCGGGCCCACAGTCTCCTGTCTTTCTTTTACTGCTGATGTATTTGAAGAAGCCCTTCTTGTTTATCCTTTACATCCCTTGCCAGATTTAGTTCCAAGTGGGCCTTGGCCTTCCTCGTTGCATCTCTGCATACCCTGACAATGTTCCTATATTCCTCCCAAGTGCCCAGTCCCTTCTTCCACATACTGTAAACCTCATTCTTCCATTTGGGTTTTTCTAGAAGCTCTTTGCTCAGCCATGCAGGTCTCCTGGCTCCTTTGCTTTACTTCTTCCTCATAGGGATGCACCAATCTTGAGCTTGGAGGAAGTGGTCCTTGAATATTGACCAGCCCTCTTGGACCCCCCTGCCTTCTAGAGCCCTAACCCATGGGATTCCTCCAAGGAGGTCTTTGAAGAGGCCAAAGTTGGCTCTCCTGAAGTCCAGGGCTGTAATCCTACTTGTTGCCCTGCTTCTACCACACAGGATCCTGAACTCCACCATCTCATGGTCACTGCAGCCAAGGGCAGAATAAAGGAAGCAAGTTCAGGTCACAAAGGCAATCTTATTCTTCCATTTGATTCTATCCTCTCCATACTTTTTTAGTACATAATCTCACAAAAAGATATCCAAGTGCGCAATGTTATCATCAACATGAATTAACAAAAGAAATTCAGCATTTGATGTTTAGCCTATCGGTGTAACGCAGCTGTACTTTTACACCTGGCAAACCACAGGTAGCTTCTAATTGAATGTTCTCCTGCCTGTTCAAAACCTTTAACACTTTAGCCCACCACAAAGACTCTTCTAACCACAGGGTATTTGAGATCTAGACACAGTGTGTCTCTCTAAACTTCCTTTTCAATGCACCAGGGATGTGTAAAAGCATCAAGACAGATCTCCTGTTTGAGAAAGACACTCCCTTTACACAACAGAACAAGCCATTCTAGCTAACTGTAGTTATTTTGGATTTCAAATGCTGCACACAGGGTTTTAGAGGTTGGTTTCCAAGTTGCTTGAAAAGGAAATGTGGCAATAGTTTCTATCAAGAGACTGCTTTTAACAGGCAAGCGTAAGGATGGTGTGCACACAAATTCACTACTGGAACCTTGTTAATTAGCATATTTTGATATGCTGGTTTAGTTCCTCTGGACAGCAGGGACATTGTGGTGTGTTATTTTTCTGTACTGCAGATAGAGTCCTTAATAATCTAGCAATATCATTACCTGGCTATCCTTGCCTTTTCTACAGACCATACTGTACAGTGTAAAGAAACTCTTATTTTAATTTAATCTTCATATTGCATACGGACATCAAAGTCCTGTAAGCTTAACTATAGAACAAACATGGACTGGTATGGAACTATATTTTTACTCTAACTGCTACAATACATATGTGTCTGATCTTCACATACCATCTGAAATGCTTTAATTACACTATCATACCAGATCAGTACTAGAGAGGAGAGGCCACATTCTTCCCACCAAATAAAAAAGTTACGGTATTGCACAGAGCATGAACTACAGCCACAAATCATTTCAGATTACTGCCAACTTGCTATAGCAAGATGAATCCTAAAATTAAACACTTGGCCCACAGCCTCCTGGCATAGGTATTTTGAACTGTGAAGCTAACCAACACTACCTCATTTGGCTGTCAAATTATAAGCCCACCAGGAACAAACATTTTTACTTTTGGCAGTTTCAACTTTCACATTTTCACCAACAAGGTATGCCTAAAACTCTCCTTGTAGCTATACAGCATCAAGAGAGAAGTAAGCTTTACTGGAGGGGGAGAGGAGGGAAAAGGGAGTTTGTCTACACGCAAACCATCACCCAGGTACTTAGCCCTTCCTCCTCAATACAGCCTCAGTTAAAAGGGCACCAAAGGAAAACATTTTTGATCAAAAGACAGAAATACAATGGGAATAGAATGGGAATAAAAATCAATTTGGTTGTTCCAACATTAGGCACAATCAAAGATCAGAATATTTCTGTTATAATTTGTCTAGGCCCAACATCCACAAGCTTCCTGAGTATACTTACAGGAATGCTGATGGAAAAGTTCACATTTGGTTTTGAATAGGATGCACGTAGTATGAAAAAGGACACATTCAAACCTTTGACTGTTGAGTGGAAAAAAAAAAACGCAAAACCAGGCAGACCTTCCAGAAGTATCTGTACTTAAAGCTGCCTCCTGCTTTTAATTACATTTCCAGAGTCTTCAGTTCCTCACAGCTCTACCGTTGCCTCCTCTCTCCCCACCAGTTCTTTTACCACTGCATCCCACTGCCTTGTGCTGGCAGTCCCTTCCAGCTACCCTAGCTTTAGTATATATCCTTTCTCCCCCCTTTTCCACTTCACCTGCTGGAAACAATCTCTAAAAGGTCCTTTCCAAACCATACTACTGTAGCTTTATCTACTTACTCCCGAAGTATCAAGGTACAAAGAAAACAGCCTAAGAAAAAGCCCTCCTTTTGACTCACAACATATGCACTATCTTCCACCTCTCTAAAGGATACCTTTAAAGCTGGTCAGTCTCTCACTAACCTTAGGTCCCAGGAACACACACACCTCAGTACTAGTCCCATGCAGGACATGTTCCCAAATTATACTTGACAAGAAACATAACGTGCTCATTTACCTCCACATTCTGAAAACATCTAGACAACACACTGGAGTCCAAACTATTTTTTTCAGCCAATGCTAAATGCAACTTCTCCCCTAACTACTTCTACACATAAATCAAACCACTGAGGTTTTGAAGCTTTTCTCATGTTACAACAACAACAATTTCTTGCCTAGAAATTATGCTTCTGTGATTCAGATCTAATAATCCCATTTTGGCAAGTTACCAGAGACTTATACCTTTTTGCTAAATGAGCCCATATAACAAAAGTTGTAGCACCCTACTCTTAGCTTCATGAAGTTGAATATATGAGATACAGCTAATGACATTAACCACAACTGTATCACTGCTGAACCTCCACCTCTGTGAGCAATGCCAGTCTTGGCTGCATGATTACAAGGCTATATTCATCAGCCATCAGAATTACAAGGTGAAAACGTGAGAGGCTTTATCACTACAGAGGCTGCACCACAGCTCTAAAGGTTTGAGTATCACTACTTGACCTGATGACATCCATAGCCTCAAACACCACTACCAACTCAGCTAAAAGGAGTTGGAAAAAAGGAAAGGAACAGGTCCTATGCTCTTGACTGCCCCTCTGTAGTGAAAGCCATCAAAGCTGAATGAAGAGAACATTATGCAGCAGAGAGGCTAAGCACACAAAGGATTTACTTTGGAGTCAGGGTAGGGTAGAGGCAATAACCAGACATATCTGGGATCACTGTAGGTGTTTTACTGGTACGAAGAGATGATAACCAGGTGGCAGTTCAAGGAGAGAAGGACAGGGATGCATTTGGTAGGAGACACACACAAACATGAAAGAACATGCAGAAGAAACAAAAAGGAAGAATAAAGGCAGGGTGAGCAATTAAATCCCTAGGGGAATTCAATGAGAAATACAATAGAAGTCTCCATGGGTGCAGATAGGACAAGTAAGGAAAAGTTGCAGAACGACCGGATCTCCAGCAACAAAGGTGTCTGCAAACAGTTAACTGCTGAAGCCTTCAAAGACCTGCATTACCACAGCTGCTCTGTAGGGTTCTATTGCTCAGATGGCAGACTGGAGTGGAGTCTTCCGGGCTGTGAGCTGCTTTTTCTGAAGCAAAGGCTAAGGACCTCACTAAGATGAGAAATTACATCCAGCTAGTCTCAAGAGCCCTGGGACAAAGGGGCCATGCAGAACAGTGCTTAGCTTGGAGGAGAGAAGGGAATGTCCAAACACCAAGCTCCAAGAGAATAAGAAACATCTCTAGTAGGAGGAGAACGGACAACACTTCAAGGCAGAGAGCAGGAGAGCATGCAAGCCTTTATCCCCCCTCCCAATTAAAAAAAAAAATTATTGAAGCACTGCAAAGAATTGTAAAGCTGTCCCCCTGCAAAACAGCACTATCACAGGCTACAGTTTCACCTAAACCAGGCTTGCAGCTTTGGGTGGCTGCAAATGTTTGGTCAGGCAACAAGACAGATAAGAGTGATCACTTGCCCAATCCAGTTCATCATGCAGTGACATGACATGCTCTGGTTGACACAAGAAAGGACAGTACAGGGATACATGCCAGTGAAAGGAATCGAAAAGGATCATTTTGTTGTTCTACTTAGGAGTATTCCTAACAATACCAGCCAAAGTCCTGGTGGGTCAATGTCAGCTCCAAGCACTTCCTTCATTTTGCCTTCCCTACTTCCCTTGTTCAGGTCATCCCAGTTTACCCCAGACAACGGTTTTATTCCCAATAAACCAGTGTGTTGGTTTTGTTCTTTGTTGGGGCCAGACAGAGCAAGAGACAAATAGGGCGACTGCAGTAGTATGAAGTAGATGAACAGAAGCTTACAAAAGCAACACTAGGCTCTGCTATGCTGAAACAAAAAGTTGTAAAGGGAAATTAGAACAGCATTCTCCAACAGCATAGACAGAAACAAGAGTTTTGACAGCAGGAGAAAGCAGCAGACAAGTAGCAGGGGAAAGCGATGGAGTTCTGAGCAACAGAGAAAAGCCAGGGACTATTGATATATGAGGAAGCAAGAGGAAAACACCTATGAAATGCCTCAAAGGGATTAGTGCAAGTTCCTCTAAAAAGATGACACAGTCAATGACCCAGCTGAAGTGCCTCTATACCAATGCATGCAGCATGGGTAGCAAACAGGAGGAGTTAGAAGCCACTGTGCAGCTAGAAAGCTACGATCAAATCACTATCACTGAAATATGGTGGGAAGGATCACATAGCTGTAGTGCTGCAATCGATGGCTAGAAACTGTTCAGAAGGGCAGGCAAGGAAGGAGGAGCAGGTGGCTGTCCTCTCTGTAAAAAAAAAATGGATTGACTCCACAGAGCTGCCTTTGAAAAACAGCAGTGAACAAGTTGAGAGGTTATGGGTAAAAATTAGGGGCCAAACCAACAAAGGAAACCTCATGGTTCGTGTTTACTACAGGCCACCCAATCAAGGGGAGCTTGTTGATGAAGAGTTCTTACTTCAACTGCAGAAGGCATCGTACTGGCAGGCTCTGAACCTGCTGGGGGACTTCAGCCACCCCGACACCTGCTGGAAAAGCAGCACAGCAACCTGTAAGCAGTCCAGGAGACCCTTGGAGTGTGTCAAGGATAATTTCTTAATCCAGGTGATAGACAGCACAACCGGAGGAGAAACATTACTAGACCTGCTGCCTAGCAACAGAGATGAACTAATCAGGGATGTCAAGATCAGTGGCAGCCTGAGCTGCAGTGGTCATGCCCTGGTGGAATTCACAGTCTTGAGGGATATGGGCCAGGTGAAGAACAGAGTTAGGACTCTGAATTTTAGGAGAGCAAAATTTCAGTTGTTTAAGGAATTAATGGATGGGACCCCCTGGGAAACTGCCCTCAGGGACAAAGGAGCTGAACAGAGCTGGCAGATCTTTAAGTACATTTTTCTTAGAGTGCCAAAGCTCTCAATTCCCATGTGTAAGAGATCAGGCAAGGAAGGCAGGAGACAAACATGGCTAACTAAGGACCTCCTGGTCAAACTAAAGTGTAAGAAGTAAACACACAGGCAGTGGAACCAGGGACATGTATCCTGGGAAGAATAGGAGTGATGCTGCCCATACATGTAGGGATGAGATCAGGAAAGCTAAGGAACAGCTGGAGCTGAAATTGGCACAAGAGGCAAATAATAAGGGCTTCTATAGGAACATTGGCTAGAAAAGGAAGATTAAAGAAAACATAACCCCCTTGATAAATATGATATGAGAACTAGTGACAACTGATACGGAGAAGGCTGCGGTACTCAACAACTTTTTTTGCCTCAGTTTTCAATGGTAATCTCTCTTCCCACACCTCTCAAGCCCCTGAGCTTCAAGGCACTGACTGTGGAATGAAGTCCCTCCTGTTGTAAGTGAAGATCAGGTTCAAGACCACCTGAGGAACCTGAACATACCCAAGTCTGTAGGACCCAGTGAGCTGTATCCCAGGGTCCTGACAGGATCAGCTGATGTAGTTGCCAAGCCATTCTCAACCATATTCAAAAAGTCATGGCAGTCAGAGAAATCCCCAATGACTGGAAAAAGGGAAACATCATGCCCATTTTTAGAAAGGGTGAAAAGAAAGACCCTGGGAACTACCAACCAGTCAGCCTCACCTCCGTGCCCAGTAAGAACATGTAACGGATCCTCCTGGAAGACATGTCAAAACACATGGAAGGCAGGGCACTGATTAGAGACACTAAGGGCAAATCATGCCTGACTAATTTGGTAGCCTTCTACAATGGAGTGATTGCATCAGTCAATAAAGGAAAAGCTACAGATGTCATCTACCTGAGCTTCTGTAAGGCTGGAACAAGTTGCCCAGAGAAGGTGTGGATGCCCCATCATTGGAAGCATTCAATGCTGTGCTTCATGCACAGGGCTTTGAGCAACCTGATCCAGTGAAAGCTACCCCTGCCCATAGAAGGGGAGTTGGACTACATGATCTTTAAAGGTCCCTTCCAATCCAAACCTATGATTGTAATCCTGCAGGCCAGCTCCTGGAGATAAAGTTTTAAAATTTATACAGACACATGGTCTTAAATGGTTGTTTCTAGTTAAAGAAAGCTACGTCTAGTAAAGAAATGGTACTTTGACCAAACGTAACATAATCTAGATAAACACATAGCACCTGCTTCCTTGTTTCTATTACCTTGTCATTAGATAAGCAATAATAGCAACTGCTGGGGCATCAGTATATGCGAGGAGACTATACATGCAGACAGCCTGGAATATGGCTCCTAGCAAAGCCACTTCTTGCTTTATGACTGAAATGACCATTTGGTCCACAGGGACAGACAGCCATATCAAACATCTCACTTTCCTGACACAGATCTGCTCTTTGAAAGGCAGGCTCTCATGCATCCATAATGCATCCATACGCTGCAGAAACTGTACCAGTTCCTACAGTAACAGAATGCAACTACCAAACAGAGCAGAGGCCCAGTAAAACATAAAATGGAAACAATGCTTAGAGGTCAGACTTTCCCTCAGCTTAGGTGAACAATTCTCAGAATCGGGCTTCAACACACTACAAAATACTTCAATGTATTCTAGAATTAAATTTGAACTAGGTATTCCAGAGATCAGATTTATCTAATCAAAGTAAGGTAGGGGAAAAGGATCTGAACCAGACAACCAAAACCACAAGCATCATTGCAACAGTCAGAGCTCTTCCAGCAGGGCAAGAGAGCCTTTTTAAAAGGCTCTCTCCTCCCTCGGTGACTGCCCACAACTGTTTCCCCATAAGTAGGTGCATCGTAACTATGATTAGTTTTCTGTAAGTAGGAAGCACTATAAAATTGCTCCCTGGTATGCCAGTTCTGCCTACCAGTGATTAAATACGCACAGGGAGAGAGAACAAGTGGAAAGTTCCAGAAGCTGTAGGCAGCACAGCAGGCTGATAATATCCTTCTGCCCTCAGAGAAAGAGCCAGAGCTGGTAGATTGCTCAGCCTACATGAACAGCTATTCAATGCCTTGATCTTGCCTGGACTTAATGAAATAAATATTCCTGTTTCCTTTTTTGGATGGAATAAGTTAAAATTTTCCATTTCAGCTAACAATGAGAAAACAAAAGTATACGCAGATTATGCAGAATGCAGTCTTCTAGAGAGCAACCTCAAAACCTTAGTTGTCACTGCATTTTTTTGTTTGCTGGTGGTTTTTTGCATCATGCAAGAGATGGCTCCATCATTCCAGAACACTCCCCCCAAGCATACAGTCCACACCAAAAGCTGTGTAGCGTAAAGAAAGCTTTGGGGCTTCCACAACGAACCAGCAAAATATAAGAACTCTAGAAGCTTCACTTAAGTTACAAAAAAAAAAAAACAACCCACACCCAAAATCAACCCCATCAAAAAAAACCCCAAACCCCACAACTTTCTTTGAGCTAACAAGCAATAAAAGACAGTACACGAGACACTTATTTAATCCCTTTTATTTGCAGCCATGCACATGCACTCCTTTTTCACTGAATCACAGAATGGTTGAGGTCAAATGGACCTCCGTAGATCTAGAACAACCTCGCTGCTGAAGCAGGGCCACCTACAGCCAGTTGCCCAGGACTGTGTTCAGATGGCTTTTCAACATCTCCAAGGCAGGAGACCCCACCACCTCTCTGGGCAACTTATGCTGGTGATTGGTCATCCTCACAGTAAAAAAAAAAAGTGTTTCCTGATGGTTAGAGGGAACCTCCCATGTTTCAGTTTGTGCCCTTTTCACACAGGGGCTTAAGACTCACACCTAGGTGTGTTCAAGTAGTCATCTGGAACACATACGTTGTTAGTGAGTGAAATGTAATAGAAATCCTTTAACCAAGAGAGCTTTAAAAAAAAACCCAACCAAAAAAACCCAACCCAAACCAAAAAACCCACACACCCCCCCCCCCGCCATTTAACCCATTTGTAGATGGTTCTGGATGAGGCCTCACTATGCCACAACTAAATCACACCCTTTTTCCTTGCAAGCTACAATTCTGCAGCTATTTAGTTTCTAAGCATTTGTTTCAGTATAGTATTTACTGAACAGCTAGAAATGTTAGCTGCTGCCCTACTGTCTGAGCAATTTATGTTTTCATTTATATCCCAAGCTGAAAGCTGCTTTAAGGATAAGTCTTCATTGCTTGGTCCCAATTTCACTTTTCTCTGAATGAATTCACCTTTCTACTTCAAGTTTTATTCAAATAAATGTCAGCTGTAATCCTGATATCCCACTTCACAGATTAAGAGCCCTGCTTTCAGTGTCCTTGAAAAGCAAAAGCAGCCACCAAGGCAAATCAGGTCAACCAGTAGCATCCTAAGAGGAAAAAGAATTGAGGAGGGTTAAGAGGAGCCAAAGACCAACTCCAGGCTCCTTCTGCATATGCTAACCATTTCTTCCAGGTGAAGTTTGGGGGGAAATAAATCCTGGTGGAAGTCAGGTGATAGATTGCACATGGAATTCACTATGTGGCTATCAGAATGCATTACTTCCCAGTGTACTAAAATCTAACACTCAGGAAGCAGCAAACTGAGGAGTCCTAAAAGTTTCTTGGAACTTGTTCTGGATCTACCATTTTTCTGAAACAGAAAGGGTGCATGCACAATCAAAGCCAGTTTCTCTTTTTAGCACCAGCAGAAATATGCTTTGAAGAGACTCAAACCCTAGCAGCAGCTCTCAAGCCACCATTCAGTGAGGTGAGCACAAGGCGGCAAAGGGAAAATGGGGAGGGGGGAACCAACCACAAAACACCAACACCCACCAAAGAAAACAACTGTCACAATCCAAGAGTACAGCCTTTTCCAGGCTTTTCCAGAGGTGAACTTCAGTGCCTATCAGCTTTCAACAGCACACGACTTAGGGATGGTGTCTTAGCCACACCCACTATGGAACACAGTAACATTTTGATACGATTAAGAGCTGAAACTAAGATTAAATAAACCCCAACATGCCAAATAACTTTTGCATATTTTGCATAAAACTTGAACCTTGTGCCAGTTTTGTAAACTCATCATTACTCCACAGCATAGTTACCAAATATTTGAGAAATACAAGTACATGAAATCTTAGGAATAGCAAGCTGATCAGTCCATGAAATTGTGTCTAAAGCTACACGTTGGCCAGAAGACACGAGTATTCTCAAAAACTCTGAAGTAAACATCAGGAAGCTAAGAATACATTAAGTTCAAGCAGATACAGAACTCTAACAACTGACTAGCTAGCAGTACTGTATGTATTAGTCTTGGAAACTTTCCCCAGCCACTATCTTTGACCACATTATTATGTAAAACTGTCACATTGCTTTCTGTTCTTAGAGGACAGAGCTATATCCATTTGTTCCCCAGTCCCAGAACTGCTCACCACCATGCTCTGTTGATACAGAGCAGTGCAAGTCTTATCCTATTTAGCATTAGGTCATTGACAAGCAAATATTCTACACTGCAAAAATCCCAATCTGTCAGATAAGATATCATCACTATTGTGGGTCTCACACTAGGGAAGGATGCATGTTAGATCAGTCTGAGCGGGTTCCTCTCCTGGGTCACACTTGTGTCCTGCACCATCCTTGTATCAAGCCAGGCAAGAAAATATAAATGAATTGTTGCAGCCAGTTCAACCTCTCGGCTCCCTTGTCATGTAAGTTCAGCATTCAATACCATACCTAGGCCAAGAGCACAGTGCCTAACCAATGCATTACTCAGTACTGCTTGCTTGAACAAGACATCAGCAAAACATGAAGACTACACACAGCAGCATTCACATCAGACACTTCAGCCTTTCCTAGAAAGGAATAGCTTTGTCTAAGTGTGGTGCATTTGTATAAACATGGAAAAACAATTAATTACTGGACTACAGGAGTCCATGGTTCATCATAAGTCCTAGCTGCATGAAAGACTGAAGCAAAGACCACACAGAACAAGAGGCAAGCACTCGGTTATTTTCAGTAGGCTTGTCACCTGTACTTCATATTGTACAATTGCTTTACATTGCGAAAGATCATTAAAAAGAGACACCTTCCTTTGTTCACTATATAACAAATATTTAACTGCCTGCACATTTTTACAAGCAAGACCTTTATATCCTACAGTAATACTTTAATCAATGTTTTCCATTAGAGCAAGAAAACATCTGAGAACTCTGCTAGAATTGGCCCCATTTATTTATGCCTTAATAGCTACACATATATCTAGACATTGTTTTTAAACCACATATGAATTGCATTAAGACCGCATAGTTCCTCTGAGAAGCTAAAAGTAGATATTGCTGCAGTAATCAGAAGCATAGTCCCATAAGATTAAGTATTTTTGCAAGATATTTATAAAGCCACTGTAAACTGGTATTGGTCACCTGAAAGCGGTTTCAGTGTCTGCAAGAGCAGCATCTGTTCCATTACTCTGTTCTGGATAATATGCAACTCCTTCCCCTCCCTCTCAATCTGCTAATAGTTAATATCAGTACTTTTGAAGACCTTACTTCCCATAAACGCCCTGCAGCAAGTTTTCCAATACTGTTTTACCTATTATCATACCACCTCATTTGCTGCAAGTAACCAGATTCTGATTTAATCAACACCTGTAAAAAAATCAGAAAATAAAAGACTACTCTCTTGACCTCCACAGATTCTCCTGTGCAAAGCAACCAAACAAGGCAAAAAGACTAGTTTTCTTGATACCTGAAATTTTAGGAAAGAAGAACTAGAACTGGGGAAAAGTCTAAAACCCACAGATAGGTTGTAACATATTAACTGCCAATACAGTTCAAACCTAACAGAAAGACAGACAGCTTCCAAAATATACACAGCATATGAAACCCCAGACAAGGCAATCCTTCTCAACCTATTTTCATGAAGTTGAATTTCAATTGACTTCTAGCAATACAAATACTATAATATAAATGATAGCCTTAAGGACTGTAAGCAACAGAGTAACATGACAGGTTTTACAAGCCTTCAGCACCACCAGTTCCAGATATTAAAACAAGAAGTCATCTTACTGGCATAACCCTGCAGACAAGTCTTCCTCACCTGAAATAAGGCTCGTTTTCACCTGATTTGTACAAAGCATCATCCTCTCTGCTATTAAGTTTACTGTTGATTTTGTTTCTGAAGAGGATTTAACCTCAGGATTAATCCAGCTCAATGCTTGGTCCTCTCACAAAAATATGTTGTGGTAGGGCACTTCTACCTTGCATCAATGATCCACTTGTTTCAAAGCTCCTGGCACTCCAAGACCTTTGTCAGGCACACATGGGTGACTGACACTGCTCACAGATTTTCTTCATAAAGCATCTATGACAGCTACATGTGCACAGATACAAAATGTAAGCAGAAAGGATTCACTGGAGCCTTTACAGCAAACAACGCTATCTCATTTTGGCAGCTTTTCCCGTAACAGCAACTCCTGAAGACTGCACTACGTTAACAGACCTGCCTGCACATAGATGTCGCATACTGAAGAGATATCCTTCACATACAGGAACTGATCACCAACCTCCCTCCCGTCCTTCTGCCGAAGTCCGCCAGGGAGCACTGCAACTGTAAATGCCACAGTAGAGCGTCCCAAACCATTTTCTGAAGTCACTTTTGTCAAAAGCCCCGTTGTCTCACACTCCAGTCCATCGTTGCTATGACAACAGTATTACAGTGCTCCCAAATTACCGATGTATGATTTCAATCATGGGTTCCTCCACCTCCACCAGCTCACAGAGAAGGCAGCCTTATTCTGAGGTCCCTTTCAATAAGGGAAGTCTGAACTACAGACTTACACAGTGGAAAATGCAGTAAGATTCAGCCCAAGAAGCTCTCATTACTGTGATGAACGTTAACATTTACAAGCTGACGTAGCTTATACAAGTGGTTAGGGGACATGAAACTATTTAAAACCATGAACAAGAACTCCAGTGACAAAGCAAAAGCATTCTTCCAGTCAACCTAAACCATGGAATTTTTATCCTATGGTTGCTATCATGCAAGCTTCATTTGAAAAAGCCCCCATGAAGAAACAGTATGAGTAGACTTAAGCATATTGGATCTTCGAGCCACTGTGTATGCACAGTATTTAAAACCATTTGCTACTCAAAGAAGCAGGGTTCCACACACATGCTATCACTCAGAGAAAAAACAGACCAAAAGACATCATGACCTGAAGAGTCTGAAAAGTCTCCTTTTACAACAACAGATTTGGCTTCGATCAGTAAGTATCTGAGTAATAAATATTATTAGGAATAGCCAGGATATTTATTTTGCATATCCAGACAGATGATTGATAGGTGCTGTTAACCAGGACTGCTTGGCCTTGAGCATATCAAATCACAAGGTACCTTTACTCCATATGTCAATGTTAACTGCAACCAACAGAAAGGATAGCTCCCCCACTGTAGGGATTAATTCACGTCCTCCTACGGGAACAACTCACATTTCTGGCACACAAGAACAGTTTAAAGTTCTTTAGACTGTCATGCAGCTTAAAAAAGTTCAAATAGAAGTCACTGTCTTCCCATTGCACACTATGAGTAGTCAGTAGCAGTAGTGCTCCAACTCTGTAGTTCAAAAGTCAAAGCAGGAATATTCAACAATATTCAAGAATTTTCTGATATAAACAGCAGCAATAGTTAAACAGTTTACACAAAGTGTTTGCAAGTACTCACTTGACAGTATTTTCCAATGATCTTACAAGCCTCTGAATATCAGATTCCTGGGATGCCTCTTTGCATCTAAGCTTCCTTCTAGAACACCAGTTCTCCAAGAGAGTCTTTGGGAATTCAGTACATCTCTTCAACAAACATGCATAACCAGCCCCCAATGTACCTCAATTACCAATATCCCCCTCTAATACTTATTAAGAAGCTACTAGTCTTCTTACAGGCTTCTGTCAATCTAGCAGCTAAATCTATAGTCGTTGTAATCATTTTTCAGTCAAGATCCTAAAGCTGCTTCCCCTCACCTCACCCCACCCCACTCCCCACCCCCAAAAAGAACTGGCTACTGCACAATTTTGCGCTTTGTTAGGACTTCCTGTGATTTATTTTTTTTTTAGTCCACATAGTAAAATCAGACACAGCTCTAACTTTTAGAGCAATACAATTCCTCTGCTTGGAAGGCAAAATGCTCTGAGCATTCTCAAATCTCAAGGGACAAAAATACCATAAATTGTAATAATTTCACTACTTGTTGTACATGCCTTCTTTGCAAGGTGACCAAACACACAAGCAGTTCAATGATTGGGCAAATTACCATTTCTACAATTCCTTTAAGGTTTACTGTGCACTAGTTCTACCTGTAAACTATGTTTCATAGATTTTTTTTTCATCCTGAAAGAAGTTTTATCTGCCCTGCAGAAAGGGGTCACATCATATTCCCTCCACATATTTCAGCCTAAAGATATGCAATAGCAGAAGGTAATAGCTAATGAATTCTTCTCCTTCCCCAGTGGTGAGGAAGCACGGCAGGGTGAGCAATGTTTTCACACGTTAACAAAGAGGCATTTAAGTAACAGTGATCCCTATGCCAAGGCCAGGACCTGTACCTTGGAAAACCTGCTAAAAAAAAAGTTAAGTTTGCTTGCTTGCTGTATCTTTCAAATACAAAAAGGGTAATGGAAAAAAATCAACTTCCACAGAAGTTCTCTGGTCAGAGAGACAAATACATCTTGACACTACCAGTAGAGATTGCTTCATAGCACTGGGACAGTAAATTCATCATGCAACAGGATCTTTGCAGGAAATTTTATAACTAGCCCAGAGGAAGCCAGTAAAAACATTGGTCTAATGTCATGTTAAGTAATTCCTGATGGATCCTTAGCACTGCATGGACTAAAAGTAATTTTAAAAAACTTCTACAGTTTTGTACAGTGTTGAAGGGAGCTTTTCAGTAGCTAGAATTTTTTATTTCCCTAAAGTTAAGGTACCCTGTATGTTCAGATCCATAAGTCATGGCATCACCATAGAAGATGGTCACGGTTTGCATATTTGTGAAGGATGCCCTTAAAAACTAGGCAGGTGTATGACACCTGGGATCACTTGTAGGATAGCAGTCCTATAGTTCTCCCAACACTTAACTGGAGATCCAGCTGGGGAGGGGCAGGAGGGGGAATCTCTGCAGGACCAACTGCAGCCTCTGCAGAAACAAACACAGGGGAGGGCAAAGCAAGCCCGGACAGACTACATAAGAACAGCTCCCGTAAGGTTATTTTTAGCCTAGTTTTTTTAACAAAAAAAACCCAACCCTGTGTGTTGCACAAACACACTGTTTTAAAGGAGCTGTTACCACTCAGGAAATACCTTGGAGCTACTGGCATTCTGTGCTCAGCAACCAGAAAACCAAAACAGAAAGAACATTAAGTTATCCTGTAAACGTACTACACCCAGTTTTGATGTCTGTACCGCCCATTCCAACCCCTTACCCTTAAAAAAAAGCCATAAAAACAGACCCAGAATATTCAACAGGATAACAGCATAACATGATGGAAGACTAAGTTTTTCAGCCTGGAAAAGAGACATCTGAGAGGAGAAAAGATAGAGGCCTATAAAATCACGAAGGATATGCAGAGTGCAAATAGAAATGACTATTCACTATTTCTCATTAAAGTCCCGAATGGCTTGCAATAAAAGTCATCAAGAATAATGTTTTAAAGAAAAGGAGGGTTGTTTTCTTCCTGCAAGACTATTAAATTGTAAAATTCTCTTGCCACAGAACACCTTCAAAGCCAAAAGTATAGCAGCATTTAAGTAGTTATTAGATCTATCTTTCAAGAATTTTGTATACCAATGGCTATGCAACACAGTCCAGATGCAGCCTCTACTTCATCAAGTTCCTAAATTGCCAATTGCCATGAGAAACAAGGATACACTCAAGCCATTCATTGTCTCTGAGCATCTGCTACATGTCATTGTTGGAGAAAAGTGAGCTACAGGGATCTTTGGTCTGACCTCAGTATAGACTTTCAGATGAAGAAATAGATCATCCTTTCTCCCCAGCCTGACCTGCATAACAGTCACTGACATTGCAGCATTCCTCCAAACACACTTGGCAGAGTTCACAATTCATTCACTATTCCATGAGCAAATACAACACTGAGGAACAAAAACACTTTTCATTAGCTCTAGAAGCAGTCCACAGACATTGAAAATGCATCTTCCTGACAGATAAAGCAATCCTAGAAGCCATAAATACTGGAGAACACTATCTAACAATTGGTTTTAATGCTTCAGTACATTTAGTCCAAAAATTGATTACATATAGCAAAACAACACTTCCAAATGGATTTGATTACATAGCAACTAAACAAATCTGCAGTGACTAAATATATTATAAGAGGTGGTCAGCAAACCAGCTGAGCACTGCTTACCATCCTCCAAGATCTTCTGCACTTCCAGACCGAGGACACAAAAGCAACTGCCAAAAGAGCCACAGTCCATATTCCTCCCAAACTCAGCACATTTGCATTCTCTTCCTTTAAGTTCCTACACTGTCCCATGATTTTAATATGCAGCCAGTAAAACTGAAGAACAAGAAATTATGTCAGTCATTTGCTGTCTTACAGTTTCCTCGAGTAGAAGTTTGTGCATAGTCGATGAGTTTTCATCAATTCATGTACACTTCTTATTTCCACATAAGCTTCCCAGTGGCAGGGTTTGTACCTATTATATTAGTCTGAACTTGGCCGTACAGTTGAGCACTCATAGTACTTTTAGCATCAATATGCACACTCTGTTCCAAAGCTAGTGCTAGACTAAAGAGCGTTATACAGTTAAAATGCAATCACTACCTAGCTTTTGCTAGCCTTCCCACTCTGCTTCAAAGCCTTGAGTTTTCCTCCAAAAAATCATTCTTCATGAATGTGCTGCATCTCCACACTCCGTTCAGTTATCACTTTGTCTCTTTTGACCTGTAAAGCAGCCAAAAGAACAGCGTTCTCTACTAGATATGATAAAGAAAAGATGCAGACTGGGGTGGCACAGAAGAAGGGAAGGAGAGAAGATAAATTGGAAAATTCTCTTCCATTACATCATTTGGAAGAAGATGCCAAGAATAGGTGGCCAAAAATGAGGCTGACTAATTCCTACCCAGTCTATTGCTTTTCAGACAGATATCTAAGTTCAGCAATAAATTCTAGATCATGCCAGGATTTCCAGAGACTGTTCTTGAATTAATGCTTTTTAAAAAGCACGCCTTGCTTGTTTGAAAAGGAACACGAAGAACATGATGATTATTTTTTTTTTTTTAAACAGGCCAATTTCTTCCATCGTATCTACTATAACAATCTACACTTAAGGAGCAAATAGCAGTACTGTACAATATATTCCAGAAAGCTATTTAAAGTATTCCTAGTCAGAATTCATGCCCTAAGCAATCATTGTTCCATTATCCCTGTGTATAATGTGTTCCTTCAAAAGACTTTGAGATAAAAGCTGAAGACCTTAATATAAAAATTTTTATATAAAACCATTGAAACAGGAACTTACCAAAGACAGCAAAACGTTCTTGCCCACTAGATATTAATTGCAAACAAACTGTCTAGATTGTCACTCTGTCTATACTCACGTCCTAGCAGTTTTATGGGATTTAGTTGATTCCAAAGAAGCATCACACTACGGTACATATTAAACCTAGTCACTGGTGACACTGGCTTCAGTAATAACTGTTGCATTGACAGACCAAATGTCTGACTGAAGCGTGACATACGTGGATATCCATAACTAAACTGAGCACAACAGCGTCATACTTGCTTGTTTACAATAAAATAAATTTTTAAAAAACTCCCAGACTCCAATCTGCCTGCAAGTAGCTTTGTAAGAACTGCATCTAGTCCTGCAGCCCCACTCAGTGCTTCGAAGGAACCCTACAACTGCAGTGGAGAGCAGAAGAGCTTTGGGATTTGACCAGTACCATGTGCTGAATATTTTATATATATGGATCATCCCCTTAGTCTAACATCTAACATTTCGAGTCAGAGATCTAATCTGTACATGGAACACAGAAGGAAGTTCTGTGTGATACAAGCCATAGATTTGATTCTGTACTTCCTTTCACCAGCCCACAACTTCTTGCTGAATTAGAGTAGACCTTTCAAGGTATCATCATTGATTACGGAAATTAGATCTAAGTAATCTCAAATTACTGTCAGTATTGTACATCAAAACTGATGTACCACATAATCTGCCGCCTTGACCTGATCTGCCCAATCT
Organism: Morus bassanus; assembly: GCA_031468815.1. Lineage (NCBI taxonomy): Eukaryota > Metazoa > Chordata > Aves > Suliformes > Sulidae > Morus > Morus bassanus. The sequence goes on from CM062570.1 coordinate 34,990,109, forward strand.
CCTCCAAAGAATACCACAGAGTCTTTAGACAAACAACCCAAAGCTACATTACCCACACTGCCCTCCCAAATCCTAAAAATCTTTTGTTGCAACCATCTTTCATCCTATCACCTATAAACACAAAGGCGTGCGGCTGCACCCCCTCCTACTTTATAACAAGGTTTTAAAAGAATGAGCAAGACAAGTATTTTCCAAAGCAAACAAACCCAGTCCTCCTTTACAAGTGTAAAGGAGCCTCCTACTGTCAACCCTCTCCCATTTAATTTGTATTTTTTATTTTAATTTGTATTTTAGTTTATTTTATTTTAATTTGTATTTTCAGTCAGCAGTTCCCAAAGCCAGGCAGACTCCAGCACTGACCAGACCAAAGTAGTTACATCCTTTAAGTCACATACAAAACCCCACTTACTGACTGGAATTAAGCTTACTTTTCCATTGTCACAACAGATTGCTATTGGGACCTACTATATCAATGGATCTCTTCCCACAGTACTGCTGCGTCATCAGCAACTCCGATCAGTAACTTCTGTAGAATATTCTCCATATGTTTTACCTCACACACAGATGAAATGAATTCCATCACACTCCTTTTAAAGAGAAGAAATAGACTAAAATTTATATTTTTGGTGTTTCCTCAAATTTTCTTTCCCTCAGTCTTTGGTGTTTAAGTAATGACATACTGACGGCATTCTTTATTGCAACAAAGCTAATGCAAGAACTTGCCCTGTAAGTTTTGTAGCTTTCTCTGCAGGAATTTTATGTAGTAAGTCTTTAAGCAAATAGACATTATCTGAAATTCTGAAACTTGTTTCTTGTTATCTGTATAACATATAGAACAAATCTCATGTTCGTAATCTTAACTGTGGTTCCTAAAAATCAAGGTTTTCTTTCCACGTTTGCTAAAAACACAATGTTGAGCAGACCATTTTATTCAAGTTAGTAGATGTGAGAAGAACCATAATTGGTAAGTTCAAGGAACTGATCTGAGTGTAAAAAAATAAAAATAGAAGTTCCCATTTAGAAAAAAAAAGTAACACTAAGTACACTGAGAAAAAACACAAAAGTTGAAGACATCCTGACTGAAAAGCTCTTCATATGTTCTAGATACATTTAAAATGATTGAAGTGTTCAATTTTATTTGAAATTGCTTTGGCTTCAGGCTACAGCACATACACTGAAGATATATAACCACTGTGAACAATGGTGTCCTGTAACTTGTATTTGAAAGCTCCAAAGGACTAATGAGATGTTTCCCCATACTGTATAGAATGAAAGGTTAACCATCTTCCTAACCACCAAGATGATACATAAAGCAGCCCGAAAAGCAAAGACCTTACCTAGTGAAGCTAGTTTTCTTGAGGAGCGACCAAGACAAACTTTCATATTCAGATTTTTAATATTGTAATTTAACAGATGAGGAGACTTCACTCAACCTCCCCAGGTTAGTCTTCCAGATGCAAGTTCAGCAAAAAAGATGAAAAAGTTAGTCTTATATGACTATCACTATACCTACCTACTAGTTTAAAAGAAGTTAGCTGTTAAGAGCAACCAATATCTATCATCTCAAGTCCAGCACATTAAAAATTACAACTGCACAAAACAGATACCTGGTAAAGTTTCAATACGAGAAATGACAGACACTTACCAATACACACATCTATCTTCCCCTTGATAGCAGCTTCATGCAAAGGAGTGTAGTTCCAATTGTCTCTAGCATTTGGGTCTGCCCCTTGACACAGTAACAGACTAACCACTTCAGCATGACCAAAAGAACAGGCGTTGTGAAGGGGTATCAGCCCTCCGTCGTCACGAGCATGAACGTTGGCTCCTGTCTGTAGCAAGTGCTCTACAACATCCTTCCTTCCAAAACCTGTAAGAGAACATATTCCTGTTCATTTGTCTGGTAAAACACCATGATTTAATATTTAAAACTGTTCACTCTTAGTCCAGTGTACAGACATCAAATGGTATTCCTCATGTCCCTCTTCTACTTTTTGGTTCATTTCACCGTAAAGTAAGACTATATTCACTGCTCAAACAAAAGTTGGAAGGTTCACTTACACTGATGACAGAGCTGAATAGTGTTGTATTATAACCAGCCTGACTGGCTGCCATTATCTCATGAAGAAGTTCTAGAACAGGCTTTCCATTCTTTTTCAAGAAAAGTTTTTCACTAGTTTTAAAAAATTAGTATAATCTGTACACACATAATGTAAGCATCTTACAAACTATCTCTTGATATAGGTCTTCATCTTGGAGAAGACCTCATATTAACAAACACTGAAGGACACTGTCAGTGCTCAAGCAGGACAACCGTATCTCAATCCAAACTACATTCTCACTCTTACAAAGAGTCTGACTACCTCCAACTGAAAAACTGACAGAGACACTAAGAAGTTACAGATAAGAACTGAGAACTTATCTGGGAAATAATGCATCAGGAAGGTCTCAGCCTAAGAATGCAGCCTCAGTTATGGCCAGGGAAAACATCACCATAAAGCCAGCATCATTAAACTAATACGCTTCCAAAATCCTGCATCAGCATGCTAGGCCCTGACACTTTTAGCTTGTTGTCCATGATGAACCTGGAGAGATTCTAGTGCCCACACGTACTTCCTATTGCCTCAAATGCCTTAGAGCAGCAGCCTCCAAACTTTTTTGATTGTGCACCCCTATCAGTAAAAAATTTTTTGAGCATGCACCGCCCCATCTAAATGCACTACTGTACTATTATAAATAATATACACAAAAATAGGAATTTTAAAAGGCTGAGATAAACATGAAATGAACAGTTTTAAAATTTCTATTGTATTTATTAATGGTACAAAATATATTTTCTTCCTGCACCCCAATGAAGTATCTGGCATGCACCACTTTGGAGACCGCTGCCTTAGAGGACAAGAACAAAAATCAGGTATCAGGCTCCAGAGGGACAATTTGAACTAAAGCACAAGCGTTCATTTTTGTCCTAAGTTGCATCTCAAAGGTTGGATTGCATTTCTTATAAACCTCAGGGCTAAAAGTAGTCTCACTGGAGATTTTAAAAGACTGTATTCTTTAAGAGTTATTCTGTCTTCTGGTAATCATGGACACCAACCAGCTTAGGTACGAAGAATCCCATATACGTGAACTATGTTTATGAAACAGCCGAATTAAACACTGCAGCAAGTGAAATTCCATCACAGTGGGGCTAACTGCCAGCTTATTGATTGTGTTAACTCCATGGATCGAAAACTTAACTAAAGACTTGATTTCCCTTCTAGAAGGCAAATAGAAAGCTCAAGGGAAGTAACAAAGAAGCTGTCAGTTCTCCCCCAAGTGACCATGTAACTCAGCCGCAGAGAAATGCTGCTCAAACAATGACAGAAAAGATTCTCAAAAGTCAGCATGCTCTGTGGCAGGCAAGAACTCATGCACGAAGACTTCTCAGATCAGAACGTTTTATCCCAGAGTTGCAGTCCCTAGACAGGACCTCCATTTCAATGAGTTAAGCCCCCTTTTTGCCAGAGTAGTGCACTGGTTACAGCTATGCAGACTTATGGTGCAGAATTAACATGCTTTTCCCCCCACAGTCCATACGGTGAGATCTCTAAGCCAGATCTAGCAGCTTTGCATCCACACTAGCTTATCCTGTTAAGGCTAATGTTATAACTCGACATTCAGCTTTCAGTCAAGCTGCAGGCTAGCCATTCTACAGGAATTTACACTGTGTCTTCAGTGAGGCACAGTCCTTGAACACCCTTTCTTGAAGGACAGAAGTTTTCCAGAAGCTGACTAATACTGTGGTTAAGGCAAGCAGGGCCAAAACAAAAAGCTCCTTTACCTAAGCTTATCATGGTTTGAGAGTTTTGATGACAGTATATCAATATCTTTATTTCTGCCTGAAGAAGTATTCTTATATGAGACATGAGCAAGCAGGTGGAAGAACAGTCTGGGGAAGCCATCATGGATACACACACAGATGCTCACGTCTAGTGCAGGCTGGAGCAGTTCACACCGGTTAATCCTGTATGGTAACACAGCTCAAGGGCTCCAGTTAACAAGTACAGCCTGGTTACTTTTCGATAGCTGTAAGGATTCCCCCATCCCCACTACTACAGAGCCCTCAGCTGCTTGCAGCACAGATGCTGGGCCACTACAAATTACAAGCTAGCACACTGAGCAGATACCAAAGTGGGTTTTCCTTAATACATGGGGCTAAGCAGCAGTTCAGCAGCTGCTCCACAAGCTGCTGAGCCACACCAGCTGCAGGGAGGGGCCCACAACCAGACTGGCACCCCACTCAGCAATCCAATTTTAGTCCATCACTGCAGATGAGTCAAAGCTTTCTGGTACACTATATATACCGATCACCCCACATTAGAAATTACACTACAGAAATGGAAGCGTGTGAATCAAAACTGGTATTATTAGAAGTGATATTTATTTATCGTGACAAAACTGCTACCAGAAGACAGGTTTTTCTTAACTGAACTGTCAGCAAGGTCACTGCTACTGTAAATCACTGCAGCTTCTAGAATGAAAACTGATTTTTTTGTTTGTTTCTGTTATAAAACAGTAAGGAACATCACCTGTAAGTCTTCAAATAGAAAATGACTGCTTAAATGGGTACAACAGCAAACAAAGGGTATCTGGTCCTACAGCAAAGCTGTAACACAGCTATAAAACAGGCTTGAGGCATAAATACCAAGAAGGAAACCCTGAAGGTGCCCATGTTTATATTGTTCATTTGACTGGCAAAGGAAAATTGAGCAAGACAAGAACTAGAAAAGATGCTTTCAACTAAACAGTAAATCAACAGATTATTAGCTATTAGCTTTTAGTTTTTACTGACTGAACTACTAAAAACAGTGCTGAAACTGCATGAGTTTACATGTACTTCTTGTCTCTCGAGGAAAAACAACCTGACAGTGCCTGAAAACCCAGATTCTTTTTCAAGTTGTTCAGTGTTGTGATTTTCAGGACTACAAATATAATTCTTCAAGGTATTGCTGGACATGGGGTCATTGATAAAGGTGTCTTTGGAAATGCCAGCAATACAGACTTTACAGTTTTTGGTAAATTAGCTCTTCTGTTCAGTCCTCAAAAAGCACAGTAAAGGTTACTGTGATTTTATCCCACCAGACCACCCCTATTTCAGAGAAAAACTAACCAATTATGGGAATAGCTTCCCACACCACCACTGCCACCACAGGCAAACCTGTAAAAACTTGAATAGACAAAGTGCCAGAAAGGCTTTAAATTGATCACATGACCCAATCTGACAGAGCAGATTTTGTAATTACTGAAACTCCTGCAGTGTCAGGGCCACCTTTTGTAAAAAAACAGACACATGCCAAGCCATTTGTGACAGAGGAAGCACATATAATTCAGTTTAAACTGAAGAAACTGATGTGATGCCATTTAAGATGGCTTTAAAAATCCCACTTGTGTATATTTCCAGTGCAACTTTAATTTACAAAGTCTAAGGAAGACTTCCCAAGAAAAGACAGGTAATCAAAGATCCCAAAAGACAATCAAAAAGAATATTCCTACAGAAAACATCCAAAACCAGGGTAACTATGGAGGAAAGTCACATTTAAAGGCCCAACATGCAAGCTTGTTTTGATGAGATTCACCTGCCAGCTTCCAAAGCACACTCACAGGCAGGGTCCCTTATTAGCTTGGGCTATTTCACATAGCTAAAATGCACAAGCTTTGCCCTCATTTTAGCTTCTTTACACAATTTAGAAGTTTCAGGCAAGTCCCAGTACCTCAGAAAACATACTGTCCAGGAGAGAAAGTAAGTCGTAATCCCATTACAAAAAAGCAGTAGCAAGAGAACACCTGAAATTTAAGGGGGAAACGCTCATCAGTCAAACCAAAGAAAAGGCAAAAATTCAGAGAGACTGACAGCCTCTTCATTTCCCCAGTCATCTCACAGAAACAACTGAAGACTAAGGCTTAGCAAAAGCCAGGAGATGGACACAGCTATGATAGCTTTACATAAATCAAGAGACAGGCAGACAATTCAGAGAAAACACTACTTAACTAGTTCTTTGCCAATGCTGTATTCTTGCCTTTTTCCAATTTATACCCGTCACTTTAGGCTGAAAGTGAGGAAAAAAAGGCTTTAGCTAGTAAACTGGCAGCTTGAAAATTAAGCTAAATACAACTTTTAAATGCCATCAGACAAGGCGGCACACAGAGACACTATCAAATGCTTACTACTACTGCCAAGACAACCTGTCCTACTCCCCCTTCACATCCTGCTCCCAGCCTGCAAGCTTGTCCTGTCCCATCTCTTCTTGTGGCATTGAACCTAAGTAACAAGAGGCAAGAGGGAGAGCACCTTGAATGACTGATGAGGGAAGCGATGAAGGGAAAACAACAGGAGCATCAGCTGATACTCTCTGTTACATGCTCCAGTTAGGGCTTCCATGTTAAACCTGCTTTCAGTTAGTCACCAGCTTTTACATGGTAAGAGTTTTCAGACACTTAATTACTAATACTCCCAGAAGCCACATAATTCATTGCCCAATTTCAAGACTCGTTTTCAGAAAGTTTGGTAAAAAACCCCAACCAAATAAATGTATGGATTTCCCACTAGAATTGGAAGAATGCTTTCCCCAGTGGGTACAAGATATCAAGTAGCAAGTTTGATCAGTTTAAGTACAGCTCTACCATTTCACCCACTGCCCAATTAACACCACTTGAACACAACATAGCATGAACTCCTCCAAATGCCAGTTCCAACCTCTGCAAGGCTGCTGTTATGTGCAGAGTTTAACTTACCACATGGAAGACCTCTAACTCTCACTAGGCATTTTTCCTCCTCCTTTCACCTGCTTGCTCTTAAGAACACATTGACTCCAAAAGGAGTTAAATTTTACAAAAGTGTATAATCACATGTTAAGTACACCTGCAGGTATTACTGTGATCTTAGGCAAAGCAGGAAAGATACTCTTATTAAATGTAATCCCACTTGTTAGAGCACTAAATGTAGCTCATATGAGAATACAAGTCCTTGAAGTGGAGAAACACACATCTTAGAGACACACGACCTTTTGAGAATGGTTTTAAACTGCAAGCAAAGGGTGGAAGAAGTTGAGGCTAAGTCACTGTACGTCTCTTTGCTTTAGTGCTGCATGTTCTGGGACCAGATTTTTCCCCAAGACAGGTCCTCCAAAAGCCACCAGCACTTCCCCCACTTCACTAGGCAGACCACAATTAAACTGAGTGATTTAACTAAGTAAACCAAAGAGCCTTCAAGCTGGGAAAAATAGCACCTGGTTCAGTATTATTGAAGGTATGAGATTTTGCCTTTATACCCTCTTATAAATTCCTTCAAAGGATTTTAAACAGGAAGGAGATACAATACATTGCAAAGAGTATTGCAAGACCATTCAAGAGAACAAGTTACCAGTCACAAAGAAAGCAAGCTGAAACTTCCTAAATAGTAATACGCTTGTGACACTAACAAAGTCGATGTACTACAAATGCTACAAAAACAAAAGAGAGAATTCCAAAGTCAAGGCCAAAAATTTATCGATTCATTTGTTTACATGAAAAAGTCTGCATTTTGCAGGCTCTGAGCCTGTAAGGCTGCCAGGATGTTTCCTAATTGACTACACAATCTGCACCCTTCATTCTATCCACGTGAATCCAGCTGAAAATTGTTATTACCCTTGCTTTAAGTTGCACAAGGCAGAATTAATCAGTGACTTAGCTTTACAAACAACTGTTTGAGTAAGGTCAAACATCTTTTCTACGGCAAGGATATATCAGACAACTGCAACAAAACAAGTCAGAGTAGTTTAAGAATGGTATCTCAAGCAAGGCTTTCCAGGGCAATTTAAGCTAACTTGTTGTACATTGCACCACCAGTGGAGTGGTCAATTCAGGTGTCTCTGCATGGAGTGGAAGTGTGTAATAAGTTACCAACTACTTCTTGCCATTTCCCAGCTCTCCCGCAAGGAACACTCAGTAGCTAGTTATATTAGTTCTGCCTCCTCAGTTGCTTATCTGACTTACACTTGTTGAAGCAGCTTGCGTTTTTATGATTGACAGCTTGCTGTTTGACAAACCAGCTTGATGAGCTCTCTTCTTAAGCTCTGACCACTGACTATTTTCCAAACCAAGTGAGATCCCTTTGCCTTCAGGATTAAAGTTGTGTACTCCAGAAATTTTCCAAAGAACAGTTATAGGTGGTAGTCTTCACAAAAAGATTTGACTTCCAACAGTTATTACTAGTGATATCAAAAGCATGTTTACAGAAAACTACTTTCCCCAAACAGCCTTTAGCCATTACTATAGACCCAAGCAGAGAGAAAACAAGGAATATTACTAATGCTGTAACAAGTCACCTTAAATCAGGTTTCTCCAAGCCTGAGTTTGGGCTGATACCACCAAGAGCACTTCAGCCCATGATCCCAACTCCTTATCTTCCAAAAGCCACTCTGGAAACCTCTACCTCTTCCTCAGTACAGAAGGGGGCATTAAGCCATGGTTCAGCAATTACTATTAGTACTCTCTATATCCTTGGGTTAAACACTAGAAAGAGAATAACTGTAAAGCTAAAAGAATGTTGCCTGAGAACTTGAGGGGCTAAGTTAAAGATAAAAAAAAAGTTAAACTCCTCATTAAATGGGTGTGGAACTGGACAAGCTTACAACTATGGCTATATGAAAAAATTAGCTAGGACTCAGCTTATTTCATCAGGTCCATCCACCTAGTCATTTCTGAAAGTGATGCTGTTACTAATGATTTACCAGCAAGGACTAGGCCTAAAAACGTATGAATCAAGGTGTCAACAACAAACACATATACATCCTTTTGTAAGGCTAAACTTCATTTCAGAAGGGAAGAAGCAAGTCTGTTACCAAGCCAGCTCCTACAAATTCTTGCTGGCTCTGGGAAAAAGCTGGGATTTCAGACAAAAGGTCATGGGAGTCCTCCCCATCTAGGCGTATTACAGGTAAAGTCTTGGGAAGCCAACCTTGGTCTGTGAGTGCTATACATGGAGGATCACACATAAAAAAAAGAGCCACGAAAGCATCGCTGCCAACCTACTTCAAACACAATGGGCAGGCACCCCCCTGGCAAACCACATAATGATTCACAGAAAGTACGTAGACTGAGTAAAGTCCCAGTCTACCCCATGTAAAGTATACCTAAAATGTGACACATTATCACATAGACTGAAATCAGCCAACCATTCAAAAAAGTCGATAGCATTCCCCAAAGGGAATAAAAATCTACCTCTCACATACACACAGAACAACCAACTCATTTGGTTATGCTGGCTAAAAAGGTATTTTGCCAACTATGTGACAACAACAACACTAAAAGCAGGATTATCAAGCCAGTTTACAAGAACAGACAGCACAGGCATAACAATTTTTCAACAAATGAGGGGCATATAATACAGTAAAGTAGTTCATAATCTGGTGAAATCAACAATGACAGTTAAGATCTTTCTCAAGAAAAAGAGGTAACACATCTTTAGATCAAAGGAGTGCAGTGGAAAGGCAAGGGAGTGCAATAGTTTGTCTCATTCAATGCAGTTTGAAGAGAACCATTAAGCAGAACACAGGATATTCCAGTGAAGAGGGTGGAAAATACAAGAGGAAGCAAGTCACTTGTTTTAAAACAAGGTAACAGTCCAGTTATTCAGTGGAACTCCTTACCACAGGATGAGCTTCTACCAACGTGTAGAAACTGGGTCTTGCTCAAATAGTTGCCGAGCTACAAACTGCAGGAAAAACACTTGGAGAAGTATCATATATGAAGAGGGCAAGTGTATAACTCTTCCCTAGACATCTGCTTTTGGCCACCAGTATGGATAAAACCTTGAGCCAAACATACCTTTGTTCGTGCCTAGCACAGTTGCCTTTTTTTTTTTTTTTTTTAGTTATCAGGAAGCTAATTTTCATTGAAAAAACTGAACTGAACACAAAAGCTATGAATACATTAATACCTCCAGTTAATTTCTTTTTTGCATTTTAAAGTCACTCAGTCACTTTCAGATCTTTAGAATCTGATTGTTACTCTGACTCTTGGGTGCTGCTGGACAATACCCAAAGCCTGCACTGGTACCAGAGACCCAAATATCCTGCAATCCACACAGCAGCTGAGACACGACTGAGTTTTCCTCTTTCCAAGCATGTGTACCTCTTTAGAAGGATCCCTCAAATCACTTGCAAAGGAAAAGCTGAACACCACACATCCTGAAAGACACTCAGAATTTCAAGACAGGTTCTGCTAGAATAACAGTCCAGTTGGAGGATGATGGGAAAATGATCCTTTGTTCAACCTCTTCCTGCTTGACAAGAGAGGTCTCTATCACCCTGATATGGCCTCAATATTAATTTCTGCCTTATTAAGAGCTAACCAAAGCAGGTCAGATTCATTCAGCACACTACCTGACATGTCAACACAGAGTTGAAGAGCTGAATCCCCTTCATTCAGAGCAACTGACAACTCACATATCCCAGATAAAGAAAACCTGGATAACACTGTTGCTTCAACTTGATGTGGCCGTGGAGATTTTATCTGGAAGTGGATAATGGATAGATGACTCCAACTTTTCTAGAAGCAGACTTAGATCTACCCCCAGCTTTTTAAATAACTGATTACAGAGATTTCAGCTCTGAGCTTATCCCCAGCTTACGTATGTGCTAAGGATTCTGAAAGCTCTCAGAAGTCACCTCTTTTATCTTCCTTCTGCCATGAGAAAGGTGATTTTGAAACTAGAAACCTTACAAAGCTGAGGGAACCCTGAACTTAGTACTTTTTACAAGAAACTAGAACTAGAGAAGTTGTCCTTCCCTACTACAGTAAAAGTAACTTAACTGCCTGACATTGTTGCCAAAAAGGACATGAGAAAACCAGACTGAGGGAGGGAGAAGTCAAGTAGCAGGGGCGGGGGGAGAATCCAGCTACCCCCAAAATTGGGAAATGAAATAAAAATTAGAGGAAGAATTCCTCTATCACAAACCACAAGATCAGAAGTGGAACTCTCTCTTGTCATTGAAGAGTTTAACTCCAAGAGGTTTGAAAGAAGCTGTTTAAAACATCACATACCGCACTCTCCAACTCCCGTTCCCCTAGTGAAGGCCATACAACTCACACTTAGGTATGGCTTATAAAACATGAGCTATTATCCATAACAGCTTCCTATACACATCAGACTCCTGTGCTCATAAGAAAACAAGTTTTATTTCTCCTTTCGCCCACAAAGGAGGAGATCAAATCAACACATTGCATTGCTGGCAGATATATACTGCCTAATATATACTGCCTAATATCAGTTGCATTCAAACAATGTGCTTACAGGCCTTTCCAAAATGCAGGACCCCAAGATCTCTGTAATAAGAAATCGGCCTAATGCTATTACATGTCAAATCCATTTGGACCAGACATACTGCAGTGGTTTGAAATAAAATACGTATGGTAGCTAAGGAAAGTGTTTAAATCTAGAAAAATAGATACAGGAATTTGTTAGGTACGAGAACTGTTTTCTTCATGCTACAAGGAAGCACCTTCCATTACTATTACAGTAACATCTTATTGACCCTATCAGCTTTCAAAGCCTCATCCCCATAAGTAAGTTTTGTCCGTTTCTTCTCTAATCAAAGTAGAAGTTACCACTGCACCTTCAGCACTGGAGTTTGTACTGGCACTGAAGTTACAACTTGAGGGGAAGCAGCAAGGTCTAATTTTAAGTCTGAATCCAAAACAAGCAGAGCAGACTCAGGACGAGCCTTCCAAAACGTTAAGAACTCCATGCGCACACGTGCAGTTGTACCAGCATTATTTTCCAGCATTCACTGAAATTAAGTCCATCTCCGTACTCCAGACGTTCACTGTGTTTAAATCTCCACTTGCATAAGGTAATGCTTTACTGGTAGAGCTCAGGGATCAGAGAAGAATGAAAAGGAAACTACTCAGGACCAAAAGTTCCCTTAAGGGAATTGTCAAATACCACTTGTACTCTGAAAATGAAAACAAACCCACACAATCTCAGAGAGTATTATCTGTAAATCGCACACCACTATTCAGAGTTCCAGGCAACACTGTGCCTCGAAATGTTCATTTTTATTATCGATTTCAACACAGTGCTTTAGAGCCATATGCCAGCATTAAATATCGAGCACTCAGCACAGTCTTGTCCATTATCTTAATTTATTTGTACTAGCGCACCACTTAAAGCTCAAACAAGATCTGTGCCCCTTACCACACAAGGTCCAGTCCCGTAACTCTGTGGCACATGTCAGGAAGCCCTCAGCCTGACCAAAGACCTAGCAATTGTGCAAGTCCCGAGTTAGGGCTGATGATTTAAAACATCTTCATTTTACTTTTATCATAAGCTTCACATGCTCTGTGCCCCCAACGAAGACCATGGCCTGCACAAAATGTTCCTTTTATGGACGGCTATAAGCTATAATAGCTATACTTCCTAGAAGGTAATGTTTACTTCCAGTTAATGTAAACTGGTGGACCTAACTGTTAACTGCTTTATGACGTTATTTCCAAAGACAATGACATCCCTCCTCTGCACTAAGAGACATATACTCTCCCGGACACATGTGTAACTTGTACCAAGTTCAGCTGTTCCAGTTCACCTCTTCCCCCAGCCTGCTCAGACCACTAGAGATGCAGAGACCAATCACCGGCTATGCCCAAATAACACAGAAAAAAGTTACAAAGTACAAGGCATCGACTTTGATTCCTATCAAGTCTACATGCATCACGGACGTCCCTGGTTTTCAAAAGCTGCTACAATACTGGTGAAACCCTTAACTTCAAGCCTACTCTGCCCTGAATTCCAGTTTCTCGCCTCCTAAGCACACGTGCACAACCTTGCAGCCTCTATGTCAAATACAGACACAAATATCTGTACTTTTAGGTCTTACAGCCTCCCCTACGCGTCCAGGATCTCCTCTCCCACCCGTTTCACCCAAAGGAAGAATCTTCTTCCATTTGGGGGGGGGGGGGGGGAAGGAGATTTAACAGCCGCCTCCCCACAATCTGCGGCGAAGGGCTGCCGGGGAAGTGCGCTCCCACTCCTCCTCTCAGCCCACGCGTGAGCTCTCCCGACCCACCGAAGAGCTGGGGGTCCGCTCCCCGCAAGCCAGGTCGGGAGCTGCGCCCTCCCTCTCCCACCGCACTGGCTGTCACCGCCCCCGCCGGGCACGGGTGGCCGCCCGGCCCCGGCCGCGGTACCGGTACCCACCGGCAGCGAAGTGGAGCGGCGTGGACTTGCGGCCGGCCATGTCCTTGGCGTTCACGTTGCCCGTGTCCACCAGGCGCTTGACGCGCGTCACGTCCCCATTGCGGCAGGCCTCCAGCAGCTCGCGGAAGGCCCCGCTCGCCGCGCCCGGGCCCGCCGCCTCCGGACTCTCCGCCGCCGGGCTCGACGCGACCGACGACGACGCAGAAGAGGAGGAGGAGGAGGAGGAGCTGCTAGAGCTGCTGCCCGCGCCCGGCGGCGGGCCCGGGGCGGCGGCGGCGGCGGCGCCCGCACCCTCCGAGCACTCCGGGGCCGGAGGCCGCTCCGCGTCGGGGGGAGCCTCGCCCTCGGGGCCGGCTAGGCTGTGGCGCTGCGCGGCGGGGGCGAGGTCGGCCGGTGCCAGGCTGGGGCTGCGCGGCGGCGACGCGGCGGCCGGCGGCGGCGAGGCGGGCCCGGGCGGCGGCGGCGGGTGGTGGTGGTGATGGTGCTGGGAGCGACGCGGCGCCGCCATCTTCGCCCCCCCTCCCCCCCCACCGCCTCCCCGGCCGGCCGTCACTGCGGCAACGGCGGCAACCCCCGCCCACGCTTCCGCCCGCACCCGGCCAATCCCGACACGCGGCGCCCGGACGTGACGCCCACGCGGTGGCGACGGGGCGGGGCCTCACCGGGACACGCCCCATGGCGGGGCAGCGGCTCGCGCCTGCCCCCTGGGGGCCGCCGGGCGCGGCGCCCTCCGGCGCGCGGCGGGGCGGGGCGGGGCGGGGCTGGGCGGGGCCGGCCCTGCCCGGGCGCCGGGTCCGCGCCGCGGCTGGCGGTGAGGGGTGAAGCGGGAGGCTGGGGGCGGGAAGGCAGGCGGTGGCTGCCGGTGCCGAGGGGGAGAGAGGGAAACCCAAGGGCGTCGGGGACCGAAACGGCCCGGCCCTCTGTGGGACGCGCAGGCCTGAACCGCGCGGGAGCAGGCAGAAGCGTTCCCGCAAGGATTCTGTTTCGGGCTTGGAAGGCAGCAGGAAGACGAGACCAAAGCGCTGCTGGCCTGCTGGTGTCTGGGGAGGGTATAAACACCAGTGACGGGTAAACTGTTCCAGTCAGAAAAGCCCTGCCACCAACAGCTCTCCAGTCCACTTCACTTTAACCTGTGAGCACGAGGGAGCTTCCGTTGACAGCAAAAACATCACCAGCAACAGCTCCTGGAGAATTCCCAATTACTGGGGCTCCCAGCGCTGGTGGGGCAGCAGCCACAGGTCTGGGAATGGGAGAGCGATGAGGAATTCCCGTTAAACGGAGTGAAGGAGGCTAATGCCAGCCAGCCTCGTCCTGGCAGACAGTCCTGCTTTAGTTGTTTGGCAGGAAAAGGGCTTTGGGAAGTGTTTGGGTGGCACCGTGTGACGTGCTGGAGAAGCGCTGACCAGGTCTAATGCTGGGGGCACAGCAAATCAGAAGACAGGAATTCAGAAGAAATTAGGATCTGGTCTAGCGCTACTAAGAACTGTTCTGCCAGTGATAAGGAGGTAGGCACAAAATCAATCCCCACGACTGTTGGAGCAGTAAATGAAGATCCACTGATAGGCGCCCAGCTCAGTTCTTGTTCGTGCTGTGACTTTGAAGCCGTGGGCCTTGACCAGGCACTGAGAGAGCTCAGCAAGACTTCCCTGACACCTGAAGCTAGACAGCTGCTGCTTTGCAGCCTTCTTTCAATTCAAAACTCCCCAAAGGACTTTGCAAGCTAATTACAACATCCCCTTACTCAGGCCGAAGCTTTGCAAGACATTTGAGAGGCCAGTGCATCAGTACACACTTGTTCAGCTTACTGCTGGCTTCCCACAGCCTATATTTCACCAGCCAGTTGCTTTTGTGGCATCAGTGGCAAACAAATAACATTCCTGTACCCCTCTCTGTATTTCCCATAAACCAAGGTCACAGACAGCATCACTTTCATGAAACGTATCAGTAAACAAACACTTGTTATACTTCCTGAAAGATTTTAAAATATACAAGTAATATTTTTAAAGCTTTGAGATTTACAGTGGCCTTAAAAATTCATTGGTCGTTGTAGGATTGAGTAAGAAATACTATACTCTGGGTCAGCCTTTCCTGGAAGCCCTGCGGAGAAGGACTTGCGGGTACTGGTAGATGAAAAACTGGACATGAGCCAGCAATGTGTGCTCACAGCCCAGAAAGCCAGTCGTGTCCTGGGCTGCGTAAAATGAAGCATGGCCAGCAGGCTGACGGAGGAGATTCTGCCCCTCTGCTCTGCTCTGGTGAGACCCCACCTGGAGTGCTGTGTCCAGCTCGGGTCCACAGCACAAGACAGACATGGACCTGTTGGAGTGGATCCAGACAAGGTCCATGAAAATTATCAGAGGGATGAAACACCTCTCCCATGAAGAAAGGCTGAGAGGGTTGGGGTTGTTCAGCCTGGAGAAGAGAAGGCTGCAGGGAGACCTTATTGCGGCCTTTCAATACTTAAAAGGGGTCTCATAAGAAAGATGAAGAGGGACTTTTCACCAGGGCCTGTAGTGACAGGACAAGGGACAATGGCTTTAAACTGAAAGAGGATAGGTTTAGATTGGACATAAGGAAGAATTTTTTTACAGTGAGGGTGGTAAGACACTGGAGCAGGCTGCCCAGAGAGGTTGTGGATGCCCCATCATCAGAAATGTTCAAGGTGAGGCTGGACGGGGCTCTGAGCAACCTGATCTAGTGAAAGATGTCCCTGCCCATGGCAAGGGGGTTGGACTGCTTGATCTTTAAAGGTCCCTTCCAACGCAAACCTTTCTGTGATTCCATGAAAGCTGTGCCTGGGAAGGAACAAGTAAAGGGATTAGGATTCATAGTATGAGACCTGCCCATGTGTGACGGACGGATGCACTCTATGCCTTAACCAAGCTAGCAGTAGTTTGGTACAGGCTCCAAAGGAGGTAAAGGCCTGAGCTGCAGCCAGGCCAAGAACAACTCCAGTTTCAATCTGTTCTCTGAAAACCCACAAAGGAGTAGAGTGAGACAGAGAGCATCATCATGCAATTAACACGTGAATAGTGGGTGGCTTTTCCAAGACTCATTTATCAAGGAACAAAGAAAGCTGGGGGTACAAGGAGCCTTATGCATACCTTTCCTATCGCAGGTAATTTGACTATGAGCCAACCACTTTATCCTATGACAGCCTAAGTCAACCTTCTTTGACCTCTCCCTGCTAGGCAGCATGGCTGCGTGGCCGTGATCTCTCCTTGAGCTGGGACACCTCTCAAAGTTGCTCCTTGAGGCAGAGAGACCTTTTACCAACAGCAGATCTTTGGTAAGCCACTGATAACATGCTGAATTAACACTAATGAAACATTACTAATCCATGTAGCTATTAAATATTCATTACTATAAACTTTATATAGATAATTCCATTAGACATAAACCGTTGTCTGAGACTAAGATTGGACCTAGCTGCAGCTAAGCTCCATCAGGAGTTTTGAAAGCAAGGAGGTCCACTCTGAACCTCGTAACTCAACGGGAGAGTCTTCCTTACCCTTTTTGTCTGTGGTCTCTGGATAAATCGTTCTAACTCGATTCTAACTCAATTTTCCTTTGAATGTTTCTTCCATGCAGTAATTAATAAAGTGAACCTTGCCATCAAACTTATTGAACCTTGGTAAACCACTGTTAAACTTTGTTAAATTCCATCAAATTTATTGAACCCTGTCAAATTATTATTGTACCTCGACGGAACATATTGCCGCTTCTCTCTTTTGAGTGAAGTGCATTCTGCTCTTTTGTGAAACTGTGGGGAAGTGGGGCCTGGCCCTGGGTTTCACAGGGTATGATGCCAAGCGGTTCTGGGGATGCACCTCCTCTTCAGACCCCCATCCTTGGGTGGGGGTCCCTATCCCATTGCAGCCCCCAATTTCCCCAAGCCTCCACCTTCCTGCCCCACATGTACAGCAGCACTGCTTCCCTCCAGAGAGATGAGGCAAGCAGCAGTGCTGTCCACCCCAACACTTCTCTTTCCCCTGCCCAAAGCATGTCCAGGATCCCTTCAAGTGCTGCCATCACCATTTGTATATGGCTTGGTCTGCCTTGGGGTAGATTCATACCATTCCTGCAGAAACGGTGGGCAAAACTGTGTGGGGAATGCTGTTCTGGGCAAAATTTCCTCATCCTTACAGGATTTCTCCTTAAGGTTGAGTAATAACATGGGGAGGATCTTTGAAAGTGTTCAGTCAACCCTGCCCAGCCACCAAGCCCTTGGAAACATGGCTTCTTCAATTGCTGCCGAAGCGGGAACCTGGGGTTTTTGCCATCTGGGCTGTGTGCCTGGTGGTGTGGAGGGTAAGCACTCTCCCGAGGGGATGCCAGCCTCGCTCAGTGCTGGTGCCAGAGCCCATGAGCTTTGCAGTGGCCCACAGTGCTCCCGACATCTGCTTGCTGCGGTGGCTTGATGCTTCTGTTGAGCTGATTTAGGTTCACATCCTGTCATGAGTGGCTGATTACATTTGCACCTCTTGTCCCACAAAGCCCAGAGTCAGGCTCTGAAATACTGCTGATAACTCAGTGTCTTTTACCTGACACAGGAGGGAGGTGCTTTAGATAGAAATCTTATTAATGATGCAGCTGCAGGGCTCAGTAAAGTGGAGACACCTCATACTTCAGCTGAATAATTAAATCCCATCAATAGGACTTTCCAGGGCCACTACTTAATAACTCCAAATGCAATTCTGGTATATAATGGAATCCACTGAAATGGGATTCATTTCCTTTTTTTTTTTTAAACAAAATGCTTTATAGCATTGCTGGCAATTTTACAGCCACCTGCCTCTCAGCCCCAGCTGATGGCAGCTAGGAAAGGGGCTTGGGGTGGTTTCTGAATATTTTTAAGCTCCAACAAATAGGAAATGGCTCCAAAACCAGCATCCAGCATGCCAGTGCTCTTGTTTAATGGACTTGTATTATGCTGACGAGTAAATCAAGAGGAAGTGATGAAGTCCTGTTTGGAGAAACGTGTCTCCTCTGCCTAAGCAGATGGGAGGACAAGGGATCATCTAGATCTGTAGCAAAAGCTACATTTCCTGAGAAACAAAATCTTCCCTCTCCCCAGAAAGTATCTCATTCATAACTGGCAGCTTTAACCGTGGTGAATGTGTTGCAGAAGCCAAGAGACACCATCCCTGGCTGTTTGAAGTTACTCATAGATTTGCACACCCGTGCAGGTAGAGTAGGCTGAAAAGTAAGATTCCTGAGAAAGCACGAGAGCTTTCCTCCTTGGACAACCTCCGAGCAGCACTGAGGACGTCTTTGTGCCAGCATGCTGTTCATGTTTTTTCTAACTTAGCTTCATTCACCATCCACAGGAGCTCATCAAAGTTTGACTAGTGCTGCATGACTGTTCTCCCCCTCTCCATTACCTTGGGGAGGCAGTCAGCTCCTGCTGCTTTGTGTATTTTGTGATAGGGGCTTTGACAGTCAAAACTTCCCCTGCTTAGGCCAGCTCCTCTCTGGCTGTCCTTGCATGCTGTCAGAAAGATGGGTTTAATACAGGCCATGACCTCTAGTAGCGGGCAAACAGAGATAAGCGCCTCTCTCCCTGGTATTTTTCAGCTGGCTGAGTCAAGCAGCTGCTTGAAGCGTCCCTGGTGGAAGGGTTTGTCCAATTTTCCCGTGGGAAGCAAGGGGATAGTGCAGAGTGGCAGCCTTTCAGGTTACACTTGCTGCAGATCATAGAGCAACTGGGAGCCTGTCCTGGCTTCAGAGAGGATCTGCAGTGCCCATGGGCATCATGGGGTGGGTATTCCCCAATAACAATGCTGCTTTCTCTGTCTTTACCTGCACAAGGCACAGGGAGGAAGAAAATTAGCTGCAAATTTGATGCCAGAGTCAATTTTCCCTGCAGAGATCTTTTCTTCCTAGAAACGTCATCTTGCTTTAGAAACATGATTTTGATAGCCACAGGCTGAGTGGCTTTGCATGTAGAGAGTTGGAAATTAAACCATTGACCTGCTATCACGAGCAGTTGGCCAAGAGGGTAGAAGAAGAGAATTACCCTTTCCCCAGCAGGAATTGAATGGGCTGCTTTTGAAGCAGAGAAGGAGAGTGCCTCTTTCAGCAGGCAGAGAAGGGCTGCTTCCCCAGTGATCTTCAAGAAATGCAAAGACACAAAAACTAGGTTAGCCCAGATAAGAGATGTACTGACCCAATGCAGGGATGCTCTGAAAATAAACGAGGGAAAGCCTGGGTATTAGCTCTAGATGGACACAATTTAGCAAGAGGCCGTGAAGTATCTCTGTTTCCCAGGGTCAGGATCTGACATCAGCCAAGCAGGAAGGATGGGAAGAGCTTTATCCCCAGGTTTAATCCCTCTCAACAGAGCCTTCTGGATCATGAGTATCCCTGCATACCTGTTCCCCCTGAGCCCTAGTGGTGGCCCTGGAGCCAAACCATGGGCCCAGACCCCAGGCCTGCCTCTGCTGGCTTTGGGCAGCTCCTGAGCCCTGCTTGGAGCTGGGTCTTACCTTCACACACCCATCCTTTCTCCCAGGCCTGTGGGCTTTCCTCCCTGGCCTTTGCATCCTTTGTTTGGCTTTACCAGCCAACACTGCAAATTTTTCCCTGCCTGGGGGTGACGTCATGCTCAGAAAGGCATTTAGCAGAAACCTGGTGAAGGTTTGTTAGGACTCAGAGGCCCTGAAAAGACGATTTTACGCCCACTTGTCTGTTACTGATGGGAAAGATGGGAACTGAACCTGAGTCTTTGCGATTTGTAGTTTTAGTAATCGGTAAATGTAATTTAGTGCAGTGACTGTAGCTGCACCACGGGTCGGTTCTCTCCAAGCAGGAGCGTGGTTAGATGCGTGGGGCCATCGAAAGAGAAGGCATCGTTCTTGTGAGGGCTCTCCACAATAAAGAAGAGAATAAAGGCTGTGAAACTGGTTGCCCCGTGGCCCACTTTTCATTTCCAATGCTTTTCTTTCTCTTCGTGGCTCTGAAGTAATAGCTTACAGCATGCTTTAATGGTAGCTGTTACGACATGAGAACGTGGGAGGAAGTGACTGTTCTCAGGCGCCCGAAGCATGCCGGAGTAGTCAGTTCTGTACAAAGACAGTGACATTTTAAAGCTGCTGAACCTTTGGCCACCACACATCACTGGCATTTGGAAGGGTAAGGTCACGCAGCTCGGGAGATCGGAGCGTGCCCAGCCTCTGTCAGTCTGCCCCGCGGCCCCGCCATAAACCGGTTCTGTTTCTCCCCCCGGAGCAGCGGTGGAAATTTCCAGGCATATTTCTCTGAGCCCTAGGAGCAAAGCTTGGCCGAGGACCCTGAAGAAGGAGGCAGTGTTTAGGATCTGGCCAGATGTATGCAGCAAAGGAAACAAAGCGCGGCAGGAAGGTGGCAGAGCTGCTCTGACTAACCAGAGGGTCACGGGCTTTCGCACCCTCCAGCACGGAAACGCGCTTTTTTAATAGGAAGGAAGGTTAATCTCGGTTTCTTGTGGGGCTGGATGCAAACCCAGCCATTGCCTGGTGCAGAAACGAGGCGGACAGCAGCAGCACATCAGCTTCTGCTGTTCCTCCGCGGGCTGAGCCGTGCCCTGCGAGCCGAGCGGCTCACAAACCGCCCGGCAAGCCCGGGCGCCGGGTGAGACCGCGAGGCGGCGGCTGCCGCCGCACACCGGCGTCCGCGGATGCGCCGGCACCGCTCCCGCGTCCCGCCCCGCCGCCCCCCGGCGCCAGGTGGGCTCACCCCACCGGGGGCACCCGAGGGGCCGTCGGGAGGCGGCGGGGCCGCTCTCCCGGGCCGTGCCAGGCGGCGCAAGGGGCAGGAGCCGCAGGCCGGGAGGCTCGGGCGGGAGGCAGGGACCCTCCCTCCTCCCCGGGCGGCGCGGCCGGTGCCGGCGGGCGGGTGGGTTCCCGGCAGGCCGGGGCGGGGTGTCGCGGCGCCGTCCGTCCCCGCGGCAGGGGCCGGCTCTCCCCGGCGCGGGGGCGGGCCTTGACCGCGTCCCGCCCCCGGCGGGGCGGCGGCGGCGGCGGCGGCGGCGGCGGGGGCTACGTGCGCGGGGCGGCGCGGCGCGGCTGGCAGCGCCGGTGCGGAGCCGCGGGGAGCCCCGGGCCCGCCGCGGCGGTGGCGGCGCCCATGGCGAGCAGCAGCGGCGGCGGCAGGTAGGGCGGGGCGGGGGGCCCGCTCCCCCGGCCATGGCGCAGACGGAGCCCCCGAAGGCGGTGCGGCTGTGGCGCGACGCCGCCCTGCGCGCACGGAAGCTGCGGGGCGGCCCCGGCGAGCCCGAGGAGTCCGAGCCGGAGCCGGACGCGGGGCCGCCGGGGGGGCCGCCGCCGCCGCCGCCCGCCGCCCCCGCCGCCGCGCCTCGCCGCCCGCCCCCGGCGGCGTCCCTGGGGGAGCTGGAGGCGCTGAACCTGAGCGGGCGGGGGCTGGAGGAGCTGCCCGAGGAGGTGGGCGCCGCCCTGAGCGGGCTGCGGGTCCTCAGCCTGCGGCGCAACCGGCTGAGCCGCCTGCCCGCCGCCGCCCTGCGCCACCTGGGCCGCCTGGCCGAGCTCGACCTCAGCCACAACCGGCTGCGGGGCCTGGGGGACGGCGGGGCGCTGGCGGGGCTGCGGGGCCTGCGCAAGCTCAGCCTCAGCCACAACGAGCTGGGGGCCGAGGGCCCGGGCCTGTCCCCCCGCCTGGCCGAGCTGGGCCGCCTCGAGGAGCTCGACCTCAGCTTCAACCGCCTGCGCCGCCTGCCCGAGGGCCTGGGCCGCCTGCGGCACCTCCGCGCCCTCGACGTCGACCACAACCTGCTGCCCTCCTTCCCCGCCCCGCTGCTGGAGCTGGCCGCCCTGGAGGAGCTCGACTGCTCCGGCAACCGCCACCTCGGGGCCCTGCCCGAGGGCATCGCCGCCCTCCGCCGCCTCAAGATCCTCTGGCTGAGCGGCACCGGGCTGGCGGCCCTGCCAGAGGGCCTCTGCCAGCTGAGCGCCCTCGAGAGCCTCATGCTGGACGGCAACCGGCTGCAGGTCCTTCCCGCTGGCTTCGGCAGCCTGCAGCGGCTCAAGATGCTGAACCTCTCCTCCAATCTGCTGGGGGAGTTCCCCGCTGCCATCTTGGCGCTGCCCAGCCTGGAGGAGCTCTACCTGAGCCGCAACCAGCTCACCCTTCTGCCCCCTCACCTCTGTCAGCTCCGCCAGCTCCGCACCCTCTGGCTGGACAACAACCGCATCCGCTACCTGCCCGACTCCATCGTGCTCCTCCACAGCCTGGAGGAGCTGGTCCTGCAAGGCAACCAGATCGCCATCCTGCCCGAGGGCTTCGGGCAGCTCTCCCGTGTCACCCTGTGGAAGATCAAAGACAACCCCCTCATCCAGCCCCCCTACGAGGTGTGTATGAAAGGCATCCCCTACATAGCAGCCTACCAGCAGGAGCTGGCCCACTCCCAGCCTGCCCTCAAACCCCGCCTCAAGCTGGTCCTCATGGGCCTAAAGGATGCGGGAAAGACCCTGCTAAGACGATGCCTCATGGAGGAGGATGGGCAGAGGGAGGACCTGGGAAGCCCAGAGGCAGGGACCACCCAGCCCAGAGGGTGCCCTGGGCAGCAGCAGGACGTTGGGAGAGTGCCAGTTGGGTGTTGCCCCTTCCAGGAGCCTCGGGATACTTCCTCAGCACGGGTACCTGCCGCGCATCAGCTGGAACATCTCCCCGTTGAGCGGCAGGACATCCCTTCTCACATGCCCTCTCACCGAGTGAAAGGGGAAACGCTGTGCCCTGCACCGTCACTGCCACCGGATGCCTCCCAAGTACCATCAGGACTGGGACTGCCAGGAGGCAGCAAGGGCATTGAGGTGATGGACTGGACAGCAGATGCAGAGAGGGGCCTGACATTCATTGTGTACGAGCTGGCAGGGGACCCGAGCTATGACGTGATCCAGTCTTTCTTCCTCTCTCCCGGAGCCCTGTATGTGCTGGTGGTGAATTTGAGTGCCTACGTCCCTCAGCACTTCTACCCCTCTGTGGGCTATTTCTTGCACTGGCTCGGTTCCAAGGTGCCCCATGCTGTGGTGTGCATGGTGGGAACCCACGCTGACCTCTGTGCAGAGCGGGAGTTGGAAGAGAAGTGCCTGGACATCCATCACCAGATCGCTCAGCAGGAGAAGAGGGATGCTGAGGGACTCCAGAGCTTGGTCCAGCAGGTGGATGAGGCTCTGGGACAGGACTTTGACCTGCGCTGCTCCAGTCCTCACGCTGCCTTTTATGGGGTCTCGGACAAGAACTTGCGGCGAAAGAAAGCCCAGTTTCAGTACCTTCTCAACCACCGACCACAGATCCTCTCCCCAGTGCTGCCTTTCAGCTGCCGGGATCGTTGCCAGGTGCGTCGCCTGCGGGACAAGCTCCTCTCGGTAGCTGAGCACCGGGATATCTTCCCCAACCTGCACCGGGTGCTGCCCAAATCCTGGCAAGTGCTGGAGGAGCTGCACTTCCAGCCGCAAGCTCAGCAGCTGTGGCTTAGCTGGTGGGACTCTGCCCGGTTGGGCTTGCAGGCAGGCCTGACAGAGGATCGCCTCCAGAGTGCCCTGTCCTACCTGCACGAGAGTGGGAAGCTGCTCTACTTTGAGGAACACCTCACCCTGCGGGAGTATGTGTTCCATAATCTGCCACGGCTCATCGACATCCTCAATGTCTTCTGCCAGCGGGATGCCACCGTGCTGCTCCAGAAACTGCTCAGCGACACCCACATTGACGAACTGAGGGCCACTCAGCTCCATCATTACGTGGAGGGCTTCTTGCTGCATGGCCTCCTCCCTGCCCACGTTATCCGTCTCCTCCTTAAGCCCCACATCCAGAGCCGGGAGGATCTGCAGCTCATCCTGGAGCTGCTGGAGAAGATGGGGCTCTGTTACTGTGTCAACAAACCCAAATGCAAGCCCCTAAATGGGGCGGCCGCTTGGTACAAGTTTCCCTGCTACGTGAAAAATGAGGTGCCCCATGCAGAGGCGTGGATCAACGGCGCCAATCTGAGCGGACAGTCCTTTGTGGTCGAGCAGCTGCAGATTGAATATAGCTTTCCATTCATTTTCCCACCCGGCTTGTTTGCACGCTACAGTGTCCAGATTAACAGCCACGTGGTTCAGCGGTCAGATGGCAAATACCAGATCTATGCCTACCGGGGAAAGGTGCCCGTGGTGGTGAGTTACCGGCCTGCCAGGGGAGCTCTGCAGCCAGATACTCTATCTATCGCTAGTCATGCGTCCCTACCAAATATCTGGACAGCTTGGCAAGCTATTACCCCTTTAGTGGAAGAACTGAATGTCCTGCTCCAGGAATGGCCGGGCCTGTACTACACTGTGCACGTCCTCTGTTCAAAGTGCCTTAAAAGAGGGTCACCCAACCCACACACTTTTCCAGGTAAGGCAGTAAGGCATAGCCCAGCTTGCCTTTCATCTCTTCTGGAGCTTTGCCCCTTCTAGAAGGGACTCTTATGGTGTTAGTCTTAGCTCTGTCTCTTCCCCCACCCCCGCGTTCTAACTCCCTTCCCTGGTGACTTGAGTCATGAGAGAAAATATTAGGGTAGCTCCAAGGAGACAGGCTTAAAATAACCCTATTCTGAGATGAAGGGGGTGGTACATCCCCCTTTGTCCGTGACTTTGCTCTCTGCCTTTTGGGTTTTGGCCCTGAGCGTTTGTGGTGCCATTGTTGAAAAGGCCCCGACCTGTCCTTCTTGTTTTGATTCCTTTGAATGGCACTGCATTTTCTTTCCTAATTCCCTTTACCCTACAGCTCCCCCTTCCTTGGGGCTATTTGTAAACACAGAGATGCCTAAAAGACCGCAGGTGTCCCCTCTCCCCCACTTCAACCCTCCATCCCCAAAACCTGGCTTGTGCTGCAGTGTCTTTGAATGCAGGAAAGCTCCTGCTGGTAGACAATGGGTGTGTTGGTCTCTGTAGCCCTGTATAAAAAGCGCTTTCTTGTATCTGAGCCCTGTGTCTAGCAGGAAGCATTTCTCCCTGAAGAGAGAAGGATACTCCATCTTCTTTGTTTAAGTCACCTAGAAGTGATTCCCAGACTGCACCTTTTGGAGCTATTCCTGACAGCAATGATTTTCCTTCCTCTCTCCCCCTTCATCTGATGAAAAATGCATAATCTCTCTACTCTGGAATGTGACTGGTTGTGGTGCTTTTTAACACTGTCGCCTCTAAAGTGGTGATTTTATCAGTGGTGTTTTCCAGCAGCATCTGTTTTACTTTGTATGTATGCAGGTACTGCCTCCTAAGCTGTGTCCTCCCTCCTCCACCAGATTAGCTCTGAGGCTTGCAGGGACCCTTGGAAAGGTGCTTTGGTGTATAAATCTGCGTGAAATCAAAACACACTCTGGACTGTAAGCAGCGCTCTAGAAATGCGCATTTTTTACACGCACACAGATACACCCATGTTGGAAGTGTGTTGGAACATTCTTTATTTACAGGTAGCCTGAAATTGTGGGGGAAGTGGAGTATGATTTGAGTTAAAGCAAGCGTGGTGCTGAATTGGTTCGTAGGCAAATGTGAATAGTAAGGTGTGTTTCGGCAGGTTGTTTTGGGGTTGTTTTGGTTTTTTTCTTTTTTTTTTTCCTCTGGACCTTGAGAATAAGGAGATGGTGTTTGCTTCTCGGCCCATGTCCTGGCTCAGTCGATGGCATCTCCCTCTAACTGTGCTGGCTTATATAAGAACTGTTGGGCTGGGGGCGGGGTGGGGGCGAACCTGTGCTGTGTGAGTTGCTGAGTGGTATCCACACGCTGGGTCTTGCTGCTGACATGGTGCTTGGGACAATGTGATTTCCTTTCCAAAAAAACCCCCTGAAAACTAAAAACAAACAAACAAACAAAAACCCCCAAAACCCACAGAACCCATAAAAAAAAAATAAAACCAACCAACCACACAAACAAAAAAAAAAAAACACCCCACCAAAATTATCCAAGACAGCAAACTGCTGGTGTGATGGGTGGCTATTGAAGGTTTAGCTTGTGAATGATTCAGGTCTGCAGTCACGTATCTCCTTTTTTTTTTTTTTTGGTGAATATTTTGTGGCTGACCCTTTTTTTCCCCCCAGTAGATGATAGTAGATAATGCTTTAAAAGTGAAATGTGAAGAGGAGCCGGACTGTCTGCAGGCAATTGGCATCTTTGCTGACCAGTGACAGTCAGAGCAGGTCCAGAAGCATAAGGGGGGCATTGAAATCCAAGGGCTGTTTCCTTTGGCTGTGCCGTATATGTTTCCTTAGAGGTAGGAAAGGATTGCTGTCACCTGGGAGCCAGGCTGGGCATGCTGGGAAGGTGAGGTGCAGGTAAGCAGTGCATCATTGAGCATGGGAGGAGCAGGGGTTCATGTGCCAGGCCTCCAAATGCCACCTGGGTGATGCTGCCTGTGCAAAGGGGGTTGCAGTGTTTCTGAAGCTCTCTGGGGGAGAAGCCAGGCCTTGCTGCCAGGGGCACAGGGCTTACTTAGTATCGCAGGTGGCCCTGCCTTAGGGCAGGGAGTGACTGCCTTAACATGAATACTATGCGAGTCTAGCCGGGGAAGAGCATGTTGAGAAGACAGATGTGTTTCAAAGGCAGGGCTGATCTGTGGAAGTGCTGAAGAGTGATTAAAGGCTGCAATTAATCGAGAAACCTGCTTGTCTTCTTGGATAATGCTTAAATCTAGCCCAGCTATGACCTGGATTGTATGAAAAATGTGAACCATCATTTGGCTTGGGGAGGCCTGTATGTC
The DNA here is from genome assembly GCA_031468815.1 of Morus bassanus. NCBI lineage: Eukaryota > Metazoa > Chordata > Aves > Suliformes > Sulidae > Morus > Morus bassanus. The sequence continues at coordinate 35,017,032 of CM062570.1, forward strand.
TGCATTTAATCTAAAATATTCTTTGCTGTGTATCTGCTCTATGAATAAAAGATCATTTAGGAGCACCTAAATGTCAATTGTGAAGCTGAAGCCTTTTTTTTCCTGATTTTGTTGATCGGGAGGTGTGTGTGTTTAAAATCATGCTGCCAAGCTTGCTCTCCTGCAAGTGAATTGTGGCTGGCATCATTTTTAACAGGGTGTAGGAAAGAGATGGGTCTAATGTTATGAAAATGTGTAGCAAGGAAGATGTCTGTTTCTTTCCAAACTCTTCTAATGGAAATCCCTGGCAATTACAATGCTGCTAATTCTTAAATAGGGCTGTGGTCTTTTTAGGACTGCACTGAAGAACTGCTTTGCAGCCTGTTGACCTTAGTAAGTGAAATATTTCTGTGGAGACACTGCCAAATTTGTGCTCAAAAATGGAAGTGCAGTCTAGCTGTGTGTCTGGTTGTGCAATCTGTGTCGTCATTCATGAAACCAATGGTGCATTCTTTGGTCATCCAAAATTTTCATTGGAATCCCCTTCAAAGCGGGGACTTTGTTGTTCATGAGTTGAGCTTTTCCTCTCCATCCCTTCCCTCTCAGTCCTACGCGTGCACGCTCTATAACTTCCATTGATAATACACACAGAAATTCTCTAAGAACAAGCTAGTGTGCATAGAAATGGTTAATAAGAATTGAGATTCTGGATTCAGTCTTCTGAGGGTTTACTGCAAACAAACAGTCAATAGAAGTGATATAAAAATGCCTTGATAGGGTCCTTTTAAGGAAGTTTTCGTGTTTGAAACAGTTTTGTAGCTGGGTGAAACAGTAACTGAATTGGCATCTGAGCTGGAATCTGTGTGCTTTTAGGCTGCAGTCATCCGCTCGGCTGGTAAGTGGTGTGTTGAATGTTTGGGGTTTTTTTTTTCCTACATTTGCACTATATGTAAATAAAAGTATCCTTGCCAGGCTAAGGCAGGCCTATCCCTGTTTGGGGTCACCAGCAAGAATGGTTCACCACTCCGAGATGATGAGACTTCAATTGGGTTGTCACAGGCATTGTGAAATGCTGTGATTTTTGTATGTGATGTTCTTTTAGCCCCTGGACTGGAGGGCTTTTAGGTTGTTCATGTCCCATAAGCTATTAAGTGACTTGGGATTGGGGGGTTGGGGTGGTTTGCCATCTGTCTGATAGTAGACACCTGTGCTTTGTTTGAACAAATGTGACTGGATTTTCCAAGCTTGCCTTCCTGTGCACCTGTTAACTACTCTGCTGCTGTCTCCTCTTGCTCTGCACTAGGCTGGGTCTGGGCCATCCAGGCTGTGGTCTGCATAAGGTACCCTGATGTCCAGTGTGTGACCCTTTTGGTGTTTGGAATAGAGGGGATTGTGTTTGACCAGTGGTTTTCCTTTATTCCTGCCTGTGAAGTTGCCTGTATGAACACAGACATAAGAAAGCCAGAGTCTGTGTCCATTGCAGAAAACGGGCAAAATGCTGTCACAAGCAAGACAAGATGATCTGGGTTTTCACAGATTAAAAATGCGACAGCAGACAGAAAGCCATTGGCAAAGATACTGTGTGTGAGTCTAGCAGCCCCTCTCCAAGAGTACGCTGCAAAGCTATTGGGGACCTTTGAGAGATGCTGGAGGACTGGCAAGAAGTCTCCTGCGGAGAGGAATTGCACATTGCCCACCTGCTTTGCTGCCCCCTTTCTAAGGTATCAGAACAGGGAGGAAATCAGGAGCCTCTACTCTGCCCATCTCCTACATTGAAGGTGAGCAGAAGCAGGGATTATATGCCAGTCACCTTCAGGGGTACAGATGGAGGTATCGTAGTGTAGTTCCCCTGTGAGACTCTGTCATTGCCAGAGCAGGCCTAATTATAGGCCACCTTATTCGTGTGATTCGAAGTGAACCATGCTCACCATCCCTGCGTTGGAGTCAAAAGCAAGCATGAACTCCCTTCGTGGCTGGGATGGAGTCAGGAGATGGAGATAGAAGATCCCATGATGTGTCATGCTGTCAGGTCCTGTGCAAGGTGAGGAGGGAGCAGGTGGGACTGGTTTTGTCAGAAGGGCTCAGAAGTTGCTCCAAAATCTGAGCTGTCTCTCGATGAAAGGCATCTAATTGTCAGGTATCTAATTGTCCTTTGTAATTAAATTGTAAGAGGCTGGGGTGTTTTATGCACAGACAATTGCAGTAGAGCAACACCTGCATGTATAGAGCCTGATGCTAGCATTTGACAGCCTTTCATTTTCCCCATTTGAGGGTGGAGTCTTTTCTGCCTGACTTTCAAAGAAGATGCTGCAGTTGTTTGGAGAGCTGTTGTCATGCTCTCCTGAAGGTTGTGGCTTCAGGAGAGTACTGTGGCGTAATCGGGGACAGTGGGACAAGACTTCACAGCGTGAGCACTGGACACAGGTGATCTGGGTGGCAGGAGGAAGCTGAACAAGGCCCTGTGATTCAGGAGGAGAAGAGAATAGATCAGTTGCTGAACTTGGGGAAGCTATAGTGTGATTTTGTAGCTCTAGTGCTACAAAATAAGCTATTGAGCTTACCAACAAGAGCTGATTTCTGTACTGCTGAAGTGACAACCTTCAGTGGTGTGACTTGCTGCAGGTAATGATGTATAAACACAGTCTATTTACCACCAGGGATTTTTAGGGATTTCCTTTGCGTTAGGCTGTGTGTCGCATGGCAAGCATTTGAGGTCCTCTTGCTTGGTAGCTGTGGTGGGGCATTCTCCAAGTTAAACAACACATTCAGGACAGAGATAACAAATGTTTCATGATCTTGCAGGAGGCAGAGAAATTGCCAGAGGAAGACCGTGGTGTGCAGCGTAGATGGCTGCCCTGGGACTGTGCCTGGTGGGGTGTAGGTGTGAGAAGAACTGGAGTAGCCAGCGCAGGGCTCGGCTCATGCCTGATGATCTGGCTTGGGAGGACAGAGGAACGGGAGGGACAAACTCAATGGTGGATGCCAGAAGAGAGTCTGAGGCTTTGAATTGCCTTCTTAAAGCTGTCCTGCTGCCTGCAGTGTCTGGTTACCATGTATTGTGTGTATTACTTTGTGTGTGTTTGGGGGATTTTTTTTTTTGAGGCTCTAATAATGGAACTTGCTAAAATTACTCAAAATTAGGATGGCAACGTGCATATTTAATGCTGTTTGAAGGAATCCTCTTCCTTGTGCACAAAGATCCTACGCATTTCTGCTAAAGGAAAGGTTTCCTGGTATGTCAGCTTTGGTACAAGAAAACTCTTCTGGTTTGTTCCTTAACAGCTTGTCTTGCCTTGCCCCATTCCCCATGGGAGACATCTCCGGGCTTTGGGCCTCTGGACTTTGAGCTGCCATTGCTGAACCAGGGAAACACTAGATTTGGTTGAGTGGATCTTTTTGCTTTGGTTAGTGAAGCAAAGCAGGGTTCTTGGCCTTCAGTGCATTACTTTTTTTTGGTTTGTGTTTTTTATTTTTTACAGTCACTGAAATTTGTCTTTGCAGGACATGACCTATAAAAGAGATGCTCAGTACCAAATGATTCTTTGTTTCATTGCATGAGAACTATTTAAAAGCTACTGACTAGGGGGGTGAGAAAATGTTGATGTAGGTTTTCCCCTCTCCAGAGTCAGTTGATTACATGAGGATGGATTTGTGCTCTGCTTCAGCACGCTGTGGACACAGATGTCTTGAAATGTGCTTTGCTTCCTGCTGTGTGCATGCACTTCTGGTGGTGTGGTGCCTCTTTCTAAAAATACTTAAGTGTGAAAAGGTTTCACACATAAGTTCGGTTGAGATGTATCATGTGCATGATCTACATGCAGATATATTGCAAGGTCCTACTCCTTTTGTGTCTCGGGAGAGGATGGTGGGAAATCATCAGCAGTGCTGAATCTTTGTTGCCTTTTGGTGATGTTGTGAATGTGTTACTTGACACTGGGATTCAGAGCTCTGAAAAAACAAGTATCAGTTTACAAGCAAAATATGAGTGCATTTGGTAGGTAATTCTCCTGTATGCTGTGGTGTTTTGTTGCATCTGCAGTATTAAGCAGGTAAGTGCGGTAGCCTAGCATGCTCTGCGATTAGTGATTTGCTAATAATAGTGCAGGCTAGTTGTCTGGCTCTAGAAAGTAACTTGCCAGGGGAGAAGGGAGAAAATTTATTTAATGAAAAGTTCTGTGTTTGGTTTGAATTCTTGGAAGTCATCAGAGTACAATTTTTTTTTTACTCCCCCCCCACCCCCTCACCCTAGGTAGAGGAAGAACCTCTTTACCTCTGGCGATGAGTAAAGAAAACTGTGGTCTGAGGGGTGAACACAAGATGATCAGTTACTTCCTTTTTTCTCCCTCTACTTGCTTGTGGTACTTGTGCTTGCTGTACAGATGTGAGCAATTGTGAGAGTAAGCAGGCTGGCTGGTGCCAAATAAGGTCACCTCTTCTCAGGTGAGCACTTGGGATGCCAATTTAAGGATGTGCTAAGGGAGCACCTTGTAGGGACGGACGGGGGGTGGGGGGGGTGCTTAAAGCACTCTGTCAGTTATAGCAGTCAAACTCCTGCTGCTGCAAACAAAATGTGTCAGTGCTTTTGGCTAGCTAAGAACGTATCTGGGTCTGAGAAAGTAATGCAGTTGGGTTGAAGGAGTCTCATTCTACCTCCTTGGTCTGCTGTATGGTGATCTCCTTGCCTACAGCAGGAGAGCTAATGGGATTCTGGTGACCACAGTGTGAAGAAGCTGTGTCTCGTACAGAGGGTGGGAAGGCCTTGGCATTTTCAGAAGCTGTTGAGTGGATGCAGTTTACAGCCTGTAATGGGAAGATCACCTGTGTGGATGTGGCCTTTGTTCTAGCTGAGCAGCTGGGAGAGATTTGGCCTCTAGTGGTTTCTTTGTTGGGAACCAGATGTAAGAACTGGAGTTGGGGGGGGTTCAAGACCTGTGAAACAACTGGCTGGTTGGCTTTGAGAGAAATTTCATTTGGGGTGTTCAGCTGGACCATTGTCAAGGGCTTATGGTTCTGCCCCAGCAGGCTGCTGGAGGCTGAAGTCATATTGTACTTGTGGTATTTTCCTGGCTAAAGCTTGGTCCTGAATGCGCTGATTGAGTTGCCAACGTGGTCAGTGGCAGTGTGGTTTAGGACTCATGGAACGCTCGTAGTCTCCATGGTCAGGGGTGACTTTCCTTGTGGCCAGTGGATGGAGGCGGTGATTGGACTGAGCTGTGACTGCTCGAGTGCTTGCATGCTTGTGTTGGTTGTGGTTTAAAGTGAAACCTTAATTTCAGGTTTGTGGGGTTTTTTCCAGTGGTCATTTTCAAGAGCTCTGTCCTTCCCCCAAAGGTATACTGAGTACACTTACTAGCTTTAGCTGTGGCTAGGTTGGACTCCTGGGGACAGGTGTGAGACTGGCCTAGGACCTACAGACTTCACAAGGCAACATTAATTTTGAATTGCCAGTTCAGCATGGCAAGCTCTGCATGAACCAGATGACAGCTTTGAGGTGAGCTAGGCACTTCTGTGGGGAAGTCCATTAGACTTTGTGCTTTGTGAGGATCAGACTAAACTGAACTGTGGAGGCAAGTAACCTACAGAGCAAAACCAAAGCTGCATTTCAAATCCTGTTCAGACCTGCCCTGTTTTGCCACATGCTGACTCGGAGGTGATGCTTTGATGCTTGAATACTCCAGGACGGAACTGTATTGTTGTTAATCTTGGTTACATTGAAATGTGCTGATGAGATGACGGGAGACTTCTGCTGGGCTTTTGTTAGCAGGGTTTCACAAGCTTGGCTAAGTGCATCTCTGTAAGGCCCTTTATGAAAGCGATACCAGGATATCTTCCCCTTTACCTGGTTTTAGGGTAATGCTTGCCAAGTGTCCAGTTTAGGTAAGCATTTTTAATTGTGTTACATGAGAGGGAACCCAGACCTCCCAGACCATTCAGGAAGAGGTCCCTCCTCCTTCGCCTGGTACCCATCACTTTCTGCAGAGTTCTCAGGCTCTCCCTGTTACAGGACAACAGGAAGGAAACAAAGGTACAACAATGGTAGGACAGGGATTTCTGGGCCTCATGCTGTGACTGATGATAAAATTAATATTGAAGGTTTTTGTCCTAACAGAATGCAAGATCATGGCACACTTTGCTCAAGACTTCTCTTGAATGATCTTTACGTAGTTACTCTCCAATATCTGTGTGTTGAATTCCTCTTGGAGCGTGTTCTTCGCCTTTTTAGCAGGTGTTTTCCTCTCCTGCAACAGAGTGAGCAGTAGCCTGTGATAAGGGACAGGTCCTGCCCTGTAGCAGGGTAAGGTTGTTGATGAGCCTCCTAAAAAATGAATTGGCCATGGTATCCACAGCACCAAAATCTGCAGAGTTTGGCTTGAGACAGAGGTGCTTGACCTAATTTGCTTCCCATGTATCTAGCTGCTGTTTCTGCCACATGAAACCACACAGTGGAAAAATACTGAAGGTGAACACAGTGATTGGGGCTTGCTTGACTTTGAGAGACATGTGCAACACATTTGATGTCTTCGTATCAATGCAAGGCTGGCAGCAGAGGAATGCTAGAGAGGCAGATTTGTCCCAAACCTACCCCAAAACAAGTGTCCTTGCATCTAGTAAGGCCCCTTGCTACATGGTCAACAAGTGGAGGGTGAGCTTCCTGCAGCAGAAGAAACATGCAGGTCTGTCATGTGGCCTCTGAAAAGTTTTGGTGGATGCAGCAGAACTGCCACTCACTGTGGCCTCTTTCTTAGATGCAGCAGTTGGGTATGAACAGCAAGCAATTTTTCTCTGAACAGATAATGTTAGAAAGCAAGGACTTAGCAATATGCAGAGCTGAAATGCACAGGATGTACAGTGTGGAGGATGGAGAGGCAGGGACCTCTGTCTGAGACTGGCTGCCTGACATCAGTCTTTTACTGTAAGTATTCCCATTGCCTGTGTCTGAACAGTTGCATTTTCATCGTTCTCATTAAAATCCTCAGATAAATCAAGATCAATCAAGAATGCAGGACCCAAATATGGGGTAATGGCTGGGGATAGTGACTCATTCTGAAAAGCAGTCATCTCATATTGACCATCCTGATATTTGCTTTTGTTTCTTTCCACACTCCCTCTGTATTTATACTGTGTATAACTCACTAGTCTGTATACACGTTCTCCTCTACTACATTATGGGTAAAAATAGCATAACTGTCTGTCAAATTGCGAACCATTGCACTTTTCAGGATTACGTCCTCAACAGAGTGAGATGCAGCTGTATTTAATGCAGTGCATGATAGGGAATGTTTCAAGGTATTTGTCCAATTCATTTGTTTTTTCCTCAAAAAGGGCTGAGCAGCTGGGGCCTTGTCTATAGGGGAGCAAAGGGGACTTCGGGTAGCTACATAAATTAGTTGTCCCCTTCCTTTTTTAATTCGTCATCCTCTTCTCTGTCTGCAAAGCAGGGAGTGGCTCACAGGAGCAATGACCTTCCTTAGCAGGGGATTTAGTCATGATGGGACTCATAGGAGCTGGAGCAAGAAGAGATGGTAAGGAGGCAGCTGAGCTGCTCAGCACAGTCAGGAGATTTATAGCGTGGAAGGCATTTTGCAAATTGCAGACTTGCCCAGGAGTTGCCCAAGGGCAGGGGGAATTGTAAATCCAGACAAACTGGTGTCAGACTGAGCAACAGCTGTGTGGTGCCAAACTTTCACTCAATGATGGGGAGCTGTTCCTGGGCCCAAACTGATTTTAAAGAGCACTGTAGGTTGGGGGTACAGCTGCTGGCTTGGCCTCCACTGCCTTAATGTGGACTCTGAGCCAGCCAGCCTCTGTCCCACCATTAGCCCTTTTGAGTGACTCCATCTTGCACCACCACATCACTGGGCAGCCCAACAAGGACGAAGCAGTGAGAGCTGGGGTGATCAATGCTGGCTCAAAGTAGTCCCCAGGTAGTCCTTTGGATGGGTTGGCTTTCCTGGGGAAGCCTCATCTGGCCTGTACCTTCAGGAAGCCAGCATACTGTGTCCAGAGAGGAGCAAGGAGGCAGACCTCTCTGCATGCTGCTGGGGCATCCCAGGCTGGGAGAGAGACACAGACTTATCCTGTTGAAAAGTCTGTGCTGCTGCGAAGAGAGGAAGAGATGGAGGGTTTTGTGTGTGCTTCCTTTCCCAGTCTGCATGGTGCTTCTTACCCCCTTGCTGTGCGCGGCTGTATTTTATAGGCAGAACTGCTGGATAGGGTCAAATGTGCCTGGTGGCAGGTTTCCAAACCAGGGAGTCGGCAGCCAGCACCAGGCCTACTTACACGCGTTGCATAACCAGATGAGTTTTCAGCTCCCTGTGCATTTCTCTAAATCTTCCTTTTGAACAGGCTCTTTCTTTGTCTGAGAGAGATTTTGATGCTTTTATTTCAGATAACGATGCACGCACTGGATATGGAAAATTCTCATGTCCCAGTGACTCCAGTTTATCAAAGCTGCTAAATTTAGGAAATCTATCAAAAAAGAGCTTCCCCTTCCTGTGATCTGACATAACATTTCTTGGTTGCTGTTATTTTTACTGTGGAACAGCTTAAATCTATTTTGGTTGGGCACTAAGTGATGGCTGCAGTGCAAAAGAAGAAATCTGTTTCTGTCAAGTAAGGTGGCTGTGCTGCAGCTTCAGGGCTCTGAGGGCAGCTGTCTCGCACTGACCTTGTGCCAACACAGCGTCGGGGTCCCCCGGCAGTCCTGCTCAGCTCTCTCGAGCCCTGTCCGCTCGGCATAGAGTCTCTGGGCCTCCCCACCTTGCTCTGGGGCTCAGCGCTCTGTTTAAAAAGGTAGCAATAAGCCCTTTGCTCTGATAGCAGTTAACTTTCTCAGCATCTTGGAGGTGTAGTGAGTGGCAACAGTGATGGATTTTAATACCCTGCCCCCCAACCTCCATCATCCAAATTCTAGGAGGACAACGTAGGAAAAGATGGTGTTTCACTGTCACGAAAGTAGGGAGACAACTGCACATGCAATGGGAGTTTGTGCAGGAACCGGTCATGCCTCTGGTTTCGCAGGTGTCTTTAATACACAGATTTTCTTTCGCTGTACCCTGTTACAGACCAGGACTGAGCCATCCCAGGCTTGAAAATGCACTGCTGGAATCGTGGCCTGCTGGAGTACCTTGAGCTCTTGGTGTCATGAATATGTAATTTGAGCTTTCAAACTTTTTTACTGTTGGGGTATTTTTTTTTTTTAAGTCAGCTCCTTCTTTGTTAAAGCTGGCTCTCTGGAGCTTTGAGTTCGTATTTTAATATCGCTGACTGCTCTGCTTCAGCTGCCTTCTGACTTGTTTCCAAACATCCCACGCCTGCTTTCACATTGAGATGGAAGTGAAGGCAGACAACTGGGACATTGGGAAGAGAGGCCATTGCTTGTTGGGTTCAATATCCCAGAGATCTGCTGAGCAAGAATTTTTCTCTTTTTTTTTTTAAGCGTCTGGTGGACAGTTGTGCAGAAAGGTACAGTGGGTGAAAATGGAGGTGATATAATCCTCACTTGGGAACTTCAGTCATCTCCAGGTACTTTTGCCCAGCTCTCTGACAGTGCCAGAGGGCTACGTGGGGAATGAAGCTCTTGTGTGCTTTGTCCTCGCTAACAGCTCCTGTCAGATTTGTGTACCTGAACTGTCAGGGTTTTTGGGCAGGGAGTCTTGCTCATGCTGGTGAAGCAGAAGCCTGTGATCTAGCATTGCTGACATTTTCATGCCAGCTTTAGTAAGTGAGAAGTCTGTAACTTCTCAGAGGAACATTCATGTGCCCAGAGGGAGCCCTACAGACTCCAAGGTGATCATTATTAGATTTTGGCAAGATCTTAACCGATGCTTGCGTGCGTAAATAATTCAGCTCAGCAAGTGGCTGCTGTGGTCAGTTTAGAGCCTTCCTAGGGTGAGATGCTGAAATAAATGATCAACAGTTGAGTCTTGTGTGTGTCTCTTCCCAAGTAGTGTATTTCTGTCTCAAAGGCTCAGCCAAAACAAAGACTTTTTTGGATGAAAGAAAAGTTTGGGAACCTTCCTTTGGGATCAGAAAAAAAGTACCTTTCTCTGTCATCTTTTGTAACAGAAAGCTACCACGAAGCTTTTGAAGCTGCCTGTTATTTTTAACTTGTTCCTTGTCCTTCTTTGAAATAAATCACATCTATCTTCTATGGCAAAAGAGAGCCTAGTTCGTTATGTACACACACATATGCACATTTTTGAGTGCCTGCAGTGAAGCAAAACACAATGTTAAGAAAATGTTGCCAAACAAGGCAAGACCATGCTCAAGTTAATGATTCACACAGGGATCTGATTTAAAAAAAAAGGGGGGGGGGGGGGTAAAAAATAAAAAAAAAAAAACCCCAAACCTTTAGGTTGAAGAGGGTGTGATGGGAGGAGATGCTTGATGAGCTGGTTTGGAGAGGACAGTCAGGTGACTTTGAATCTGTGACTTGGATGTCTGGCACAGCACTTTGCAGGTGCTGAAAGTGTGTTTCCCATTAAAAGCTGGCCAGGGGAAGCTGAGCAGCGTGGCTGTTTGCTTACTGCGTGGCTGGTCCTACCCCTGGACAGGAGAGGGGATGCTGGCAAGTGTGGCCTGCGTAGGGAGGTTGGGCAGCTTGAGTGCAGCTCTTGCCTGGCCTCCAGTTCACTGCCAGTATGGCTTGATAAGTTGTCATGTTTTATGGCACACCCATGGCCAGGCTCCAGGTCAGAGGTTCATCCCTCTTACCTGCATTTCCTGAAGTTTTTCATGGCAGTGTTCCCCTGAAACAGCACCTCTGGTTGAAAGCTTTGTTGCAAAACACTCTCTGCTCTGCAGCTGCTGTGTCATACAAGCTTCGTGTATGATTCTGCTTCTCTGGGATATACCAAGTGTGCCCAGCCCCATCCAAGCTTTGCAGGTGAGCATTGGGACTGGGAGCTGCCCACAATGTTGTGGCTCTGCTAGACATGGCATTATTGCCACTTGCTCTGTGGTGCTTTATCCCCAGTTGCATAATGCAGCGTGATGCGGATAATCCAGACATCGTTACAAAAGGATTTAAAACTCCTTTTTAATCGGAAGTCATTTTTAATAAAGCTTTGCCTTGCTTGGAGGACTGTTCTCTTGGCTTGCGTGTTTAAGAAAAATGCAGGAGTCTGAGGGGGGTGAGAGGGATCCAGATCATGGAGAAGGGATACAGGTGCCTCTGGCTTCCAGGCAGCTGCTGGTGAAGTCCAGAGCTGTGGGGCACATTTCCACTAGCACTAAGCATGCAAGATCCTTACGTGTGTAGATAGGAGCAGCCAGTAGGTCTGTGCTTTCTCTGATTTTTTTCTCTCACAGAGCAATCCTTTGGTGGTGGCGGAGGGAAGGAAACACTCTTTCTAGTCCAGTCTGGCTCGTGCCTCTCCTTTAAAGTCTCTATGTCCAAAATACTGGTGGCCCTCCAGGGCCTCCTGCATCTTGAAACAAACTGTGATCCGGGATGAAGCGCAGCAGAGGAGGGGATGTTCTTTTGCTTCTCTGGTAATGGCCTTTTGTGTGAGCTTGTGTGTGATTGACCTTATTTCTTTGGTTGTTGCTCTGCTGTTGTATTGTGGAAAGTTCACTGTCTAAAATAACGCATGATCTCTGAGTAGCTCTGAAATGTGCAGTCTTCTCCTACTGTATGCCAGTGTTTTGCCCAGTTTTCTGGCAGAAGCCGTCTCTTGAGCTGCCATGTCTACTTCATCTCCACTCAGAACAAGCCTGGTTGGGGTCTGACCTCCAGCACTAAACAGCATTTGAGAGCGAGCGTCCTGCCCATTCCTGCTTTTCCAGTCCCAGTTGTCCTCACTCTTGGGGTCTCTTGACCACATGCTTAAGAGCTCCCCGAGTCTTTCCTCTTTGATCAGTACAAGTAAATGCCTGGGAAGTTTTAAGGTTATTTCTTCCCAAGGCAGATCCCTCTGAGGGGGTTGGTGCTGGGTATGTCCAGATGAGAGCCAGCCAGCCTGCAGTTCACGTGAGATGGTGAAACGTCCGAAGGAGAGGGCACCAGGTCTGTGTTACAGTGACACTGGGGAGTAAGTACCTCAGAGTCATCCACCTGGTGGAAAGCTGCCTGGAGGAAACCTGGAAGTAATACAGGTTTGCAGCACAAATAGTTAGGGGGCCAGGAGGAGCTCAGCTCTGTCCTGGAGTTCCATGGTGGAACAGGCAGCTCCTGGGAAGGTGCGGGGGGGGGGGGGTAGAGGAGATGATGGTGGAGTGAAATGTTCTTCTGGTAATGCTGCTGCCTGCCTGGGAGGCTGAGTGAGTTACAGCACCCAGGTCTCCTTCCTGTTTCAGCAGCAAACATGACTGCCGTAGAAGCAATTTTTAAACAGCAAAGACGGATGCTGCAGTTTATTTTTGGGCACTGAGAACCCCAGACCAGATGGCATTTAGCAGGCAATGAACTCTGCAGGAGTTAAGTAGCAAAGCCATTGTTTCTGAACTTGCATGACTTATCATTTTGGAAGGCGTTCCAGTGGTAGACTAAAAAGTAGTAAGAATTGGTTTCAGCAGAGGTGGTAAAACAATCTATAAAGTTAAATCCATAAATAAGCACTTTCCTATGGGGAAAAGGTGTTTGTAAGCAAAAGCTAGGTATTGCCTTGATTTACAGCTGTTAGTTGTCACCTGTTTGGATATTAGGGAATGAGAGGGTTCAGAGAAGAATGGTTAAATGATCGGAAATGCTGAGGAATCACCGTGAAAAAAAGATCTAAGAGATTAGTTCTCATCCCCTCTGGAAAAGGGGATAAGTAGAAAACGATTTTGTAAAGCTCTTAATAGTAAAGGGACAGACAGAGCTTTGTTCTTGACCATTGAGCAGTGCAAAGCCAGCAGCTCACACAGACTTTAAAGACAGCAATTTTGGTAATAACAAAAATATTTTAAACCAAATGAATGGAGAAGATTTGAAACAAAAATCAGTTCTCCACCTCTGTTGGCACAAGGAAGCTCAGGCTCTGAGCTGTGTGGAGTGCTGCTTGGGCACTGCCATGTGCTCTAGCAATGCATTTATAGAAGACACCAGCCTTACCTGTGAGACCAAGAGGAGAGCTGGCCACTGGTCTCAGCGCTCTGCTCCTCTGATTTCAGCCATATAGCTTCACCTGAATTTACATCACACTCTGTCTTGCAAGGAAGAAACGCTTGACCGAAGGATATATTCATGGAACTTCAGTGTAGAGGGCAAAAATATATGCAGAGACACAAGTTAGATCTGATGCCTTTGTAATTAAGGAAACTTCTGTGATCCTGTATGTTCCTACTCAGCTAAAGCCATACCTGTGGTCAGCACGTAGTGTGGTGTTAGTTATTCACTAGTAGGAAGTGGGTAGCTTTGTAGAAGAAGCACTAGCACTGTGACGTACGTGCATAGATCAAATTCCACAGGGAAGTGGCTTCAATAGGAAGACATGTTAATAGATTAAACCAGGGATGAGTTCAAGTTGGTTCAATTAACAGGTAAGACACTTGATTTAACATTTGAGCCTGAGTGGGACTTATGGCGTTTAGACTTTGCTCCTTAGGCCAGTTGATGATGATGAAGGGAAAAGAATATTAATTTGTTCATTTGCTTAAGTGGGCTCTGTGCTTGTCCTGCTGAACAGGGAGAGTTTTAAAGTGACCAGAATAGCTTTCCAGAGGAGTATTGTGCGTGGATCTCACCTTAAATGATCTGAAAGAGAACACTTACCACGCAGGTTTGAAAATACAGCTCCCTCCAATTCAGTTTGCTGAACACACAGAAGCCTTGGAATGGCCCTAAGGCAACAGCAACTCATGGAGCCAAGTTACGTTTACCCAGGAAGGAGTTTATTTAATCTCAGGGAAAACTGTTGGGCAGCACATGTACACACATGTCTTGTGTTTGTGTTTCGGTTTGTTCTTCTTTTTCTTGGCTGGCGGAAGGCAGGTAAATTTTTAAAAAAAAAAAGAAAAGGGTTCTTGTGGCAGAATGTAAAAAGGCTACTACAAGGGAAACTGCAGGTCTTTCACTCCCCGGCTGGACTTTGCTGAATGCTTGTTCCAGAAGAGGGGCTGCATAGCCAGGATCCTACATTCAGCCATGGCATGCGTGGTCATCTTGTGGGTAAGGAGCAAGCCAACGGGAAAAAAACTTGTCCCAGGTGTCCTCCCACCTTTTATCTATCTTCAGCACAGGGGTTTGTCTCTTTAGTAATGCTTAAAGACACTTTGCCAGTGACTGGTCTGGGCTCTTTGTGAACCTTTGTTAGCTTCTTGAATCTACGGTGTGTTGCAGCAGGGAGTTCTGCAGCCTGGGTCGGGTGCTCGACTGCTTCCTTTGGTTTTCTTTGAGTGCACCTCGCACTACCTGCATCGAGGCTTCCTAGTTCTTGCGTTGGAGCAGGCAGAAAAATGATCAACCAGTTCTGGGTGCAATGCCATAGCCAAACTATTGTGAGGAAGAATGTCTTGCAGGCTTGCCTAATTCTCTAAATTTTTACAGAGGGGCAGGCTGAGACTTAGCTCTGTCTCATCAGTTCTGTAAGGCTGGAAGTCCATGGGGCTGAGCCTTGTCAGCCCCTCTCCAGGGGTTGGCTTTTCACGTGGCCAGCTATTAATGTGTTGTGACCCAAACACAGGGAGCCGGAGCTAGCAGGATGCTGACCAGTCCTGGTAGCTCCCTGCAGACCTCGGTGAACCCTGCCTGTTAACTTTGTTTATCATAGTAATGGCTTTGAGAGCTCTTTTAAACTCTTTTTTTTTTCCTTTAGTGGGACCTGCAGCATGCTAATCATCTGGATGAAAGAAGGCTCAGCATCTCCTCTGTGATGGGGGTGTAATAGTTTTGGAATTACTGTTTGGAAAGGTGGGCTCATGGCTGGTGGGGATTGTTGCTGTTTGGACTGGCTGCAGCTGGTGGTGTCTGCCGTTGGGGTGGATGCTCTGCCTGCAGTCGTGCCTTGCTGTTACTGGGTGAGAGCAGACAGGTTGGGGCTAGCTGCAGCTTTCTCTTCAGCTGGTGCCTTTCTTTGGCAGAATGAGAAAGTGCTCACGGCAGATACTGCTGAAGGGGTGGAATTAAAAATAACCAAAAGGTAGTTTCTGGACTTGGTTACTCAGTGACAGGCCTGTTTCTATTCTGGGATGAGGATAATTCGCACTGAGCTCATTACACCATGACTCTCCCTTAAAATGCCTTGACAGTCAATTTCGTTCCAGCTAATAAGGTTCTAAAATGTTAATGAAGGAAATCAATTTTTCATGGCTTTGTATTGCAGTCATCTGAAAGTGCTGTGTTGCAACCTGCCAATTCAAGGAGCTTTTTAGATATTAGAAGGGCAGCAAAATATTCAGCAATTTGGAGGATGCTTTGTTTTCTATTTTAACTTTTCCCTAGTGCCTGCTCTCATTTTCCTGAACTTTTGTGCTGTGCTGTTTACTTGTCCCCTGTGGTCACCTCCTTTGTCTGCTCTGGTCGCTCATGGGCAGAGGTGGCTTGCTCCCACCTTCCCCATTGCACAGGGAGAAGAAGGATGGAGTGCCCAACAGAACAGGTAGAGTTGAAGCTGGACGAGGGAGGCTACTCATGCTGAAATACTATTTGAAATAGATTGAGTTTGATGGGACAGAGTGGAGAAAAATGGCACCGTGTTCACTCCGCCCTCACCTTTTGGCAGGGGGGTATCAAAAGTCACAGCTTTCATTCCTCATGGCAAGTCTCTTACTGAGATGACAGTGTTACCCGGCACAAATGCTCTCTGTGCTCAGCATTTCATGAGTTGCAGAGAGAGATGTTGCATGCGTCGTGTAGCCACACTGATGGTAGATCAGTCACCCGCACGGGCTTAGGAATTATGTAGAAGTCAACCATCCTTTATTTGTCCGAGCTACTTATTTCATACTGTCAGAACCCTCATGACTGCTCCTGGAGTTACTTTGATGGAGCTGTTCTGATTATCTCCTACTGCTCTCTCCATTCTGGTTTGCAAGTATGGAGATAGGAAGTACTGAGCTGTGTGGTTTGGGGAATGCGTGGGTTTTTTTGTTTTGCTCTTGACTGGATTCCAGTCCTAACTATAATTAACTTCAGTGTGCCAGAGAAAAAGAAAATTAACTAATGTTTTGGGACAAACATAGAGTTTTCCAAGTTTTAGACTTGGAAACCTTGTACTGCCACACTGGTAAGGGATGGTCTCAAATAACTCATGTTGGGGAAATCAGTGGATGGGATGTAAATTGGCATTTTAAATAATTAGCCTCCTTTAGCTGCTGAGTTGAGCATCCAAAATGCTTTCCACTCAAGTTCTCCACCCAGGCGTACACTCCTCCAGTGCCAAGGCTTCCTCAGAGCTTTTGCAACCGCTGAGGTGTGTCAACGTCCTCTTCTGCTGTGACAGCAAGGGGTTAGGAGCTAGCTGATGCTGTCATGACTTGGGGAAGGAGGAGAGTATTTAACCCCCTTAAGCCAGTCTGAGGCTGGTGTTTGTGTCACCTCTCCCCTTCCCTGAGTGACTACAATTAGAAGTAGTGATTGCTAGGTACAGCATCTGTCTCCCTGTGTCTCCTGGGCAGGCTTTGCAGAGCACCTTACTCTCTGGCATGGCCCCGGCTTCCTGCCAGGGTAATTAGCCTGGTAGCAACTTGGGTAGGAGGTAAAGTGCAGGGTGATCTCAGCTGTGGTGGGGAAAGCTGCTTGGGCTTGGGTTTGGGCTTGGGCTTGGGTTTGGGCTTGGGCTTGGGCTTGGGCTTGAGCTGAGCAGAGCACAGCTTCTGCAGCAGGTCTGGGGTTCCTGGCCTGGGGAATAGTGGCTCTGGGTCCTGAAGCTTGACCTAGACCTGTCAGCTCCAAGCTGAAAAGCACTCCTGCCTGTTTCCAGAGATCCACCACAGAGGTTGTTTTACGTTTCTGTCATCTGACATGAATTAAGATCCTTGGGAAAACATTTTTCCGTGCAGCCAGCTGGGGGAATTACTCAAGGTGAGCCGTATACGTGTCCAGAGCTGGAGCTGTGAGGCCTGGAAATGAGGTGCTGGCTCACAAGGCAGCTGGTGCTATGAATGCAAGAGCTGGAAGGCTGTCTGGTGCTTGGGTCAGCCAGCAGCCCCAAGGCTGAGCCTGCCCCTCTGGCAGTTGTGGTGCTCTGGAGTGGAGTTGAGCACCCACTGGAGACTACTCTGTGTTCGAGGAAGGTGTCACTGCTGGCATTTTTGGTCTTGAACCCTTCAAAGGAGAAATGGCAAATTGCCATCAGTTTCTTTTGCAGTTTGGAAAGCTGTAACCCTTTTCCTTGCTCTCCACATCCTTTTCTCCGTGCTCTCAGCTTCTGGTCTTGGGGACTTATCTCTGCAGGTTGGTCCTTTGCCTTTTGAGTGGCCACCTTTCCCACTCTGCATTTCCAGAGCAAGCTTTGCTTTTTGTTCAAGCCTTCCCTTTCTTTTTTAACTATATTTAATCCTAGGCTGATTTGTTCCTGAGCATGTGCTCTGCCTGATGGGTGGTTCTGCTCACCAGCCTGCTGTTGTGATCGGAGCTTACCAACAGAGTTTTCTTCTCTGTTCCTTTCTTCCACAGTGGTCTCTCCCACTGGGGCACTTTCACAGGCTGCAATCTTTGTTGTTGTTTTTGTTTGCTAGTTTTAAGCTACTTTAACTGGGACTGCAATGTGAGGCTTATGAAACTTTATGTTCGTAATGTGGATTTCACCCTGCTCTGCTCCCTTTTGTGATGTCTCTGCTTTCGGCTGCTTGATTTTTGTTGTGTTTGCAGCCAGGAGAATAGCCTCCAGTGAGAAGAAAATGAAGTCCTAACTTGGAGGTCTCTACCAGTCCCCTGCTCCAAGCAGGCCAGGTGGATAAGGTCGCTCAGGGCTCCAGAAATAAATCAAGGAAAATGCAGAGATCCAACTTTCTGGGGAATATGTTTGTGCGTGACATGCAGGCACTGCTGTGAGGAGCATCTTAAAAATTCATGCCAATACAGAGCAGTATTTTCTGTGCACGCTGCTTGAGAATAAGCTTATGCATCGTGCACAGCAACATTTGCAGGAAGCAACTCATTCATTTCATCCAAGCAGAGAGTGGTGAAGACAAGATTTAAATGGTGTGGAGTAGAAGCAGGCTTGGTGTGAGACACCATCTCCTTCCCCCTCCCTCTGCCAAGACTCCTGGCAGATTCCTTGTCTACTGTAGAGCTGGCTGCAAAGTCCCGGTGTATGAGGCCGTTGCCCGTGCTTACAGCAGAGGGTGAAATCTGCGCACATGGCTATTCAACTCATCCTGCCCTTGTGACAGGTTTGATCTTATTGTGTAAGTGCTCCAGCTGTTGAACCTCGAAACAACTAACAGCCAGTCAGAGAAGCTGTAGCTTCTCCAACCCTCATCTCTTTGCAGTTGTATGGATGAAATGGGGTAGGACTGCATGTGAAGCAGAGGGGTGTCCTGGGACCTGGGGCTCTCCTGTGAGCCCTGTTTTCTGACTGCTCTTGGAAACTGAACATGGGACACATGCTTTTGGTACGGAGGCAATGTTGAAGTGTTTTATTCTCTACTTTTCTGAAGGCATGACTGCTGAGTGCTGTGCAGAGAGATGTCATGAGCAAGAATTAGTCGAAGGAGGCTTGACAGAAAGGCAGTTGAGACTGAGATGTAAAGTCTAGCTCCTGCCAACCCCACTTGCAGTGGTTGGTGTCTGAAGGTCTTCAGCCAGGAGGAAGAGTGAGAAGGGATTTGGGGTAGGAGAGCAAATGAGCAGTGGGGCTGCAAAAAACAGTGGTATGTGGTTGGAGCAGCTCTGGGGCATGAGGTGGAGTGAGTGGGACAGTGCTGGGGCAGGACAGGATGTAGGAACAGCTTGGTTTCGGCTGTCTCATGCCACTGTCATGAAGTAGGGGCGATGTATCTTCAAGGTCCCAAGCAGACTGAAGAGAGACAAGAAGCACCACAGAGCCAGGGCCAGGGTCCTGTTCATCCACTGTTTGCTGGTTGTCCCAGTGGAGCCCAGATCCTGACAGCAGGAATGAAAATGAGAAACACCATCAGGCTGATACTGTGCAAATGTGTTCTCCTGGGAGCTCTGAGAGAAAGGAGATGGCATGGCAGGCTGGAGCAGAGTCTCTCAGCCCTGTGTCCTTGCTGCGGATTGTTGACATGTGAACAGGGAACCTTGTGCCACAGCACAGCCGTGGCAATGGGAACTGTGTGAAGGCAAATGGTCTGTGTGGGATTTTCCTCCCTGTGTGCAAAAAACCCTTCTCTCTGTTAGACAGCCAAGTAGGGTTACAGCTGGGCTTGTCTGGCTGCCAGCGTAGAGTAAGCTAACACTCCTGCAAGTACTCTCTTTTCTTGCTGTCAGCCTCCCTCCTAACTATCTGATTTGTCATGGGTATCTGGCATTTCACGGGTATTTCCTAAAGGCCAGTGAAGTGTGCTTTGCAGCACGCATGGGTCTGATCGCTGGCATGGGCTCCGAGGGAGGCATCCCTCCCCAAATCACAGTAAATCAAGGACGGAAGGAAAAATGTGCCTAACTCTGTACTTGACCAAAAATTGTACACCTATGCTTTTCTGTGTTCTTGGGCATACACGGTGGTAGAAATGTCTTCCTCGTGCACTGAGTGGCGATACATGGTTGAGCTCTGCCTGGCACACGAAGTTAATCCTCGCGGGCTGCAGGCGTTGGCCTGGTCTGGGAACACAGCGCAAGCAGCTCAAAGGTGACCGTGCCTGTGTCTGTTCTGGGATAAAACAGCAGCAGCAAAGACATCTACATCTTGCTGACGTAGAAATATCTGCTTCGGGTGAGCTGGCTAATGCTGAGAGGAAACAGGCCCTTCTGGTAGAGCTTTGGGCACGGCTGAAGGTCTGTTCCTACCTTTGCCTGTGACCACCCACGTGTAGCAGGTTTCTTTTAAATGGTGCGGGCAGCATGACTTGCTGCACCCATCTGCCTGGGGGAGTTTACAAACCAGCTTATGCTGCAGCCAAAACCAACCATGGTAGTTTCATGACAGGGTCTCGGTTTGTGTCTTGGCCTTAGCTTGCTGTACAGCACATTTTACCCAGTTGTGGAGACCTGTTTCTGTGCCAGAATGCCAGGAGGGTGGCCATGGGATAGATGCAACTTCTCTGTACCATTTGTGCCATTGTAAATGGAGAGGCAGCAAAGGAGCATGTTCTAAAGCATCTGCTGTCTGTTTGCAGGTGCTTTTAACCAGGCTTGGTGGGTGCCTCTCTGCTGTCACCTGAACTGGGACTTAGATGCATCTAAAAATCAGGCCTTGGTTAGCAAGTACCCAGCATTGAAGTGCCTTTGCAAATAGGGCTCATCATCCTAAATCAGCTGAGTAATCTTAGTGATGCAGATTTGTCTCCTGGAAGATGGGATTGTTCTTCAAAAACTCAGCTGTGTTAGTCTTTAGCCTTAAGACAAAGTAGTTGGAGTTTTGGTTAAAACCTTAGTGGCTTCTGTGGAAGTTAACATTAAAACCATGGCCACGTTGAGACCAGGATAAGCTTTGTGGTTTGTGTGTGCGCTATTGCAGGGCAACCTTTCAGAGGAGGCCGGCAGAACTGAGGTTTCCAGTAAAATTTGTGACATGCTCATGAAGGAATGTGCAGTCAAAATACAGACTGTACATAGGGGCAGAACAAGTGCTGCAGACGTGGGCTGCTCCAGCTACATTTAAACTTAACAGTTAAACGAAGCAAATGCCACCGCATGCCAGGCACTTAGCTTTTTCTTTTGTATCAGTGCAATACTTCGGTTTATCTCCTCTTTCCCACCCTGCCACAGCCCTGAGCACTTTTTATTTCTAATGTCCTGCAGTTTGAATAATTTCTGAATAGAAACGTGAAGTTTCTGAAACCTCCAAGAGATTCTGGGCCTGGAGAGTTGCATCCAAGCAGTGTCTCAATGCTAGTTTGTTACAGCTCTGAAGATTGCACATTGCAATGGGATTTGCACTGGCTTTTACTTAGCAGTGATGTATAGCATGATTTAGATAGTTATGCCTGGTTTAGTACTGTGAGTTTGTGCAGTAAAGATGAGCAGTTTGCAAAGACAAGGGGCTGAGAACGCTATGCTGGGAAGGCAGTGGGACATCCCTTAGCTGGGGGTGGGGAGGAATAGGAAGGATGCACAGGTGACCTTCTGCCCACTCGGTGTGTGATGTATCTCATGGAGTAACTGTGAGAAAAGTCTTTCTTCTGGGGAGCAGCGCGTATGTCAGCAGGAAATGGGAGCGGGGCTGGAGAAGGTGTGGATGGGGCTGGGGACAGAGTGAAGTGAGCTTTATCCCCGAGGCAACATAGAGGGGAAGGTAAAGCCGTAAAGAAAAGGAGGGTTGACTGAAGAGCTGTGGGAGGAGGTTTGCCTCCAATCAGGCATCTATCTTACCCTACAGCAATCTCCTCTGCTTGAGAAATCTCCATCTAAGGATTCCTGAAGTGGGGAGATGGAAATGGGAATGAAGGCTCAAGCAGACAGACTAGTCTTACTGCACTCTTCTGGTTTAAGATCTAATGGATATTAGCCCTGTCTTTAAAGCGCATAATGGTGCACTGATTTTATGACTCATCTTTCAGAGCCGGTGTTTTCAGTACTGTTGGCAATACTGCAGTTTGGAAGTCAACCTGGGATTGGAAACCTGGGAATCACTGGGACACAGAGCCCTGTGGCATACGTGCCTGATGGGATGCAATGCTGCTTTCAGTGTGTGACAGCTCACATAATTGAGGACACTGCCTTGCAGATTTAACTTTGAATTGCAAATACCATCACGATTCTTCTGTTTTGGAAAACGTGTCTGTGTGGCTTAAAAGCTGCTCTGCCACTTCAGGTTTGAGTGTGGGTGTGAGACGAGGGTAGACATTCAAACCAAATGTGAATTCAGATTGTGGACCATGGGGGCAAACTGGAATTACTCACCTCAGAGGTAGGGTATCTCTCAGGAGGAACTGTGTGCGTGCGTGTTCCCTGCCAAGCCCTCCCCTCTGCTTTCATGATACCAAATGATGTGTTCTTGCTTTGGAAAAACCAAGGGGTTTTAGATCTGCTTTTTCATGAAAATGAGAAGAGAAACAGTGTGAGGAGGACAGGAGGAAACCGGCATTTGGGGACCTTCAGGCATGATGGGGCTGACTGTTGTGCCATTGCTGCACAGGCTGGGCAGTACTTCTTCGAAGTGTGATTTCTTTTCTGGTTTTCCTGGGGTGCCTGGCAATCGCAGCTAGACACAGGGAGACATTTTTCTGTCTGATGTTCTTCGTTTAACAGCAGAGGAATTTATTGCAAGCGCATTTCAAAATAGGGGAGTCCAAGGACCTTCTGTCTTGAGTGTTTTAGTGGAAGTGGGGACAGCTCACAGTGGCTGCTAGATTGATGGGTACATAGAGTTTTGTGTGGACCTGTGACTGCAGCCTGCTTACAGCTGGCCTGCCTCTGTAAAGGAGGTCACTGACCCAGCTGGCACAAGCCAGTGTGGCCTGGTGCCTCTGCCTTGGGTAAGGCTGTGCAGCACCGATGTGGGCATGCTCAGCAGAAGAATTGAGCCCTTGCTGGGCATGGATGCTGCCATCCCATATTGCCTTTGAGGGCAGACCCTACCTGCCAGTCTGGTATCAAGAGGTGCTTCTGGTGCTCTTGGGTGTGTAAGCTGTGCCTGGACTGCGCTGGGGAGATGGCATGTCGATGGCTGGGAAATCTGCCCTGCTGGGGCCAGTCATGTGTGGAGCAGAGCCAGGAGGAAACTTGAGTTGCTCTGACTGAGCTGTTGGGGAAGCGTTCCTCGGAGCTGGGCACAGCTCAGCACCTGCCTTTCCCCTCTCGCTGTGCTGACCTCCGTCTTGCCCTGGACTACATGCTGCAAGGGTGCCAGTGGTGGGGAGCTGCCAACTTGGCACTTGAACAGTGGAGCTCACACAACTCATTTAGCAGAGGGATACCATGTGCTGGAGAGCCCCCCACTGCTACTGACTCACAGAGCTGGTATTGCCTCCATTAGGGAAGAGCTGGGAGCTGGGATCTGCATGCTCAGCAGAATATAGCGTGATGCAGAACCCTGACAGGACCCAGCAGCAGTCCCATGGCAGCTGTGGCAAGCACGCCCAGGGAGAGGGGCATTAGGGAATCCCCTCAAGTATTTTTACCTGTTTCTAAATATCGTTCTGGCAGCTAAAAGAGGCACCCTGTGGTTGGCCAGCCATTGCAGAACAGCAGGGTCTCTCCAGCTCCTAGGTAGCTCCAGCTCAGAAATCGCAGTACTGGAGCAATGGCTGGACAGCTGCAATGGCAGGGTTGCTCAGGGACAGGACAGGAGGTAACATACAGGTTCAGAAAAGGTCAAGCACGCTTGTCTGTGGCTGGTTTGAGGCCCTCCCTAGAACTTCTTAGAGGAGTACTGAAGTGATGCAAAAATCATGTCTGTGGTGCTGCTTTCAAACCATCTTCTTTCTGGTTCATACCAAAGAAGGTGGTCTTGGCAGGGTCCTTGTAGCAACCTTCTGCTTGAACTGAAAGACAGGTGCTTTTTGGGTAGCTTTGCGGCTGTGGATGGCTATAGTATGCAGATGTGAGTAAGGCTTGTATCTGTAGCTTTCTTTATCTGTCTACCAATTATACTGCTGATGCTATAGGTCAGCTTCTTCCTTTTCATGGAGATTGAAGGTAAACTTTTGGATCCCATCTGCCCCCCAAAGCCTAATTAAAACACCTACTCCTAAAACCTCCATCTCATTAGGCTCCATCTAGATGCTATGAATCCCTAAGGGGCACTCAAGTCTGTGTGCAGTGATTCAAAGCAGAGGCAGAAAAGATGGCAGATGTTACATTTGTGTGGAGCAGCATGTCTCCAAGCTGTAATCACCAGGACATTCACCATGGTTACACAGATGAGACCTGCTTGGGTTGCAGGACCAGTAAGCCCTCTTACAGTGCTCACTTGCATTGGTCATGGATGTTTCGTTGGTGAGGGGGAGGGGAAGCCCATGCTAAAAGCAAAAATTGCAAAAGCTGCCTTGCTGATGCTTAAATGTTTTCATTCTTTTCCCTTATTCACAGGAGAACTGCTGAGTCAGCCGAGACCAGAGGGACTGACGGAGATCATCTGTCCTAAGAACGGCAGCGAGCGAGTTAATGTTGCCTTGGTTTACCCCCCCACTCCTACTGTGATCAGCCCTTGTTCCAAGTGAGACCTGAAAGCAGACCCCCATTCCCCTGTCAGTAGACACCAGAAAGCCTATGTAAAACATGGCCTCACTAAGCACTTTTTCTGGAAGGTAGCAGCCCCACAGCCTAGGGACAGTTCTAATTATTTGTGGATACAAACAGCCCACTCAAAGGGTAAGAGGTACAGTAAAATGGGCTGAGGTGTTTCCTGAGCTGTGTTGTGGCAGATAAAAGCCACACATAGCAGGCAGGACAGATCAGGAGATAATACAGTCATGGTCAAGTTTAGGTAGGATGGGACCTCAGGAGGTCTCTGTCTGCCCCCTCCTCCAAGCAGGGCCACCCTCACAGCTGGTTCAGGTTGCCTGGGACCTTGTATAGGCAA
Organism: Morus bassanus; assembly: GCA_031468815.1. NCBI lineage: Eukaryota > Metazoa > Chordata > Aves > Suliformes > Sulidae > Morus > Morus bassanus. Next base: position 35,041,529 of record CM062570.1, read on the forward strand.
AGGTTAATGACTGCCACGAATGGAGGTGCCACCATCTCTCTGGACTCTAGAGTTACTCTGTTCTCCGGGGGCAGAACTTTTTTTCTTCTGTCCCATCTGAGTCTCCCTTGTTACAGCTTAGCTTTCATTGTCATGAAGATGCACTGCTGGCTTGCGTTCAACGCGTTCTCCACCAGATCCCAAGCCAGCTGGACCCCAGCCTATGGTGATGCATGGGATTTTCCTGTTATGGGTGTAGGGCTATGCACTTGTCCATGTTGAATTTCACAGCACTGTTGTTGGCCCAGTCCTCCAACTTGGTGAGGTCCCTCCGGACAGAAGCCCTGCCCTCCTGTGTATCAATAGCCTACGTGTCCTTCACTCTACAGAGTGGGGATGTGCTTGGAAAACAGAGCTGTGTTGCGGTGGGAACAAATGTGGAACAACACTCACAAAACCAGGTAGTGCCTTGGCTTTTTGATGCATAGGTTTTCTTGCAGAACAGAAATGCAGCCGTGGCATGCTCTCCTTGGAGTGGTGCAAGGGAATTTGGCAGGGAGCTTAGAGGAGCAAGCCGAGTGTCTTGCAGGTAGCTGCTGCTGTGATGCATGTGGATGCCTATTACTTTCACTTCAGTATCTGAAAGTAGCTTTGGATGCTGTTCTCTCTGTTCAGTACCCTCCCACCACAAAATATCTGCTCATCCTGCTGGAGAATAGCTTCGGTGATGGGTGGCTGTTGAGCTGTGTGTGATGGTGAAGTTGAAGTGCCCACCTGGGGCAGAAAACAAAGTAGCTGCCCTGATACTGAGCCACAGGTCACGACTGTGTATTCATTTGGTCCTCCTGTGTGTGTACTTGGCACAGCACATTTCTAACCTGAGGTTGCAATTTTTGTTGTGCTGTGCTGTCAGGCTATGCCTGTGCACTTGTCCTCATGTCCACAGCGTCTAACAACTGTGTCCCAGTTTCACAGTCACTCTGCTGGCAGGAGACTTGTGTTCTCAAAAAGGCCTGTGTTACTTTTAAAGACCTCACCCTCCCTATTTAGAAGCCTAGAGAAAATTGTGCGTCTTAGGTTATTCATCACAAGCACTATGAACCCTGCTGCTCGTGCTACATTACTTTTTCTTTATCCTTTCCTCTTCCAGATAAACCGTCAGTGCTGGTGCCAAAGGTTTTCCACCGGGCAGAACATGGCTGATGCTCTGCAGTGCTCCCATCTCTCCAGTTTTGGAGTTGCATGCTGACGGGGATCGATGGGACTTTGGACTCTGAAATGCTGTGGGGCGGGGGCAGCTCCCAGGTGGGGGCCTTGTGGCTGGAGCGGATGCAGTCACCTGGAGGTCGGGGACAACAACGAGGCATGAAGCAAAACTATTGCTGCAGATGGCAGGGCCACTGGCCAGAGGGGAAGCACTGGGGATAGGATTCTGTGGACCCATTGATCGCGTGTTGAAAACCCATTTGGATCTCATGATGAATGTAAAAATGTTCTTGGTACCATTTAATTCAGACCTGCTTGGAGGAAAGTCTCTTGAAATGAGCTGTAGCGGGATTCCCTGGATTTGTTCCTGGACAAGTGAGTTTTGTGGCAGTTGGCCAAGGCTTTATTGGGGAGGGGGTTGATGCTGTGAAGCCTTTAAAATTGCTCCACTGCAAAACAGTTGGCTGCGTCCCACACAACAGGCTTGGGCAGTGGCCGGCAGAGTGGGAGGAGAAGCAGGCTGGGAAATGTTTCCTGCCTTGTGCATTCACATATGCTGTGCCATGAAGTGGTAAGGATGTGTTGTAATCATGCAGGGATGGAAGAAGGGCAGTCAGTGCACCCCCACCACCTGTCATTTCTTCCTTATCACTAGACCCCAACAGCTCATGGTCTGCCACGTCTGGATGCTCTGGAGTTGCCATTGCAATACTCTCCATGCATTGTGGCCGCTAGAGCAGCAGAAACCTAGATCTGGGTCCTCCTCCTAGCAAAGCCACCCAGGCATCTTTGTGCAGAGATCTAGTGAAGCATCTTGTGGCTGTGTTGTAGAAACTGGCCCTGATCCCCTTGGCTGGCCCTGGCAGCCATGCTTCACGGGCAGCCATTCTCCCCTGGGCCAGATGTGGGAAAGGGCAGGCTAAGCACTGGCACCACAGTGGTGGTTTCTCTCCTGGCTAGGTGGTTTTGAGGACTTCTAAGATGTTGCTGTCGGTTTGTGCCCTACAGCTGAGCCCTGGTAACTGGACTGTACGAGTCCTGGTCCATGCAAAGATTTGACTTAGTGTAAATCAAATAGGAGGCAGGCACTTCCAGAGCCAGGATCCCCTTCATCAGATGCTTGTGGAGGTCTGAGATATGAGGGACTTAAAATGTTTGTTTTAATGTACAGCTCTTAACTCTTGGGGCTGTGATGGTAGGCATGGGGCAGAGGCCCTTTCCCCCAGGCCTGGGATGGGTGATACTGTGGGCAGGCAGTCCCCATCACGATGTGGGCCGGCCAGGCCTGCAACCAGTGCAAGACAGTGACATGCATCCTGCTGGGACCTGCTGCTGTTGCACAGGTGTGATGTTCCCCTGGCTTCTGGTCCTTCAAATACCAGCCTTGTGTGCAGGGCTGCAAATATTGCCTTTGGCAGGAACTTAACGCTGGGAAATGCAGGGCAGAATCCACTCTAGTGGGAGACTGCAGGGGCCAGGTGGAAGAAATCAAGCCATTGTGCCTCACTTCAGGGGGTAAAGCTGCCAAATAAAAGCTGGCAGCTCAGCCAGCTTCGTGTCTCTTCAGGATATCATTCCAGCTGGGGAGAGAGCTTGGGCTGAGATTTCACATGTTGACCTGCCACCTCTGGCAGTGGGCATCTGAATGTTTCTTATGTCCGTGAGAAGCATTAATTGATTGTGCTTCTGTGTTGCTGTAGATAAATTGGGGACTGGAAATTGCCTGTGGTTGCTGAAGGGAGTGGAAGGGATGTGAGATCTCTGAACAGTGTCAGGAATAGTGCTAGGAAACTCCCTTGTCCTGAGTCTTGCTGCCCATGAGACATGCAGGGCCCTGGTATAGGTCAGAACTTAGTTTAGAGCATTCCCTACTGTTACCTCCCATGCTGGGCAGCCTTCTCCTCTTCTCTTTGCTGCTACTCACCTCTCTCTTTCCGTTCTCCATAGGAAGAAACTAGCGATTTGTTGCTGTGACGTTGCGTGGAAACCACGTTGTAAAGAAACCACAAACTGGAATGCTTTTCCAGCCGGAGGCCTGTTTCCCAGTGCACCCATCTGGTCTGGGATGCGTGAGCATTGAAGGAGTGAGAGGACAGAGCAGACATCTTACAGCCTGCTCCTTGGGACCGCAGCCCTCCTGCCGGGGCATGCCACCTCAGTGGGAGCACGGCATTACCTGGCCTTTGCACTGAGTCTGCTGTGTGCACTGAAGCCGTAATACCGAGAGCGTGGCAGTATGGAGATCAGTCTAGTTGGGTCTATTTAATATGAAATCGTGATTGCTTATCCGCCCACTGTTTAGTAACTGGTGTAACTGTGTTTTCATCTGTATTTTTTTAATATGCAAAAGCCATTTAATTTTCTATGCAGTTCAAAATTGTCTCCCCTTTGCAACTGCCAGGTGGGAGATCTGTGCAAGAGAACCAAGCCAAGTGGCTAATAGTTCTTTTGATTTTGCTGTTGCTCTATTTTAAAGATGCATCCTGGAGTCCTCTGCACACAGTGTCCCTTTACTGAGCTCCTGCCTGTTAGACCCCACTTAACATTCCTGAGCCCCAGGGATGGAGGCCCTGTATTTTTTAAGGATCTGTCATTTTTCATGAGTTAAGCCACAAGGAAAGAGGGCTTGAAGGCAGTGCCCTAAGAGCAGAGATACCTGAGTTCAGAGCATGTATTATACTCCTGTTCTTGTCCCTGCTTGGAGAGTTACTGAACTGTTAGGAAACGACTAAGGCCTCTGTGGAGCACCCTGCAGCCTTTACTGAAAGTGTGTGAAGAGGGCAGAAAGGACTGGGGTATCAATTGTGTCCCCATGGAGCTGACACTGAATTTAACCCCTTTGGAATAGGAGGAGAATCTCCTGGTACTAGATGCCTACTTCACTCGAGAGGACTGCGCTGATTTTGCTTATTGGTTTGCAGACCGCTTGCTTGTTGACCAGTCGATTTCCTACTGAGACTGCTGCAGACAGGTTTGGAAGCAGAGCTGGCAAGTTGCTTTGCACTGCAGGACTTTCAGCACCTGGAACAGGTCCTGCAGTACCATGTGTTATGCTCTGAAGCAAAACCTGGGATTCAAACCTGCATCCGTCCAAGTGAAACTCCCAGGATAGCAGCTTTGCCTTCTGCTGGGTCTGTGTAACATGTGAGAAGCTGCGTGTCCCTAAGCAGCACACAAATCTGTTGAGGTAGAGTGAGAGGGAGCCCAAAGGGTTGTGCTGCACATCTAGCTCATCTTAGGGCTTGCAGGGATACTTGGAGGCCTCTCGCAACTGCAGAGGGTCCTGTGTGATGGGACACCTCTGCTTTAACTGCACTAAAGGCAAAAAGGTCAGAGAAATAAGATTGTTTCCAACAGATGCAAGGCCAGGATGCGTTTGACTAGTCGCCTTTTGTGGCAATGCTGTTCTTTCTGCATTCTGTCTCTGCTCTGAGCTTGGGGGATTCGGCTTTAAACAGAACTAGAGACCAGATTGGGGTTTAACCTGCCTTGTGGTCTCTCAAATTAGGTGGAAGAGACTGGGGGCTGCGGAAGCACGGGTCGTCTCCCCTGCAGCATCCCCCATGCTACAGTTCCATGGTGGCTGTAAAAACGCAATAGTGCGTTTGGGTGCTGCTTTCCCAGGAACCCAAGATGCGCTTGGCTGTGCTGCAGCACCAGAGCCTACATGGGGTCCCTGTTCCCTTCCCCTTTGTACCTCTGAGGTGGTTAAAATTTGTCAGAGCAGCAGGGACTCCTTGCTGTGAGGAGACAGATGTGGTTGTGTTAAAGGGAACTGCAAATGGTATTTAGGAGCTCACTAAGTGAGATGGAAACTCACCGGCTCACTCCTGCAGAGCCAGATCCTGGAGCTCAGCTCCTCGGGCGCCCTTTGGGTGGGATCTTGGACTGGCATCCTTGGAATGGCAGTGCGGGGAGGTGGAGATGCTGCACTGCAGTAAGCACAAGAAGAGGCAAGCAAGTGGGCCTCAGTGTAGCACTCATCACACGCTTCATGGCTCAGTTCATGGACTGTAATTGCAGGTATTCATATAATCTACATCACTGGGCAGGACTCTGCGCACACACACATGCATGCCCAGACGTACGTGCACCACACCCACACTTGCCCACACATCCTCGCCAAAATGACTGAAAATAAAAGTGATCTCAATCTCAAGGACAGGCCTGGCTGCTTGATTTCTTTTTCCTCTTCCAGTGCCTCCTTGGGCCCTGCCTCTGGAAGGGTCTGCGCCTGTTTGTAGATTTGGGGTTTTCTGAATCCAGGAGCTCAAACTTTTAGGAACACTGTTAGCAAATTACTCACAAAATGATCAAGAGATTTGGCATTGAATGAATCTGAGCATGGAGCCCCTTGTTTGGATTAACATCTGTGAACCATTGCCCACTCCAGTAAGGCAGGTGATTTCTGGGGAACAGCTTTTTCCCTATGGCATTGAGGTGTTTTGTGGGTTTGTGAGGCCAGCTCAGCGGCGCTCATTGGTACCGTGTTGTCTGCTTTCTTGTAAAGCTTGGTTCCCTGCGAACCCTCCTCAAGTGCCGTATTGTTCAGAGGCAAGAGCAGTAAGACAGATGGCCTTCTGCTTGCCAACGTGGGTGTTAGCGGGAGCAGCAGGAGCATGAATTAAAAGTAGAGAGTGAGTCCCCTCACACAGCCCTGAGCAGCTGTGTGTGACCCCTCTTCCATCACCACCATCACCTGGAGGAGAAGACAAGACAGACCTCTGTGGCAACCTCAACAAACAGAGCGATGCTGTGCAGCAGGTCTAGGGGACGGGATGGCAGTATCTGCGACAAGATGCTGGTGTGAGGCAGGAGGCAAGACTGCGGGCGGGTGGCTGGGCCCTGGCCGCAGCCGGGCAGATGAGGAGATGCCAGGCTCTTCAGGGGCCGGCAGATGTGGAGGTGTCGGGTGCTTGCATCAGTCAGGTACGTGCCACATGTGCATCGGCCTCCATTGCTGAGGAACAGAAGGGACATCTCCAAGGGTGTGCCTGGAGTGCGCTCCAGGGCTGTGGGAAGCACCAGCAGAAAATTAACTGGCCCGTGATGGACAGAGAGGAGTCCTGCCTTTGCAGTCGTCTCCTGGCTGAGAAGACCCGGGGGGACTCACATGTATCTCCTGCCATCCACACCCCCCCCCTACTTGCTGAATGTGAATTAAGGGATACAGGGTTGCATGAGGCAACTGCCCTGAGCCGCGGGGTGCGGGGAGCAGCTGAATCGCTCTCGGTGGCCGGGACTCAGCCACCTGCACCCCACGGGCGTCCCAAATCCGTGTGTAGGATGCCTGCCCTGTGCAAAGTCAGGAGAGGGACGTAGAAGCATAAATAAGGTGCCTGCCCAGTGCATTTTTCCCATAACGTGGCCAGAGCTCCCGGAAAGCTGCTGTGACCCCGAAACCTGGAGGCCGCTCAGCAAAAGCTCAGGGGGGCGGGAGCCCGCCGGGACGGGCGGGGGGCGAGGCGGGCCGTACCACGCGCCCACGACGATATTTTTATCCCGGAGGGGGAAGGCGGGAGCCGGGGCCGGTGCGGAGCAGCCGTTCGGGCCTCAGGAAGCGCGGGGGGGAGGGCGGTGTGAGGCGGCGGGTCCGCCCCCCGCCCCGGGGCGGGCCCCGCGCTCTCCCCGCCCCGCGACGGGCCGCCGTGCCCGCCGCCGCCGCCATGGAGGAGCAGAAGGAGAACCGCCCGCAGGCCGCCCCCAACGAGGCGCCGGCGCCGCCCGCCCCCGCCGCCGGCCCGCCGGTGAGTGCGCGGGGGCGGCGGGAAGGCCCAGCCCCGCGGGGGCGCGCCCGCGCCCCCCGCCCGCCGCTGCCCCCCCGCGCATGCGCGGAGGGCTTCCCGTGCGTGCTGTCCGCGGGCCGCGCCGCGCCCCGGCCCGCGGCGGCGGGGCCGGGCCCGGGCCCGGTGCGGCGGGGCCGCCTTACCGAGGGGGCGCCTCCGGTGCCGCGGGCCCTTCCGCCTGCGTCCGGGGCCCGGGAGGCCGCGGCGGCGGCGGCGGGCCTGGGGGAGGCCGGCCCCGCCGTGTGCTCGCCCCACAGGGGCTGCCAGTAACCGTTAAGAGTCAGAGTGCCTTTAGTTTTTCCTCTTAATTTATCGTGTTGTTTACTCTGCACGGTGTCGGAGAGCTGCCTGTCCCGGAGTCTCGGTGCTCCGGTTAATCAAGGTGCCGAGAGAAACCTCCTCCTGCAGTCGAGGCTTTGCCAGCTCATGCCGCAGGACTAACTTTTTCTGTTAAAACTGGGACGCGCGATCAGGCCTTGTCTCCTAGGGCTAGTCTTCGGCGTGAGTTCAGAGCCGTGCGCTAGTATCCCGTCGGTCTGCCTCCTGATTTTTATGAAAGCGAGAAAGAAAATGGGGTGATTTAGAGCAGGTGTCGGTATTGATTTTCGTACCCGTCTGTAAGCTAGTTCACTCAGTTTGATGGTGAGTGAAGCGGTGTGATGTTTTACTGCGTTTTGGTGTCAAAAGGATGTGTAAATTTTAATGCTCTGGCTTCTTGTTTTGACCTTCAGATTTCTCTTTCTTCTAGGGTAGGCAGCACTGTAGGATCAGTGATCAAGAAACGAATGGGAAAAACTCCACTGCCAGTTCGAATGACTTCAGTGATCCAGTTTATAAGGAAATTGCTATAACCAATGGTTATATCAACAGAATGACCAGAGATGAGCTCAGAAGTAAACTTGCAGAGTTCAAGCTTGAAACCAGGTTAGGCTGATGTGTAAACCTTTTGATTTATCTTCCAGAGCAATAGAGCTATAAGGAATGATAATTGTGAAGTCTAAAAACACACCCCACAAAGTGAAAAGCAGACACGCCGCCAAATGCCAGTTGTTTTATGTGCAGTCTTGATGCAGCTTTTGTTGTACGATTAGTGCGTGTGATGCTGCTTAATGTGGTACCAGAAACGTGCACTGTCTCAACGGGTAACAAAGAAACAAAAGAATATGTAACTGTAGGTTACTTCTCAACATGTTTTTGGACAAGGGGGAAAGACAGGTCTGAAGAACTGCAGGGGTTCTCAGGTGGTGTTGCAGACCTTCAGCGTATAGGAACTCACTTCAGGACATACGTATTTTTACATACTCTACCCAGTACAGATCCGATATTGGCTAGAACCTCTGTGGTGATAGGGCTCGGAATTTAATCAATGCAGGGGACAGGTACCTTTAGAAGGAGAGTTTGCTAATCTGACTAGATGAGATAATATGAATAGGTGAATGTACTACAAACTGGATTTGTGCTCATTGAGGAGGAGGAGTAAAGGGCTAGGTATGTAAGACAGTGGTTCCTGCTCTATCAGAAATGACCTGCAAGACCATTTGGTATTGCTGTGGCCAGACAAATTTGAGATGTTGAGAAGGAGGTCAACTGGGAAAAACAAAGCGTATTGTTTCTGTTGGCAACAGTTATGAGGAAGTAGTGGTGGTGAGTTAACAAAGTGAGAAGCTACTGTTCTGGAAGAAGAGGGAATTGGAAGTTGAGATGGAGTCTGAAAGGAGAAGTCCAGCTTTCTAGAAAAGGTGGCAACCGTAGGGGAAAGGATGTTCAGAGAAAAAAAAAATTGAAAGAAACGAGATTCGTTTGATAAGAATAAAAGAGGAAAAAAAAAATTGTGTGGGTGGGAAGTGCAACCTGCCATCTCCACCCCATTTGTCTGCAGATGTTCTGGTTCCATGTAGTTTTTTTAGTTCCTCCTTTGGTTAAATGAGGAAAAAATTCCATCATTACCTGACAAAATTTTTAGTAAAACAGGCAGATTTGTACAGCTATCCAGCAGTTACTCTGATTTAAAAATAAAAAGCAGAATTCCAATAGTAAATTATGTGTTTGTGGTTTCCTCCTAGGTTATTAGTTTTCTATTTGTGTTTTTTATTCAGTTGTAAATGCAGAAAGTTTTAAACTTTTCTTTTAGCTAAGCTAGACTTCTTTTGTCAATATATTGGATTAAGTTGGTCAGAATATGTCTCACATGTAAACAAATAGTGCGTCACCTCTAATGCAGTGAATTGAGCAGCTTGCCACACACCATCAGTTTCCCTTAGGGTTATTCTGATAGCAGATCATCTCATCTCTCAACTTCTTTTATGGGTTTGATGAAGAAAAAGGTAATTTTCCCTTCCATCAGCTCCCACAGTGTTTCAGTTTTGAATAAATTGGTCATTGAATTAAACTAGATTAATAAACCAGAGTGGAGAAAGAGTTATCTCTGTTTGCTGACGAGGCTGATGTTCTCAAATTCAGGTTTAGTAGTCCGATTCCAGTTTTTCCTTGTGGATCAGTGGGCTGCTTTTCTGATAATACCACTTGCTGCAGTTAGCTCTTACAGCTTCTGTGATTTCATTTCCAATGTATAATTTTAGAAATAACTTCCTTCAAAGAGTAAATTATCCTTGTTTATTCAGCTCTGGTTTGGTACATAGCAGTTCTGGCACCTGCACTTGCATATTATAATGTTTGTATTAAAAAGATGCAGTAAGTAACTTTAATCATTTGCCACTGTGAATTTATGTGTTAGCCGCAAACCTCCTGAAAAGCAGGATCTTGACCAGGAAGTTTTTCTGACAACTGAAATCTTGAATACTTTACTTCAATTCAGTTACTCAAACTCAATTTTAAATTTAAATTGAGACAAATTTGAAATGTGGGCGTTTTAGCTGGATTCTGCATTATCTGTGCCACTGATACAGAAATACCTCGGGCATGAGTCGCTTCAGGCAGAGGGCGCAGGGAAATACGGGTAAAGCAGTACTGCTTCCAGGGCCAGAGGTCATCTAGGAGCACACTGCAAAGACTTGGGCTTTGCAAAGGCTTTGGCTGCTGAATCTTGCTGAACTGGAGGTGACTGCGGTGTCTCTGCATTGTGCTTCCCAGTCTGTCCCCAAATACTGATATTATCTAGAGGTTTTAGTTGTTAGGGGGTATTGTGGCCTCTGCATTATCCCAGGTAATGGAGGATTAACTGTATGATAAGGTTGAATTCAGACTTCATAAGTGCTGGTGTTCAAAATTAGGTTAATAAATGATGAACTTTCAAATGTTAACTATAGCTTCAGTTCTACAGTGGTGAAATAATTAATTAAATGAGTGTGATCTTTGTCACTTTCCTTATCTCTTTAGAGGAGTAAAAGATGTGCTGAAAAAGAGACTGAAAAACTATTATAAGAAACAGAAGCTAATGCAAAAGGAAGCCATTAATGGAGACTACTATGACTACATCTGTGTTGTTGACTTTGAAGCAACATGTGAAGAAGGAAACCCACCTGAATTCATGCATGAAATAATTGAGTTTCCTATTGTCTTACTAAACACGCATACCCTGGAAATAGTAAGTGATCTAATTAGCATGTCGGTACGCTGTTCTTTGATGTGACTTCTTTGCTTCAGAAAGTCTAGATCAGTTTTTAGGTAGATGTTGAACTTCACTAAAAATAGCATATTTTTTTTTTTATAAAGACCTGTCCTCTCTGCTTCTTACATACATACATACAAACAAAACTTTCTTTCTGTTCTTAAAGCACCTGGAATAGGTCTTGCTCCTGCTGTTCATTCCCTCTACCCATATGAGGGACTTTCAGTTTCTCAGTTGTCCTCCCCCACCACCACTTCTTTCCCTGCTTTAAGATCCACAAAGGTATTTCTAGGACTCAAGGGATTCACCATAAACAAGAATTAGCAAATTCTGTGGTCCTGCGTGAGGCAATATAGAAGAGACTTCTTGGCAGGCTAGATTATTTCCACAATGTACTTGACAGATTGACAGCTGTGTAACCTGATTTTAAATATACTTAGTAGGGGTTTGGCAGCTTCAAGTGCTCTGTTCCAGTACAGTTCTCTTTTCGGGGAAAAAAACTACTTGCTGTCTAACTGAAGCTGAGTGACTCAGTGAAACGGAGGAAGTGCACGCTCCTCTGACTAATGGTTCAGTTATCAAGAACCTCTAAGAGGAGGATTTCCAGTAATGGCTGTGATGCTGTCTTAGAGCATAGCTGCGTGTATGGCTAACTGCAGAGAGAGGATTGTGCAGATTACAAAGATTGTTTTATTACTTTTGAAGTAGTAGGAAACCGTGTTTTTTTTCCTCTGTCCAAAAGTTTTTGTATAGCAGCAGGGATTTGGGGCTTTCTTTTTTCCATGAAACTTGCATGTAGTCTTCACTCTCATACTGCTCGGTTTCCCAGAGTAAGGTCATTGTGTTTATCTCTGGCTGGCTGGCATCCAGAGCTGTATGACTTGCATGCAGCCTCTGAGATTTGCAGCCGGTTGCCTACCTTGAATTACAGGTGAGCCTTTGAGATACCACCTGAAAAACATCAGGCTTTGCTCATGTCTCTCCTTTTTTTCCTTACTCATGCTCTCCTTTTCCCAAATCCTCCCCTTTATTGCAGTCTGTCCTTCTCCTCTCTTATATCCACATCTTTGCTCTTTGGTGCCCGCTGGCTGAGAAGAAGGACATGTTCCGGTTGGAAAGCCATCCATCCGTCCCATTGGGAATCTCGTGATGGCCAGTCAGGAACCTCATATTGGCTGGGGAGGTACACGCTCCTTTTTGCCTCAAGCAGGGCAAGTAGCCGCTATTGCCTTTCAGCTATGGGCAAGCCAAGGAGGTTGCTACATAGTGTGCTGCTGCTGAGTGTTTGATTCTCTTATTACAGGAAGATACCTTTCAGCAATACGTGAAGCCAGAAATTAATCCCAAGCTTTCAAACTTCTGCATCAGTCTGACAGGAATCACCCAGGTAATTTGCACTTTTTTTTTTTCTTCAGGAAAAGATATGAAAAAAAGAGATGCCATGTTGATGTTTTCAGACTGTTAATCTTTCATGGTAATTTTTCTGTAAGGCTTATTCTCTTAATCCTTGGGTTTTTTCCCCCTCTCCCAATTATCACAGAATTGATTTCACAAAGTTGGTCATTTCGGTGTTTGCAGGGAGCTGTAGGGAAAAGCATTGACTTTTTAATCCATGTGTAGAAACTTTAACAAAGGAAAGCACCTTTTGAACTGAATCGGTTCCTTTTCCAAGGTTTTTATTCTCAAGGGTGTAGAGTCTTAGGATGGCAATGGCTTGTGATCAAGTGACTTGAGCAGGAGCCTGGGAAACAAGCTTCAAGGTTTTAATCCAGGTTCAAGAGCTGACTAACCTTTTTACATTTATAGATGCCATTTGCAGGTTGGCTCTTCTAGTGGTGCTTTCGTGGTGCTTTTTTCAGTTTAGAAAAATCTGTCCAATTGTCTGCTTATTTTAATGGGTAATCTGTTTCTAAAGATTTCTGTGAAGCCAACTTAGTGAGTGATTTATTAAGTGCATATATACCGATATAATTCTTTCACTTCATACTGGGGTGTTTTTTGGTAAAAAATGTTCCTCACTTTTGTGTTTTCCGTTCTCTTAGGACATTGTTGATAAAGCTGATACGTTTCCTCGAGTTCTGCAGAATGTCATAGAGTGGATGAGACAGCGAGAACTGGGAACAAAGTATAGCTATTCCATGTTGACAGATGGGTATGTCTTTATGTAACCTTCAGCATGACCTAAAACTGCAAAATGATGTCTAATCTTTGTGAGAGTATTGTTAAAGGTGGATCATGACACTGCCATTTTGCCATTTTATTATAATTTTAGCTTTCGGGAAAATCAGAAAAGCTGAACTAAACAATTTGAAATGAAGCTTAAATCCATTAGATGGCACTGTTTCTTTCCTAGCTTTCTGTATGCAACTAAATGATGTTGGGTAGACTTTTTATCCTTTTTTGTTGTGGTAATTCTCTGTTTACATCTAGTTTTCATATAGCACATAATACCTGAAAATAACATTGTGCAATTTCAGTTGTAAGCAACTCCCATGCTCTCCTGAATCCGAGGTTTCAGAGATGTGTGGTGGTTGTGTTGTATCCTATGTGTGTTAGTGTTGATACATCCTGCATATTTTGCCAGAAAGCAGTAATGGATTATGCTGTTTATCGAACAAGGAGCAATGGCTGGCACAGAAAGCTCTCTGCTGTGACTTAGAGTACTGGTGGGTCCCAGCTCTGACAAGCTTTGTGTGTGAGGGATTGACTAGTCCTTGAACTACCACCTGAACGTGCTCTCTCACAAGGTCTGTGTGGAAAAGCAAGTCCCCGAATGACTGCAAAGTGAACAGATCTTGAGCTCTAGTTATCTGTGATGCAACATTGTTATTGTCATCTTAGCTTTGTTATACGATGAAAGATACCGTTTGAGCCTTATGTTATATAGCACTGGCCAGGGGATTTTTCTGTAGGTGGTGCTTGCGTTTCAGCTGTGAAACATCAATATTCTGTGAACATGTTTGCCTTCCCCCTTCTCTTGGAATGAAGACTTTAAGTAGCACAGAGTTTTTAACATTAGCTGTGTTGAGCTGAATGATGCATTTTCATGTTGCTCTGCCTGTTGTTTGCCTGGAGTAGGTCTTCTGTTGTGCTCGATTAAAACGGTGTCCTGTGCCACTCTGTTACTATGACTGTGTCGAACCAGAAGGAGATGAACCCCGAAACAAAACTGGACTTTACGAAACAAGATCGTGGGGAATCTTAGTATGACTTACTAACACTTCTGTCAAGTAAAACACAGATAAATATTACACAGCTAAATATTCTAGTCTGTAATAGGAGTGGTTTGAAAAACAATGTGTCGCAGGAGATGAATGGTTACATAACAAAACCTTTTTTAACTAATCCAATTTACCAACTGAGAAATTTTTTTTGGCCGTGAGCCTTTTTTCTCAAAATTCCTGAAGATTTGGACGATTATAAATCACAGGTCTTTTCTGGTGAAGAACCGGTATCATTGAAATGTGGTTGTGTCTAGTGTGAACAGTGAAGCCATTTAAAAGCTGTCACACAAGGCTCGAGGTGTATGGTTTAGATCCGTGTACACCTTAAAAATAAGGAGTTAAAATAGTGTAATTCCAACTTTTAATTAATTTAAGGAACTGTGGTAAATACTGCTATTTGACTAATTTTTTATCTATCATTAGGTTTCTGTCTTAGGAAGCAACAGTGACTTAAAAAAAGAAAATGCTAAAGCAAAACTGGTGCAAGACCAGTTATGTTACCAGGCCTAGAATGTGTCTGGAATTCCCCTCCAGGGCAATCCCCTCAGTGAAGTTCCTCAAGGAAAATAGGTGCAGTGAAATCTGTCATGTAGGTGAGATTGTGTAGACAGCTGCAAGAGGTAGGGGGGGAAAGGCTTTATTTTAGCTTGAAGCTTACAAACTTGTTGGGGTGGTTCCCTTCAGGAAGGCAGGCTAGAAGTGCATCGGGTTGTAGTTTCATCTTTTTATAAAGGTCTGGTTCTCCTAAAACCAAGTGCAGTCTGGTTTCAATAGCCTACGTTAAGTAGAGGTATGCATGCATACCCAAGTAATCAGGAAAATTTAAGGTGTCACTTGCTTCCCCAAGGGCTGTGTAAGCGTCTAGTTTAACGGCAGTTTTTGGAGCAGATGTGGTAGGTGGAGAAGTTGGCGTGCTATTCTTTGTCTTAACTGTCCTGGACCTGAAACCATCGTAGTGAAAATCTTGTTCATGTCATTATTTGTTTTTCACGTGATTAACAAATTTATATTAAAAAATTCTTTACTGTGATTATAGCAAAAGAGCTTTTCCTAAACTGTTTTCCTTCTACTGACCACCAAAGAAAAGACAGCTGTTTCTGCTACAACTGTGCAATATGTAGAACACAGGGCATCTGAATTATATATTACTAATGTTTTTCTCTTTTGACTTTTGAAGATCTTGGGATATGAGTAAATTTTTGAACATCCAGTGCCGTATTAGCCGTATCAAATACCCTTCGTTTGCCAAAAAGTGGATCAATATTCGCAAATCATATGGGAACTTCTATAAGGTTTGTACAGATTGTTTTTTCTCTTCTGGGAAAATTTGGTTTAAAAGTCTAGAATGTCCTGTTGTGCTTGTCATCTTTACTTGTGTAGTATGAAATTATAGTACTTAAACTAGTTGCCTGGGGCCTGATTTTTCAAATGTGTTTCATGCCCAGATCTCACTTTACTAATCGAAGATCATATAATCTACTGCATTTTGATTTTAATCTCATTTTTAAGAATCAGAAGATGCTCCATGAAGGACTGTCTAAAAATGTCATGCTGGTGCTCTTAGGTCAAGTGTGTCTTGAAGTAGTTCAGCTGAAAAGACCCTGTTTTGATTTTTTGATTATTTTTTCCTGTCTTCATGTAATACACTACAAAACTAATTCGCACCTCTACCCTTAGATATCTCCACTTTTGACAGTGTAATGGCAGCAGAGAAAGATCAGGACATATCTACAGCTGGGTCAAGTTGTCAAGAGAAAAGCAATACCAAGTTCATGTTGGACCCTATTTCTGCTTTCCTTCGCTGTCAGATTACCATAAAATGGGTTATCGGAGATTCTAGCGAATTCCTAGTCAGTCTACACTAAACCATTTGTTTGAATGTGATTTCAGCCTAGCTGACAATCTTCTCTTGAAGGGCTTTTTCATACTAAATGTAAACTCTAGAAAAGAAAAGTTAACACTTAATAAGAGAAGAGCTTTACTTTGTGCTAAGCAAATATTACAAGGCTACTCCATTTCTGCCTCTATCGTGCCTTCTCTGCATGACCATTTCAGTTGGAAATGTGAGAACACAGAACAGTCTTGAGTCCTATCAGCTCTAACCTAGACATACCTTCTTTTTCGTTCTCTGTTGAGCAGTGAGTGCTTTTTCATCAAAGGCAGTGAAGACTGTAACTTAGAATGAATCAGGTTTTTTACTTTTTGTGATTTTTTTTTTAAATAAATGCAAACAGTTGTAGCATTTATAGTTGTTCAGTCCTTCTGTTTAGCTATTCTGTGCTGCTGTTGTTGAATCTGTTGTTAAGAAATAGTAATAGATACAATACATTCCTTGTCATTAATTTTAACTTTCTTGTGGAATATCCCACAACCTGCAGGTATGTGTCCCCTGCCCAGTTTGTGGGTGTTATTATTGGAGTTGCGTATTGCCAGGTTTTGACAACTGTGTTGTCACCGTTCTGCCTACCTATTAAATCTGGTAGTATGGTGCAATGTCCTGAAACTTGTCATGTCCAGTGTTCCCCCACCCCAACTACCACCACCAAGAGAGCAAACTAAAGCTTTCCTTTAAAGTTATCCTTTTGTTTTTCTTTGACCTTTCCAAAGCACAAATGTATAGTTAGTAGTTAATCAAGAGATAACTTGGGGCTTTTGCTGGTGTAGCACTTTGTATGGGTAAGTCAGTTAAGCTGCTTTGTCCATGCTGTTGGTCATCCATGTAAACATGGGCTGCTATAGGTGTTGCTGATCTGTTCCTGTGGTGTTTGGAGGCATTCAGATGCTTGATGTCAGTGAGAATCAGGAACCTGGTGCTTCTTTAATCACTTAGCATTTAAAAGAAACCCAAAATGTGATTCCCTTTGCAATGCCACTTCAGGTGGTAATTCCTTTTTTATAAAGCTTGTTAAACCTAGCTAGGCCATGGCTTCCACCGTTGCCAGCACTGGCACATCTTGAGCTGGTGCTGGTAATGGTGAGAGGCTCCTGAGATTATCCTGAGTCTAGACAAGCTCCTGTTGACTATGTCTCCTCTGTAAAAATGAGTGTCTGTCTCACCAAGGTGCTTTGAAGTTAAATTGTTAGTGATCTGACAAAAGGCAACATGAAAGTAGTATGTGACTTAAGGAGACTTAATATCTGCATATGTTTCTACTGCACTGTGTTAGATTAATAAGGCTTGATACAGAACCTAATTCTTGAATGTGGTTCACTTTCTCCATCAGGTTCCAAGGAACCAGACCAAGCTGACAATCATGCTTGAAAAGCTGGGCATGAATTATGATGGGAGACCTCACAGTGGACTTGATGACTCTAAAAACATTGCAAGGATAGCTATAAGGATGCTGCAGGATGGCTGTGAACTGCGGGTGAATGAGAGAATGCATGCTGGACAGCTTATGACAGTCTCCTCCTCAGCCCCCTTAGAGGGAGCCCCTGCTCCACAGATGCCCCGCTACAGAAACTAGCAGTTTTGGGGTTCTGCCTTAGGAACTGCGCTCAGACACCCGCTAAAGACTGTTTAAGAGCTTATTAAACGGCCACCTCTGCCAACCTGTCTGCAATGCAGAATCTGAAAGCACCTTAACTAATCGTCTCTGTTGAAATAAAGAGAAGTGTGGAAGCTCTTTGCTCTTTGAAGCCTGTGTTACAGCATTTTTTTTATATACTGATGATTTTTTTTGTTGTTGTTTGCAACTTTAGCAGGCAGGTTGATATGCGGAATCCAGGCGAAGTGTTAAGCTTTTAAGAACATGTAATTTAAACACATGCAAAGATCTATTGGGCCTGTGCACTGCTGTTCCACCCCAGCCTGTGGGTAGTATTTATTCACTGTGCCATACTCTGATGATATCTAGCATCTGATTATTCATTGCACACAAATAAGACATTGCTGGAAGAACTGAAATAGCAAGTGGTCAGGCTGGCCTTTCCTGATAAGGCACTCTTCTAAGGGTTCCTGCTTGTAATTTTTTTTTAAAGAAAGTCTAGGAGAAATGGAGCATGTTCATCAGTTCTGAAACAGTAGAGAAATACTGTGGTGTTTGGGGTTTTTTTTTCTTTAAGGCATATGTTTGTCTGCTTCTACATCAATTAGAAGAGCTGTGTATTGAATAAAAATTCCATTAATGCAGTATGATAGTAATTTTTTTAACCTGTATTTAAAAAGAGAAGGTTCTTCAGATTTTCACTTTGAGCATTGTATCTCCTACTCCTGCTACACTCATAGCTGCACTTCATTTAATATCGCTTTTAGACACTGTCAGCCATTTGGACTTAAAAATGAGTGAAGTAAAAATAAGTTCAAAACGTGTCAGATTGTCAAAATTTTGTGCTATCTGGTTGTTCCATAAAACAAAACAAGACACTTCTAATTCATAGTTAAAGACATGTTTAGCTCTTTTTGGTACCTTCCTGTATCTCTACCACCATGAAGATATGCCTTTATCTCAAAAATCTAACATTGGAAGATTGATATATTTTTATTAGTAAAGGCCACATCTAATTATTAACAACTACTTCTGCTTTCTTCTTAGGACCCAGGTAAGATGAGGCCAAAGGGTTAATTTGCTTTGTCTCCATGAGCGGTTATGAAGTACAACATTAATGTGATCAGCTTTGCATTAGAATGGCATGTTTTTAAAAGCGGAACGATGTATTTTGGTCGCTCTTAGTCAAAAAAAAAAAATTAGTTTGTTATCCCTGTATTACAACTCATTCATTCTTTCTGCCACTTACATTCAGGAAACAAAATAACCAGTTCATAATAAAGCTTTGTTGAGAACATTCACTGCTTGGCTGGTGAAACTCCCCAGCCCCCCTTGTTCTTCTGACTGTTAAAACAGATCAATGGAAACATGAAAACTCTATTTTAAATTCATGTAAGAGAGAGGAGTATTGGTTGATTCTCGGTTGCTTCACATGTAGGAAGGAAGCAGTTTTCTTTCCAGAGTCACAGATTTGGACAGCCACGACTGCTTTAGAATGACCTTCATTTTTTTTCTGAAAGTAAATACTTGTTCTACTTGTAGAGTTTTGTTGAACTTTACAGTTTCCTTTCTTTCTGTAGCAGTACTTGATGTATCTTCAGAAGGGTAAAATCCCAATCTCTGATATGCTTACTCTGAAAATACCATTTATTCATCAGCCCATATTTTGTACAAATTGTTAAGTATATATTTGCTTTACACTATAGCAACCATAGTATTCTCTTTTTTTAAAGAACCATGGTAATTTACTTTTTATGTCTCTGAGTTACTGCGGTGAATGTTTCTATGATAAAATTGAGTCCAGCTCAGCAGATCTCCCCTTGGGATGCTGGCAGCATCATAGACTTTGTCACTAGTCTTTTATTTACAGGTCTGTAACCAGGCTCACAGTCCAACGAAAAGCTTCATTTGTTACAGATTATACTACAGGTTTCATAAGCGAAGAGCTGTTGTAATTTCACATCACTTATTTTAAGTACAGAGTTGTTTATTTTGGTTAAATAACTTCAGAAATACATTTTAAGACACAGGTTAAATATTAATAATTGTTTTCTGTTTACTGCTCGAGTAGTTTTTTTTAATCAGTGGGTTGCAGAAATCAGTGGAATCATTCCAGATACTATTTTATCTAAGTTGGGTAATGTCAAACCGTAAGCTGTAACTATTTTCACAGAATGTTTGATTCTGTGATTTTGAGATTAAGTGAATTTTATCAATGTTTGTTGGTTTACTTGAAATGTAAACTTATTAAAATAAGTTGCTATTTATTAACATGTCAGGTACTGAATTCACTCTATAAAGCATGAGATGACTTCAGCAGTTTTGGGGGTCTTGGTCTCAGCATTGCCCATGATTAGCCTTCTCTGGTGGGCTAGCAACATTGCCGTGCCTTACATCTCATGCACATGAGTAGTTCACAACACTCAGTAAAGGGATAAATTTTCCTGGATGCTTTCATACTAAGGGGGAAGGAAGCGTTTGAGGAAAAAAAATATGTGCTATGGTGATTTTAGTAGTGACACTTGTGTTCAGTCAAACAATGTTTTTTCAGGTTGATCTCGTTTGTTCATCCAGAGAAGCTTGCTGAGTGCATCTCTGCTGTAATGAATATTTTTATTAATTAGAGGAGTCATCCCATGCTGGAAAAATTTATTGACAACTACGTAAAAAACAATTTCCTTCTTATGCAGAAAAAAACCCATACAGGCATTATCCTGCTGGTATAGTAAGAGGCCTTGTTTTGTTGTTGTTTTTTTTTTTTAATTTCACATTTCAGGAGCTGTACTTGAGCAATTCTACCGCTACTGCAGGAAGCCTTTGTAAGACGCTAGCGAACTTTAAACAAAGGAGTTGCAGACAAATTTCAACATGAGCACTTTCAAGTAGATTTCTTAATACATATTTATATGAATGTGAGAGGTATTCACAGAATCTTGGGCTTGTGTTAGAAGGGGAAAAAAGGTTTCTCAGGCAGGTTAAAGAGCAATAACCTCTCTGTCTTGATGAGCAAATGCCTGAGCAAATGTCGCTAGCTGCATGGGGAAGAAGAGGTCACAACAGTTTGTAGCCTCCCATCAACCTCCGAGGGAGGTATGGCTACAGCGGCAAGTCTCAGCAGGTCAGTTGTCCATAGAAACTGCTCCTGTCTGTGCTTGTCTCTATAATAAATAAGAAGGTAGCTTAATAATTTAGTTTAACAAGGTAGTTCTTGTTTCCATATTTTGCTGGAAATTAACATTGCAATGAGGAGGGGGCTGTTCCCAGCAGTGGAAATAAGTAAAAAAACTCAGTTCACCTTGAGTTGAGGTTCTCGTGCCCTTGGAATGCTCTCAGCGCTTCACTGCAGGCCTTCACTCCTTGTGGGTGACCGTGCAGAAGCAGTGTGTTTTCACCACAGCTTTGCTAAAGGACAACTCATTTCTCTTGCCCTACAGTTCCAAAGGCTGTTTTTAAGTCCTCCTTTTCCCTTTTTCTTCCATTAGTGAACTTTTGCCTCCCCTGGAAAGAAGTTTGTGCTAGGTCAGATCTTTGTATGCTCTTTTTAATCTGGGGGGGGGGCGGGGAACCCCAGCCCTTTAAAAAGAAATTGGAAGTCTTACCTGTGGAGGATAGGTGCGTACTGACTGTATGCTTTTGAAACAGGCTAAATGTATAGAACATAATTCTGTTGCAACCAAGACTATTCTAGCCCCGTCTCAAGGGGCTTCATATTTGACAGCCCCACGGGTAACAGTGACAGCTCACCAGAAGGATTCCCTTAATGATGATACATGAAGTAGCGAGGTGGTGGTCAGTCCACGCTTCTGCTCTACCTTGTGTTGAGCTGTGGCCTAGCTGAACAGCCATAGTGGGGAGCAGGCTAACACTTCATTTTAGAAGACCTTCCTGCTCATCTGATGGAGAATGGGGTGCTGATCTGCAAGTATGGATGCAGATAAGGCTTTGGAGCTTGAGAAGTCGCTTCTTTCTTGGGTTCCTTCCAGTTTGATCTTTGTGCATTCACAGCCTCCCACGCTGACTGGCTTTTGCCCTCTTTAAACCAGAGAACTTTGTGTTGTGGGAGAAAAGCCAGAAGTAGCTTCAGGGATGTGGTCCTTAAATTAAAAGAGTGTGACTGCTTTGCACTAAGTGGCCTTAAATGGAGGAAAGGCTTTTTTCGAATGAATGACAAGAGCCTTGGACACCTCTTTTTATGGCAGAGGTGACCTCTGGGTGTGTTGTGATTAGGG
Source organism: Morus bassanus (assembly GCA_031468815.1). Lineage (NCBI taxonomy): Eukaryota > Metazoa > Chordata > Aves > Suliformes > Sulidae > Morus > Morus bassanus. The sequence continues at coordinate 35,063,009 of CM062570.1, forward strand.
ATGTGATGGCCGGGCTCAGGCAGCTGTCTCCTCTGTGGCCACTCGGTTCAGGGGTGCCCCATGGGTAGTGGTGGCATGCCCTGCTCCTGCGATCTTAACTCAGTGTGGTCATGACTACACATGTTAATTGTAAATCTCATTATGCTGTTTGCAGATACATAGCGGGGGGTTTTGCCCGCTTTCCTGGCTAAGTTCTTGCTAATTGTTTTTTTGCTGTTTGAAGTGAATGGTAGTAAGGATCTTGCATTGGTAAAGTATTTGCAGGTGATTCTGACCTCCTTTGCTTATGTTCCCTGTTTCAGTGATGTTGATTTTTAAAGAGCACACGTAGCCAAATGGACCTCTGTGAGCCAGAGGTGTCCCAATAAGCAGGAGTTGCTTCATCATGCTTGTGTTCAGCTTTGGGGTGGTGTGCAGGTCCTGGGCTGCAGGCTGGCCGTGAGGCATGACACACCTTCCCAGACAGCTACATGCTCAGCAAAACACCATGCTTGGGCATCGTTTATTTTTACTTGTGACTGCAGTCAGTGAGATTTGGAGGTCTCCTTGCTGTGTTCCTTTCTTTATTTCATAATTCATAGTTTGAATTGATAAGTAGTTGAATACATGCTCTGAGCAGCATGAAAGTGCTTTATGTGTAATTTAAAGACAGGTGTAGCAGCCAGCAGTATGAGACTCAAAGTGCCTTCTTTTCTCACTTGAAAACACTTGAATGTTTGTGATTGATTTCCATTTATGCAGATATGGACTAAGAGGATAGAGACCTAAAAAGAAGGGAGAAGTGACATGTCACTAGCTGATCTAGACAGGGTAGACCAGGTATGTGCTTATACCTATCTGTATCTTCTGAGTGTTTAATACAGTTGATGAAATTTGAAAACAGGCTTTTAGGGATGCCTAACACCATGTACGGGGAGGGACCTGACTGCTTGTGCACTAAGTATGGCCACACTTAAGCACAATCTGGGGGATAGCATGGCCATATATTGCTGTCCTCCCCAAGGAGAGGGAAGACGGAGCCAGCCTGCTGACCTTGTGTTAGTGATAGCTCTGCTCCAAATGGGAGGCTGGACGAGAGACCTCCCCACCTCCTTTCCAAACAACACTCCTCTGGTTCTGTGAAAAGGGAAAAACAAGCTGTAGATTATGCAGTAGTCTTCATCTGCTGCTGGGATCACTTAGTTAACTGGGAATTTTCCATGCGTTTTTGGCCACGGACAGGGCCCCCAGGCGAGCTTTACTCTTCAGAGGGCTCTGTTTCTCATTATTGACAGAGAGCTGTTCTTTCCTACCAACAGAGTGTCGTGCGATGTATTAATTTGGAAAATTAAACCATGTCCTGCTGAGGGTAATATCCATAGAGCAGGTCACCACACTTGACAGTCTTCAGCAAACAGACAGCCCTGTAGATAAGGGGCATTTATTTCAGCTGAGAAGCCTGGGTGGGGCATGGCTGAAAAAGAAATCAGGCATCCTTATCCGGCATCGGAGGGAATTGCTGTGGTGCCTGTGCAGCCTGTCTGTTGGCGTGCTGCAGATTTTTAGGAGCAGTTTCCTTCAGCTATGCTGCTGCTTTGTTTCCCCCTGTTAATCTTCAGAGCCACATTGGCATGTTTCTTCTTCAGACACTTCTCAAACGCTTCAAATTTCCTCATTTTGGGGCTGGCTTCTCTGGAATTTACTGGCTCACTCCTTGTTCTTGCTTGCTTTGCTTGCATGAAGTAGTCCTTCCCTGACCCTGCTTGTACTGATTTTCTAACAAGCCATGTCTGGAAGCAGCTGTACTCTATGCTGTAATCTTGTCTGTGCTGCTAGCCTAACTGTTATGAACAGGTCTTACAGAAACCTTATCAGATCAGGGACTGCTGCCTTGTTAGGAGCTTGTATAGTGCAGTGTTGTGGTTCCTGAAAGCTGCAGCCATTTAGCAGATACTAACAGTAAGGAGGACAGTACAAGTAAATGGAGAATCTCTCGGCTTCCTTCACCAGTCATGGCAAAAAGCTTGTGGCAAATTCTCATGGTTTAATGGTGCTTTCATTCATGCTTGCTATCACATGCACATCTCCTCTGGGGCTGCTGCCATCTTTAGAGATCATGGCAAGGACAGTGTCATCTTGAAACTGAATGCCAGTTAAGTTAGATGTGTGATGGGTGTTCGTTTCTACACTAGAGCTGCGTTGGTAAGTGTAGCATCACGTGGAGGAGGTAGAGTGATGCTTTACTAGCTTCAGCGAGTGAGCCTGTTCAAATGCCTTTGATTTTTCTGACAGATTGTCATTAGCCTTCCAGCATGGAAAACTTCTGTTCTTGTGTTGGCCTTGAAAGAGGAAAATAATGTTTTTAAACTAATAAAAATCTTTTAAAAGTTTGTATTTGAGGGACTGGGGAGATGAAGAGATCTATATATGGTTTCAGGAGGAAACTGGGAAATTGGGAAGTGCTTTAGAAGAAACTGGTGCTGAGAAAGTGTTTTTGTGCTGTCAAGTACAGGAGCATGCAACAAACAGAATGGATTTTGTTTGAAGCAAGATATGCTTGTGACAGTTGTGTACTATTTAGCATTGTGTAGCTGTTTAACACTTTGGAGTGTGGCACCGCAGAGCTCTGGAGGACCTTGACCAGCCTTGCTGGCTGTTTTTGTGGAGCAATCCCAACAGGGGTGCATCTTTTAGCACAGAGCAAGATATTCTCAGGCTGAGGTGGTGGCAGCTCCACAGAAGTCAATTGTATTACAAACACTATGCCTCAACATATCATCAGGAGGTTTTCTTCCATAGTTTAGTCTGGGAGATGGTGATGTTCTTGTAAGTGTTGGATCAAGGCTTCCAAAATGTGTTAGCAGGTCCTCAAAATTACAGCACACCTACAGCTCCTTAGAATACCTAGATGGGATGAACAAGGGGCAGCCTAAACCAAGACAAGACAAACCTGAAATCTCAAGGCGTAAAAATACGCTGGTTGGATGATAAAAGAATGGGATTGGAGCAATTAGTCGTTGAGATAAGAAGACAAAAGGCAATGAGTATATCCTAAACTATTCACAGAGAGAGGACAAGATGATCCTAATCATGAGTCGGGCTCCTACAGGTACAGAGAGCACATCCAAAACCTATGTATGTTCACCAACCTGAGAGTTCAGGAGGGTGGGGGAAGACAGCTGGCATCTTTTTTCTTCCATCTCATTGCAAGTAATCTTGGGAAAAGCACGGACCCTTGGTGCTTGCTTTCTGGACTGACCAAATGGAAGCATGTTATAGTATTTGTGATTTATATGTGTGTGAGCATGCATGAGTGTAATCGGTTTGGGATTTTTTTTTAAACAAAATCACTTTCTGTAGTCTCACCTTGAGCTTTGCTACAGTTGTTGCTGCAGTGTGGCTGCAAGAGCAGAGATCCATCAGGGCACAGGCAGTGCTGGAATGCAAAGTGTTCATTCTTGGTCCAATGCCTTTGGGGGGAAGTCACCTCTTCAAGTCACCTTCTCCAGCTGTCCCTTCTCTTTCCCTTATGGCTTGACTTTGCTGCTCTAAAAGTAAGCTCTGACACTGTTTTCTGCTCCTTGGTTTCCTGTGACAGGCTGTCTTACTCTTGAAAGCTTTCTGGGAACCAATAGCTGCTGGTGATTTTAGCAGTAGCACTAGAATGTCTTGCTAGGATCCTCTACTGATCCACGTTGTTGGATTTATTTTGGCTTCCTGTGAGTGTGAAAGGTGGTCTTGGGAGCAGATATGCAGCCAACTCCTTGGGTTGCAAGGTGTCTGTGGACCACTTAGCACACTGCTAAGGCACCGATGACCTACTGGACTGCTGGGATCCCACACAATGTAGAGGGCATTCTGGCTGTGCTTGGAGCCATCCTTCCGGGATCTATCAATACGAGGGCAAACTCAAAGGATGACAGGGTACTGCAGTGTCCCAGTACAAAACAGGTTTGGTGATCCACTCTACAACCTCAAATGATGCTCCTTGAAATGGAAAACGAGTCTGTGAGTCCTTCTAGACAAAGTCTACAGAGCATCTCAAGGAAGCATGATGAAGTATGCATTTTTGACAATGTTTAATGGGCAAATGCAGACCAACTAAAGGAGACAGAAGGATGCCTGTTGATTAGAACTTGTTACCACTTGCTGGGTTTGCCATAGATTTATAGTTTTCACTCTAGTCCTGTTTCCAATTCCACTTTATTTCTTCCTGTCTCAGAAGAGCTTCATACAAACAGCACATAATTCATCCTACCTTAAGCTCTTTAAGAATTAGACCTGTAGGGCCTGCTAGGGGAAAGATTTGGTTACCTAAACACATCTGTCTGGTGCCCTCTGGTACCTCAGCTGCCTGCACAAAGCTTGCAGATACCGTATGGGGCCTGCAGGAGTCCTCCTGTCTTCTGAAGCAACAGCTGGAGGCCAGACTGGAGACCTGAGGTATCTCTAGTAGCGCTGTTGCTCATACTTGTGTGTGGGCACTGGAATGGTGCCCTTGGAGCAAGCCCATGGCCCAGTCAGCTTAACAGGAAGAGACAGGTACCTCCAGAGGATTAATTGTCCCATTGGTCTTTGCTGCCTCTTAATATGACTTAGCTGCAAGGTAGAAGCTGTGTTGCTGCTGTGCAGCATATGAGCTTCCACAAAGCCTTTGCTAGAGAGATGAGGATTTCAAGCAGCCAGGAGAGGGAATGCAATTATTAGGCCAAGACATCATCTCCCAAACACCAAAGGCTTTGGGAAATGAGGATGTGTTTCTGTTTGGCTCACTTGCTAGCCTTTCTAAAAAGCACAGGAGGAAGACAGCTAGATCTGGATTTAGTTGTTTTGTTTCTGCACTTCAGTGAAAATGATAGCTGACAGCAATAGTGACAGCTGCTATAAGATTGTTAAGGATGGGATCACCTTCTGCTGTACTGCCTGTTTGCACAGGAGTGGTGGAGGAGCCGACCTTTGTGGAAATCAGTTACTTGCCAAGGTCCTCAACTGCAGATCGGGGTGCTTAGCCTTTGACCTTTAGGAAGTCTTGCACTGATTCAAAGTTGGGAAGAGTCTCTGAAGCACTTGCTGAAGTGAGGAAAGAGTGATGCCTTTTTTTTTTTTTAGTGGTTTGGTGCAAGTATTTAGGCTGGGATGAAGAGATTTCAGCTCTTCGGATTCTAGAGCAAAATGCTGCATTTGGGATGCTTTGTCTTAACTTTGTCTTAAAGCTTTCAGGGTTAGGTGTTGCTCCCTCTCAGGGGAACTTTTGCCTGCCAAACTATCCCTGTGGTTGTCTGCACAAACCACAGAGCTTGAGACTGTTGTCTCCCTTCCACTGGTAGAACATGAAAAGGCGCTTCTTGCATGAGCAGGACAGCTGCTTTCTGTGCAACTGATGAGAACAAGTGGAACAAACTAGAGCGCTAGGCAGTGAACCCAGCCTTGCAAGACACTGCCATAGCTGAGGATAGGTGAAAGATGTTGGCAAGAGAACTGGGCCTCCCCTGCAAAAAGAAAAATGCCCCAAAAAAAGAAAGAAAGGAAAAAACCAAAAAGGAAGTATTCTTGCACTTCCTTTTCCTTTCGTAAGTTTGGAGCAGCCAGTCTTTCAGGGCTGTCTTCAGCCCCATCCTTCCTCTTCCCAAAAAGCATTTTTTCTGGCCCTGGTAACGGAGCTCTACCTCTGGAAAGGGTAGCGCAAGGCTTCAAAAGGATGTGCCTGCAACACTGGTAGCACAGCACTAGCGTCTTCCACAAGCATAGGAGAGCTTTGTTTTGATTATTTAGCCAGGAGTTGGAAATGGCTGGGAGGCTGTTGAAGGCAGAAAGGGCCAGAGCGCTTGCTGCAGACAGAGGGACAGCAGTCGGAAATGTGCATCTAAGGATGGACTCTCAACACTGTCTCCAGTCTGCTCCCCTAGACAGGCAAAAATGCCTGCTGGAGAAAGAGAATCATCTTCCAGAGGAAAACAAGAAAGAGTGGAAAATGGATACAGGCAAATACATGCATAAGCATCTGCAAAAAAGGACGGTGAAATCTACCCCCACACTTCACAGGCAGAATCCTCCTCCTCCCTGGGCTGTATCACTCTTCTGCCCACGGGTAGGACTTACAGGTACTGCAGGGAGCAGGGATACCACTCCGTCATCCGAGACATGGTACAACTCATAGGCAGAGAGTTGCGGAAGTAAAGGACTGGGAGACAGCTCCTAGGCTGAAATGTGTTTTGCATGAACAGTTCATACACTTCTGCATAACAATCATCTGTAAACAGAAAGGCAGTTTGCCCACAGTCTCTTAACAGGTAGCAGGGCTAAGGTTTGCCAGAGAGTTTGCTTGCAATGAATAATTCAGCCAGTCCTGCTGCTCTTAAATTTAGGTAATAATGCTGCAGTCAAAGGCTTTCTGAGTTTGGCAGCTAATGCTATTGTGGGCTTGTCTCTGTGTTTGGCCTAAGGCCAGCACTATTTCACAGGTGACTTTGACCTTGTGTGACAGCATCACTACAAACTGGTCCCCTTTCACCTGGCAAATCAGGCACAAATTCTTTCACCAGCTTGCCAATACCAAACTCGTAAAGTAGCCGATGTTATTCTAGACGAGACTGAAAAGAGAGCTGGCGGGTGGGGGCCTGGGGTTGCTGGCTTCAGGTTGCCATCTGAAACATCTTCCCAGCTGTTTCAGCCTGATGGCACTTTTTCTTCCCCATCACTCCAGTTTTTGGATGAGCCCAAAAGTATTCTTGATGTTCTGGAGCTACATGTCTTTAGTCCTCAGAGGTGATTTTTCCTGCCCAGCTCGCATCCAGGTGACGGGAGCAGGGGAGATGATTGGTCTCCCTCTGCTTTGTGTTTGTAGGCTTGTATCAGAAGCACGGTGTCCAGTTTGAGGACCTCCAGAAGAAAGATGTTAACAAACTGGAGTGAGCCAGGCAGTGATTATATGTAAACAGGCCCAAAAAATAATAAGCTGGCAGAAAACCACACTCCTCACCAGTAAGGCAGGAACAGTCCTTGGACAGGGTGGTTTCTGTTATAAGTGGTGTACATATGATGGACAGAGACATGCCTTTCTCCTGAGCCATGACTGTAGGGGAGAGGCAGGGTGTGGAGAAATAGTGCTGCTCCCATCTTTTACTGAAGGTACTTCTGAGCTCTTGACACCTGGGGAAACGTAACGTCCTGCAGGGAGGGTCTGAATGTGCTGAGAGAGAGGCAGAAATGAGGAAAGGATCAAGGAAAGATGTGGAACTTAATGGTTTTGCTTAGTGCCTATATCTGGCCTCCTTTTAGGTGTCCAAAGTGACCCCAAGTACATTTCCAAGGTCACCCAAAAAGGAGACAGAGGTGAGAAGGACCAATGGCTCCCAAGTCATGGCCAGTGCTAGTAGCCAGTTCTTCAGAAAAATCAGGAGACTATGTGTAGCCATAAGCATTACTTGAAATGCTCAGGCCAGTTTTAACTTTTGGCCTTTTCTGAGGCTCCTAAAAAAAAACACCAGAGTTCTTCCCAAGTTGCTCGTGGTTTTTTTTCTTTTTTTTTCAGCCCTACGTTCTTTTCTAAACTTGCCAGTATTTGATACCACAGGCTCTTGATTTGGCTGTGGACTACTGAAACAGATAATGCTTGTTTTATTCATATACAAGAAAGTCTTTTGATCTCTAGCAAGGAAAATATAAGAAAGTACCAAAGTAGCGTTTACCCCACATTATATTGCAGCACCCTGAGATGTACCAGTTTTGCAGAGGCATTGTGTTCTTGCTTGTTTACTTTATGAGAATCAGCTCAGGATAAATTTCCACATTGTGCATGCTCAAGTAAGTGCCCCCTGTTCTTTACTCTTTGTATTTTGCAATGACCGTTCTCAAGATGAGACCCTCGTCACCCCTGGGACATTTTCAGATGTCTTTTTTCCAGCTGTAACTGGAGCAAAATGTTGGCCAGGGGAGTTCAAACAATTTTTTGCAGAGAGGCAAGCATAACTAGCAGTGAGAGATGAAAAACACTAATATATCTGAGGGCCGTAACCTCCAGAAAATAGGTTCCAATGGATACCTGCACCACTGTAGGCATTTTCACAATGGTTGTCCATAGCTTAAGCCAGCTGCAATAGTTTCTACTTGCACTGCTGAAAACACTCTGTTTAAGGATGGTGCTTAACAGAAAATAATGTCCTAGAAGAAAGCTTTGAGTTTCAGGGTTGTTGAGAAATTCAGGGCCAGTCCCTTGCCTGTGTTTGAAGAGAAGACTTCGTGCTGGACGGAATTTCTTTTCTTGGTGTTGCCACACAAGGCTTTAGGGCTCTAGATATTTTTGAACACTTTTGAGAGCCTTTTTCTGCTTGGGAAGTCCTTCCAGTTGCTGGCGAGCTGCTCTCACTCTGGGTTCTGCTTAACGTGGTCTGCTCAGAGCCAAGTGTTTGACTCAAAGGTGGTCTGTACCCTGCTTGTCCTCACAGCAAAGTAGAAAAGGTCCCTGAGTGGGAAAACACAGCAAGGTCACCTTGCTGAACTGCTCAGAATTGAAAGTGGAGAGCACTTATTCTGCCAGAGGCAAATCATTGGTCTTACACCTTGGACACACCATCAGCTGCATACGTAGCTCCTTCTTGGGGGTCTCATGTTGTGCAATCCTGTGCGTTATGGTGGACAGAGGCCTGACCACAGCAGCTCAGCTGTGTCCCACGCTGGTAGGCTTGCATGTGGTGTTGCTAGCCAGTGTTCACCTACAGTTGCTGTGGGGCTCTGGCACTAGGTCACATCATCTCAGATTGAGCACCAGGACTTCCTCCCTTGCCCTCTTCCTAGGAATGGGCTGCAAACTGCTGCGATGGGCTGCCTGGTTGCCAAATGGCATGAAGCAACATGAGCGTCCTAGATGTCAGTGCTTCCAGCCTGGCTTTTCTGCTCTCAGGAGCCGGCAGCAACAGGGAATCTCTCACCACTAGTGGTCCTGCACCAAGTCATGTGGAGCGTGAAGTCCTTAGAGGAGGATTCCCACTACTGGTATGTTCAGCCTTGATATTTGCTTTGAAGAAGTTGCATGGGTGTTTTGTGCTGCAGCAGACTTGAAAGCCTCCTTCCTGCAGACTTCTGACCTTCATAGGAGCAATGTTTGACCAAGGAAGATCTGACTGACAGAAGACTACAGATAGCTTATTCAACTGTCCTGTTCCTATCTCACAGCATCGCGGGCTGAGAAGCTACCCAGACCTGACATCCCTGTGCTGCTGGAGAGAGAAGGGAAGGAGAGCTAAGCACAAGTGACCATGCTGCATGCTCTTTTCTTCTCTTGGTGGGTTGTGTAAGTATAAAATCATGGAAGGCAGTGCTTCTGTGGAAGCAGTGACTGTGGGGTTTTTTTCTCATGAATTTTGCAAATGTTGGCCCTGTTCCCATGTTTGCATACTTCTCTCTCTCCTAAAGTGCACACAAGCCAAACATACAGGGACCCAATTAAACATGGACTGCTGGCTTTTGCTCTTTTGCACAGCAAAGATATTTTTTGAAGGAAATGTAGTATGCTCATTAAAAAAAAAAAAAGCAAAGCTGTCAGACTTCAGCTAGCTACTTAATGACTTTGAGGGCCGAATAATTAAAAATCATTTGTCTCTTTTGGCAGGCACTGGGTGAGAAAGCAACACGTTTGAATGGAGAGGGAGTAATTTTGCAGCCATTTTTACCTCTCCTCAGGTCACTGGCTTTCTGCACTCCAGTTTTACAGTCTTTCAGTGTACACAACTCATGACAAAACTGTTTTGGATAGCAACTGTTCCTATGGTTTTCACTAAGGGAGGCTGAACTCAGAAACATCCTATTTTTAAACAGGATTTAGAAATGCAGGGGATGGGGGGTGGGGAGTGACACAAGGTTTGATTCCCTATATGGAAGCTGGTGAGGTTCTGGCTCCAGCGTGGGTCCGTCAGATGACTTCACAGGGAAAATTCCACATCTGGAAACCTTGCCAACAGGCTTAAAACCTGGTAATCATGACCAAAATGTCCACCATGACCTTGATCTCTTGTCAATGCCTTTGCTTCACAGCATTCCTCTGCAGTCATGTTCAGGTCCATCAGCACGGACTGGGCTGGGTGCTGGTCACATACCTCACGTTGTAAAAGCAAACCCAGAGAAGTGGTACTGGGCCTTAGAGCTTTGTAGGACTGATCTTTCCCGGTCAGACTGCTCCTCAGTAGTCTTCAGCTGTTGTCCAGGCTTCCCGCTTCTCTGTCTGTTTGACCTTCATTCTGTTTGCATTCAGCCATTTGTGCAAAACGCTGCCTGAACCTGCACTGGTGATTTCTGCCTGACCCCTTGATCTGCCTACTACTCCTTTCATCTTGAAATCCTTTGAGATCCTCCAGGCTGGCTCAAAGGGCAGCCAGTTGGACACCTCTTTTTGTGGGGCTTTTGCTGTCTGTAGGAGTGTTGGCTCCTCTGCTCCAAGGCCCAGCACCATGTATCCTTTCATGTCTTCTCAGGCTGCCGTCTCAACCTCATGAACTCACGGAAGAGATACGCAATTTCTTCCTCCCTCATGAACTCACGGAAGAGATATGCAATTTCTTCCTCATGTCTTGGGAAACTTTATCTCCCCTACCTTTCCAGGCTTCTCCCATCTCCAGGTCTTGGCACTGATTGCTGCCTGGCTTGTTTGGATCAGTCTTCACCATGGAAGGGCTGTGAATCGGTGTTGGTTACCTCCATGCAAGACGGCAGTTTCAGTGCTTGTAGCAGCATCACTGATCTGACATTGCTGGAGACAGGAGAAAGGCAGGATGGCTGCCACAGGCATCCTATGTCTGTGATGGACTCTGTCTTATCTCAGAGGAAGGAATAGCAGGCACATGTTCTCGTTAGCCTGTGCTATGGAGGCAGTAAGAAGGAGGGCTGTCTTTTCTCCATCTCCTCCTGGGAGAAACCAAAGAAATTTGGGATTCACACCAAGGGGTGCTATCCTCTGAGCTTGCAACTGTCTTTGGTGTGAGGGTTAACAACTGAGGAAAGGAGACATGCAGCAGCTGGAGAAAATATGACTGCTCTCACCAGAGGAAAGGTTTGGAGCCAACAAGCAGTAATAACCCTGCCCTGGGTGAGGAGAAGCAGGCTCAGAGCCCAGCAGAGAGCCTTTCCAGACAGTGGGGCTCAAGTCCCACTGGGATTTTAAGGTCTCCAAGGCCTGGATCCAACTTTGAAGTCCAGCTTGGGATGCTCTGCCAATGCTATTAGTCAAGGAAGCCCCAGACTCCAACGCAGTACCTGCAGAGTCATTTTTTTCCGTGCTAATCCTTCTTTTTAGTTAAAAGCCTTCCTGAAGAGTGAATGCGAGGACTAAGTTGAGTGCCTGAGTTTCAGTGGGGAGAAAGCCATAGCTGTGCCTTACACAGGCAGCACTCCCTGCAAGCCTTTAGGCGTCTCTCACAGTAAATTCAAACACCCTGTAGGGAGGGGTTTGCTTGTGCCATGAAAACTAGACTTTTCATTCTTTTCTTACACCAAACAGGGATGGAGGGTCAAAGCAAATGTGAATCAAGGCACAGGGGATACTTTGGTTTGGGTTTCTCTGAATGTTTCATCATGCAGTTTTAAAACACTTGATGTTTGCCAGTTAAAATCTTATCGTTTTCCTCTTAACCAAGCCATTGCTTGGCCTAGCCTTTTCTTATGAAAAGCTTCATCCTAAGCAACTTCACATTATCTGATGGGGAGAATTTTTTGCCTCCAAAGTCTAACTGGCTCCAGCAAAATCACAGCTGATTCTGCTACCCTATGCTTAGATGACCATTCATGGTCACCTAAAGAAGGCCTTCTTAACCTACCCTACAAGAAACTTTGAGAAAACTTTGTCTCTCTTTTGGGGTGTTTCCCATGGGCCTTCTGACTGGAATTGCATATGCTTTACTAAATTAATGTCATAGCAATGTGGTTTGGCTCGGCCAAGCCACAAGGTTATTTTGCAGTTTTATGACAGCTGATGTGACTGTGAGCTGCTGGCTGGTTTCTGGTCAGGGTGTAACACACATTTTTCTCCTCCTTTCCTCAGGGGAATCTGTGGGCACAGCTGCTTGCTGGGTGGATGAGAAATGTGCATCTTACCTCACCTTGAGGCGTCCTCATATGTGGTTGCTGCTATGTCTTGGGCAGGGGAGTGACCTCTCACTAGTTCCTCACTCTCCTCTACTGTGGAGTGCTATGGTGGAGTAGGATGGCTGTGGTGAGCCTGGGCAACCCTGCTCTCCTTCCTCAGACCTGTGAGGGCATGTGGTGCAAACAGAAGAGGCCTTCCACTGCTATTTCTTTCAGGCTGGGAAGTCTCAGTCTCCTATCATTCCCATTCAGTGGTGCTGGGGCATCTCCACCTGCCTTTCTGGCCTTGGGGCTCCTTCTCCAGGTCCCTCCCTCCTCCTCCAGACCAAAGGCACACCCTCTCACCAACCTACAGCTGCTTTCCTGGTGGTTGTGTATTGAAGTGGTAGGAGGGGAGGGCAAATCCACCAAGGAGCAACAGGGTGGGGTTTCTCCACCTTTCCCTATCAACCTTCTCCAGCCTCTCTCCCAGGCTGCCCTTCCTGTCCTTCTGCACAGCTGCTGGTCCCTCCCAGATTATTGGCCTCTTTCTATCTCCTCTCCATAAAGGCAGAGGTATTTAGCTGTGCCCCGAGGTGTCTGTCCTGTGCAGAGCACCTTGTCTCAGCAGGGTGGACATGTGGATGAAATCACCCCCAAGGCTGTCCCTGCCCTTGCTCTAACACCAGTTCACACGTGCAGCTGGGGTCCTTGCAGACCTCTGCCCCTTGGCCAGAGAGACCTGACAGCCATCAGAAGAGAGTAGCGCTGGGAGCTGTCCTAGAAGATGGTTCCCATGTGGGCAGTTGGGCTTTCCCTGGGGTCTACCCGATGGAAAGTGAGAGGCTGGCCTCAAGAGCCATTCCCTGGGACAGCAGTCTCCAGGAGGCTCTACAGACTCTCTAGGCAGATGTGTTTGGTCCTGAAGGCAGCCTGGCCACTGACAGATATGCCAGTGCGTATCTTGCTGCTCTTGTTTAGCTGTCCTCTTTAGCTGCATGCCAAACACTTCTCCAAGTAGATGAAGCTAGAACAGCATCTTCCTCCCATTCCTGGGAAGAAAGATATTTTGGCAAATACTGTGAAATAATTTCACTTCCTAGTAACACAGTGAAACAAAGAGATCTGCTTTCGCTGCTGTAAAGCAGGAGCCAATTGTGGTTTGCAGAAGAGAAAATACTGCTGGGAAGGAGCGGGCCATTGTCTCTGCATGGTGCTGGCAGGAAAGGGAGACACTCGGACTCCACGGAGGAATGGTTTGTGCTGGGTATAGTATCACCAGAGGTCTGTGAGGTGTTGGATAGCAGACTGGAACCCATGGAAAGAGGCTGTGGTCTGTGTGCAAAAGCAAGTGTTGTGTAAGGGGGAGTCTGAGACTGCACATCTCAGTGGCAAGTGAGGGCATTCGCTTGCAGTAACTTTCCAGGGTTTTGAACGTGGCATGAAATAACAACCCAAGTTACCCTGGAAAAATTAGGAAGGTGGCCAGAAAACAAGGCAAGAAAAATTCTTGAGGTTCTATAAATAAATGCAGTATATTCTGGGGAAAAAGCATGTGGATCTGCAGTCCTGAGGATGGAGGGACTTCCACGACAGTGAGCAGCTGCAGGGGACGGGCAGGTCGCTAGCCTAACGCATTGCGTCCACCAGGGCCAAGATCCATGTGCCGCAGAGGGAAGCCTGACTTGCTGTCTACTGGATTTACTGCCCACTTTGCCCAGCCACACAGCCTCTGAGTGCTCCTGCGGCACCCTGCAGGATGACCTGCCAACAGAGCGATCAGGGGAGCAATTGCCCAGAATGAGTCAAAGGCTCTTTTATTCTGTCTGGATAAATCCAGGTAAGCTAAGCTAAGTGAAGATTAAGAAGGGTGATGCCTGCCCATTGTGGCATGCTCTGCAGTGGTAGGGGGTGGGCACAGGATGGAGCGAAGGTCGTTCATAAAAGGGGGAAGCACTCCTGGGGGTCCTGAGGTGTTTCCCAAAAACATCACAAACCACCGGGATAATCAGTGTAAAGGTTGAGTAGCTGCAGGTCCACAGGAGTGAGGGTTACATTTGCCTCCCCATGAAGGCATATTGAGTTGCACATACCACACGATGGCCTCACCACGAGGCTCTGTGACATGTGGCCTGCAGGTTACATCTCGTCTGTTATTAATAGCCCTGTCTTGATGTCTCTCTATGATACTCTTGCAAACAATTTTTTTCTCTTTCTTCTTCAAGCCAATTATCAGGCAAGAAGCCAGGCCCTTGAGCAGCATGGCTGTCACGTTTCTCACGTCATGGCATGGCTTGCTGCACAGCCTGCAAGGGCAGCAGGAGCATCCAGATGCTGAGGTACCACTTAGCTGCAGACATCTCAGGAGAAACCTGGGGCATGGCTTGGCCCCTGGTAGAAGTGAGGATGATATGACAGGCTCCTCTATCAGCAGTGGGTTTCCAGAGGGAAACCGAGGTGGGTAGAGGAGTCCAGGAGGGGAATGGGACTCTTGAAATGGGGGTTTCTATCAGGGAGATTGCTAGGGGAGCGTAGGGCAAGGGGGAGGTGGGAGCATGAGAGAGTGGCCTGGGAGAGGCAGAGATGACCTGAATTTCTGTCTGGCCAGGAGATTTGTCTTTACCCCGCAAACCTGTCCTATCATAGTGTCCTTTAAACATTCAATTTCTTTTTAGGCGTGTGTGTTTTCAGTGCCAAACTATATCAAAAGAAAACAGAACTGCCCTCTCCCTCTCTCTTTTCCTCCCCTTCAGTTTTTCCCCTTCCAATAGACAGGTAGCAGTGACATTCACCCCCTTGTTCATCTTTTCATGGAAGGGCGGTAAGCCACGTCATGCATGTCAATTTAAAAGTGTAAATAAGGCTAAGATAGGGGGGAAATTATAGAATCTAGGTTAGATGATGGAAATTGAACGGGCCCTTGAAAGTAGGTGATTTTTCCAGCCTCCCAATGATAAGGCATTGGGTGGAACTCTGTTAATAATTCACACTGTAGACATTAAATAATGGTTTCAGGTTACATTAGAAAGTCAGGTGCTGCTGGATTTTTGTCGCTAAACTAATGGACTTTGACTCCAGTGCAAACTATGCATTGCCTTGTCAAATGCCTTGGGACGGAAGTGGTTGTGCCTGTCTCTTTTTCCCACCAGACCAATTTGCCAAAAACCCGTGGTTGTCTTGGGAGAGAGATGCTCTGTCCTTAGCCCTTGCTGGTTAGAAATGTTCTTGTCCTACCGCTCAGGCAGTTCTATGCTAGAAATTATTCGACAGCGTTGCCAGGCCTAGGTTATTATGGGCTGCTCTAGACAACTTGAAAGACCTACAGCGGAGATGGGGAGTTAGGTACCAAAAGGCCTTTGTAGATCAAAAAATCACCTATGTATAAAAGAATGTCAATGGGGAGACCTGATTCATGCTGCTCAGTTTAGAGAACTTCTTCCTGCCATACCTGCAGATTGAGATCTTGATCTTAAATTCTTGGCTGCTAATCAGTGTGAGCTGGGTCAGAACCCGTGCTGGGCTCTGAAACTCAAGCTTGTAATTTCTTTTTCACCCCTTGCTTATAATCAAGTTTCTCAGCTCCAGCCAGGTCATGTTCTGCCAATTATGACCTTTTGGCTAGATACTGTGATCTGCACGTGCAAGGCTGATACAGGTAATTAGGAAATCACCAAGAACAAAACACCTACTCCCTTTGCTGGACTGGT
Source organism: Morus bassanus (assembly GCA_031468815.1). NCBI lineage: Eukaryota > Metazoa > Chordata > Aves > Suliformes > Sulidae > Morus > Morus bassanus. The sequence continues at coordinate 35,078,746 of CM062570.1, forward strand.
TCTTCCTGGATTCAGGGGAGTAACAAGCAATAAACCCATATGAGAGCCACTAACCTCAGCAGATCTGGCTTAGATCTCACACAGGGAACAAATTCAATATGTAAGCAAATACAGTTTCACAAAGTCATTTCTCAGAGCAGAGCCTTAACTTTTCACTGCTTTAACTTTAAACCAGCAGAAAAGCAATTTAAGATTAGGGAAGAGGAGGGGAAGGGGAGGCTATGGAATAAAGATAAAAATTGCTTCCAACAATTCACGTAGCTTTGAAGCACAAACAATAGGATAAAATTCAAGTTGACGTTGCAGAAAATAGCACGATTAACTTGCATTGGGTGGGTCAGAGTTTGTATTGCTGCCTGAAGGTATTGAGAAGAGGCAGGCATTCAGTATATCTAGTTCAAGTTACACGTCAGCACGAGGTCAGCAAGTCTCTGATAGGAACACAGGAAGCTGAAAAGCAGCTTGCCACCAAAATGTTTTGTCCTGGGTGAATTTCTGTCCTCAAAGATTGTGCCACTCAAAAATATGCTTTAATCTCAGTTGGTTTGGCCTTGAGTTCAAAACCAGAGGTACAAATGTGGTTCCTCAGATACCCTCCTTCAGCACACAGGTCAGCCAAGCTTCGGTATGCGTGTTTGCCTCTGGCTCTGTAGTCCCAGGTGGGCTGCCAGCACCTCTGCCCTTGCCTCCTGGCTGCTCTGTGGGTGGTGCAGCAGAAGATACAGGAATGGTCTGTGGATGTGGCAAAGATGAACGTGGTGCAGCCCAGAAGGTCCATGCCCACCGCAGGGCCTTGCTTAGAGGTTGTCTCCAACACACCAGCATTTTGGAGGGGAAGCCAGAAGCAAGGAGACCCCTGGGTACCATTTGCTATGTGGAGTGTTCATATGTGAACACCAGGCCTTTGCAATGTGGGTCTTACCCTTGATTCTTCCTCCCCTGTTTTCACTGAGTGGATGCTGAAGCTGTTTTCCATCACTCCAGGGGAGGAGTAATTATTTCCATGTAGGCCATCATGCCAGGAGTACGTGCTTAGTGCTGGCTTATTGCATCCATCCCTTCTGGGAGTGCTCCAGGCTGGCTGCGCAGGACATGCTAAGAAAGCGATTCCAGGAAAATCAGACTCATCATCAGAGGAAGATGCTCATGAAACTACATCTCAGCAAGTTAACCAAAGTGGGTAGGGCCGCCTGGCAGGTTAGCCACGCAGTGCTAAGAAGAGAGCTACAGTCTGGCCAACTCTACACCCCAAGGGACCAGGAGCGGTCAAACAATGAAGCTTTTGCTAACTCTGTGGTGTGGGGCTTGTGGCACCAAGTTGGGGAGAGCTCTGCAAGCCACAATGGAGAAAACAGAAACTGTCCCAAATCTGCTGAATAGGGAAATGCCATCCCAACCATTCAGAAAAGAAAAAAAGGATGAGAAAAAAAATTGGATGTGCTTCCAAAATAGCACAATGCCAGAGAAAGCCAGTCCAGAAAGGTCCCAGAGGTCTAATTATAGCCTGCAATCAATGCTGCTCTTATCCATGCTGCTAATGAACATACACAAGGCGAGCAGTTTTGCTGCTCCAGGGCTTCTTGCAGTACAAATAGCAGCTTAGTAATAACTAGCCGCCTTGCTTGATTAGGGCTCGCTTTGCCTTCTCCCAGTTTCCCAGCCTTTGGTGCGTGCCCTTCCGAGGCTGTTGAGGATGGGGTAACCAGGCCAAAGCATCGGCAATGCTCCAGCACATGCACGTATGGCTCTGTTACTGGCACACAGAGAGCCAGACAATGAGGGACAGGCCTCCCAAGAGGTGGAAAATGCCATCTTTCCGGATGTGAAAGAACCCCAAATTCCCAGAAACTAACTGCACGGTGGAAGAACCCCTTTCAGGTGCCAAGTTATGTCCGACAGCTTCCTTGTGGAAAGAAAAAGCAGCAATCGCCCTGCCTTTGAGGGAATAAAGCACAGGGAACAGGAGTCAGCACCTCTGTGTTATCAGATCAGCTGTTAAAGTGCATAGCAAAGTGTTTTCTGGCATGGGCTATGCCAGGCAACTGCTTCTCCTTTGCATGCTCAACAGAAAATAGATCCCGCATCTATGGCTCCGGTCCAGACAACACCTGCCAAGCGGAAGGAGAGGCTGCTGCTGCGTGGAGGAGTTGTCTTCATGCACAGGTGGGGGAGGCTAGAGGTGGTTCTTCAGCATCTGTTTTTTTCTAGCATTCATTGTTTTCCAAACAAACAAAGCAGAAGCTCTGTCTTGGCCTCGAAGGACTTTCAGCCTATCACAAAAGTAGGCACTGGCTGCATTGAAAATAATGACCAGAGCTGGCAGAGTCCCTGGGACCAGAAGAAGAGGGACTGCTGTGCCGGGATCTGACCTGAGAACCAGCTTTGAACTCACTTCAGCTTTGTCAAGCACAGTCCTCTCAGAAACCGTCCTAGAAGAATATGGTCTCAATTTTCACATGGTTGGTGACATTTCTTCCCTGCATTGCCTGGAGAAAGCTATTTGGATGATTATTCATCCCCACGGAACAATAATTGCACCAGTTTGGAGTGGTCTGGTTCCCTGGGATTGTATTTACAACTTGGTCTGCTGGGCCATGGAGCTGCTCTGTACCAAACAGTTGATCCTCTAAGAAGTGATCACTCTTTCCAATCAATGGAAAAGTCTGAGTTCTGGAAATCTCCCCAGGGTTCAGATTTGCCAGTCTTGTCTTTTCTCAGGGTCTGTACCACAGCTGGGAGCACCCCTTGGTCACTGCTCACCCATTCCTCTTGCTGGGTCATCAGCGCCTTAGAAAAATCTGGCTAGGCTACTGATTCAGGTTCAGGTGGGTTTGAGGCTCCAAGCTGTCCTCAGCGCCCCCTTGGTGAAAGATGCTATAAATTGCATCCGCTCTTTTCCTGTAAGGCCATATCCAAACATCTTCCTTCTTCACATCGTTAAAGGAACAAAGGCAATCCACTGCTGGAATTTGGAAAGGGAGAAGCAGCCAAGCACGAACACAAGCAGCTGAAAAGCAACGTCAGAGCTGAAAATACAGCTCCAGGCTAGCTTGTGACCTCCTGTGTATTTCAGAAGAAAAGAGCCTTTGCTTTTGTTTGGCTGCAGCTAGAGCCGGGTGGAGCCTTATTTAGAGTAAGTTGTACAGAACTGGCTCACAAGTCTCTCTGCTTGCAGCTGATCCTGGAAGTGTAGCTCTCAAGTAGGCAGACTGAGTTTCAGAAATGCAAATTCCCTGAGGGTGGAGCTACAGGGTCCTGCCAGATGGGCACTTTTTCCAGACTCTGGTGAGATCTCTCATTTTGTTAATTAGAAAGCTGGGCTGAGGTCTTCTTTCTCCCTTGTTCTTCCTACCCATGATGGGGGAAGATGCCTGTCAACTGTGGGGGGCTTTGCTCTAAGGAGCTGACTGATGGCAAGAACAGACAAATAACTGCGTGCGCTGCGCCAGAATGCCATCCTGTCTCCATTCAGCAAAGTGACCATCAAGACAGAGAATCCCAAGAGAATTGGTCAGGTCTGACCTGCAGCCCATTCCCAACCCCATGAAAAGCATGGCTCAAGTTGACAGGTAGCTCAGGGGTATTCAAAGGAGCTGCACCTTCTGCAGTGTGGCTGTGCAACTGCAACGTCTGATTATCTAAGCTGTGCTTTAATGCTAAGTGTGAGCTTGGCTGTATTAAGACAGAGGGAACCTGAGAGCCTGTGCTGGCTCAGCTTGGCATGGTGTGCAGGCATGCTGACACTCTTTCATCCCAGACATTCATCTGTGAGGCAGGATTGTCCCAAGCTGATATACTCCAGCTGCAGTTTTGATGGACTTAGCCCTTCCAGCACACAGCATGCAAGAGGAGCGAGTGTTTCTGATACCTAGTTGTGCAGCCCAGCACAAGGGACTTGTCCCAGCCCCTACAACATGAGACCACGTTCTCCACTCCATGACAGGGGTCAGAGGTGGCCTGGCCCTGACACCTCCCCGGGATTTGGGCTCCTCTGTCTTCTCAGTAGGAGTGTAGCCCATCCTATAGCCTTACACAAGGTATTTAGCTTCATTGAGATGACCACATCCCATTGTGTTGCTTGGGAGGGGGGTTATATGGCTATTTGGAGATTGGTTAATGTAGCCAGAATTTGGCCACCTCCAGCTTGGCACCCACAAGTCAGCCTAGCAAACCATCTTTATGAGAAGGACTATTTTGCCAGTTCTGGCTGGTGCTGCTGCTGGACCAGGGGGACCTTATGAGAATCACAGCTTGTGCTGAAAGGACCCCACTTGATTCATCATGCCTTCTGAGACACATCCTACAAGACAGCTATGCAGCAGCAAGACAAGTTGCAACAAACACTCAGAAATAACACCTGATCTAGTAGACATGCATAGGTGAATAATCCAGGCTGCAGGCAAGTGAAGGGTTGGCTCTACTGAACAGCATGAACCCAGCCTGGGGAACAGCACAAGACCTGCTTCGGAGGACATGCACTACATGAAGCTCACCAACCTAAAAGTAGCTTTAGCACTGCTTTCTGTCTCTTAATGGGTCTGCCTGACTATCGGTAGGCAAGTCAATGCTCTGCTCTTGGGATAGGGGACATTCCTGGAGAGGAGCAGACAGTGTTGCTCCCATGTTACCTGAGACCTGATGTGGCAGGGAAAAAGACAGGCAGACTTGGGGGACCACTGCTCAGCTGCTGGCAGGTAGCATGGTAGCAAGGGATATATATTTCATGTAACCAGCTGGTTGTCCCCACAGCCTTAAGAAAGCGTACTGTGTTTTTAATTTAAGCTCAATAATTGGTCATTGGTATGAATTTCTGTGCCTTCCCTGTGTGACTTCCACATGCATAAGCAAGGGAGCTGAGGGCAAGTGGTGAGGAAGTGGGTATGGGCTGTCCCCTGCCAGGCCACCTCTGTGCCCCATGGCCATGTGGGCCAACAGGTGCCAAAGGAACCAGGGTCCTGTCCCCATCCTGAAAAATTACTCCAAGAAAAGGAGGGAAGAGGCAATGGGCAGAGGTGGCTGGAGTGGCCAGTGTCCTGCTTCCCCATCCCCTCACCTTAAGGCCAAGGGTGGACTTCTCCCAGCACAGCTGAGTTGCTCCATGTTGCCAGTGCACCAGAGGAGGACAGCCAATGCAAGCTCCTGGTCCCCTCAGCCAGGGAACAGCTGCATCCTACAGGCATTACTGTGGCCAAGACAAGGTCCTTGGAGATCTTCTTTCCTTGCTAGCACATATTGCTGTGATTTCAGAGGGAGATAACTCTGCTTTCCTTCCCAGCTTCTCCAGGGTGATCCTGAGTTGCCAGCTGGAGCCATCTCACATGGTGCCCAGCCCCAAAGACAGCCCTGGGTTCTGAGGGTCCCAAGCAGCCTGAGACCTGGGTTTCCCAGGTCTCAGAGTGGGCTGCCAAGCCATATGTGCAGTGCCTGCATTTGTTGAGGTAAATGGTTAAACAATAAATCCAGTTTGAAGCAGATAAGTGATGGCAAAAGCTTTTAGTACTAAACTGTTAATAAATAGTCCATTTTAGACTAAGACCGGATACCTATTAGCAGAAATAACACTCAAAAGACAGCTTGCCTGAACAAAAGCCATGGTTCCTTGCAGTATCACCAAAACAAAAAAAAAGAAAAATTACTAAAATGCTTAGTCATCCTGCTCTTAACCCCCAGTGAGTGCATCCCTGCTGGCTTTATGGCTCACTGTTTACCAGCGCTGGGCTGTTATTGCAGGGCATTTAGAAGCACTGAAAGATTTGTGAGTAGATTCATTGGTTGTCTAAGAGCTCTTGTTGACCACCAACTTAAAAGTTAGTGTGTGTCCGCTATAATTGCTTGCGTGGCTATAAAGCATTCAAGTGAGAATTGTTCTGGTCTCTGAAGTGAAGTTCTTCTCCTGCAGAAGCCACCACGGAGGAGTGGAGAGTTTGATAGATTTATTTATTTTTAGTTTGCCTTCTATTGTGAGTTGATCTGCTTGGAGACAGCTTCTTGGAGAAAGTAAATCTGGGCTGTGACAGTCCTCAGCCCAAAAGGGAGACTTGTTCCAACATCTCCTACCCCAGTGACCAAGAGTGCTGTTGAGTGAGGGGTGGATGGTGCCACTCATGGTCTTTGTCGCCACATCACATATTGCTACCCTGAACCCTGGCTTGCAACGCCATCAAGGACACATTCCACTGAGCTTGTAGAAGAAGAAACACTCTGCATTTCTGATGGCCACCCAGATGCCAATAAATCACAGCAAGTAGGGAAATGCAGGAGAAGCAACACCTGCGAGGTGTCCAGGGGAACACTGTGTGAAAGGGGGACAGTCGTAAAACCCTGAGTGGGGCTGGAGAGGGCTATTATTTTTCTTCATATAAAATTGCCTGTCTCCATAGTGCTGGAGTGTCACCACACAAACACTGAGGAATTATACTCCTGCTGATAATGCTCCAGTTTTGTTCTGGCAGGGACCATAAAGATGGAAAGCAGGTGCAGGATCATGAGTTCCCTACTGCCAAACGCTGAGTGCTGGGAAGGAAGCTGGGGTCTGGTTTGCTCAGACTGACCTTGATGGGTATCGTTGGAAGGTGGGCTGTAGGTCAATTTAGGTCTTCAGTGCTTGGCAGCAGGGTTTCCCAGCAATTCTATCGGGAATATGGCTCTACTCTTTACTGCAGGATGCCTTGGGGGATTGCAAGTACCTTGCTGTATGCAAACAGCAGCTGCTCCCTTGCGCCAAACTACACATGGGTTAGGACTTGCCAACCCTGAAATATTTTTGTCCTGTGGCCAGTTACCTTGTCCCCTCACATCCGTGTGTTCTGAATCTGGCCAGAAGCTGGAACAAACAGGGTGCTTTAGCAAGACTGCAACATTGCGCAGCGCTCCTTTGATTTCAGAGGCCCAGGTCTTTTCCCCAGGAGAGCAGTGCAGCCCTGGGACAGGGCACAGAGATGTGGTGGCATCTCCATCATCGAGGTCATCAGCATCCACATGGATGAGGCCTTGCGTGACCTCAGCTAGCTGTGAGAGTGGTCCTGCTTGGAGCAGACATCTAGAGGTCTCTTCCCACTTGAACCTCTCTGGGATTCATTAAATATAAAGACATCACCATGGTCTCAAGAAGACTCCAACACCAGAAATAGCTGAAAGCTATAAAAGCATTTATGACGATATCCCAAATGTTTCACCCTCTTCTTATGCTCTTTTGAGCATAATTCTCCTGGGTTATGAAGTTTGACCCTTCCCTCCCCCCCGAGACTACAAAGCAGCATCGGAGCAGAGAGGAGACCTGTGACTAATTCATTGGCTGGAAGGGCCATATCCCTGTTCCAGGAGCCAAAGTACTTAACTTGGTGACTGCTCTGACTTATCTGTACCAAAGGAACATGCCAGCTGCAATTATTTTTCAACAAAGACACCCTTTTTCTTTTTTTAAGTCTTGTGTAAATGTCAATAACAAGTCTTTAAAGACAACTAACTGTCTGGCACAGTACCCCTCCAAGGGGGAGGATAAAGACAGGCTAGGCAGCTTCTCTGGCTGCAGCGTGGCAGAACCTTGCTGGGCCAGAGCAGCTGGTTTGAAGCTTAGCTCCATCAAAAAGAGACAAGGACATAAATACATTTTATTGCAATAGTTTAGAGCCAGCTGAACTGCCCAGTAGGAGCAAGTCTGTGGAAATACCAGGGGAGATTGGGAGCATCACAACCCAGCCCCATGCTGCTGGTTTTATGGCAAATCTCTGTGCTCTTCCCAGGTGTGCAGGGTGCTCTCGGTTCTGCTGAGAGCTGTATCCTTAGCGCAGCCTCCTCCCACTGCACACAAATGCCCTTCTTGCACCCAGACCATGCACAAGCTTGCGAAAGACATTGTGAAACCAAGTTCATGCTCGAGTTTGGTGATTGTTACGCTGGTATTGATGGAAATGGCGTCATGGTGTGTAAGAGAGACGAGAAAAGGGCAATGCCCTGTCGTAGAGCGTAAGACACTACAGAGCAACAGGAAGCCCCGTGGTACGTGTCAAAAAGGAAGCACCGTTTATCTCTTGCCTTGTGGACAAGAGACATGCCTCCAAAGACCCAGTCTCTTAGTGAGGCTCATTTGCTGATGGTTTGTGGAGGGGAAACTGAAAAAATGCTGACTGCTGTTGGGAAATGATGCACCCTGTCTTCCTCCCCTCTTACGCTCCTGCTGCCCTCTGTTAGCAAGGCAAACACATCTTCCACAGGTCACTCTCCACTTTGAGTGCCTGTAAGAGCTACATTTAACACCAAAGAAAAATTTGCTCCAGCGGCAAAGTACTATCTGGACGCATTTACACTCCCATGGTTTGGCAGAGACATTTTTTCCTACCCTCTGCATCTTACCCCGCTGTGAGCAGTTTTTCACCAGAGCATCTGCCATGCTGAGTCTGGCCTGGCAAACATCTAAAGCAAGAATGTGTGGTGCTCATATAGCATCTGTACAGAGACACAGACAGACAGCAGGCTGAACCATCCTGGTTGGGTTTGAAAGCAGTTAGCCTCTCTTGGATTTCCTACATTTTTGCTCATCACCTCCTCGCGTTCAGGCTCATATGTCTCAGCTGTAGCTCTGCTCGCACTGTTCTCTGGTGCTCAGTTAGCAACAGAGCCTCATTTTCTGATTAAGCAGGCCCATGAACTAAGCACGTGTTGAAAATGGAACTCCAGTACCTTCTTCAATACATGAGCAACCTCAAAGAGTGAACTTTTTCAGCCCGTCACCAGCCCTGCCCTGGAAGCTGGGGAAGGCTGGGGACAACTCTGGCAGCTCATATTCCCCAGCAAGGACCCTCTTAGCAAGCATGAGAATGGGAAGAGAGCAGCAAACTCTTACCTGTGCTCTTCCTGGGGTGCTTGGATCTACTTTTAACAAATTTCTTAAACAGTTTTGACCCTGTTCTGCCAGGATGCAGGTGCAGAGATCCCACATCCCACCTTTGTCACTGCATTCAGGACTTGCAATCCAGTGTGCTCTGGATGAAGCTGCTGTGGTGGCAGTGGTTCAGCAGAGCTGCTCCCCTGTAGGACAGCATCCCTGGGCCAGTGGGAGATTGCGCTTGGCAAAGGGAGTTGGATATGGACTGGGGGAACACCTGCCTCCCTCCCCTTTACAGAGCTGTCCATAGACCACAGGCTTAGGAAACCTGAACCTCCAACCACCTCAGCCAAGATCAACATAACATACCAGCTTAATTAAATCTGCCCAGAGGTGGCACCAAAAACCCTCAGGATACAGAGGTTTGGGAACGTCAGAGCAAAGGCTGTGGGGGGAATGCCAGGAGCACTCTAAGAAATCTTTGTATATTAAACAGCAAGCGCACAATTACACCTGCCACCAAGGGCTTTATAAATGCAGTAATTGCAATGTCTGTATCCTCTAGCAAGTAACACCTGGGCATTAGGAAAGAAATGGAAGAGCTCTCTCGGCCCTTCTAATGCTTGCACATCTCTTCAGCTACCCCAGACATCAGCTGACTTAGCTTAGACTTCCTTATCTCTCAAACAGAAACCATCATCACACAAGGTTTTTGGCCACAAAACTGTTACAGGAAATGGCTGACTGCAGTTGTCTCACTCATGAGCTTGGGCTGGTGTTTGGATATGAAAGCAGCCCTGGCCAAGCCACCTGAATCACCTAGGGATATGCTAGGGCAGGGGGAAGGGTACAAATAGCTTTTAAAAATACTTTTTTTCCCCTTGCAACCAGAAAAATAATCAGATGGCCTTTTAAAAAAGTGATCTGTGTTGTGTGCTTGATGAAAAGAAGAACAGTAGTAAAGAAAAAAAAAGTATCTGAAGCATTTTTAATGGTGCTTAACAGTAGTTGGTTAGATGTGGAGGTGACAAAGAATTTGGGAAGATAAGACAGTAGCAAATGGCTGCCAAGAAAGTGAAGCCCTTTGCTTCATCCTGCTTCTCATGGCATAACTGCTGTCAGGCAGGGGATTGCATGCAGGGTTTCTCTCTCTTACCCACCTGCATGTGAAAAATCACACCCACATAATTCCCACCACCACCCCAGCCCATCCCTCAGCCTGTGCTGTTCCTTTGCCCAGAACCCAAGCACTCCTACTGCAGAACAGCTCTCAGCTGCCTTTGGGCAGATCTGCCACCCCTGGAAGAATCCCACCACAAAGACACCACCAGAAGGGCCTCTAGGCCCAAAGAGCAGTGGGTGACAGCCAACACAAACTCCCCTGAGCCACAGGGGAGGAAAACACAGCCCAGCAAGAAACACCATGCAATACCCTTTCCCAGGTGCATGCAGATCCCATACTCCTCTGTCAAGGGGAGCAGCTTCACAACTTGGTAGAAGAGCTTGCATCCCACTGTGACAGCATGTTTGGTTTTGCAATGCAAAGGCTGGGAGAGGAAACTGAGAAACCAAAAGCTTTACCTCACTCAGCTGCTTTGGAAAGCAAAACACCCTGGAAAGACAGTTCATCTTACAAAAGCAAGAGACACAGAAATAGCCACAGTCAGAGGGTGCTCAGTTTTATTTCTGCATAAAGCAAAGGCTGAGCTCACTCTCTGCAAGGCTTTGTAGCAAGATGGGAAGTACTGCCTGCGTAGCCCCTCAAGCCAGCCCACACCAAGAATGTCTGTGCTTTCCTTCTTACCTTACCTGTAAGTGGCAAAACCCCCCCAACTCAGTAGCTGATTGTTTGAAATGCAGCACCCTCAGGGAGTCACCAAGACCTAGTCTTTGTGGTCAAAGCCAGGTCAAATCCTGAAGCTAGCCCTGGCTGGCATTTACACCAATGTTGTTCCCTTTCTGCAAAGGGGCCTTCCTTTTCCTGCCAGTGCTTTTTATTGCAGTGACAACAGGAACAACTAGTTTGAGGTGAATGAGGGTCTAACTTTCACTTGAACCTGGTATTAGAAAAGAGCCTGACCTTCCTACTGCAACACCTCTCCTAGCATACATCACACCCCAGTACCCAGGCAGAGAAAGCATTGATCCCAGATTAAGCCAGATTTGGGGGGAAGGACTGAGACTGACCTGAAATAAATGCAGAAAAACCTGAAAAAGCTGTTCCTGGCACTGCAGGCAGGGAAAGAGCAAAGAGTAGCTAAGGAACACAGTGGTTAGTGGAGAAACTTCAGAGCACAGAGACAAGGTCCCAACTCCTCTCCTCCTTCCCACGGCTGCAGAGGCTCTGGAAGCATTTGTGTTGGCAGGAAGGCAGCAGGAATAGGCAGCTCTCCCCTGTTTCAGGCAGCAAAGCCCACTGCGGATGTGTGCTCCTCCCTGCCAATGGCCACTTGCAGGAAGCTGGTCCCGTGTCCAAATTGCCTCCTCAGCCCCATGGGTGTTTCAGACAGCAAGATACACAGCCAACATTTTGTTCCACCTTTATTTTAACAATCAGATAAAAACAGAACCATAGCTTTAAAAGAGTCATTACATGGCAATTGTAAAGTGCATTTTCCACTTGAATGTTGTGTACAAAAATATCTTTTAAAAACAAACATGCAAAACACCCCACAAGGCACTTCCAGGCATAGAGCAAGGAGAGCAAACCCTCACTTCTATGTTCACATTGGCAATGGAAAAAGGGAAAAGGAGAAAGGCCACAAGTAGTATTTTTAAACCATTATTGGTCAAATAGTCAGTTCCCAGCCTAGCTTTTACTTATGGCATTGCTCTTCTAGCTTACCTTCTATGCTCTTCCCCAAGCGCACCCCATTCACAGCCTGAAAATGAACAGGCCCATAAGGAGATTCCACCATCCACAGCACCCCAGACATACATGCCTTGTTTCGGCCCACAAACAGCTCTCCATGGGCATGACAGCACACCAGGAGAACATGACTTTTCTACAGTCAGTGTCTTACAGCATTAACACCATATACTAAATCAAAAAAAAAATATCAGTGTCACTCAGACTTACTTTAAGTTTAAAACCAGGTTCAAGCCAAGCTAGGCAACAGTCCCTTCAAGAGAGAGCAGATGCAGATTATAAGGGCTGACTCAGGAAGCTGCTTGAACAGAAGAACCAAGCTTGATGAGTTCTGGGCCAGCAAGTAGGCTTTACCACCTGGACTAAGTGATCAAGCACAGTGATGACATGCATTGATGTTGGGTTTTGAAAAAGCAGCAGTTGAAGGCTAGTTATTCTTCCTGCAAGCTCTTTTTGTCCCTTTTGGCATCCAACAGTGATCAGAGTATCCCTTCTAGGTTAGGGTAAAACAGCTTGTAAGTATTTTATACAGTAGTCTCCAGAATTAAAAAGCTAGGTTTAAAAAGTTAAGTAGTCTAGCCCACTGCTTCTCTCCAGCCCATCCATAGGCTATTATAGGCACCCAAAAAATTATATAAAGCTTATGCACTAGAAAAAAAAAGATTCCCTTGACCTCTATTTCTACAAACTATTCGGCACTCTCCCTTTGAGCTGAGGGATTAAGTTATTCTGCTCAACTAGCACACAAGAAACATTCTGAGGCTGTTCAGCACTGCACAAGCTGGCCACCTCACCTCAGCACAGGCCCAAAAGACAAGCCACCTCTTTGAAGATAGGGATGGCTCACATCAGTGATTTGTTTCACATCTAGGGGTGGCATCAGGATAACCCCACTTCTCACACTCCTCACAGCTAGTTCTTTGCACAGGTGGGGTGAGCCACTTCTTATCAACACAGAGATGCAAAGTTTGGGCATTTACAGGTTGAAATGACAGCTACTGCTATAACAGCAAGGAAAGCCCAGCATGTTGGTATTCATCCAGTATAGCCACAGCATCCTCGCATGTGAGCAGTGCCACACCATTAGCTGCCAAGCAGTCCATGGCATGGAGTAACAAACCATTAGGAGATCTTTTTATAAGCAACATCATTTCCAAAGCCTGTTTATCCCAAAGCATTGCTGGGATCGCAAATACGATCCCTTTCTCAGTCCAGCCACTTCCACCACAGTAGGTACACAACAGTCACCTCTTATAACAGGACACAGCAAAGAGCAGCCATGTGGCCCATCTGTATTTAGCTCCTGTAACACCTGAGTGCAGCCTCCCTCACTGGACTTAAGGCCCTAGCTGGACAAAACTCTGTTTTACAGTCCACAGGAGGAAGAACTGCATTTTCAGGGCCCAGCACTTCACATGTCCATCAAGGGGAAAAAGCATCATTGATCATTTGTGATTAAAGAAACAGGAAGGTTTTGATGAAGGCAGTCAAGGCTGCCAACCCACAGCTGTGTTACAAGCACTACACAGCTACAGCTAGTCTTTATTTTTGGTAACACCAAGGGCATAATGAGAGTTTTTCAAGATCAGCTGATAAAACAACTGGTGACTAAGCATATCAGATACTCTCCCACAGGCACATACATGTCCTAATATGGCAGGCTGTAGGGCCACATTTCCTGTCATCACAGTTGCATTTTCATTTCCAAAACACTCTTTCTGCCTCCAGTAGGAAGGACTTCACACTACAAGGATGCATGCAAGGAGAGGACTCCATTCCCCGCAAGCCAACCACTCCATTTCCTGACAGGCATGGGCCAGCTTTGCAGCTGAAGTACAGCCCATTAAAAAATTAATACTAGAACATATTTGAAAAAGCCTTTTAACACTAGGCAAGCAATACAAACCAGCCACCACTACGCAGCTTGGACAGACGATATAAGCACTGTAGTGTTTCCCTGGAGACTAGCAGCTTTATAGAAGAGGAAGGAGTAGCAGCACTAAAGAGACACACGAGCAACAGCTCCTGGTCCTTTGAGCATCCAGAGAACCAGTTATCTGAGCTGAGGCAGGGAAGGCAGCCCTTTACACCAGAGATGCTTCCCTGACTGTAAGTCCACTGCCAGCAGAGCACATCTGGTTTTGCTGGGAGGCTTATGCATAGCTACATGGAGCCGTACTTCTCCCATGTTTCCGTACACCTCATGTTCAGACCAGCTCCCAGGCCTGCAGGCATGCCAGTAACAGTTAGTCAGTCAGGACTTTGTCCTTGGGTCAATAGTAAGGCCCTAGCTTCTCATAGCCCGAATAGCTGGGCCACTCAGGAAAAAGGCCATAGGAGCATCGAGGGCTCCCGAACTGGTCAAAGGCACTGCCAAAGTCAGGGCCCTGCGGGGGGCGGACAGCTTCCTGGGCAGACTTCAGTTCTGACCGTATGATCCTGTAATTTGTGCCTCTGTTGCTGTCCCAGTACACCTTCCCATTGCACTCAAAGGAGATGGCAAACTCAACTCTTTCATGGGATTGAATTCCCTCAGGCAAGCTGATGTCAAAGGAAAACGTGTCCTGATCTGACCCTCCATACGTATCCTTGACATACTGGCATGGGTGATCTACAAAGCTTTTCCAGGTGTTAAATGTCATTCTGATCTTCACTGTCTTTTCAAAAGCGAGATTCTTCACCTTCACTGTTCCTACAATGGATCGCTCCTTTAGCATACAGTTTTCAAGGCAGACGCAGTCTGTCTGGAGGCGGTTTCTGAAGTCCAGGTAGTCCACAGAGGGCTGAACAAAATCCAGGACAAAGCTGTCCCTCTCCACTGTTGTCAGGCCCACAATGTTGTCTATCAGCTCGGTGATGTTGAAAGGAATATCCAGTGGATCGTCAAACTCTGAGAACACCTTCACCATTGTCAGAGCGAAGCCTCTGCTATCTGCAAATGACACCCTCTTCTTCACTTTGTTGCGTGTGAAGGAGTTTGCTGCCTCTTCTGGTCCATTCAGCGCAGTCTTGCTACTCAGCTGGATGCAGGGCCGCAACGGCTTGCTTGGCTTCGGGGCAATTTTGCAGGCACACTTCTCCCTCCGCAAGGGTGAGGAGCATAGGTATAGCTGCATCGCTACATCCACAGCCATTGCTTGTTTGTGAGGAAAATAGTCTAATACTCTGGAAGAAGAGAAGAAGGGACAGTCAATGTTAGAAAAGCATTTTAATATGACTTTTGTCAGACAAATGCTACACCACTTCCCCCCCCCCCCCCAGGCATCCCAAAGAAAGTTGCTTCTATCAACCCCACAAGTCCCTCAAGCTTATTTAAAGGCAGGTACCTGCATGCTGTGATTTACAGACACAGTGAGAAATGTGCTACAGCAGAAGTGGCAGGACCAGAGGCTGTTGTGCCCTTGAATGAGATCTCTTCCAATTGCTACAGGGACAGAGTCGCCATTTGAAGACACATGCAGGCACTGCCCTACTAGGCTAGCAATAGCAGGCTCCAGAGCATTTCTGACCAAAAGCAAAACATATGACTCAGTTCTGCTGAGGTCCACAAAATCCAGAGATTATCAAATCCCAGTGCACGACATAAAGCAGTATTCCTGCTGCACTCTCCTCCCTCCAGGGGAGACACTCCCCAGGGCATCAGATGCTTCTGCAGGAGCAGGAACTCAGTTTGTCACAAGCTGCTGTATGCACCTGACCTCACCTTTCATAAAACCCCAAGTGTCTGGTATTTTTAGAGGCTAAAAAGCACTCGTTTGGTTGAGCTACGTACTTTGCTCATCACTGTCTCCCAGACCTGCTCCATCTAAAATGCCTGCAAGTGGTATTGTAAAGATAGCAACAGCCTGATACAGCAACAGGGTAGAGACTTAGCTGACATTGCTCTGCACCTACAGAGGAGTCGCATTCTTCCCTCTACTGTGCTTTAAAACAGATGTCGGCTCAGGTGGCCCAGCAGATTTTTACCTCCAGTACAGAGTTTGCACCTCAGGCCTCCGCAGCGCTTGTGCTGAGGCCCTGAGAAACACCTGTATAGCCACAGGGCTCTGCCAGACGCAACTCACCTACTCGAGGTTGACCAAGCCTTTGCAAACAAGTCCTTCCCCCAGAAGGTGCAGGCCATGTGCCCCTCCATCAGGGCCACTCCTCCTCTAGCATCCAGCCTGTTCCTCCAGGGATGCAGCACCATCCCTCTCTGTGTACCCACTCTAGGGCAGCTCCCACCCAGCACCTTGCCAAATGTAGCCCTGGAGTTGCCTCTGCAGCCAGGCAGCTCCGAGAATATCATACCTATCGCTCCTGCTCTTACACTGAGGTTAGGCTGGATGCTTTTGGCAGACTCTTTGGCCTGGCTCTGGATAAACTGCTGGACAGATTTATCACACACACCCCCCTTAAGTCAACTGAGTTGCAGCTGACCTTAAACACAGAGTATTCCCTTAATAAAAATCCCGTTTGGCTACAGGCCAGGCTCCAAAGCTGCTCCCACCACGCAGAGCAGGACGAGCCAGCAGCAGTAGCAGCAGCCACCGGACACATGACACAGCAGAGGTCCAGCTGCCAAAACCACGCACAGCCAGCTCTAGTACTTGATTGCTGCCCCCATGCCAAGAAAAAGCCAGAGCTATGCTCTCCAATTCAGTGCTTTAACTCCCCACCCTGCAACACCAACAGAGCAGCTCTGAGCAGGCTTTCACAGCATCCATTCAGCAAGGGCATCTGTTTATTCAGAGCACATGTGCCAAGGCTTGCTTCCCAACACACCCACCAGCTACACTCCTTCTACATTGCCTCCTTCAGCCTCCCTTCAGCTCAAGGGCAGCTGTACAAGACAGAGAGCAGATCCACCTGTCTGCTAGCACCATTCTGCTCACCTCTACCTGGTTTTGCCAAGTTTTTACTCACACACACTTTATACAGGTCATTCCCTCCTTTAAGTTAAAGCAGCCTCCAACACTTCTCTTTTACTTGGGCCAGTTTCATTTGCATTGCATCTTTTCCCAGGGAAATTTATTCAGCTGAATTCCCATAACTGCTGAGAAGTCAGGTTTCTTAGTAAGCCTTGGTTATTGACAGTTTTTAGAATAAAGAGGCATGAAATATCCAGCCTGATTTGCATTACTTGGAGCCAAGAACTATAGTAAGAGCTTTTCATACCTAGTATTAGGCTGAGTTCCACGCTTTTGCAAACTGTCTCTTTCTGTGCTTGAAAGCCTGCTGATGCCCAACTCACAGCCAACAGGGGAAGGTTTCCCTTTGGCGGCTAGCGTTGGCCATCTTGAAGTTCAGATGCTTTGAAGGTGGGAGCAGGGAAATAGCTTTGAGAGCTCACGTAGGAAAGGCCGCCTCTAGGTCGCGAGCGGCGCAAGGCAGGCAGCCTGACGCAGGTACAGGGGCCAATTCCTTTCCCCCTCCTCTCAAAAGGAGGGCAGGCTAGATTCTGCCTCTGGACACCTTCCCACAGCTCTACCCTCTCCAGAAGAGGATGCCACCACTCACTCTTCCCTCCTCTATTTCTAGGAAGGTGAAGCGAGCCGGAGCAAAGGAATTATTGACGCCTACATTTACCAAAACCCTTCGGTTGCCTCCATTCCGCTTCCAGCGCTGTTTGTGAATAGGTTCCCCCCTCGCAGAGGGCTCCGTGTGCGGCAGCCGCTGAGCCACAAGTTTTCCGACGTGACACGCCGCCGGATGAAGCGGCGCTCGGGTTTTCTGCCCTCCTCCCCGGTTCAGGAAAGGCCGAGCCGTTCCGAGGGCACGGCCCCGTTCCCACAGGCATTCACCCGAGCTCCGAGCGACACCCCAGCCCCGCCGCAGCCCAGCCTTACCCGCGAGCAAAAGCAGCGCTGCAAGCCCGAACCGAGCCGGGGCGCCGCGGCGGGAGGCAGCGGGACGGACCCGCTGCTCCCGCCGCGCCCGGGGGAGCTGCAGCAGCCACGCCTGAGGGATCCCGCCTCCCCCCGCCCCCGCGGCGGCAGCGGCAGCCCCGCGGCGGGCAGCGCCCCCGCGCCGGGGAGCACGGCGGGGAGGCCAAGCGGCAGCGGAGCGCGGCGCGCCCGGCGGCGGTGGGGAGGGAGGACGGGAGCCCCGGCGGGGCCATACCTGGCACAGTGCATGAGGCCGGCCCCGGCTCGCTGCCGCCGCCGCCCGCCCGGCCCCCGCCTGCCGCCTTAAGGCCGCCCGTCCCGCCCCGCCCCGCCCCGCCAGCCCGCGCCGCAGCCAATGAGCGCGCTCCGAGCGCGGCGGGGGGCCAATAGGCCGCCGGGAGGCCGGCACGCGAAGGGCGGTGGCCCGCGGCGGGGGGAGCCCGAGGGGGCGGGGCGGGGAGGGGCGGGGCGGGGCGGGGAGGGGCGGGGCGGGGGAGCGCCCTGGCCCTGGGCGGGGCTTCCCGGGGCCTCCGGTGCGGAGGGACCGCGCGAAGTGAGCCCCTCCGCCTTGCCCCGAGCGGGGCTAGCTTGTTCTGGCGGGAGGTGCAAGCTCTGCGTCAGGCCTTGGATGCTCCCGGTCCCTCTGTGTCCTGCGGCGACACATGCCCCCCCCCCCCCCCCCAGTGCCACGGTGCCACCCCTACCTGGCCAGAAGGGCAGAATGGGGCTCTGTGAACATCCACCAACAAGCAGGTATGGGCTAAGCCTATAGGAACTGTGTTCCTGAGGCGAGAAAGCCTTTTTAGGGCACCGGTCTTCTCGTCTGGGGTGTTTGGGTGCTCGGGGATGGGTGGGGAGGAGGGTTACTCATACTTCCACATCTTGTGACTGCAGTGCTGGCTGGCACTGGGTAGAAGGCTCCAGAGGATACTCCAAAGTCCCCTTTCCACACAGTACTTATGGTGTGGAGTGGAAAATGTGACTTTCTCATAGAGGTGACTTACGGTAGGAAAAAACACCTGTGGGCCCCAGCTGGCACAGAGACCCATCCCACGGGAGCCTCCCTCTGGGCACATGCACAGAGCTGGAAAGCTGTTACCAACACCCCGAAAACATCTGTCGGCGAGTCGCTGCTCTGGCATAGACTCCCGCTGCTTTGCGGGGCCGGCTGGGCCAAGGGGGCTTCCCAGCTGCCCTCCTGCCGCCAGTTCCCGACTCTGCTCCTGAGCCCGCTTCGGTGCAGAGCAACGCCGCCACCACGGGCAAGCGGCGGAGGCTGTAAAGCCTGCTGCGAGGTGGGGATGGTGCATCTACCCTCTCCCCATGGCAACGGTGGGGATAATAGTATTTGCCTCTTTTTGTGCCACATCTGGCCTCTAACTGCACAGCTGCGAGCAATGCTGCTCTCTCTCGCCTCCCTTACAAAGCCAAAAAGCAGGATTGAAGTGTCAACATTTGTTTTCAATTAACTTGTGGAAACACACACAGCTATTGTTAAAGCCAGAGACTTCCTGCTGGAAGCTGCCATTTCATAAACTTATTACTGTGCAAGACAAAAGGGTTTTGTTGAGGGGAAAAAACCAACATTGCTTTTTGTTTTAAAAACCCTTTTTAGATAAAGGCAGTGATAAGATTTAAAGTTGGGGAGAGAGAGATATGAAAGATCGATCACCTGCAAGAATCTTGCAGACTTACAGCAGTATTTTATATGCTGAGGGCATGGTGGGATTTCAGCACGTGCTGCTTAGTGCCAGGGTTTACAGCAGGGATGAGGGGAACCACGTTCAGATTTGCCTGGGAGCAATAGAAAGAGACCCAATAAGGTGGTCACGGCCCACGGGCCCTCTCCACTGCTGCCTCCCCTTCTCCAGGCAGGGCCGCCGCAGCCTGGCTCAGTGTCACTGATCTTGGGACACCAGAGAGATTCAGGTGGAAGCAGTGAGTTTAATGGGATGAGCCCAAAAACTGGGAAGCCCCAACCTGACTTATGCTTGTTGCTCTGCTCTGCCACAGGTTTCTTCTGCGCGTTGCTGACTGCTCAGCACCACGGAGGTGCCGAGGGAGGTGTTGGTTAGCCTCTGAGCTGTATCAGTTTGGTCAGCCAGGCCCACCGCTGGGGAAGGAATGCATGTGAGGTGGCTTAGGGCATGTTTCTGCCCCGCAATACAAGCCCTGTTTGCCATGAACGGGGCAGGGTGTTTCACAACTGCTGCTTGGTGTTTGCCCCCAAAGCAAAGGTAGGTGGAAGTCGGGGCAGGGCGTTGTGGCGGGCTGTGGACACAGGCTGTTATCTTTGGGGACCTGAGATAGTAGCTATATTTAGCTCTATGCTAGGCCCTTGCACAGTGGTCTTTGTGATTTCCCCACAGCTTTCCACCCCTCCCACCTTGCTGAGGGATGAGGAAGATCTTGCTCCCCGGCATGGGAAAGGAGGCGCCGGAGGTGTTTCTTCCCGGGGGAGCATTGCGGAACTGGTCCCATCCATGTTGGACATCTCCAGAAGGAGGGTCCCACTCTCCCATCAGGTCTCACCTGGGGTTTGTTACTGGTTCAGCTGCAGGATTTACCCCAGGGCCCCCTGGGACAGGACGTGGTGGCTCCCGCATCCCTGGGGTGCAGCCCCGCTGCCTTGCTGTCGGAGGGGAGGCGGAACTTCTCTGTCCCTCCTGTGGGGCAGCCCTCCTTCCCCTGCCACAGTCCCTCAAGAGCCACCTCTACCAGCAGGCTTGAGTAGGTCCTTGGGGACCCTTCCTGGTCCTGCCACCTCCTCTAGTGCCCTGCTAGAGGCATGGGTGGATGGAGCATCTTCTCCTCCGTGTCGGGATCTGTCAGGCTGCTGCAATGGCTCGGCCTCCCAGCAGCCGGCCACCAGGCAGCCCTGGTGGGGAAGGGGAGCGAGGCCAGAGGTGTTGTGCAACATGTCCACGCTGCAGGAAGCTGCGGGGTCAAGGCTCAAGGGCGAGTGTTGTAAACCAGTGGAGCGGCTGATATAGCAGCACTGCCCAGGGAGCTCTGCCGGGGCTGCTTCCATGGGGCACCCCATCCCACACCTCATGCCCTCTCCCAGATCAGCAGCCCCCTCCTGCCGCCTTGTTCTCCCCACCACCCTGGCTGCCATCCCCCACTGCTGATGATGGGCATGGGTGCTCCAGTCCCTGCACCTCCACACCTGACTGTGGCCCCAGCCAGGCCAGGAGCGCCTGGCGGCACAGCTGGGGGGTCTCCACTCCTGGCTACTGAAAGTCTTCGGGGCAGCGGCAAAGATGCCACACTCCTTGTGCTCTCCACAGCAGCCCGTGGAGGCAGATGGTGCCCGCCGTGGTGGTGCGGCTGATGCTGTTGCAACACTGGTGCTTGCCAGCAATTTCCAAATCGTCAGTGCTGAGAAACTGCTGCTGCCTTTGAGCCAGGCTGCGGTGCTTGCACCAAGCAGAGGAGGGTTTTTGTTAAAGTCCACCTGCCTGTCACAAGGCTATGAGGCTAACTCTGAAGTAATTTTAATCTCATGTTGCCTCCTGTCAAAATGTGAAGGGAGAAACTAATTTTGGAGTAATTTTTGTCATTGAGGGCATGTGGCCAGGCAGGAAACCCTGACTGAAACAGAAGAGGCTATTTTGGGCAGCACTGGGGCATGGTGGGAGAGGCAGCCAGGCCAGTGCAGTGCCCCAGGAGCGGTAGCAGTCGGCAGCGTGACGTGCCATCCTCTGGAAAGGACGTATCCATGGCTGAGCTGGGTGGCTGTCTGACCGTCAGTCCTCCCTTGTCCCTTCTCGGCATACCAGTGGGTTTCAGCCACAATTGACAGGGGGGTGGGAAGCTTACAGACCCCTTTTAAGTTTTGTGAGAATCAACAGCTGGTGGGGAGAAACCCAGTGAGCATCCTCACCAAGTAAAAGTGGAGTGGGGCTTGGCTGTGGTGGCCCGCTGGCCAGTCGGTGTCTGCATCAGCTGGCCAGCCAGCACCGACAGCCCCTTGGCCAGCTATAGCACATGTCATGGGGCTGGTCTTGGAGAAAGCTGGGATAACAAAAGCGGGAGAGGGATAGCATGACAGAAATCTATAGGAAACAAGGCTTCTCTCTACAGTTCACCAGCCAACTTGGTCTTAGCTGCAAATGCATGCTGAGGTCTGATGTGTGTTGCTTGGGAGCTTCTTGTGGTCCCAGGCCCCTGTCCAGCTCCTGTAGGGTCACAGCAAACACAGCTGCACCAAAGACAAGACCTGAGAAGTCCTGTCGAGTGATGGGATTCCCCTCTTTTATTTCCATAGGCCTCAAACTCCTGTGGCCACCCCAGGAAATTAAGCAAAGAGCATTCAATGTGCCCCAGTATCAAAGGAAATCCCACTCTTGGTTAAGGCTCTTGACTGCTCCAAGGCAGAGGCCCCACTGCTTCTCCTGGCTCTGTCCAGAAATGAGGAGTTACTTCAGTACATTGGCTGCAGGCCTGAGGTAGGATATTTACCTTGGCATGGCTCCCTTTGGATCTCGCATGCGCTCATAGTCAAGCACCCTGAGGAACATGTACTCTGCCCTGCTGAAGGCGATGGCAACCTTCCCTTCCAGCCCAACATGCACAGAGAAGATAGTGTGGGGCCAGATGCAAAGCCTGGCCTGGTGCTGTGTGTTGTAGAAAAAGACTGGGTAGTATAAAACTGTGGTTATTAATAATAAACAATGCCCAGCAGGAGAGACCGTTAAAATCCTTGCAAAAAAGGGAGGTTATGGGGGAGGGAATGAATGCAAATAAGTTACTACAAATGCCTTAAGGAAAGCTGCTACCCACAGAGACAAAGGGAATGGGGTTCCAGCAGAGAAAGAACCCAAAGGGCAGCACAGGGAGACAAAATGACAGTAGAGCAACCAAATGACTGGCAGGCAGGAACAACAAAGAGGTAAGTCCTTGGCCACGCATACAACGTGCTTGTCAAAAAATGTTATAGTGGTGCTAAGGTGAGGCATTACATGTGGGGTGCCGGCTTAAAACAACCTCTTCCCCAGAGACTGGGACCCAAGAGCGGGCAAGCCTCTCCAAGAAGGGTACCTCCTGCTTTCTCAACATCTATGATGTTCTTTTCAGAGAGCTGCTCCAAGACCTTGCCTTCATGCAGTCTACAGATTTCATTCCCATCAGTGAAGTCCTGGTAAAATCACAGAAAAAAAAAAAAAAAAAAAAAAGGAGGTTGGTTTTCTGCTCCAAGATTGCACAAAGCGGTGCAACAACTGTGTACTCGTGCTTACTTTTTTTTTCCTGACACCATCCCTTGCCCTAGTGAACATGCACTGTGGAGGTGTCTGGCTTGACGTCCCAGAAAATCTTCTTTGTTGTGGTTCAGCTGATGCAGAGGAACACAGTGACTTTCCATCCTTTCTGCTGTTTGCATGAACCCGGGAGTACCTGGTTGTGCAGATACGATGTGTTAAAAAAAATTTGCCTGTAAGCAGTACGTGCCCTCCTACATGAAGGGAGTAGAGAGCATAAAGACACAGCCTGGACTAGAACCTCAAATCCTCCAAATTCCCTGTGTGCTCTTGCAGGAGAGGGACAGCAAAGGCTGGGCTGGAGGGGCAAGAGTGTATTGGAAGGAATTGGGGCTATTTCCATCAATACACTGATGCGATCGCAGAGACAGAGCAATGCTCAGCTCCTCTCAGGCAGGCTGAATCAGTCCAGCTGCATTGACAGCATGGCTTGTTTACACCATACAAGTGTCCAACTGGCTGGACTTGGATCTGCCCTAGATGCACAAGTCATAGTGAAGCAATGTACATTTTAACTTTGGTGCCCTAAAAAGACTGCAAACCTTATTTGGTGGGGCAGATGTCTTGGGAACTTGCACGTATCTAGGCCTGGGGACTTAGAGGGCTTATCTTTGCGTGAGAGACTGTGCTTTGCCTGAAAGTCACTTGTATGCTGATGAAGGCTGAGACAGAAAAGGCCAGACTGAGGGCTGCATGTAGTTCTTGATGATAAATACAATCCTAAGCTCCTTTCAGGGATTCATGCCCTTCAGCTGAGCCTCTGTCCATATCCAGGCTCTCTCTGCTGCAGCAGAGAATGGTCAGTTCCTCCATGAAGCATTTTGTCTCATCCTAAGATGAGTCAAAGAAAGATGGGATCCGTTGATTTCCAGACTTGCCTGTCTCTGCGCATTCACTATAGAGGAAATCTGAAAATCAGCAGGAACAAGATACCTGACTTTTAAATGGTATCTTGAGCAAGTACCAAAGACAGTGTCAAGGGTAAAGGCAAGAGCCGAGCAGAGGGTGCTGAGGAAGGAGGTCAGCTGGAGCAACTCCCATCATCAGCCTTTGCATTCTTTGAAAATGTTTTTCAAGTACAACCTGGCTTTTTTATTTGAAAGTTTTAATTTAATCCCAGGAAAAAAAAAACCAAACAGTGATATTCAAGGAATTACCCAATTAACCAGAAGCTTGAAGTTTCCTTCTTGCAGAAACTGACTGCTAGCAAAAATTACCCCTCTCTAGTGTTCTTGTACTTCTGAAGTTGCACATTAAATGCAGCTAAGTAGGTCACTTGAGATCCCAGGTTTGGTGGATATAAATACCTCCACTGTCTGCAGGTAGCTTGGCATTGCTTCCTCTCCTGAGTGCTTAGGATCCTGCAGAGACAGCTCTGTCCCTGCCTGATCTTGCAAGATCTAGCTAATCTCATCTGCACCTAGCAGGAATCGGTTATGCGCAGCATCTTTGCACCAGAGCAAGGACTTCTAAACTCGGATTGGATGAGGCAGAATTTAGGAAATGTGCCTGCAGACAAGAGACACACCCAGGGCAGGAATAACTCTGACGGAACCTGGAAAGCAGGCTAGTTATTCATAGGAAGCCAGCCACTGGCTCTGGTCGGGGAGGAGGAAGTCAGGCCTGGTAGGGTGAGCAGCGTTCCAGTGCTGACAGCTGGGAATAGTGCATGTCCCAAGCCCGTGGAGCCTGTGAGCATTTTTGTCTGTCTCCTTCATCCCTCCTTCTCTAGTCTTTGCTCGTCTCCTATCACTGATCTGCCCAGCTTCCCTCTGCTGCATGGGATGGCATGCAGAAGAGGAGGGTAGTGCCAGCCTTGAGCAGCAGCCGCTGGGATACTGCAGTGGCTGAAAACCAGTGTAAAGAAAATGCAATCCCCTCCGAAAAGTAAGGCAAACTGCTTGGTGTCCATCAAGTTTCCCTGGATGCCACTGATTCCTGAGCAGAAGTTAAAGTGCTGGAAGGCAGGTCAAGGTGGTGCAGACACAGTAGGTGGTGAAGGAGAAGGTCTTTGGGATGACCAGCTTATAGTGATCTGAACCAGGTGGCCCCAGCAAAGCTGGAAAAAACCAGCAATAGTCAGGGGCTGTAGGAAAATCAGTAACTTGAAATAAATATGATGGTTCTGAAAGTCATCACAAGTAGGCTGGGAATTTAATTTGCTGACTTACCTGCTCCTGATAAAGGAGAGACAAATCTATATTGCATAGATTGCAATCTATATGCAATAGTGCATAGCAGCTGAACATCCCCCGGTGACTGTTGTGGTTTGGATGACT
The DNA here is from genome assembly GCA_031468815.1 of Morus bassanus. Lineage (NCBI taxonomy): Eukaryota > Metazoa > Chordata > Aves > Suliformes > Sulidae > Morus > Morus bassanus. The sequence continues at coordinate 35,103,846 of CM062570.1, forward strand.
GTTTTTTGAGAAAAGAAGTGAATGCAATATTGCTTTTTCATGTCTTGTGCAAGAGGACAGCAATGTGGGCATCAGTGTGACTGTCATGTATACGTAGGCACACACATACACATGTACTTGCATGGATACGCTCTTGCACAAAAATGCGCATGGAAAGATGCAAGAGTTCAGCATTACGCCCTATGCTCAAATAAGCTCAAAGAGCAGAACATCATCCACTGTTGAGCTTTTCAGTTGCAGAGAAAAAAGAAACCTGGTTGCACAGATTTTGAGCTGTCTTAGGTTTTGATCTTTTTTCACCTCCAGAAATGCAATGATAACTCAGGTGTTTTTACCGAAAACCAGATGCCACTTGGTCTCTACCAATAGGCCATCTTTCCTAATCTTTCAAAAATACCTGGACCCCCACTGCATTAGTCCAATTTTGTGCAGTACCAGTCCATCAAAACTCATAGTGCAATGCTGAAAAATTGCAGGCAGTACCAAGCCCTCTGCCCTAATCATTTCCATTTGTGTGAGGGTCACTTCAGAACACAAAGTCTCCTGTGAGGTTCAGGCTCCCAGTGATCCAGGCAACAGCCTGGAAAAGACCAAACACTGTGTTTTCTGAAGCTGGTTGCTGTAACCTTATCATCTGAGCCTCACAGAGCACTTTGGATCTCATCGTCAGCACATCCCAGAGACAGGAAGCTCCTGTCACATCCTGGAGAAGGGCTGGCTGCCCCACCTCAAACCCTGCCAGCTTTCTCAGCTCTCTGATTGTGTGGTCTTGAACTGACTTCAAGGCCAGTCTTCTGACTTCCCCTCCCTCAAGGTCATTGCTGGTTGGATCCTCCATGGGAGTCCCTACAAGGCCTAAGGCAGCTTAGGTCATTGCTGCTGTGAGCTGTGTTTGAGCTGTTTGACAGTTTTGGGACAACCTTTGTAGTGCTCTGTCCCACAGCCACTGGATTTGAGGTTGTGGTGGAGTTGCTCAGGTAAAGGATTTGCTTGGGTCCTCCAAAAGGTAGGCAGAATTAGCTCAATGAAATTAAATAATCAAGTACTATTTGATTAACAGCTTAACCCAAGCTGTTTGTGGCCTCCCTGACAGCCAGGGCCTGATCCAGCCTGTGCAATGGCACAACTGGGGCTTTGCACCCTTCTCGTGCAAGGAACTATGTGCCGCATGTACAGGATGGAGCTACCCTGGCACCCAAACTGCCTCCAAGCTTTTTAAAGCCTCCGCTTAAATGTGAGCTAAGGCAGCTATAAATAGCAATCAGTGGCCCCTGGTTAACCCAGGGGTGTTGATCACGGAGCTGGCTCCGCGTGTCGGTGCTTGGCTGCTCTCAGCCTCAGCTCTCACACCAGCTGGGGGCCAAGTTCATCAGTACTGCTGGATCTGTGCTGCCTCATAGTCTGGGTAATGGGGGGTGGGCATATATTTCATTAGACACCTGTAAATATGAAAACACATATTTATTTATTATATGGCAATTAATATGCGTGTGCATAACTACAATATACAATTTGTAATAGAAAATATAAAGCACAAATTGCAAATAAAGACTTAAGTGCAAAGCAAACTGTAGAGATTTCTGAAGTTAAGTAGTATATTTAAAATAAATCTAAATAAAGGGTTGGAGGCAGCTGCCTTGGGGCAGGGAGGACGCTTGACACCAACATTGCAAAGCAGGCAATGTCCCCATCCGGTACGGATGCTGCAGTGGACAGTCTGTCACGGGCCTGACTGCTGCCTATCACGGTGCTGCTGGCCCCCAGCATTTCTTATCTGCACAAGCATGCATCCTATTTATTGAGTGAACTTCCTTTGTTTTGCAGCCCACTCTCCCTTATGGGTGTGTTATCGCCTTATGATCGGACGGTGCAGTTGTGATATGTCAAAGGCATTGTGCCGCACTCCAGCTTTAATTGCCTTTTCGGGGTCATTCTGAAGTTTAAGGCTCTTCAGTCATTGTCAGGGCTGTGCTCCCCACCACCAGGAACTGCTGAGGCTGTACTTGGAGCACTATGCCCAGTCTGGGCCCCCAGTACGAGAGAAATGGTGACAAGCTGCAGCCCAGCGGCAGGCATCAGGTTGGCAAGAGCTTGGAGCACATGACGCATAAGGAGAGACCGAGGGAGCTGGGCTTCAGCCCAGAGGATAGACTGCCGATGGGGCTGCGGATGCATCTTCCACTGCCTGAGAGGTAGACAGAGAATGCAGAGCTAAACCTTCTCAGCGGTGCCCAGTGAAAGGACAAGAGCCAACAGGCACTTCTGCAACACAGGGACCTCTAATGGGATAGGTGGAAACCGCTCTGCTCCAGAAGAATGAGGCAGCAGTACATGGCTCAGAGAGGTGGTGGCATCTCCATCCTTGGGGACCATCAAGCCTCACCTGGATGAGGCCCCAAACATCCTGACCTGACTGTGAGGGTGGCCCTCACATGAGGAGTGAGGAGAGGACAGACATCTCCAGAGCTCCCTTCCACATAAAGCTGTCCATTATTGTATGACTATTATATTTCTCCATTTAAAACTGTTGCCCCCTGAAATCATCGACGGCTACTGATACCCCTGATGCGGTCTGTGGGAGTTCACAGACCCATCTCAGGGGACCAAGGCTCTCACAGGAACAGGTGAAAAACCACAGTGCTTAAAATTAAGAGTATGTGATACAATGAGCAAATACAGAATGATGAGAGGCAGATGAGACCTGGAGAACTCGTGTATCAGTGTGGTATGAAATCCAACATTACGTGGCTAAGAGAGGAGAAAGAAAGAAAGAAAGAAAGAAAACAACGATGACTCTGAAAATGGTTTAGTAAAGGTTTCAAAGCTTTTGCAGATAGGAAGTTGTAGATGAGCATGAGCTCACTACACTGTCTCAGAGCAAAGCCCTTACTTTAATTAATTTATTACTAATATAAAATTGTCCTAATCTGTAGGAAGCAATCAAATATGCTAAAGCCAAGTTATCCTAATCTAAGGTAAACACATGTGTCTCTTACTAATACAGAGGTATCTTATTCTGCATAAAGCAAATGAGCCTATCTGTGGGCTGTGCGCAAGTTATCTGGCTCACAGACCTTTGCCCACAGTGCACAATGTGACTCTTGCACCTCTGAAGATTCCTGCGTGCCCTAGCTCCCACTGCAGACCAGACGGGCTCGTGCTGGGTATCGCTGTTACCCATGACATGCTCAGCTGCCGTCTGCACTGTTGTCTTAAGTAAGTTTGGCTGGTTTGTTTCACCACTCACTCCAGTCTAAGACTTTCTACATGAATGAAGATTATATCAGAGATCCTGTCATCCCATCAGCTGCTAGCATTAGACCACTCTTATTTTTTCCATTTGTAAAGGAGGTGTACGTAAAATATGCAACTCCCTGTCACAGGAGTTTGTGGATGCTAAAAACTGATGTGAGTTCAAAAAGGGTCCAGACACATTCACAGAAGAAAAAATGCCACTGTTGCACGCAAAGACACTCCTGCCTTTTCAGGAAATCCTTGATCTGCAAATCGAGCTGGCTGGGAAAGTAATCCAGAGAGGAATCACTACAGGCTTGTCCAGCTCTTCTCTTCCTCAGGCATCTGCCATAGCTCCCTACCAGACAGGGTGCAGGGGGAGATGGACCATATTTGAGCTTAAGGACTCATGAAAAAGCTCGCTCAGTGTCACAGGTATATTGGAGCTTCTCCCTAGAAATCTTCACAGAAGGCAAAATCCTACAGGCAGAGGGACAGCTGCAGAGCAATGAGCAAGGCTGCCCAACACCTCCTCCCTACCCAAGGGCTCCCGTGTAGAAATGCTCCTGAGGTTTGCAAATAGCTTGAAAATCACCTGTGGGGACAGATAGTGATGGCTGTCCTGAGATGACACTTCCCCACCCACATGCTTCAGCTGGAGAACCCGGGCAGCATTGGTAACTCCAACCACCCTGCACTGGGAGAGTTGGGACCAGCAGCGAGGGCACTGGTGAGCCTCACTGGTATAAAACTCAAAGGTGCCTGCCCTGTGGCAGGTGAAATGAGTCTCTGCTTGATAATAAACAGGGCCATGAGAAGTAGCAGCCTGATAGTCTGGGATTTCTGTGATCCTCTGAGCAAAAAAACAGTTTATCATCCAAAAGCTTTCCTTTATGTCAGTGCTGTTGACCCCAACTCTGTGCAGCTGGCTCAGTGCATGGGCAGGGAAGGGCCCAGATGTGGCCTGGTGGCATTTAAGCTCAAGGGCTCACGTGTCTAGAAAAAGTCTGATGAGAGCCAGGAATTCAAGTGGTCCTGAAATAGTGATAAGGGCAGCTGGGGAATGCCTCATATGGACACATGGGCCTGGGCAGTAGGGCTTGGTATGCAAGGAGGTGACACCTGCCCCACACACTCAGTGTCACATTTCACTCCGGAGGAGACTCGCATGGGGTGAGTGACACGTGCTGCATCTCAAAGGTGCTGTGGAGACCGTCCTTTGCCTGCCCTACCCAGAGCTGCAAGAGGAAAGGGGTCATTCTCCTGGGTAATCCCCAGAGCTTGAGCTGGCCTCCATGAAACCCCTGGGTGATGAGGAGTGGTCCTGCCTGCCGAGCCATGCACACCGGACTGCTTTGCCCGGTCCAGCTGCTTGCTGGCTGTGTTTCTTATTGCTTTGTAGAGTGCCAGGAAGCCCTTTGAATTGTGTGGCACATGTCCCGTGCTTCAAATGCAAAAGCATTGCTGTCAGAATGTCATCCAAGAGGTCACCAAGCTTGGCCACCAAGGTAGAACCCAGAAGCTTCACAGCCCTCCCTGGCATCCCTCCGGGATGTTCCATGCCCTGTGGTGGGGCACAGCGCTCCCTGCTGCCCTTCCAAATACCCCAGTCTCAGCCTTTGCCTCCCTGGGTGAGGTTTTGGAGGCACAGGCAGCCATAGCATTCTCATCATGGGTTGTTACTGTGCTGGCCTGGTTTAGGGAACATCACAGGGAGAGGGGAAAAGATGGTTTTCACAAGTTTCCATGTCTCACAGGACTCTGCGGTGGTGCTTATCATCGTCTTGTCCACAGGCAATATCCTGAAGTCTGGGCTGAAGCATCTGACCCAAAGCCAGTGCAGACTTTGGTGTCAGAGCAAGGTGTAAATTCAGGGGCAGATCAAAGTCAGGTTTCAGCTCCAAAAACTGGAGCAGCGACCGGAGACTCCCTCACGGTTTGCCTTTCCTGTGCCAGATGAGTTTTGCTCTTACCAGAGATTGTGACCCAGTTTCTGTTTCAGTGACCAGGTCCCACACTGACCGAAGGTCATCCAAAAGAGGCCCCTGAGCTTTCCTGAGCTCTTCTACTGGGTCGTCTGAGATATCTTGAGCTATGGGCCCCAGCATGAGGTAAAGTATGCTTCTTTCTGGGATAAGCTAAAGACTGCACGAGACAGGCATGGGCTGGCATCCAGGAGGAGCATGCTCTGTAAGCCCAGCGCCAAACTAATTGGCAGCCAGCTAATGAGTGGCTGTATGACTCCGGCTTTTTGGAGACTATTTTTTAATCTGTAAGTAAACCGTGTCCTAACCTTACTCTCCCTTTCATCTTGCAAAAAGGATATTCAAGCTCCCTGCAAATTTTTGCAGTTAACACCTTTCAACCTCAGCCTGGACTCAGTTTGGAGGAAAAAGTGAACAGATGCTCACATTGAGCAGTTGTAGCCAACAAAGATGCATGCTCCGTGGATATTGTTGCAAAGTCCCGTGTGTTGGTGGTGGATGCTTTTTGGGGTGCAGAGGGCTAATGTCTGATTAGTTCAATCTTAACTCCAGGCTTCAGACAAACATGGTGAGCAAATGCCTTCCAGAAGATGCCTCCAGCAAGCAGCACTGTGGCCTTCCTGTCATCCCTCTGGGGACTGTGAGGTTTCCCTTTCCCTGGCTGTCTGGACTCCCTGGGAGGCCGCTGCTGATCTGCCTCGTGCACAGGCAGCTGCGTCTTATGCAAGTGCCTCTGTGCAGCCCTTTCCTTGGGGTCCCGGTTGGCGCAGAGTTTAGTCTAACCCAGACTTCTCCCCTAGGCAGGCCTGGGGGGATGGCAGCGGAAAGCTGCATTTCCCTTCTTGCAAACGCAAGAGGAACATGGGAGTCCCAGCTCTGCAGTGTTGGTTGAAAGGCTGGCAAGAGTCCACTGAGTTAAAGTGCCTGTTTCATATTCAGTGGAGATACAATGTAAACACGCTGAAAATCCTCTGACAGCTATTCTCTCCCCAAACTCATGCAGAGTTGTTGGGAAACCAGCTGCAGATGGTTGCCCAGCCTTCTCCTCCTTTCTGCTCCTGGCCCACTATGCTTCCATTCTATGTTTCTCTACCCTGTAGTGGCGTTGAAGAGCAAACTGAAACAAGGGCTGAATATGGCAGTAGAAAGCTTTGCTATCTCCACAGGAGTGCAGGAAACTGAGCGCAGCCAGGGAGTGGGCTCCAAAAGCCAGAAACGGAGCATCAAGGAATTTCAGACTAAGTCGCTGAACTGATGGGAATAGTTCCTCTGCTTTGCCCGATGGCAGGACTGTGATGGTGAAACAGGGGATCTGAGGAAGGGTCTTGAAGCAAACCTGTGGTAGGTAGCACATATTACAGGACCCAGTGGGGCCTTTCCCTGCCTGGTTTGTGGTATGCCCTGCCCTCGTTGCACGGGGAGCAGGAGGGCAGCTGTGGGGTCCGTGCTGGCTGCCGATCACATGGAGGTGGCACGCTGTGAGCACTGCCAGCTTCAGGGCTGAAGTCCTGGATTCATCCTGAGAAATGCTGCTGGGCAGGCTGGTGAGCTCTGTACACGTGCCTGTGCAGCCCTGGAGCACAAAGTCAACACAGCCCCCTGCCAGGCCTTGAGCTGCAGCTGGAGAGAGGAGCGGCCACGCTCCTGTGTCTCTCCCAGGTGGCTACGGGGGTCAGACGCCCCTCTGTGAAGAAGCTTTCCCCTGGCATCCCACTGGGACATGGCCAGGCCTTGGCAGGTGCTCGATGGCCTCTCAGGTAGCCTCGGGACGTAGTGCAGTGAGTCCAGATCAAAGTGTCTGTGCTCTGCCAGGCTGGCATTCATGGCAGTCCCGGAAGGCCAAGAGCTGCCAAAACCTCGCTCCTGCTGTTTTACATTTTGCTGCCAGACTAGGGCTGTTTAAATAAGCCACAGTTATTTACCATGCCCTCTGGTCCTTGTGCTATGCTGGGCACTGGCCTGGAGGCTGCCTGGGTTTGGGGCTCTCAGCGAGGCTGGGAGGCGCTGGCAGGCTCAGACAGACTGTGCTCCTGACTGTGTAACCCCAGGGTTATCTCCGAAAAACCAAACAGCCTGGCAGGTTATATGTATGTGCAGCTGATGGGGGAGGCAGTTTCACAGCCCTTGAGCTTGTCCCAATTACCTTTCATCTTCTATAGCTTTTGTCATCTCCCCAAAGGTCCTGGGACAACCTTAACTGGAGATGGGAGCTGCGATGGTGGATGCCAGGTTAAATAAGTGTGTTTTCTTCATGAATAAGGCAACCTGCATCTTGGCATACATTAGGTATGTGGACGGCTCACACATGCTGAAGATTTTGGGCTGCCCCGTCCTTACCCTGGTATCTCCACACCACACAGCCTGCTCAGGACTGCTTCTCCCCCCAGCCAAGTGGGATGCAATGCCAATCACACCCAGCATCTCCTGCATGACAGCATCTCATGCACCCTCCCTATCACCCTCCCAGCCAGCTCAGGCAGTGCTGTCTGCTCATGTTGGTGTCATCTTCCCCTTGGTATTTCCCAAAAAGCCACAAGGCCACAGGGAACATGTTTGGCTGGATCAGCGGAGCTCTACTCCTGGGAAACAAGAGCCCAATAGTCATGGTCCCAAGGCTTACATGTCATTGTTTCCCAGAAAAAAATGGAGCTGGGTCATGCATTCGTGCTAGATGCTGCAATCTGTGGCTGCCCAGAGCTCCAGTTTGCAGTAGATGTGCTGCCACAGCCAGCCCCAGGGCTTTCCAAAGGGATTGGCAGTATCCACTCACTGCAGGAAAGATGTGTGCTGAAGGTCACAAGCCTACCGTTACCTGCAAAGCTCTTCCTTTGCGGTGGCAAGAGAATATCTCAAGGGTGCTCAAGGCAGGAGGAAAGCAAGTGGTCGCATAGAGAGCAAAGCCAGGACCCCACACTCCTTTATGGCTCCATGTCTTTGCTGATGGCACTGCAGGGATGAAAGGAGGTCCTGCCAAGAAGTCTCTCACCTCTACTGGGCTTAATTTTCCTGGAACAGGATGTATTGGAGACCTTTATGCTTGGGTCTAATGTTGAACTATGGCTTGCTGTTGGCCTGTGGGTTTAAAAGATTTTGAGAAAGGGACACACAGACTGAGTGGCCAGTATGGAACAACCCCTGTTTGTAGGAAATGGGGTTAAACCAGAGTGAGCTGGGAGGAATGAAAGAGGGTGCCACTCTAAAAGAAAAAAATGAGTGCAGCGCTTTATGTCCCAGGACTTAGTGGCACAGTCCCTTCAAGGGACGACAAAATGCTCTGCCCTGACACTCCCACATTGCTCTGAAGGGAAAATGCAGAGACTGCCCTCTTCCCAAGAGGCGGCTGTGCTCTGGAGGGTGGACGTCAGCACTTCTCCGTGCATTTGGGCACCTCCTGGGAGACTGCCAGTCTCCGAGAAAGGCCTTGCACACCTTAAAAATCATGACCTCAGTCGCTTCTGGGCATCCTGCTTGAAAAGAGAGGCCAAATTACAGGAGATTTAAAAATCTTCCCTCGGGTTTTCCGGGGAGAGCTGGTGGGGCGTCTTACCAGCAGCCACCTGAGACAAGATAAAGTTACAGTGAGCAGTAGTGAGTGTGTAGGCAAATGTTTTGCATTTATTCAATTGAAGTTGATTAAAATTCTGGCACTAAAATGAAAGAAAGACTACATCTTGGAAATGGAAACTCTGCCCTGAGATGGGATACTAGCCTCCAAAGCAGTCTTGGCAAGCCCATTTGAATACTTCTTATATGAAAATTGAGGCAGTGTCAGAGCCATGGCTACAGGGCTCTATCCTCCGCTTGTTTCCCAGTCTCATCCCGGTGAGTTTGCCGCGGCAGCATTGTCCCAGATGCTGAGCTCCAGAGATGATGTGCTAACTGCAGGGCCCGCTGGAGGTTTAGGATTGTTTTAAATAATGCGGGCTGCTTGATTAGCTGAACCAGTCTCTCTCTGCTAACACACTTGCTATGTATGGCAAACACACTCCATGTCTGGCTTCAAGCACACTTTCTGTGTCATCAGTGCAAAAAATTAAGTGGGCACAATATGTCATAAAAGCAAGGAGATACTCCAAACTCCCTGCCTCCCAAAACACACAAAAAATCCCTCATTTATTTAACATTACATGAAAGAAACCATTTAATCTACCAGCCACAAAGATAATACTGATTTATCTTGGTTGCTGTGAGCGCTAGAAACTTGATACAGCAAGCTCCTCTGTGAGAAGGCGATTGTTTCTATTTTTGTGGGAACTGGTATTTGTGGGATTAAGCAAAATGCTCTGGACGCAGCCCCAGCTCCCCGGGTGCCTGCTTTTGGGCAGTATGGCAACAGCAGTGTTTTGCATGGGGCTAAAAGCCCAGTCACTGTAAAGCAGTGTGTGGTGCAGTTTGATCTGGCAGAGAGCAAAGCTGCTGTGAGTCATGAAATAAAGCCAAAATGCTCATCCTACTTGAGACTTTTGCAGTCAGTAGCATTTAGGCAGTTATTCCAGGAAGGAATACCAACCCTGCCTATGTCTCTTGCTCCTGCCGAATCTTCCCAGAGTGCTCCTCCCCTTTGCTTGAGCATTGGAATTTCTCTGCCTGTTCCAGACTCAAGGCAAACAGATGCTCAACAGGAAAGACTAAATACAGCCCATTGCAAAATGTGGGCCCTACAATAGCAAACAGCTGTAGTTGCCTGGGCTGATGCCCTTCTTGCTCCAATTGCCCACCTTCCTGGTATCTGCTAGGTAAGAGGAACAGCTGCTGGTGATTGACTTTGGCAGCAGGGGCTGTATGGTGATGCCAGACTGCAAAGGGCTGACCCCATCCTACTGCTTTTCATCTCTTAATCCTGTGGTCCAGAGACCTAGCAGGAGAGGGGAAGGTGACAAGAGTCCCCAAGCAAAACATGTGCTTGGGTTGTGAACAGACTTGTACAAAGTCCAGCCAGTATGATCACAACTGTTGGGTCACCTAGGCTAATATCCTCAGGGTGATGTGCAGACAGCCTGATGTTAGCATGCCGTTCCTGGAACCTCACACCAAAAGGTGTCTTCTGTGCTCTTGTGGTATGAGAAGCAGACAGCAAGGCACATTTCCCATGCAGCTAATATTGTTTCCAGCACTGCCAATTAAGAAGGAAGACATGAATGGGCTGTGATGAACAAAAACACGTGTGCACCTATTTTAAAGCAGTTTGAGTCTCCAGCATTTGCCATTCTCTCCCCTGGAGTGCACCATGCCATCTGCTTCAGTAAGTAAAAGTGCTGATGCTGAAGAGCAGCATCCTGCAAGGCAATGGGAGAGCTTTCATGGTCAGTGCTAACCTGGTCTTGTCATCTCTCTATGTGCATGCCAGGTTGAGGTAACTTGGTCATTTAGCACAACGTGCTCTTGGTTGTCTCTGAAGAGCATTTGGAGGAGAAGAATTAGCCTAGAAATATGTGGCAACTCACTGCATGGTAGAGGCAGAGAGGCAAGGAGTACTCCTGTACATGAAATCCTACATCTGGGACTTGCACTGGGTTTGTGCTCAAACCCAAGCCAATGGTGCAAGGTGAGAAGCTCCCCTTCTAGCTGAAGAGCGAGGGTTGGCCACACCACATCCCAGCAGCACACACCATCAACAGGAAGCTGTGCATGGGGATGCTCTGTTTCACAGGCACCTGGCTGCTAGCTGCAGCTTTTGGGATGCTAAGGAACAGATTAACCCCTACCACGTCTGAGACAAACCTTAGGAATGGCTAGGAAAGGAACAAAATAGAAATGCTGCTTGCAGCAGTGTATCTGCAGCTAGAGTGTGCCCATATCTGAGATGCTTTGCACAACTATAGTCTCCCCAATGCCAGAGGAGAACACCAGGGATTTTTAAAGGTCTGGGATAGTTTCTGTACCAGGAACAGGGTAGGGTTATTCAGCCTTGAGAGGACAGATGAGGTACAGCTGTGAGCAGGCAAGGAGGAACTGTCACCAGGTGAGGCTCTTGGGCGTCCTGTTATAAGGAAGCAAGCGGAGCTGGCTTCTTCCTGCAGTGCAGAGCTGAGAGGAGGAAGTTCCTGCTGTGGGATAGTGAGGTTTACAAGAGTTCAAAAGGGGATACCTTGAAGAAAAAGCCATCAAGGGCTATTAAATGGAGACACCTTGTCTGGCTCAAGAAATGCTGATCACTGGAACCAGGGTGAGGTTTTAAGGAGAACTGCATGTTTTCCCAGTTCCCTCTCTTCTCCTTAAGCATCATTTCTTTTCCTTTGTACCTTTTTTTCCTTGATTTTCTTGAAAGTTCCTTGGGGAATAAGAAAGAGAGGTGATGCGTGGAGCACAGGCTGTCCCAGGATTATAATGCTTTATTGCTTACTGGCAATAAGTAAGATCTGCTGCGATAGCCTGAGAGGAGGGCAGATTGGCCTGTTCTATAGCCTTCTTTGTCTCCCTGCAGCTCGCAGTGCTGCTTGGAGTCATTAAAGAAGTGACCCTGGAAGCACTGGCAGAGGATGAGGTTTGCTGTTGCTTCCTGCATGAGTGCCTTTACTGTGTGCTTCACATTGCAGTGGGCTGCACTGTCGCCCCAGGTCTGGAGCAATCAAAGTAGGTGAGGTTTTAACGTGAACACTGAGAGCAGGCATCAGTGACTCCAGGGTAATATCATGAGTCAAGGAGGATGTCCTGGTCCAGGACATCAACTGTGCTTCTGGCAGCGAGGGCTGAGAGTACCCAGATCCCAGCCTGCACCATGATGTTCCAGGAGGTAACATGCATGGGTGAGTTGGATGAGAAGCCATGATGTGTATGAGCTGGTCCCTGCTCTGGCTGAGCCTAGCAGCAGTGAGGTGAAGCAGTGAAGCCTAGCAGCCAAGTGAAGATGCGGCCTTCAGTATGTAGAGAAGGAGGAAAAATTTGCAGACTGCTGAAAATCAGAATGCCAAATTCTGTTCTTAAAAAAAGAAATCTGGTCAAAGCTGGGTGGGGAGGAACTGCTCTGAGGGTATGTCAAAGCCAGGCTAATTTTCCAGATAATGATGAATCAGATGTTTTCTTGTGAAGTTATGTGCATCTAGAGAAGAGATGACAATTATTTTTCTTGTAATGTCTTATTAAGCAGCTAAAAACTGTGATCTGATGCTAGTTGGTGTCTGATGCTGGAGCAATGTTGGATTTGCTGCTTCTGGAAGAGGAGGACCTTTTGTCACAATTTGGGTTTTTAATGTGTTAGATAATGAGCTCAGCCAAGGGACACAGTGAGAATGTGTCTTTGCCAGGGGTGTTTGCTCTGTGTGTTGAACGCAGCACCGGAGACGGGGTACGGGCAAGGAGGAACTTGGAACAATTAAGTAGAGAATGGAAAAACAGACTAGAAAGGAAGACCTCTGCCATATTTTTGCAAAGAGTTTTACTTCTCTTTGAGGAAGAGCAAGGTGTGGCCAGCTGGTTATTCTGGGGTAAGGAGCCTCCAAGTTTCCTGGTCCTGATCAGACCTACCAGGTCCTGGTCATGAAGAGTAGAAAGATGTTGATGGGAGGTGGCAGCTTGGCTGAAAGCAGGACTGGCTGGAGGGGTGAGCCAGCGTGGCTGCTGTGTGGAGGCACTGTGCCAGAAAGCATCGTCGGGCACGGAGATGAGATCAGAGGAGACAGTGAAGGGTCAGCCACTGCTCATGAGAGCTGACAAGACATCCATATGTACATCCATAATGATTAATTCAATCTGCAGTCATCATAAGCGGCAGTGAATGCTGCCCCTTTTCCAGCCACAGTGTTTCTTGATCTTTGCAGACAATCTCACCCCTCTGTGCAAGGGACACCCAACTGCTTGTGGGTGGGTTGCCCATCTTCCCATGCCCTTGTCCATAACCTGCAGCAAGGTGGGACAGCAGCACTTCACATTGCTTTAAATATTGTGTCCAGGATAAACTGACCTCGTGGACCTGCCTGGCAGGAGACACCTCATTGGAGCAGTGTATCAAAGGACTAGAAACAATCCTTCAGCATCCATATAGGTATGTGCGAATCTATATACAAATCTGTCTATATATGTGTGTATATATATATGCACACACATGAGTGTGTGTATCACCAAGTGGGAGGCCCCTAATGTCCTACTAGCACAGCTATCCCCCAGAGAGACCCGCATGCCTGCAATCCAGGGAAGATGATTCTGCCCTGTTGGTGTGGGCTGATGTGATTTTCCTTCCTGCTCCCAAGGCGGAAGGATCAGAGCCTTAGAGCCAGGTCAGAGCTATCAGGGCTAGGAGACTTTCCCTCCGCCATCATCCTGTCCTGGGTTAATCCTGGGCTTGGCCTCCTAGCAGAGTCTGTATCGCCTTGTCCCACCTCCTCAGCAAGGGTGCAGGGAAGCTTTGAGCAGGGTTTGGTGGCAGCCTGTGAGGCTGGAAGGTGGGATGTGCGACAGGGGTGCTGTAAGGCTGGGTGTGGGCTATGGCATATCCAAGTGGAGGTCCTGATTTCCTTCTCTGTTCTCCCCAGGTCTCACCAATAACTTGCAGAGCCTGGGAAGAGCAGGACGACAAGGCAGGGCCTTCCTGCAGCCTTCTGCTGCTCTCCAGTGGTGGCGTGGAGAAGCATTACAGGCAGATCCTGGTGGGTGAAGCCCTGATGGGAGGTGGTGAGGGGGCTGTGGCATCTGTAAGTGGAGGTCCTGATTTCCTTCTCCATCTTCCCCAGGTCTCACAGATAACTCTCACAGGGCTGGGGAAGATCAGGGTGACAAGGAAGGGGGGGGGTGGTGGGGGGGAAGATGTAATCACAAGCCTAGAGTTTTCTGAAAATAAACTTTTTTAGACTCTTTTGGTAACTAAACGGTACCTTCTGGGGTTATTTTCCAGAATCGGTGAGAGAGGTCGAAATCGGCTCAATTTCCTTATTCTGGTAATTCAATTGCTTCCTAAAAAGATTGTCCTTTTCTGTTCTGTTCTGAAGCAAATGGCGTAAGGGCAAACACATCAAGTTTCCAACCACTTCTAGGGTGATGACAGCAGTGTAGCTCTTGTTGTTGCTGCTCAGAGGAAGAAATTGTTTCCTGAGTGCATTCATAAAATTAGTCCTCCAGATAGCCTGAATGTCATTCCTTTCAAAATTAACCCTTTTAATTAATGGAAAGAACACTATGGTAAAGGATGCTGTTACTTGAAGTTTCTTGCCAGGCTGCAACACGGCAGGTGCTAATATTTCCTAGTTCTCCCCAGCAGTGCTTTAGGTTTGTAAACTTATTTTTCCAGGGCTGTTTGGCCTTTAGGAGGTGGGAGGATTTGCCCACAGGTCTGTGTTGATGCTCCTCCTCCCTGTGCTGAGGCTGGAGGTACCACTTGTGAGACTACTTTGCTGCTCATTAAAATACCCCCCCAAGGCAGATGCTGCTGCGGCTTGCTTCGGGGCTGCTGCTGGGCATGTGTGCTGGCCACAGTGGTATGCGTCGTCGGAGGGACATTTAAGCAAAAGAAAGACAATGCTGCCAAGAAAGCAAGGTAGAAAAATGACAAATGAAGGACAATGTCTCCAGTCATTTTCTAGCCCTCTTGCAGAGCATCTGTCAGTCGCTTTGCAAGGCTGTCCCAGGCCAGAGTTACTGGGATTAGCTGGTATGTCAGGGAGTCTTCCAGCACTGGGGCACCACTCTGCAAGTCTTACAGGAGCATTGCGGTCAGCGTAGCGGATGCTTTGGGTTGCTGTGGGCCAGACCTTGAAGTAGGAGTTGTAGCTCTTGAGCATGAAGTATTCAGCCTGTTTGTTCAGAATTGAAAAAGGGATTCTTGTTATCTGGAAAAAGCTTCAGTTTTTGAAACTGAAATAAAAAATACCTTTTTTTAAAATAGTTTGGGATGCTCTGAAATTTTACTTTTAGTAATTTAAGCATTGAATAAGATGTTTTCCTAGGAAGAAATGGGTGCTTCATGAAATCCAGTTTTTCTGCTGGAATAAATTTTAGATGACAGATTGCAGGCAGTTTAATTTTGATCATGGACACAGCACAGAGTCAAGTAGAACTGTACTTTCTTTATGGGAACAAGGTTGCAGTAGCTTAGTAACTGATGTGAGGCAGGGTGTCCCACTGAACTTTTTTTTACAAGCATGACATCCCTCATCTTTAGGAAAAGAGTGCTTAAGTTACTGGAAAGGAACAGGAATAGTTTAAAACTTCTTACACCAATAATGAGAAGAGAATCTGATTGATCATATAGCAGAAAGGATACATGTAACTTTATGTGAACAGTAGAAAATTGATCACACTAATGTGAAACTGCCTTTGGATATTTGAAAAAATTGTTTGCTGTACTAGGAATAGTTAAAGGTGAAAATGTTATTTTGCACTTATTGGGACATGGTGTTGGACTTCTGTATAACATTTTGCATGCTGCTGCTCAAGTGAGTGCAGATTCTCTCCCCCTCATTCCAGCGGGAGCCTCCTGCTATCTTCAAGCACCCCTTAGCTTTTGGAGGCAAAGAAGAGAAAATCTAAATGTGAATGAGAAAAGGAGACTTCCCAGCTGATGGAACTGTAAAGAAAAACCTGAAAATACCCAACAAATCTCTCCACAAGTTGGGACAAAAAACCCTACTACCTCATAGAGCAAAAGCCACTGTATGTGCATGTGAATATAATGGTGTACAGTGGGCTACTGTCTGCGCATATGTATACCTGAATGTTCTTTTATCTATACACATAGATTTAAAACACTGACTTAAAAACATGCATTTGAAGAGGCTGGCCACACCAGGTGTCCTCTCCATCACTGCTGCCCCAGCTCCCCAAGCTAATGCTCAGGTGCACTGGGGATTTCTGCTGCACCTATTAACTTCTGGACCCTTTTCCACCTGTTGTTCCCTGCCACCTGCTGTGAGGAGTTACTGCTTTGGTGTGGTAACACTGGGGGGGGGACGGGACACCTGTTATCAGGGGAAGGCAAAGGCCATGCTGGAATTAAACTGAATGCAAGGAGAGCCCACTAGTCTCCCAGGAGTGATGCATGTTGCAACCCCTAGCCCAGAGAACTATCAGGGGCTTGCACATGCACCTGGGCAGGCTGCTGTGACCCTTTCCCAGCCTGAGGAAAGGATGTGGAAAGCAGGAAAAGGACCATACATGCTGGGCACCCCAGGGAGGCAGAAGGGTCCCTGCTGGGTCCTGCCCAAAGTGCTGTCCTCCTCCTTCCCATCACAGAGGTATTGTTCTTGGGGGGAGTCTCTTTGTTGCCTTCCTTGGGTTGGCTCTCGCAGTGGTACAGGCTCAGTGCCTGAATGGAGGCAGTGGTGGGCATGCTGGGGAGAAAAGAGTATGCCGGGAGTGGTGGAGCTGGGGCGGCCCCTGGAGATGGGGCAGATCCCCAGAGACATAAAACAGCTCTCAGCACCGGCCTGCAGGGGCGATCAGGGCATCGGGGCTTTCTGCATGGCCCGGGGGTGCCTGGGTACTGCTCTGCTGTGCGTCCATCTGTCCTTTCCACTCCTTCCCCTGACCTCTAGGACCCCTGTGCCTGGTGTCCTTGCCCCAGGGATGCTCATCATCCCTAGGACCTGCACACTCTTGTTCCTTGAGGAGTGCCTGGGGAAAACAATTGCCCAGGGCTACTGGGATGCTGCCTCAGAGAGAGAGGACAGCTGGGTCAATCTGTTCTCTGGGCTGTAGCACTGCTAGGGGTGTGTGTTAGGGCTGTGCTGTGATGCTGCTGGTGCAGGGGATACCTAGTGCTCATGGGGCACCACATCTCGGGAGAAATGGTCTCTCTGGCCATGTCATGGGCCTGGGGCATCTCCCTTGTGCCAGTGCTCTGGGCCACCTGACCCAGAGCTGTGCAACACCCCGGTCTTTCCATCTACCTGATGGTGCCTCTGCCCTGAGCTCCCAACTGACTCGGCTGTGCAAGAGCCCTTCCTGTGCTGGCCCTGTGGCTGGCACCCAGTCTCTTCCGCAGCATGCGGGAGATCACCCCAGATCTTCACCCTCCTGAGCAAATGCCTCTGGTACGTGCCTGAACATCTCACAGACAGTGGTGCCAGTGAGTGTGTACCCAGAGCAGTAACTGCCTGGATTCAGGTTGTGTATGGGGAGGCTAGAGAGGATGTGTGCACAGCATCCACGGCGAATGGATGTGCTGGAAGCACAGAGTGGTCTCGGGGGTGGGCAGACACTCACGCCGCCGCATGCACCCGGGTGGCAAGCCAAAACCGGTGGAGGGGCAGCACGCTGGTAGCTTCCCGGGTTTGTAGCGAGCCAACCCCCCCAGGGCCACCTCCTCGGCTTGGGCGATGCCCCTCCGCCTCGCCTGGTGGGAGAGGGCTCCTTTCCCAGGCGGCAGCAGGTGCCTTATCCTCTCGCTGGGCTGTTTTCCTCCCTCAGCCGCTGCTTTTGCTCTCCTTGTTATGCTCCAGCGGCTTCTTCCCAGCCCTCAAGGTCGAGGACCGGCGGCGGCCGGGCAGGCGGCTGCGCCCAGCCCCGGGGCCCGTGTTTTCGGGGGGTGCCCCCGCGTTCAAGGCTGCCGCTGCCCTTCCCACGCCCGGCGCAGGTGCTGCGGGGCCCCGGTTCACACGGCCGGCTCTCACAACAACCCCCGGCCGATAAGGCGGTCCCCCCGCGCAGCGGGACGAGACGGGGCAGCGAGCGGGGGCCCGGGGACCCCTCGCCTCCGTGTTCCCCCCCTCCCCGCGGCTCTCGGGGGGCGGCGGGCCCCGAGCGCCCCCGGCCTGGGACCGGCGGTGCCCCGCTGAGGCCGGCGCCCCCCGGGGCGGCCCGGCGCAGCCCCCGCGGCGGCGGGGCGGGCCGGGGTCTCCGCCGCCGGCGGGCGGTGCCCGCGGTGCCCAATGGCCGCCCGCGGCCGGGCATAAAAGCGGCGGCGGCGGCGGCGGCACCGCGCTCCCCTCCGCCGGCCGGGCCCCCCGGAGCCGCCCCTCCCGCCGCCGCCATGGGCCGCCCCCCGCCGCCGCTCCGCCTGCTCCTCGCCCTCCTCAGCATCCTGCTGCTGCTGCTGCCGCCGCCGCTGGCCGGGACCGCCGCCGGGCCGCGCCGCGCCGGTGAGCCGGGACCGAGAGGGGTGGGCTGGGGGTGGGAAGGACCCTGCCCCATCCCGAGGGGCTGCGGCGGGAGCCCGGCGCCTCCGGGCTGCTTGCTGCCCCCCGCGATGGGCTATGGGGGGGTCCCTGCTGCCTGGGGTGTCCCCGTTCTCCCCATCCCTCGGTGATGTGGGGGTCCCTGCCCGCCATGGCATCTTTGGGGTTGCCTTGGGGGGTTCTCAGGGTGCAGGGACCACCCTGACAGCATGGAGGGGTCCCTGCACCCTGAGGAGCCTTGTACCACTGCCCGGGGGCTTGGGGGGTCCCTGCCTTCCCTGGGGGGGGAATGAGAGGGTGCCATTCTCCCTCCAGCCCCATAGGAGATCCTGGGGTGCCCCTGGCTGGGGCCAGTCCCCCCCCCCCGCAGGGCTGTGCTGGGACCCTGAAGCGGGGAGCTGCACGGAGTGTGTGCCGGTGGGTGCTCGGCACGGCTGCCCAGGCTGACCACGGGCCGGGTTCCCTCTCTCCCGCAGTGCCTGTTGGCCCCACATGTGCAGCCTCACGCCAGGCCACCTGCGGTGCTGGCTGCATCCCTGTTCCCTGGCTCTGTGATGGCGAGCAGCAGTGT
Organism: Morus bassanus; assembly: GCA_031468815.1. NCBI lineage: Eukaryota > Metazoa > Chordata > Aves > Suliformes > Sulidae > Morus > Morus bassanus. The sequence goes on from CM062570.1 coordinate 35,122,679, forward strand.
CCTGACGGGACAGACGAGCAGTGCGGTGAGCAGGGGGAAGCTGGTACCCATCCTCTGTCGTGAGGTGGCCTGGGGGGCTGCGCTGTGTGGGCATCGAGAGGCCCTGGTGCTCTGGGGGGTGGTGGGGCAGGACAGACCAGAGGCACCTTGCTCCTTGCTGGCTCTGCCAGTGGCTCCTCTGTGGCACCCTGCAGGGATGTGTGTGCCCCAGAGCTCCTGGGGGATGGCTGTGGCTTGGGGACGTATCCTGGATCCTATGCTGAGCATTGCAGCCCCCCACCTGCCAGAGAGCCCTGTTGGGGGCCGCTGCAGGCCAGCCCCTTGACGGAGCCCCTCAGGCATTGCCAGCATCTGCCCCGTGCCGGGATGGAGGGGACTTTTGTGGTTGTGCTGGACCGGTAGGTCCCAGTGACTGTGTGCTGTCCCTGCAGATGTTGCCTGTGGTGGGGACCCCCATGTTTGGCAGTGTGACGATGGCCGGTGCGTTTCTAGCAGCTGGCGTTGCGACGGTGCTGCTGACTGCCTGGATGGCTCTGATGAGCGGGACTGTGGTATGTAGCCTCTGCTGGGAGGGCTGAGTGGGGGTGGCTGAGGGCACAGGGCAGGGTGCAAGTGCTGCTCTGTTCCCTCAGTGTGCGGGGCAAAGAAGGTGCAGTGTCCTGGCACCCACCACTGCATCCCGCACTGGGAGATCTGCGATCGGCACCAGGACTGCGAGGACGGCTGGGATGAGGAGGTGTGTCCCCAGCAGCCCTGTCTGCCTGGGCAGTGGCAGTGCAGGAACAGGGTGTGCATCATGGCCGAGTGGAAGTGCAATGGGATTGATGACTGTGGTGATTCCTCGGATGAAGATGTCTGCGGTAAGCGAGCATGCTGGTTGCTCCTTAGTGGGGTGACACCTGTCCACGCAATGCGTGAAGGAGGGGGTACTTTGCCTTCCTGGGCCCCAGCTCCCCTTGGGATGGTAGCAAGCATCCCAGGAACCTGTTGATGTTTTGTGGGGCCTCCCCATGCATCTGGGACCCATGGCTTCCCCTGTGCCCACCTGGTATCGGTCTGCCCTCCTGACGTGAGCTGTGTGTGCTGTAGCCCCCTGTCCACCTGGCATGGTGCGGTGTGATGAGGGGAAGTGTATCCTGGAGTCCCTGATGTGCAATGATGAGGACGACTGCCTGGATGGCACTGATGAGCCCAGCACATGCGGTAAGCTGCGTGCAGCTGCTGGCCACTGCCTATGTGGCTGGGGCCAGGGGGAGCTGCAGAGCTGTCCTGTGTCACGTCACCCCTGCGCTGTGTCCCCGCAGGTCGGAGCTGCTTTGTACGCAACGGGGGCTGCGCAGAGACGTGCACTGACACGCACTGGGGAGTGCAGTGCTCCTGCGGGGCCGGCTGGGTGCTGCAAGCAGATGGGCAGAGCTGTGCAGGTAAGGAGAGGTCAGGGCTTGCACACTTTGGGCATTTGTGGCCTTGGCCACCAAGAGCGGGGTCTCCCCAGAGCCAGTGCTTGCGTGGGAACGCCTGCCTTAGCCCTGCTCCTGGTCATGCCTGACCCTGCAAAAGCTGTGTCTAGGTCATGTCCTAGCGGCAGCTGGTGCATTTTGGGGCTGGGGCCCAGGTCCTGGTATCTAGGGAGCCTGCCTGCGGTCCCCTGTGGAGCGGTGGCGGTGCCGTCTGGGGTGGCTAGCCAGCCGCGAGGCAGGCTCCTGGCTGCACCTATCCTCACAGATGTGGACGAGTGCTCCCTGGAGTACAGCCCCTGCAGCCAGCTGTGCAGCAACACCCCGGGCGCTTTCAGCTGCGCCTGCCTCCATGGCTACACCCTGTGGCACGGCACCACTTGTGAAGTGGCAGGTAGGGTGAGCCAGGGAGCCCGGGCTGTCTGAGTGGCTGGGCAGTGCTCCTAGCTAGCTGTGTCCACGCTCACTGGGTGACATCCCCCTTGCCCTGGCAGACAATGCAACACAGATCCTGGTGGCCGTGGGGCAGGACCTGGCCCTTCTGGATGTGCGGACCCAAGCCTACCGGCCCCTGCTCTCCACCGAGACCGAACCCCGCGCCCTGATGTATGACCTGCTCCGAGAAACCTACTACTGGCTGACAGAGGATGGCGAGCTCCGTGTTCACCTCCCGGGGAAGGGCACATGGCCCCTCTATGCAGGTGGGGAGGAGCGAGGGTGCTGGGTGCTGTAGCGGGGCTGAGATGGGTGCTGAGAGCTGGCCTGCCACCCTAGCCCTGCCTTTCCTGTAGAGGAAGGGGCAACCTGTGTTTTGCCTCCCAGCCTGGAGCAGGGGTGGTGTGCCTTAAACAGCTCTGTCTCTGCAGACGCTGGGGAGGTGAACAGCATCTCTGTAGACTGGTTCACAGGGCAGCTGTACTGGGCCAGCAGCCACCCTGCAGCCATCTGCGCGGGGCTGGGTGATGGCCGGGGCTATGTGACAGTGCTGGGAAAGGATGTGGCACCAGAGCAGCTGACAGTGCATCCGGCTGCGAGGTGAGAAGCGAGTGAGCCAGGGGTATCCCTGGGCTCCTGGGTGAGCAGTGCTGGTGCTGACCATGTCCTGCCTGCTCTGGGGCTGTGGCAGCACTGGTGTTATGCTGTGAAGTGGGTCCTTAGTGCCTGCCCCCAGGTCCCTGTACTGGGTCAACCGCGGGCAGAGGGGCCGGACAGTAATTGCTGCAGCCGGCATGGATGGATCAAACCGGCGGGAGCTCACAGTGGTGTCCATGGAGGAGCCTGTGGGGCTGAGCCTGGACCACGTGGCTGGCAGGCTGTACTGGATCAGCGAGTACAAGGAGGTAGGGATGTGGGACACAGGGCTCTGCCCCCCCAGGTGCCGGGAGGTGATGAGGTGGGAGTGGGGAGGGTGGTTCCCCTGTGGCTATGGCCAAGGCATGGGAGGGAGCAGAGAGCTGTGCCCAGGTCTGGCACACATCTCTGAGCTGGGAGAAGGAAGGCACCACTGTGAGCCCCGTGGCTGTGGGACAGTGCCAGGGTGTGGGGGTGCCGTCACCATGCCCTGTCTTGTCCCCAGTCCATTGAGACGCTGCGGGTGGATGGCAGTGGACGCCACTCCTTTCCCACTGTCCTGCGGAGCCACACGGAGCCACTGGGCCTGGCTGTATTTGAGAGCCGGTTCTTCTGGACCGATGGCACAGAGCTGGTGTCAGCCACCCGGGCCTCTCCTCAGGAGCACGCAGTGTTGCTCCGCGCCCCTGTCTCGGCTTTCACTGTGCTGCACGCCCTGCATCAGCCTCCCCGTGAGTACCCTGCCGGGTGCCCGCACCGGTGCAGGGCTGGCAGCACCCCCACGGCTTCCCTGGGTGCTAGGGAAGGCTGCGCTGGGTCCTGGAGCTCACCGGCTCCTGCCCGATGGCTCTCCAGGTCCTGCAGCATGGGGTTGTGGGGTTGTGACAGAGGGGACATATGAACCCCTAGGAAAGCTGCTGAGTCCCATGGCTTCAGGTGGAGCTGAGCCCTCCTACCTCATGTGACACTGCTACCCTGCCTGGGGTAGCTGGCCCATATCCAGCCCCAGGACAGCCTGTGGTTTTTGGGGGTTGGGAGAGGCATGGAGGTTATGGCTACCTGAGCTCTTAATGTCCCCCTACTCTCAGGGGACACTGCTGCGTGTGCTCCGGGCCTGTGCAGTCACCTTTGTCTCCTGTCCCCTGTGCACCCTCGGGGCTACAAGTGTGCGTGTCCAGAGGGCCTCTTCCTGCTGCCCTCCGGGAAGTGTGCAGGTGAGCAGGGTCTGCAAGGCGGGCTTGGCTGTCCGGGGCAGGGTGCATCCCTGTGGGAGTCGGAGGTGGGCTGTAAGGGGCTGTGGCTTTGGTGAGGTGAAGTTTCCAGCACACATGCCAGAGCTGTTACATTTCTGCCTTGGTTCATGCTGGTGACTCTGTCTGTTGCCCCCAGGGCCACACTCATACACTGCCCTTGTACCCTGCAGAGCTATCCATCGTGTATGCATCAGGGAAGACCATCTCCCTGGTGCAGGTGGGCCCTGGAGCGCACAGCAAACAGCTGCAGGAGTGGCAGGAGCCCCTCCACCTGCAAGATGTGGACTGGCAGAGGTCGGTGCTCTATGGGACGGATGACCGTGGGACACTGCTGCGTGTTGTGGGGCACCCTGGCAGGAGAGAGGCCATTGCAACTGGGCTGCCAGGTGAGAATCTATGGGGCGATGGAGGGCATGCTCCCTGTCCTGGTGCTCCCTGAGGCCTGAGGATCTCCTGGGTGCGGAGGATAGCAGTCCCATGGTGCCCACACTGAGGCTGTGCTGAGGTACTGGCCAGCTGTGCCCTGGTTTTAGGGGCACAGGGGACCCAGGCAGAGGAGAGCAGGGTCATGGGACAGCCCTGTAACTGCTTGCCTGCCTACTCTTGTCAAGTCTGCTCTGCCTGTGTGGACATCCGCTCGGGGGACCTGTACTGGCTCGCATGCAACCGGAGGGACATTGGGGTGATCCAGGCGTCTGATATGTCCCTGCGCATCCTGCACCGTGCTCGCAGCAGCATCCAGCACCTCTTCTTGGACTGGCAGCGGGGCACTCTGTACTGGCTGGCCCGCGGGCAGCCCCTGCAGCAGCTGAGCCTGGCCGGGGGTGCCCCGTGGGATGCCTGGAACGAGACGTGGCCTGGAGACCTGCCTGCGGCCATGGATAGCAGAGCCTTCAGCCTGCTCTGGAGTTCAGCCCTAGGTGAGCCCTCATGGCGTCTGGAGCCCTATATGTAGCAGGTCCCTCCCCGGGCAGTGGGGTGTTCATGGGGCAGACTCTGTCCCATGGCTGGGCCCCTGGCCTTAGCCATGAGGTCCCTGCTATTAGCCGTGGGTTCTGGGGGCGTGGGGTGGGCCACGACGGGTGCCTGCGGGCCCCAGGGCACTACCATCTCTTTGCCTTGCAGGCCTGCAGGCACTGAGTCTGACCAAGCGGCAAGCAGTCACCCTGACACCCAGCTGGTCCCATGGTCTTGTGGCTGCCTTCGAGCCATACCTGCTGTCGGCAAATGAGACGGCTCTGCTGCTGTGGGACCGGAGGACACTGGCCCTTGTGCTGTCCATGCCAGCAGCAGGCGTGCAAGGAGTGGTGGCCTTCGTGGCCTCGGAGGTGCAGGCTGGTAAGAGTGGTCGTGGCTCTGTGCCTGGTGCTGTACCTGATGGGGCTGGGTGGTCTGTGCTGGTCTGAGCTGGGGCAGGGTGACTGGCTGCTGTTGGCCATATGGGGTGCTCTTGGAGGTGCCTGGAATGTGGGGAGGGCAGAGCCCCAAATCCAGGCTCATGTTCCAGTGCCTCTGCCTCTGCCAGTGCCACCAAGCAAGGGGTCTGCCCTGCCGCTCCCTCCACCTGTGACCACCACTACAAGGAAAACCGCAAGCACCGCTGCTGCTCGGCCCACCACCTCAGCCACTAGACCTATGCCAAGCAAGACCACCACTGCGATCACCACTACTCCTGCGCCAACCAGCAAGGCTACCACAACACCAACTACTACCAGCCAGTCCACATCAACCAAGGCCACCCCTGCACCAACCACTGCCCGGACCACACCAACCAAGACCACCACTGTGCGGCCAGTGACCACCAGCACCACCACTCAGTCCTTGCCAACAAAGACCACTGCGCCACAGCCAACTACTATCACCCAGCGCCCAACCAGCCCTGCACGGGTAGTGCCACCTACCCCACCCCTCCTGCCCAGCTCTGCACACCCCCTCACCCCGGTCCCCCATCTGTCCTGTCCTCGCACGCATGTGCCCTGCCGTGATGGCACCGAGTGCGTGGCCCAGGAGTACATGTGTGATGGAGAGAAGGACTGTGCGGATGGCTCTGATGAGGATGGGTGTGCCCAGCTCTGCGACACCCCAGGTAGGAGCTGTTCTTCAGTCCCCTGCACAGCTGGGTCTCCCTGTGCTAGGGCTTCTGGTTGTTTCCTGGTGGGGCTGGTGGGATGGGGCCCTGGGAATGTCTGAGTGTGTCCTGGGCTCTGATGCTGGTGATGTGGCATGCTGGTTTCTGCTGAGCTTGGCACTGGGCTAGAGGTGCTGTGAGTCAGAAGGGGATGACAGGTTTGCTCACGCTGCTCACGGTGACATAGATGTGGCTGAGCTGAGACCGCCTCAGTCACTTTGCTGGGAACCTAGGTGCACTGGGATGCACTGACTAGGAGGGACCAAGCCCTGTCGCTGTAGTGTGGGGCCATTCAAGGTCACTGTGGGGCTAGCAGAGGGTCTGGGCACCCTGGCTGCCTGCTGCAGGCTTAACGAGGTCCCTTGTCTCCCCAGGGGCCTTCCATTGCGCGAGCGGAGCCACATGCGTTGGGGCTGGAGAACGCTGTGATGGGGTGCCGCAGTGCCCCGATGCCTCGGATGAGACGGGCTGCTGGAGCCCCACAGAGGAGTGCGCGCTGCGCTGCGACGCCGCCACCCGCTGCGTCCCCAAGAGCTGGCTGTGTGATGGCCATGCTGACTGCCTGGACCATGCCGATGAGCAGGGCTGTGGTGAGACCCTGGGGCTGGGTGGAACAGGGGATTCTGGGGGTTGCCTGCCCCAGGGGTGGGTGCACCAGGCTTCCTGTGGGTCCTGAAGTAGGCACTGCCCGGGGCAACCTGCCGAGCGGCTGGAAGGGCTGTACTCTGCTCGGTGCCGTGCCTGTGCTGGGGGGATGGGGATGGGGCTGGTGCCCCTGCTCAGCCCCGGCCCTGCCCGCAGTGCCAAAGGATTGTGGCCCAGCTGAGTTCTCCTGCCGGAACGGGCAGTGCGTGGCCCTGGCCCTGCGCTGCGACGGCGACCGCGACTGCCGGGATGGCTCGGATGAGGAGGGCTGTGCTGTGCCCCGGCCGCTGCTCTGCCGCACAGGCGAGGTGGCGTGTCCCCACAGCGGGGAGTGTGTGCCCGAGGTCTGGCGCTGCGATGGTGCTGCCGACTGCAGGGATGGCACAGATGAGCAGGTGGGTGGGGTGGGGGGGACACAGCCTGTCCCCGCTTGCTCCCGGGATGGCTGGTGGCCTCTTTCACCCTCTGCTTTTGCAGGGCTGTCCCTGGGAGGAAGGGCTGTGTGGGGACTGGCAGTGGGGCTGCTCCCATGGCCACAAGTGCATCCCTGATGTCTGGCGCTGTGACGGAGAGAGCGACTGCACGGATGGCAGCGACGAGGCTGGCTGTGAGCAACATCCCCTCTGTGTCTCACCCAAGGGTGGTTGGTGGGTGCCCAGCACAGAGGGAGGGGGGGATGTGTCTGTGCCAAGGCAAAAGGCCCTGTGTGCTGGTTGCCTCTTCCCAGCATCTGTGGTGGCTCCAGGCCCTGGGTAACTGTTGTCCCTGTAGGGCTGGTGGCCTTGGCATTAGGATAGCCTGAAGCCAGGCTACAGGCATAGCTCTGGCTGTGGCTGTAGTGAGCCCTGGGCACTCTGTGGGGGCAGCTGAATCTGCCCCAGCTGAGCAAAGGAACTGGTGGACGAGGCTCAGGGCAGCCTTCCCCACATGTCCCTGCAGGCCAACCTGCTCCCTGTCAGAGTCACGAGTACCCATGTGGCCTGGGGGCCTGCCTGAACGCATCCCTGGTGTGCAACGGCCGGCAGGACTGCACGGATGGCTCGGATGAGGGGGGGAACTGCTCTGTGCCCTGCCAGCGGTCCTGCGCTCATCTCTGCTACCCATCGCCCCAGGGCCCTGTAAGTGCCAGCGGCCCTGGTCCAGTGGCTTACCCCACCATGCTGCCCTGGTCCAGCTGCAGGAGGGAGCCTCGTGTCCCCAAGGTGGGACCCTGATGGCCCTTTTCCCCGCAGCGGTGCTGGTGTTACCCAGGCTATCGGCTGGCCGAGGATGGTCTGTCCTGCATGGACATAGACGAGTGTACAGAGCAGGGTGAGGGAGCCTGCAGCCAGACATGCATCAATGCTCCAGGGTCCTACAGCTGTGGCTGTGTCCCTGGCTACCTGCTGGAGCCCGATGGCCGTGTCTGCAAACTCACTGGTAAGCCCTGGGACAGCCAAGCAGTACTGAGGGTCCCTGGCACTCTAGGGTACACCAGGAGCCAGCAGGTACCTGTCCCCCCGTGCCTGCTGCCCGCAGGGAGCCTTGTAGTCCTGCGAGTGGCCCTCTCCCCTCTGCCGCATGGCCACCCAGGCCCCACTCAGCTGTGGGCTGCTGCTTGCCAGCCCATGGCCAGTCAGAAAATCCATCTGCACTAGCTGGGAACGTGTTGTGCAGTAGGGCCAAGTCTCAGCAGGCTCCAATGCCTACGAGTGCCGTGTTCCCTGCCTGCATGTGCTGGGGCTGTGGGGCTACCAGCACTGAGCAGGGTCTGAGTGGCTCTGTGTTGCCCCAGGACCAGAGCCCATGTTGCTGGTGGCCGTGCAGTCAGAGCTGTTTTCCTATGGCCTGCGGAGTGGGCGTGAGGAGGTGCTGCTGGCTACTGACAAGGATCGCGTTGTCTTCTCGCTCGACTATGACCTGGTGGAGAGGAAAGTCTTCTGGATGGACCTGGTCACAGAGAGCATCCGCTGGCAGGACTTTGACTTGGGCAAGAAAGGCACACTGGTGAAAGGTGGGCTGTGACAGTGTGGGGTTAGCAGGGCTGGCCTCTCCGTGGCTGTGCAATCTCCAGGTTGCAGTGGGGTGCCAGGCTGTGTCCCCTTGCATGGAGAGGTGCTGGTGGGAGCAGGGTTGGGAGGAGCCAGAGCTCCTGGGACAGAGGGGACCTGGCCTGGGAGCATTGTGCCAGAGGACCATGCAGCTGTCACCCCAGGGGTGCTGACTCTTGGGTGCATTGCAGGTGTGAGATCAGACTGTATAGCAGTGGACTGGCTCGGGAGGAACCTGTACTGGACAGATGGGGCAGCAGGGCAGGTGCTGGCCACTCGGCTGGGGGCTCCCTGGCGAGGGATACCAGAGTACACTGTGGTGATGGAGGGAGACCTGGACCGGCCCCACTCCCTCGTGCTCCAGCCTCTGGCAGGGTAAGGCTGAGAAAAGAGGACATGGGGACCTCCTTGCCATCCCTGCCCTGCCCCATTTTCCTCCATGGAGGCAGGCGATAGGCTGGGGAAGAGTTAGGATGGCCTCACCTGGGTGCTGGTGGGGCTGTGCGACTGTGGAAGAAGGAGCCCAGGCACCTGGCCCTGCCCTGGGTGGAGCTCTTGGTATGCCCCTGATGGGATGGGAAGCTCTGCGCTGCTCCTCTGGGCTGCCCTGGTACTGGGATGATGCTGTGGCAAGACCATGGGCCAGCACCTCTCTTCCTGCCAGGCTGCTGTACTGGTCAGAGGTGGGGAGCCACCCACGGCTGATGGAGGCCACCATGGATGGGAGTCGACGGCACGTGCTGCTGGCCCAGGGGCTAGGCTGGCCTACAGCACTGGCCCTCGACCTCCCCGCCTGGAGGATCTTCTGGCTGGATGAGAAGCTGGGCAGCATTGGTTCTGCACATCTGGATGGCACCAGTGTGAAGGTGTGTGGTGAGGCTCTGGTGACGGGGCCTTGACGGGGGCTGGGGTGGGAGCTCACAGCCTCTCTGCCAGGTCCTGCAGCTGGGCTGGGTCCGGAGCCCTTTTGCGGCGGTTGTGTGTGAGGGAGAGCTCTACTGGTCAGAGAGGAAGGCATGGTCCGTGCAGAAGGTGGACAAGGCTAGCGGCAAGAACAGGACCGTGCTGCTCAAGCGACATGGACAGCCCCACGGCCTCCAGGTACCTACTTGGGGGAGCCCTGAACCCTGCTGTGCAAGCGCTGCTGGGGCTCCCACCTTCCATGGCCCTGCTATCCTCTGAGTGCGGAGCCACCGGGAGCTGTATCCCCATCCCGGTGGTCCTTGGGCAGCAGTCCCTGTGGTCAAGGGTCTCTGGTCTTCTTGGAGCATCTCTGCCTCATTATCCTGCCCCCAGCTGGGCTGTGTCCAGGCCCTGGGAGCATGGCGTGGTGTCAGCCATGCTCAGCTCCACTGCTGGGTGCTGGCGGGGCTGTGAGGCTGAGCCTGCCCTTCCCACAGGTGATACACCCAGCCCTGCGCCCTGAGGTCCCTAACCCATGTGCGGCACATGGCTGCTCCCACCTGTGCCTGCTGAGTGCCAGGCACACTGGGCAGTGCCGGTGCCCCGCCGGGCTGACGCTGGCTGCCGATGAGACGACCTGCCTGCCCCTCCACGATTCGGCCTTTGCCCTCCTGGTGTCACCGGCAGCCGTGGCGCAGGTACCATCCTCCGGAGCCGGCCCTGGGGGCTGCTGTCCTCGCCGCTGCCAGGGGAGCGTGTCCCTGTCCTAACGCTGCCTCCTTCCTCCAGGTCTACCTGAAGGACCTGCCCACAACGGCTGGATCCCAAGGCCTTCCCCCGCAACGGGCCCTGCCCTTGGCCAAGGTGGGCCGCCTGACAGCCATCGACTATGCAGTGAAAGACAAGAGCCTGTACTTTGCAGAGGTGGGGGGCGACTCCATCGGGCTGCTGCGCCTGAAGGACTGGGGCCGGCTGTCCTGGAAAAAGGCAGTAGCTGTGGAGGACACAGTGACGTCCCTGGCCCTGGACTGGCTGAGCGGGAACCTGTACTGGATCGGGGGGCAGCCGCCCAGCATCCATGTGGCAGCTCCCGGCGGGCGGTGGGCCCTGGTGCTGCTCAGCGAGGCGCTGCAGGGTGTTGCCTGGCTGGCGCTGTGCCCTCGCGCCTCCACCATGTGCTTTGTCACGGCAAACAAGAGCCGCGGGCCTGGCGCCGCGGTGGAGTGTGCGGCCATGGATGGCACCGGCCGCAGAGCAGTCTGGAGGAGAGCCCGGGCTCCTACTGGCCTCGCCTTCGGTAGTGCTGGCACCCGGCTGTACTGGGCGGACCGCGGTGAGTGTGGGCACTGCTGGGGGTGGTGATGGTGCAGGCGCTTGGTTGGCAGGGTGCAGCCCGGCATGGCACCAAGGGGCAGCCCAAAGCCCTCTGTGCCTCCACATCTGATGTCCCTGTATCTGTGCCCTGCAGACAAAGGCACCATCAGCAGCGTCGAGCTGGACGGATCCCGCTTCCGGGTGGTGCGGGAAGGGCTGCACGGCCTCTCGCTATTCACCATCGGAGAAGGCTTTCTGCTCTGGAGCACGACCTCAACCAACGGTGAGTTTGTTCACTGTCCTTTGTCCAGCTCCTCCTGCTGCACCAGGACACAGGGGTCTCTGCCAGTCCCTGTGGAGTGCAGGCTGCCCTTCCCTGGGATGAAGGGTATGCTGGGGGACCCCACCTCCCATCCCGGGCACCCTTGTGGGAGGAGGTGGAGCAGTGCTGACCCTACGTGTCTCCAGGCTCTAGCAAGGTCTGGCACAGCCGGCTGGAGCGGGCTGAGAGCTGGTGGTTCCCAGTGGAACAGGAGTTGGTAGCCATGAGGATTTACAGCCAGTTCTCGCAGGAAGGTGGGTCTGGGGCTGCCCCAGCCTGGGGCATCTGGGGGGTTGAGCTGTGCCCCGTGGCGGCCAGCTAATCTGTGCTGTTTTGGCAGGCACCAACGGCTGTGCAAAGAGCAACGGGGGCTGTGCGCAGCTCTGCCTGCCCAACCCTGCAGGGCGGCTGTGCCGCTGCTCCCCCGGCTACCACCTGGTGCATGGGGTGGCATGCACACTGGCACTGCCCTGCCCGGCCCCGCTCCAGGCCTGCCCTGACCTTCAGAGCTGCATCTCTGGAGAGCAGGTCTGTGATGGGCGCCTTGACTGCATTGATGGCTCCGATGAGTCTGACTGTGAGTGTCTGCCTACAGCTGGGGTGTGCGGGGCGCACAGGTTTCCCCAGTCTTCCCCAGGTGGGAAGGGGGGTCACACCTGGGTCTCTGCTGATCTATGCCTATCCCCCCAGGCCCCTCCGTGGAGGTGGGGACACAGGTCTCTGCAGCGGCACCGGCAGGAAAGTCCCACGTGGATGAACAGAAACCAGCCTCACCTACAGCTGCACCCAAGCCTCAGCAGCCCGGCTCCAGCCTGCCCGCAGCCCCTGGCCCCCGGGAGCATGGAGAGCCCTTCCTGGTATCCCCCAGCACTGAGGAGGTGCTGGGGGCTGTGCCTTGCAGCAGCGAGACGTGTAACCTGCGCGGGGATTGTGCTATCGAGGCTGGCCGAGTGACATGCCACTGTGCCCTGGGCTATCGTGGTGATTACTGCGAGGAGGCAGAGGTGCAGCCCGTTGCAGGACCTATCGCCCTGGGGGTGGCCGTGCTCCTGCTGCTCGCTGCCGCTGCTGTGGGGGCCCTGGCCTACATGCGGAGGCGGGACAGGCGGAGGAGGTGAGCTCTGAGGCTGGGCTGGGCCAGATACAACTGGGGATTGAGAGGGACAGGGTCTCCCTGCCCAGGGACAATGTGGTATCCTGGGGCACTCCTGGGCTATGTGGAAAGCTCCCATCACTCCAGCAGGCTGTTATGGGGGGCTGTAGCAGGACCTTGGGATCTGCCCCATCTGTAGGAGATGGCCATGCCGTCCTCAGTGTACTTTTTTTTTTTTCCTTCCCAGGACCTCAAGCACTGCCTCTACCCGGGTGCTGACCTTGTACCACCGTGAAAGTGACCCTGAGGAAGAGGATGAGGAGGAAGAGCTTCCACCCAAGAGTGATACCTTTGTGAACGAAGCTTATGATGGGAAAGAGGTGAGCAGCATCTGGAGCAGGCCCTGGTAGGGACCCCCCCTGCCACACTGGAGCGCCCCAAGGTCCCCCTAATATGTAGATCCCTCCCCAGGCCCAACATTGGCATGGTGCCCACTCTTGAGGCAAGCCTTGCCCTCCTGCTGGGGGAGAGGGGCAAGACCTGGGGGTGCCTCGAGTCTGGCTGGTACAGGGGCTGTCCTGCTCTGCCTGTGTGTGGAGCTCCTGTGCTAAGGTGTGGTGTGGGCCCAGGGAGGCTGGCTCAGACTCATCCCTGATGCACCCATCTGTGATCTCTGCAGGAGCTGCCAGCCCCGCTGAGGAAGGGACCATCTCACCCCGACACTGTATTTTCATAAAGGAACAGTGTGCAATATCTCTGGTGTCATTGTGGTTTGTGTGTGGGCCAGGGAGGGGAGATTGGTTGGCTCTTCCCAGATCTCTAAGCTCTAGGGAACTTACACTCCAGAGCAAAAAGATTTGGAAGGTTTTTCAGGAAGTCTCCAGCCATGCTTTCTGAGCCACCTGACTCTGATCCCCTGCTGCACGGTGCATCCTGTACCATCCCTTAACCACACTTAGGGCATCTCCATCCACTGTCCCTCTGCAGCAAGGCTTAGCTTGCTGACCAGGGTGCTTTGGGCTCAACTGAGGTAGAAGTCTGGCCAACCAGCTCAGCAACAAAGCTGGCTCAGCTCTTGCCCTGTTATGTAGCGTACTGAGCAGGATTTTACAGTGCAGTTCTGACCTCCTGAGTGTCCCTTACAAACCAGTGAGACCAGTTTTACCACCTCCCACCAAGCTAATGATGAAAGGGGAAATATATGCTATTTTTTTTCCCCCTGTCTTTTTGTTTGGTTTTTCCTCCCCTGAAGTAGCTGTACTCAGGGAAAGAGAAACCTCTTCCAGGGCGGCTTTTGACCATGGGGGAAAAGTCCTTGAAGAAGGTGCTATAAAAATTACCTATCCCCTTTTACAGACCTTTCCTCCCTGCTTCAGGTAAAGCACGGTGGAGCTGGCTTAGCTGTGCCCACTGGCTCTCAGCCCCACCCACCTGGCAGAAAGCCCATAACCATCCCGCAGCACAGAACCATTCCTCTTCATTTATTTTGCTGTTTGCACAGCCCTGAGTTGAGCAGAGACGTGTGGGAGGTGCTCCCCTCCCCTATACCCAACCCTGAAGTCTACACGGTGCGAGCATGTACCTTGCTCACGTGGGAACACTGGAGCAGCCTTTGTCCAAGCTGCTGCGCAGTGCAGGAGGATGAGCTAAAAGCTGCATGGAGGGACTGGAGCCAGGACTGGTCCTCAACCTGGCATGGCTTTGGCACAGTTGTGGGATCTGGAGCACAGCAGGCATTTGAGGAAGTTGCAGAGAGTCAAGCCAGGTCCTTGGTCTTGTTTCAAGCCTGCTCTGAGGTACCCCAAGAGAAGGGCATGGCTTGGAGGGGCAGGAGTCAGTGCTGCTCTCAGTGGCAGGCTGGCCCGTGCCCACTGCTGTTCCTGTGCTGGGGCTACAAGTCAGAGTCACAAGGCAGGCTGCTCCTCCACTGTTGACCATCTCGTCCATCTCCCTCACCCTCCAGCACGTCCCAGGGATTGCAGTAAGCCTCTCTGGTGGAGCACGGCCCAGCATCCAGCACAGAGCTGGGGGGCAGTTTGGGGGCCCTGCGCTCCTTGCAGCAGTGGTGGAAGCTGAGGGTGAGGGCCAGTCCCCCCAAGATCTCCATGCAGCTTCCCAAGTAGCTCAGCACCAAGCTGTAGCCTACAGCCAGTGTGCTGCCAGCTGGTGCAGGCAGTGCCCACAGCTCATGGGTATACCAGGAGGCAGGCACAAGGCTCAGCAGCCCTGGGAGGAGCAGCACAAGCCCTGCTATGCCAGCCAGCAGGTGCCGTGGCTCCTTCTGCCAGCAGCGAACCCCCAGGGCAGCTACCACCAAGCCCAGAAAGGTGAGCACTAGTGAGGTGGGCATGAGCCATTGGGCCACCCGCACGGGCAGCTCCTCAAAGTAGCCCAGCTCATCAGCCTGGCTGCAGCGGCGGTCATGGCTGCTCAGCTGCTCTCTGCATATGTCCCAGAGGCCCTGCTCCAAGACGAGGTCAATGGGCTTGTTGGGTATGAGGCTCACCTGCCTCCAGCTGGGTGCCAGCGTGCCTGTGAGCATCAGCAGGAGCCCGCAGGGGCACACCACCAGCCCCACGATCATCGCCGTCGGCGTCCGCATGCTGGGGAGGTGGGTGAAGAAGGCTCTAGCAGGTGGGCAAGTGGTGCTCCTGCGCGCCAGAGGCGGAGAGGTCCGCGGGGGCTCTGGGGAAGCTGCTGCCCGTCACCTGGGCGGAAGAGGTGGCACTGGTGCCCCAGGGCTGCTCGGTGCAGGCAGAGGTATCCCTCGGTGTGGCAGTAGTCCCAGGGCACCCTGTACCATGGGCAGCCCGCGGAGCAGTGCAGGCTGCCGTCCTGGCTGTACCCAGAGCTGTGGGGAGGTGCCAGCGGCAGGAGGAAGTGCAGGCAGGGAGGAGGCCGGCACAGGCAGGGCTGGCGGGCACCCAGCCCCGAGGGCTGCGGAGACAGCACTTTCCAGGGGCATGGGAGCCTGCGGGAACCACCGAAGCTCTGGCCTCCGCTCTCACCTTGCAGGTAGCGGGGCTGGGGTGCCGGGGGCAGACACCCATCCCCAGGCTGCAGATGGTACTAGGATGTCACAGCGTCACCGTGAGGCTTGGCAGTGCTCAGTCCCTACTCCTCCCTGCTGGGGAAGCACAGGACACAGTTATGGCTCACTTAATGAAAGTGACTGAACGTGTTTTACTATCAACGGAATTAATTTATGAAAATCATTAATTAAGATGAAATGCTAGCAGCTCTTACAGTTGGTAAGGCCCCCGTGGTCCCCCCCAGGCCCAGGAGACCCTACCAGCCCCTGGCCTTCATCTTCTTGCTCTTGGTCCCAGCATGCATCTCCCTGTCCTTCAGGGACCGCTCCTGATCTTAGCCTGGCTCCTCCCTTCCCAGGCTGTGCTCAGAGGCAACCCGCAGGCACAGTAGCCTGGCTTTCAGTGGGAAAAGTCCCTGGGATGTCCACTAAGATAGGTATGGGAAATCACCAGAGTTGTGAACCCCTTTTTGAGCCCCAAAAAGCACTGGTCTTGGACCTCTTTGCACTTCCCTGAATTTCTGCCAGTCACGCTGAGACCAAAAGAGGGCAGCATCCTCTGTGGATTAATTTGGGACCAGCAACCCCAGCTGATCTGGAGGGCTGGCTGCATGTGTGCCCCACAGCATCTTCTGCTGGTTTGGTGGCCTTGATCACCTGAAGGGCTGGGTCGTTCTGTGCTGGACCAGCTGCTCCCCGGCTCCATTCCCCGCTTCCCATCCTACAGCTAGACCCTGAAGCTATTCTGCTCTGTGAGTGACAGATGATTTCGGGGATGGATTGCGGAGCTGTTGATCACTGGATCTCAGCCCAGCTGGAAGACAGGGGTGGCTTGGACTCAGCCTGAGGCTCATGTCCCCAGCCACATCTGCAGGGGAGCAATGCTGACAGCCAGCTGTGTGTACCTCCAGCCCGGGGATACCTGGCTTTGTCATACGCAGCTAGTAGTTTGCTAAAATTTGGCACTCCTCAGCTGAGAAATTAAGTTAGGGGTTGCTGTTTCTCTTTCTGTCCTGTTAATTTTTTTAACCTTTTACACCACTCCAGCCATTGACCCTGTGCCAAGCCACCCATTACTGCCCTTGGAGCTGTGGGTCCAACCAACACACCAAATGCTGCCTGCCTGATGTGTTGCCCAAGGCTGCCTTCTGCTATGGGACCCCACCCCTGGCAGGAGCAGGTGCTGAAAGAGCCTGAAGTCTTCTAGTCCTGACCCTTGTAGGAGGTTGTATTTTCCTCTCCGTTTGGACATCAGGTGGAAGTTGGCTGTGAGAAGATGTAGTCCTCCTGGGGGCGAGGGCTGGTAGTGAGCTGGGTGGCATGGTGGGCTTGGGTGCCATGGATGAGGGCCTGTCAGTGGTGTTTGGGTCCTCCTGAGCTCAGGAGTTTTTTACTAAGGTGACAAAAACACAGCTCAGTGCCTATGCTGGCAGGTAAAGCAGTGGTCGCCTGTGGACCAGCCAGGCCAAGCTGTAGCTGTGAGCAGGTGGGAGCAAGCCCTGAACCCTGAGTGGCTGGTGAGGGCTTTGCTCCCCATCCCAGATGTGCAGGTGGGGCACGTCTCAGCCCTGCGGGAAAGGAAGAAATTCTGCATCTTGTCAGATTTGCCCACATTTTTTCCAAGAAATGTAGAGGCCTGCTGCTCGGGATGCAAGGGGTGCCACAGGTACCCCCACCCTGGGCTTTGCAGTACCTGCCCTACAGTGCCTCTCCCTGCAGCACCTTCCTTCTCATCTTGTCTGCTCCCCCAGCAATGCTCTGCCCCTCTTGCCCTCAATCCCACAGGCTTGAGTTTAGGAGGTGGCTGTTGCTTGGATCTGCAGCAGCAAGTAGAAGCTGGGTGCTGGGAGCAATTAAGCACCGGGGTCAGGTTTAACAACCTGGGCCTTTCCAATTTATTAATAATGGCTGGGAGGATGCATCTGCCCTTTGGGCTGGTGCCCAGGCTCCTGATTGCAGGGCAACAATAGGCAGATTAGGTGATGTGGCCCTGATGCTGGATGACCTGCCCTGACTAAGCTCGGGGAAGGAAACGGGATTAGCAGAGCTGTTTCCCAATGCCACAAAGTTATAGATTGTTCATTTCTTCCCTTTTACTTTCTAATGAGGTGGTATAAAAAGCAGTTCAAAGCAGAGCATAGCCTTTTCCAAGCTCTGGGGAAGCATTTAAAGCCATCTGGTCTCAGAGATAAAATGGTCTGGCTGAAACTGCCTTCCTTCCCACGTTTCCCTAGCTGCTGGGTGGGGAGAGCTACCTTACTTGGTGTTTTCTACTTCTCCAAGGCTGTGACTTAGTTTTTCCTACCCTGGCAAAGTCATCTCTTTAAGAACGTGATGGAAACTTTATCCAGGCCTGGTTGAGTTGGCTTGCATTTTATTATTATTATTTTGTAACTCCCCCCTTTATAAACTGGAGGAGCAGCAGAAGGCCTTGAGCTAACTGGAACTGGAAAAGATCCAAGGCAGGATGGTCAGAGCTTGAGAATGATTCCAAGGGAGAAAAAAAATTAAAAAAAAAACCCACATGATGGGCTATTGAGTGTCAGGTTGCTACTTCCAGCCTCAGATACCCTCCGTTGTTGAAGTCTGGGAATGCATTCAGGGCGGTATTGCTGTGTTCAGTCTGTTCCCTGCCTCCCTAGGTGTCTGCTTCCAGCCACTGGTGGTGACCAGACCCCAGACTGGACAAGTACTAGTGTCTCTTAGGTAACAGTGGCTCAGTGTAGACAGGACTAGTGACTTTTGGGTTACACTATTATCACACCAACTGAGCGGAGTTTGGTGTAATAGCTGGGCCTTGCCTGATGCCAGAAATGGCCACAGCTGGGGAACATAGGCACACAACAGTCTCCAAAGCTTCCTCTGTGATCCTTAGCCTGATCCAGACTCCCCAGGCCCAGCTGAGCTTTCAAAAAGTGGCTCTGGAGAGGAGAGCTTCCCTGCATGAAGGCAACTCTGCCCCTACACTCTCTGCTGAGCTCATGACAGTAAGACCAGGGCGGGGGGGACACATATTTGCAAGGGGGTTACTCTGACCCCCTTTCCCTCACTGCTGCAGGGCTTGTCCTCAGCAGCAGCAGGATCTCTCAGCATCCTGTTTGCCGTGCGGGGAAGAGCTGGGGCCAGGGCTGTTTCGCAGGAGCCTGCAGCTGGTAATTCCTGTTTACATCCCACTGACCCTGGGGTTTTG
This sequence comes from Morus bassanus, assembly GCA_031468815.1. Classification (NCBI taxonomy): domain Eukaryota; kingdom Metazoa; phylum Chordata; class Aves; order Suliformes; family Sulidae; genus Morus; species Morus bassanus. Next base: position 35,141,116 of record CM062570.1, read on the forward strand.
CCTGTGTCGCATATGGCAAGATCCCCCCCATACCACCACACTGCGCTTGGATTCAAAGTGGCCTCGGCTCATGCTGGACACTGAGCCACATGGCAGTCAGCTCTGCGGACATGGCAAATGGCAGCGCATGTGCTGTGCCTTCCTGGGCTGCCTTGTGTCTGGCAGGTGCCCAGCATGCACAGCACTTGACCCTGGCTGAGTATCCTTCACCTTCTTGCTTTAGGAGAATTCGCTTTGCAGAGTCTGGCAGCCCCCTGCAGGAGATGGGGACTGGCTGAGAACAGCACCTGGGGGCACTTGGGGGGCTGCAATTTTCTCTAGTCTAGCCCCTTGGCCAGGTCGACTAGCCAGCTGTGTTTGCCTCTCTGTTGAAACCCTGAATCCCTGCAGGCTGGGAGCAAAGCAGGATGGCTCAAACAGCCCATGCTGGGGTTTTTTAGCATTAGACCTGGTTGTCTAAGCTTCTCCTCAGTCTCCATCCCACAGGAAAATCTCATTAGGCAGGTGCCCAGGCTGAAGGGCTTGGTTCTGACAGTCCCATTTTGCTGCTTTTTCTTCTAGAATTTGGAGTGGGGGAGTTTCTAGGAGTGCAAAATGAGGGTTCCCCACCCATGACACCTTGCTTTCAAGCCATGGCCCAGGCAGTGTGTGAGCACAGCCAGGACGTCCTCTGCATTGTGCAAACAGCTGTAGTTGCAACGGGCTTCTCTCAGACCAGTTCCCGCTTCCTCCCTGGACACACACACTGCTGCCTTTGTGCCCGCCGGGAGGCCAAGGACAAGCCCCCGGGCAAGACAGAGTCTGCAGTCCTCCTTGCTAGCTGAATGTGGAACAGATGTCCATGTGTCCTCCCCAGAGCGCGGGCAGCAGCGGTTGCCACCCAGCATGCAGCTCTGCGCCCCAGCTCTCCAGCTTTTGGGGCATCACTTCTGCAAGCAGATTTATTAGCCTTCCATTTGCCTGTTGACCTGCCAGCCTCCAGACTGGCCACGGTGGTGATGGCAGCCCCAAGGATGCACTTTAGAGGAGTTATCAGAGACCAGGGGATGTGTTGGGTGTGCAAGGGCTTGCAAGCCCCACACTAGCAGATCCCACTCTGGGGCTGTGGCTTACCATGCTCAGGCCTGGGGCCCATAGGAGTCTTGGCTGTTCCCCCCTGCTTAAAACAGCATGAGGGAGCTGCATACACCCGTGCAATTTGGGGGGCAGTGTCCTGTTGTGCCTGCAGGGAGCAGTAAATCCATCAGTGAGTGCTGAGGTTGTTCCAGCTCTGTTTCTGCAGCCCAGCTGTGACTCTGAACACTATTCAGACTAGATCCTGGGAATGAGTTGTTGAAAGCCTTATTAGATGCCCCCCAGGTATTCATTCATCCGTTAAACTCCCTCACTACCAAACTGCTGCACTTGGGCTTGCCAGATTGCCCAGTGCTGCTTCTGAGTCTTTGCTTTCAGTTCAGAGAATGATATTAAAAGCATTTTTGCAGCTATTTCTATTTTTGTATGACTCAAATCCTGAAATGGTTGAGAGTGGTGACATGAAGCACTTGTGCTGGGTTTGGAGGTGCTGCCCTTTTCAGACAGGGAGAAGAGAGCGGTTAAAGCTGTGGCTGGCTGTGGAAACTGCATGTTTGTCCAGTCCCTGGGCCACAGAGCTTGGGAGCTAAAGGGCAATGCCAATGCCCGTGGGTGCGGAGTACGTTGCAACTGGCAAGGCGAAGGCAGTGTTTCATGATGGGGTTCATCTAGTTACTGTAAACGTGACTCATCTGCATGTCCTTTGATCTCTCATTGGGCTGAAAGGCCTGAAACCAAAGCGCAGATGGCTTATGACTGTGCCTTCATGTATTTTCTAGCAGTTCAGTCAGCTCTGTGGGTTAAACCACTGGACGTATAGCCAAGGCTGCAGAATAAAAGAGCTGCTTAAACCTTTCCTCTTGAGAAAGCCCAGGGAGGGACACAGCTGTGTCCCATGCCTGTTCTGGTGACTGAGAAACAATGGGTCTTCTAGTCTATGGGAATTCTAGTCTGATATTGAACAGTATGAGAACACAGGTGGGATGAGACCTCGGTCTTGACAATAGAAAATTCCCCCACTGTGTTTGCAAAGTACATAGGCATCTTGGACGGAAGAATTGTTGTGTCGTTCCCACGTTACTTGCTGGTGAACAGACTGCCCAGTTTTGCTCCACAGGAGGATCCTTACCCCTTTGGAGGAAAGCACAGGACTCTTCCAGGTTAGTCAGAGAAATCTTGCAAATGAAAGTAAAATACTTTTCTTTTTGGCAAGGTGCAGATCCAGGCAGTACAGCCCACCTTCAGTGGGCCTGTTACCATAAACACATACTTTCAAGGCAGTCAGTACATCAGCGGAGACAAAACTAATTGATTTTGGCCTGGAGAGGCCAGGGAAATCACTAGCCACAGAGAATGTGAAGCACAGGTACAAGCAGAGCAGGGTTAGTCTTGGGTACTTTGTGCCTTCCCTTTTACACCAAGGTAAAAAAACACCCCTCTAGATCTGTGCCCTGCAGTTCTGACAGCATCTGCTTCTTTCTAGCCTTGTGTCCCCTTAGGAAGGACAACAGGCAGCCCCTGCCATCCCAAAGTGGTGTGTGCTGCCTGGACCTGTCATTTGATTGTTCAGACACATATGCTTGGCTGAAAAGCCACTGAACTACAGGCTGGGGTGGGGACAGTGCGTGAGGGGGAATATCACAGTTCACCGTGGTTCCTATCCTCTCAGAATAAAAATTCACTAGGTAAACAGCATCGTTGGTAGCCCTATCTGGAGGACTTTTTGCTGCTGAATTTTAAAGGCTGCTGCTAAATCATCAGGGTGAGAAAGTTCTTCATGAAATGTCACAGAGTTCTTCTCTTTTTCTAAAATGCCAGGCTGCTTCAAAGCTCAGAGGGACTGCCTGACTCTCAGAAGGATGCCTAGTGTGCCACAGCCTGTATGAAGTGCCTAGCAGGACTTGCTGCTCGCATAAGATACAGGATTGCCTGCCAGTTGGCCCTGGGATGTACTGGGTGCCCTCACTCAGAGACTGGGAGGCTTAATACTGGTGACAGTGGGAAGCTGTCATATGGGTGGATGGGATTTTTGGCACCTGAGAAAGTATGGAGGGCTGCAGGATGGTGGTCTTGCCTCCAGGATGGGGTGGCCTGACCATTCCTGCCCTGGGAGATAGGAGAAGTTTCTACTGGTGGTGTTGGCCTGTGCCTCACTCACATGGGACTTTCTCACCGATATGGCTGTGGTGGCCAGGTGTATGCATCTGGCTTCTGGGCTGCCCTTCTCTGCGGGTGTCCAGGGCAGGCTGCCACTCATTGGCCAGAGCATCCTTCAGGAATCAGCTCCCTCTCAAAGTAGGCATAAGCTGTGGGCCACATGACAACTTGGTACCCAACACTATTCCCAGCCTGGTGGAGTTTCATTAAGGCTAAGCTGTAATAAGAGCAGCTGGACCTGGCTAGCTGCCTGTCCCCATCAGCCTTGCCTCTGCCAGACACTTGGGCAGGAAGGAGAGGGCAGGTAGACACAGCAGTCATGGGCAGGGTAAAGCTAGGGTGAACTGTCTCCATCCCCTAAATATGAATCCCTCTGTGGCACCTATTTGGTCCCTGACACTTGTTCAGCGATGGGAATAGAGTTGCAAATATCCTTAAAGCATGTGACGTGTCCTCTCCACCACCAGAGGAAGGCTTGCTACCAGCATGCTTTCCTGCCTAGTTTGTGGCCTGTTTCATCCCACGTCCCAGTCTTTCCTCAGGTTGTACTGATCTGATTTCAAAGCATTTCACACTTAACTCGATTGAATTTTATCTGACTGATGTCAAATCCTGTCTTTGCCAGGTCTTTAAGGTCATCTGATGAACCTACTTTCTGGCATTCCTCTGGTCTCGTTTTCTTTAACATTATCCACAAAGTTTCTAGGGCAGCATAGCATGGCTTCTAGCCCACAGTATGGAAGCATTGAATAATACCAAAGCTAGGACCATTTTTCTGCTGTTCCTTTCTGTATATGTCCTTCTAGTCTGAACCATAACCCACCAATAGCTCTTGTCACCAGATCAAGGCGCTATTTTTGCATCAATTTTACATCCATCTTTCATCTAGACGGTATTTCCCTTTCTGACAAGAAGTCTGAATGGGATAACACACAGTCCTCTATGGAGGTCAAAACTATCACATCTGTTACTTCCCGTTTATCTGCCAAATCTTTGAGAGAGGAAATTAAAATTGTTCAGTATAAAATAGTTCTTAAGAAATCCCAGTTGTCTGCTTTTCAGCCCCCATATTAGCCCCTTGGTGACTCTCAATTAATCCTTTGTGCAGGCTGATTTTCCAGGCACTGAATTATGGATCTATAACTTGACTTCAAACTTTTTAAACAGGACGCTGTGCTCATTCTTTGCCATTTCCTTGGTTCCACTCCAGCCCTCCAGCAGTTCTTGGAGAGCCTGGCTTGGGAACTGGAGATGGCTCCTCCTCTGATAATGAGTGTTGCTGTAGCTCATACACATTTCACCTAGCTGAAAGTTTGTGAACCTTTTCTTTCGCAATCCTGGCCCATTTCCCAACCCCTTTTCTGTTCATCGTCATGGCTAAATGCCGGGGCAAGGGTTTGGCTGTAGGTGCCTAAGAGAGATACTGCAAAGTCTCAGCTAGTTATCTTTTTACCTTGGTGGTTTGTGGAGGGTAATTGATCCCTTCAGTGAGTTATTCACCTCTAGATTCAACTTTTATGTGAAAACTAAATGCAAGAAAGGCAGCAGAGTCATCAGTTTCTTCCATTTGCTTTCTCGAATGAACAACAGTGATGGTCTCACATGCCCCTTGGTCCTTCCTCTTCACCCTCCTACAGTTGCTCCTCACATCCATCACCAGCTTTTCGGCATATAAGCTATCTTCTCACTGGTAAGCAATTGGCAAGCCATCACTGGGCATGGAGCTAGCCGATTCAGTCTAAGGCCACCTGAAAACATCTGAGCTTTGCTAATTCTCAGATCTGTCCTCTGCTCTTCTCTTTTCCTCTCCCCTCCCTTTTATAAAAAGCCACTTGCAAGGAATTGCTCCTGCAGCACTGGGATTTCAGCCTGGACATTAGGAAAAAAAATCTCCCCAAAGAGGAGAGGCAGCTCTGGGACAGGTCCTCAGAGTGGTGGTGGCTTGCCACCCTTGGGGGTTTCTGAGTGTTGGTTAGACAAAGCTGTCTGGACTGCATCATTCCTGGTGATAGTCTTGCTCCAAGAGGGGGACTGGTCCAGAGACTGTGGAGGGCTCATCCAGACAATGCTGCCATGGGTCTGCAAAAGAAAATATTCAAAACATACCAAAGCTGGGTGATTCCCCTGCATCAGGAGCACATCTGCATTGCACTTGGACACAACAGTCCTTTCTTTTTCTTTGGCCAGATGTTAGTGCCCTGGGAAGTGGCCCCATATTACTCATATGTACAATGGGAACACCGTGCATGCAAAAGAGCTGACCTTGCATTCCTCCCTCAGGCCTGCCACTGCATTTGAAATGGTCTTACTGAAATGCCTGAACTTGCAAGCTCATTGCTGAGCTTCCTGAGCACCAGAATCTGGGATTTAATAGCTAGGGCTGGGAATGCTTGCATCCTTTGCCACAGCCAGGACTGCCATGGGTACCCTGGGTGCTGGTGCCTGTTCCGTTGTTTTGCTGTCTTTGCTGCTACAACACCAATTAGGATAAGGTATAATCAAAAAGTTTGCCCTGCGGCGTATGCAAGGCCACTGAGCTGCATTGCAAAGTCCTCTGTGTTTTCTGCTCCCTTTCCTTCTATGACAAATGCCTGACCTCTGGTTTAAAGTGAGAAGCTAGTGGTGATGTAGGTATGCGCTGGCACTGAGTTCCTTGGTCCCTCCTTCATCCTCCAGACCTTGTCATTCATCTGGCCTCTCCAAAGTAACCTGTGGGTACTCAAGATGTCAAATACTCTTGGCAGCTGTAGAGGCAAAAAATTTATTGTACCTTAGGTGCCTGGTGGAGAAACGAAGGCCAGAGAATCTGGAGATGTGTCCTGGAGGCCAGCAGGAGAGGGAAGAAAAGTGCTCCCATCTTTTGGAGACACCCAGGATCATCCAGGCAGCACCAGTGAGACCTTATCTCTGGCTGCCTGGCACAGAGAACTCACTGGATGTGTTTTTGAAGGGTGGGCAGAAGGTATCACATACAGATGGCTCAGCCTGCCTCTTCTAGCCTTTCGCGCCAGCATCTGCCTTTGGAGGATGGAGCAAGGGCCTTGCTCCCAAGGCACACCCCAAATCTGGCAGCAAAGACGACCCAGTTTTTCCAGGAAGTTCACTGCACACCTTGGAAAAGAGTGGCAGTTTACAGCTTGGTCCCTGAATAAACCTGTGCATATCTTTGCTAACTACCACCAATACTCTTCCCTCAGCTCTCTGATTCACCCAGACGTACCTTGTTTTTGCATGCCAGCAATGCCTCAGGAGCTGGGCAGTTATCAGAAGACAATGAATCATCTAAAACATCTGCTAACTCATTCGGTAGGAGCTCGTCTTACTCGCAGCACAAATTCCAGCTCTCAGCTGCTCTCAAAATCTTCTACCCACAATATATGCAGCAGCTCCCAGTTGCATTTTGGCCCATCTCAGTGAGGGACACAGGCCCACATAGCTAGAAGACAAGGTCAGCAGCTGTAAACCTCACACAGGGACCAAGGCTTTCCCTTCCATTCAGGAAGACACTGGTACCCATCCCTGATGCCTGTTTTTAGAGAAGGTGGTTTTTTTTATGGCAGAGGTTCTCTTTTGGTTCTGAGTTTGTCTAGCATAACACCAGACAGAGAATTTCACTCGGTGGCTGGTGCCTCCAGCCCAATAATGTGCCAGCAGGCTTGTCTTTGCAGGGCTGACCTTTCAGAGAGATGTTCAACTTGATGTCAGCTACAAAAAGCCAAACAGGATCCAGTTCTGATCCTAATTTTTTTTCTACCTTGTCTAGAGTTGCTCCTAGACTGCTCCATAAATCATTACCCAGTGATAAAATACCAAAGGGGACTGGGTTTGTCTGTTGCTGCTCTTCAGAGGTCAAATATCTTAGCAAAAACAGCCCCTGGGAAAGGGGATAGCACAGAAACATAATGTATATGTTCCCATCCCTACATGTTTTTTTCTGCACTGCTCCAAGAGCCAGTTGTTACTGACGCCAAGGTACTGTGCCTGTTGCATATTACAGCCTGGCACAGTACCTTGGCATTTCAGCATTCCTGGCAGTGATCAGACTGGTGTCTCCAGTCCCTGCCCTGTTTCAGTGCTGGTGGGACTCTCGCCATGCTCTGCATGAGCCTTCTCCACAGGTGATACCCACCTTGGGACAGAGAATATTGCACTCCACTTGTAAACCAGTCTTCTCCTCAGCATTATTCTGATGTGCAGAGCCTTGTCTCATCCCTGCATGCTGTTTGTTGCGAGCTGCTACTTTGTTTAGGCTGTGAATACACTCCACAGAGGAGCACCAACAGCCTGGTGCAGTGCCTGGGAGGAAGAAAGAGGAGACATCTGAGGGACTGTACGAGAAAGGTTGATAAATCCATACATGCTGAAGAGGACATGAGTGTGCACTGCCTTTCCAACACAAGAACTAGGATCTAGAAAGTGTTGAATAAAGCTAGCAAGAGACAGGTTCAAAATAAGCAATAAGAGATGGTTCTTCCCCCAGTGCAGAGCTGCATAATTTCTTGCTGCAGAATGTTGCGGAGGGGATCCTACAATTTTTAGGGGCTCCATGGGAAACTGGAGTTATTTATGGAAGAGTCTGGGAATGCTAAATCCAAAGACACCAACTTTGGCCCAAGAGGCCCTGCAAGTTTGCTGGAGACCAGGAGACCTCCACGTGCCTGTGTTTTTTGGCCGTTGCTGGAGACATGATTATGGCCTTCATGGACCTTGGGTGTTCTTAGGTATGAACATTATTGTGGGCCCTGGAAGAGGCACAACATTATTATCAAGTGGTTGTGCTCCAAGAAATAGGAAGATTTGGTCACCCTGGATTTGTGGCATAAACCCTTAGGAGTCCTGTGTGGGTTTCAAGGTGGGGATCTGGTCAGCATGGCTGTACTTTCTTGTACCTGTACGTCTCTTTGGACTGTGTCCTTATCCATCATACCCTCTGTGCCAGAAAGCTTGTAGAGTGTTACAGACCTCAGGTCCCACGTGGCTTTTTGGAGGTGCATCCTCCAGCCAGCCTGGGCTACAACATTCAACCAGTAGGCTCTGTCACCCCATTTGGGGTGCTGTCCCCCTACTTGGGGGCTGTCCAGCAGCATCAACTGGCTTGGCACAACTGGTTCTATGGCATAAGTGTGCCCTCCTGTTAGGGGTTAGAGCTTCACAGAAACACAGTATGGTTGAGCTTGGAAAGGACTTCTGGAGTTCATCTGATCCAACCCCTCCCAGTCAAGCACGACCACATAAAGCAGGCTGCCAGGGCGATGTCCAGTCAGCTTTTGAATACCTCCAAGAATGGAGACTCCACAGCCTCTCCAGGCAACTGTGCCAGTGCTTAGTCACCCTCACAGCAAAGCTGCCTTCCAGATGGTTGGCCCCCATCATGTATCAGATTTTCTCCAAGGATTAAGACTGCGCAGCTTCTCTGGGCAACCTATCACCCTCATTAAAAAAGTGTTTCCTGATGTTCAGAGGGAACCTCCTGTGTTTCAGTTTGTGCCTATTGCCTCCAGTCCTGACACTGGGCACCACTGAAAAGAGCCTGGCTCCATCTTCTTTACACCCTCCCTTCAGGTATTTGTACATGTCGATAAGATCCCCCTGAGTCTTTCCTTCTCTAGGCTGAACAATCCCAGCTCTCAGAGCCTTTCCTCATAGGATGGATGTTCCAGTCCTTTCATCATCTTCATGGCCCTTTGTGAGACTTTCTCCAGTATGCTCACGTCTCTCTTGTGCAGGGGAGCCCAGAACTGGACACAGCACTCCAAGCGTGGCCTCAGCAGTGCTGAGCAGAGGGAAGGCTCACCTCCCCAACCTGCTGGCAGCACTCCTCCTAATGCAGCCCAGAGTACTGTTAGCATTTTCCGCAAGGGCATATTGCTGGCTCATGTTCAACTTGGTGTCCAGCAGGACCCCAAGGTCCTTTTCTGCCAAGCTGCTTTCCATCTGGGTGGCCCACAGCATGTACTGGTGCCTAGGGTTGTTCCTCCCTGGGTGCAGGGCTTTCCACTTCTCTTTGTCAAACTGCATGAAGTCATTGAACTTCATTTAATGTCAGCCCACTTCCCCAGCCTGTCCACGTCCCTCTGGATGGCAGCACAACTCTTTGGTGTATCAGCCACTCCTCCCAGTTTTGTGTCATCAGCAAACTTGCTGAGGGCACACTCTGCCCCATCATCCAGATCATTAATGAAGATATTGAACAGGACCGGACACAGGCTTGATCACTGCGGCACACTGCCAGTGAATGGCCTCCAACTAGACTTCCTGCCACTGATTGCCATCCTCTGGGCCTGGTCATTCAGCCAGTTTTCAATCCACCTCACTCCTTGGAGTGAGGAAAGATAAAGGCCAGCTGGAATTTAACCTGGCCAGGGATGCTCAGACAATGTTTCTGTATTCCCCCTGGGTTACCCATCCATGCTTCCACTCTCTGTATGCTTCCTTGCTGTGTCTGAGGTTGGCCAGGAGCTCCTTGTTCATCCACGCAGGCCTCTTGGCATTTTTGCCTGGCTATGTATTTGCCAGGATGGAGCTCTCTTGAACTTGGAGGAGGTGATCCTTGAATATTAACCAGCTTTTTTGCCTGCCCTCTTCTCCCCGCTCCCCTTCCTTCCAGGGCCTTATCCCATGGGACTCTTGCAAGCAGATCTTGGAAGAGGCCAAAGTCTGCTTCTCCTGAAGTCCAGGGGCGTGAGCCTGCTCCTCACCCTCCTCCCTCCCCTTGGAATCATGAACTCCGCTATCTCATGGTCACTGAAGTGAAGGCTGCTTTTGATCTTCACATCCACAAGGAGCCCCTCCTTGTTGATGAGCAGGAGGTCCAGCAGAGTACCTCTCCTCATTGGCTCCTCTGTCACTTGGAAGAGGAATTTATAATCAGTGCACTCTGGGAACCTCCTGGATTGCTTATGCCCTGCTGTGTTATCCCTCCAGCATATACCAGTGTGGTTGAAGTCCCCCATGAGGACACAAGGGCCTGTGAACATGAGGCTGCTCCTTTCTGTAGAGGGCCTCATCCACTCGTTCTTCCTGTTCAGGTGGCCTATAGCGGACACCCACTATAACAACATCACCTTTATCTGTTCTCCCTTTAGTCCTAGTCCATAAACTCTGAGCTGGTTCCTTATCCATCCCCAGGCAGAGCTCCACGCACTCCAGCTGCTCTCTCACATGAAGGGCAACTCCTCCTCCTCATCCTCCCATCCTGTCCTTCCTAAAGAGCCTGTATCCCTCCGCTGCAACACTCCAGTCATGGAAGCCATCCCACCACAAGATCGCAGTCCTGCAACTGCACACAGATCTCTAGTTCCTTGTGTTTATTCCCTGTACTGCATGCATTAGTGTACAGACACGTTAGAGAAGCTCCCCAGCATGCTGAGTTCCTGGAGGAGGGTTTGGGGGATTTCTCCACAACGGTGCCTTGTAGGCAATTCCTTGTTTACGTGCAAGTGCTAACGGTGACCTTGCTTAAACCCCATTTTGTTGATTTTGTGATTCGTTCATGTCACACCACCCTTTGCTCAGCCATTCTATCTGTTGCTCCCTCACAGAACTGCTGGCTACTTTCTCTCTCCCCTGTCATTATTAGTTAAGAAGTCGGCTTTGAAATATAAGGGGTGTGAGCACACAGAAACTCTGACGTTCCCTCGCAGACACGCCTATGCACATGGGTGTGTCAGCCGACGATAAATGTGTGCATTAGCTAACTGAGTTTTGCTGCTTTCTTAAATTGCGTAGATGTAATTTGCATTCAGTTGTCTACATTCTCCTGTGTAGTACTGCTGACTGCAACCTTTAGGAGCAACAGACCTCCAGCAACCAGATAAGTCACTGTCTTGCATCTTCCTGCAACTGAGAGTGCACAAACTGGGCATAAGAAGCTTCATCCTCAGCCCGGGCACCTTGCTGATATGTGTCTAAGGGTGGCACAGTCCTGCTGGAGGCTGAGTGGCTGATGACTGCATTTAAACAGCCCTGCTGCAGATGAGACGGTGCATCTGTTCCCTCTTGGGGCTAACTCTGGTAAAAGGTGGTTACACCTGCCTTTTTCACTTCCCAGTTGACTTGGGAGAAGTCTTGTTTTGAAAATGTCCTAGGAGGCAAGTCTTCTGAAACTCTTGCAAATACAGCTCAGCTCTGAAATCCACTGATTTTCCACAAAATAAGCCCCGCTTTCGGATTTCTCAGGTTAGGTGCAGCCTAGGGTGGGGTGTTCTCTGCACTTGTTGCTCCCTGACAGCCAGGCCAAGGACTTCAGCTGCTCTTCTCTGAGTAAGTGCAGATGCTCAGGATGTGTCAGCCCAGATGCTAGCTCTGCTAAGTGCCGACATTGCTGCAGGGAAACCTGGCCGTGAACGTAGCCCTGGGAAGGAGAATGGTCTGCTCTGGAGTGAGAAGTGACCCCGAGGTTGATACTAGGTTGATCGCTCTCCATAGGTATGTCCAGGCTCCAAATGACCTTCAAAAATTACACCACCTTCACATAAACCTAGGGCTCAGGTGGTTGTGTTCCTTTCAACCCTATGCAGCTCTGTGCAATTTGAGGTCTTTTCAGGCTTGTCTCTGCAGGGCAGTAGAGGTCAGCTGCCCTGAACTCCCCCAAATATCCCCTCTGCAGTCATTGGGGCTGCCTTGCCTTCATGTCAAAAGAGTCCTTTCTTCCAAAGCGTGAGGGCTGCTGACCCTGTCCTCCACAGCCTCCCTGTCCGTCCACTTCCCAGCATGTGTGAGCCTGCGCACCCACAGCTGTGCTGCCCAGACCTTGGGTTTGGCTCTCTCCCTTTTCTCCCCCTCACTTGAGTCAGACCACCCTGTTTTGGGGGCCAGGTCTTGGACCTTGTTCCCTGCCAGCCCTGTGTGCTGCCACTGCCCATGGAGGGGGGGTGGGTGGGTGATGATCTCGATCCTGAGGAGAGAGGGTGGTGTTGTGATTTGCTTTTATGTTTTTAAGAAACGCATTCCTGCCTTTCCAAGTCCTCTTTGCAGTGGCCCAGGAGGCAAAAAATTTTGGTGCGTTGCATAATTTGCAGAGAAAAGCCAATTGCTGCAGTACCCCCAGGGGTTTTACCAACTCAAACCTACTCTACCCTCCTCTCAGCGGCTTCCCCCTCCCTTTCTTGATGGCACAGGATATGCAGGGTTGCAGCCTGTACCTTCCCAACATCTTTCCAGCAGCCCTGGGCTGACATGTACTACTGGGGCCAGTTTGGCAGATATATGGGAACAGATGGTCTGGCAAGGAGCTGTGAGAGCTGCTCAGTACCAATGCAGCTCTCTGGTACTCAGGACAAGGTGCTTTTGGTTGATGTTCTGCCCATGGTGTGGGAGCAGAGACAATACAGGACCACCAGGAGCTGCCAGCTGCCCTGCGGCAGGACGCTTGGAGATGCGGAGCTCAGCTTCTTGCTTTGGCCTTCGACGTTCCCAAGCTGAGTGCGAAGGCCTCCAGGGCCATAGCATTTCTCTGCGTGAGAGCAGTGCTGTGCTGTTCACAGGTCTGGAGAGGCCCAGGGAGCCAAGGAACAGTGTGTGACACTGAAAAGCAGCGAAGTTGAGAGATATTTGTTGGCTGAGCTCATGGAGGCTTCCAAAGCCTCTCTTGGGAAGTACTCTCCTCTGCCTGTGCCGTTTCTTCCTGTTCACTCATCTCCTAGCCCCACTTTCTGGGACACTGGTTTTGTTTCTCTTTTGTTTACCGGCTGTAAAGGAGCCCTTGGGTGCTATCATAATATCTTTCTGTTTGGGCTAACCCAAGTATTTTGCCTTATTTTCATACTTTTCCTATCAGCACTTGTACCCTGGGGCATGGAGAACTCCCCCCTGCTTTCCAGCCCTTGAAACCACAGCGGGGGGCAGGCCATCAGTCACAGGGTTTTTAGCATGCCATATAATCACCAGTGGTCAGGGAAATCTCTTCCCCACAAGAGTCTGTGGAGATGGGGACCAGGCCACAGCACTCAGTAGGAATCCTGTAGGTGCATACTGCTCTGTTCCTCCCATATGGTTCAGCTGGACCAACCCCCAGTGGGGAGGCATAGCGAGAACCTGCATGTTCCTCTTCTGGCGCTCATCCTTTGAGGGAACTGTGTTTGGAGGCTTCTTGCCTTCTCTGAGTCATGTCAAAATGAGTCCCAAATATTCTCTTTGAAGCTCTTCACGCAGCGCTGAAGCGATCTTGCCTTCAAAGCAGTTGCTGGAGACAGGCAGGCTGCTTAAAAGACACTTGAGCGCTGTCACATCATGTTCAGGCTATATTAAAATTTTACCGTGCTGTTTCGCACCTCAGATGAATCACAGCCGCTCCTGAAAAGCATCAGGGGCTGGGGAGTGGGTTGTGGTGTGCAAGGAAGGGGCTTTTGAAAGGGATTATTAATGCACAGAGATGTTTTGGTGTCTGAGAGAGGCCCTGAATGGCAGCTCTGTGCTTTTTTTCTCTGTGCTCATTAACAGTGAAGTAGCTGCTGAAGAGCTGAGCAGAGCGAGGGGAGGACATGGCTGCTGCTCAGGCAGGGATGAGCCTGGGGAGAGGACGTGAGAACAGAGAGAGGTGGGTGCTGGCTGTCTCCCTGAGAGGCAGTTTCAGGTTACGAGTTCAATGCCTGCCTCCCTTTGGGAGGCTGCAATACGGCAAGTCGCTTCTTGATGTGCAAACAATTAAAAAGAGGGTGTGTGTGGGGGGAAGATGGAGAAAGCAAACACCTCCTCTGGGATCTGGCTGCCTCTGCAGCTGCTCACCTAAGGCACCTCTTGCGGAGGGAGTTTCACACAGGAGAAATTGTGCTGGGGGCATCAGGTTACTTGCAGGATGGAGTTTGGAAGTGCACATGAGATCTGCCTTTGGCCTCTGGGTATACAGAGTATTCCTCCCTCTTTTTTCTGGGCATAGAGTGGGTCTGTTGGGTCTTATCAGGGGTTGCAGTTGTACTTTTGCTGGTCCCCAGGGTTGCCCTGTAATACTGGAGAGACGGCTATGGGGGGAAGCAGAGGGGCAGGGGTGCCTTTATTGCCCTCCTAGCACCATCCTTGGTTATGGTGAGCATCTTTCCTGCCATACCTGTCTGCACCAGGGGAGGAGCCAGGTCCCTGAGGGCTCTGTTTTCTCCAAATTTGTCACTGCCTTGTGAGTTCTGCAGACTCCTCTTGGGTCCCTCAGCCTTGTTTTCTGGAGAAGGAGTGGTTTCTGGTCCCTCAGGCAAGGAAGTTCATGACTTTGCCTCCTTCTTTTGCTTGAAAGTTCCCTGCCTCCCTGCATCACCCTAGCCTTGTTGCAAATAAGCCACCCGCAGCCACTTGCCCTCCTGCAGGCTCGCTTAGCGAGGCCTCCTGGACCAGGTGGAGAGGCTGGGAGAGGAGGCAGACGTTGGCTGGTGGGGTGGGAAGCCTCATTCTGCCAGCTCTCTGGAGGCTGAGGTGCAGGCAAGGACCAAGCAGCTGGTCAGGCACACTGTTCCCATCCCAGCCCTTGGGAGCTTTCGGCACATAGGGCTGACGACACTCGATACCTGTACGTGCCAGGTGTTGGTGCAGGGGCTGCCTTTGCCAGACAGATCCAGCACACGGCAGCTGGATGAGGGATGGGAGAAACCCTGGTGTTGCTCCTGACAGGGGAGGATGCTTTTGTATGTCTGCTCACTGCCTATTCACTCCAGAGCCGGTAAGCAGGGGGGGCAACCTCCATATTTTTTTTCATGCTAATCTTCCTTTATTCTTTGCCTGCATCAGCAAGCCAAGCAACAAACCAAGGGCTCTATATATCCTCTGGAAGTAAAATGCCCCCCAAAATCAAGCCCTTATTTCTTTCTACAGAAATGTGCGGTTTCCCTTATCTAAAAGAGGGGGAAGGTGCACACAGGCCTGGTCTGCCCTGCTACCACTCCCTCTGTCCTGGTTGATTGCCACTGCCCCTCAGCTTGTACTGATGCCTGTCACTCTGCTGACAGCATGAGAGACAAACGCCAGTTTGCCTTGGCCAGAAAACTTGCCTTGCAAAGAAAAAAGCTAGCTCAGGGCTTTTCACTTGGAGAGAAAGAGAGTGAGAAGAATAGACTTGAAAGCAAATTCCCGTGTTTTTTTGCTTCGGGTGAGAGCTTTTCCCACGCTCCATTGGAAGGAGTGCAAGGAGCAAATGTTTCCCAGTGCCTGTAAACACCAAACACTGCTGAGGAGTAAGGAAAAAAGCCAGCCTTATTGGAGAGAGGCAGAAATCAGCAGTGTCTCTCCCGCGGTGCCTCGTGTCTGTGTGCCTGCTCCTTCCATGGCAATGGCTTTTCCAGACCTAGCTACGCCTTCTGGGTGCGGCGGGAGCATCAAGCCCTGGGGTACCTGAACATGAGACCAGGTGTTTGCTGCCCCCCACAAAGCCGCTCCACAGCACTGGAGACTTCTGCTTCTTCCGTGAGAGTCCCAGCAACCGAACTGGGAAGAGACTGGTGGGTTTATTTCCCAAGCTAGCACCTGGGAAGGTGCTTGACATTTATTTGCATTTGCCTGGCATTGGTCAGGGACCATTAGCTTGCTCTGCAAGACTTTTGTTTCCCCATCCAAGGAAGGCTGGGAAAGTATGTCTGGTTCACTGCATCTCCTGTGCCAGTTGCTTTGCCTGGCCCTGTCCCTAACCATCCTTTCCTGGTCTAATTCCTGACTCCTGTGTTCAGAGAATGGAAAAATCAACGACCATTTTGCCTTCCAGCAGTCCTCAGCCCTGGCTTCAGCAGCAACCTTTTCCAAAGCACTGAATGCCTTGGCCCTCCACCCCATCCTTTCCAAGTCCATCTGCTTTCCACAGAAAGCTGGCATTTAGCAGCCAGTCTCCAACAGGGCTATGCGAAACCCATCCGTGCGTGGGAGATCTTGCCCATGCAACTTGCACCCTGGGAACCGGTTCACCAGCTCTGCAAGTGGAGGCCTGTCTCTGGCGAGGGAGTCTCTGTGTCTTGGTACATGAGGGGCTCTGTGTCTTTAAAATGCCCCAAAAAGGTGATTGAGAGATTTGAGGGCAGCTTTTGGAAATGAGAAACCAACTGAGGCTGGGGTGGCTCAGCAGGCATCCATGTAGGTTTGGTTCAGCTTTTCAAGGAGACTGCTGTGGGGGGAAGTTTGGAAGCTGGTGCCCACTGAGCTGTTTAGAGATGTGGGCCCTGCTTTATCCCAAGGTGGCTGGGAGCGTTTGGAACTCTGTCCCAAAGAATGCCCCAGCAGCCTGGTGAGCCCACTGCTTTTCCCAGCTGGCCAAGCAAAGAGCATTTGTGGCAAATAAAGCCCTGCCCAGGGGTCCCAGTTTTAAACAAAGCACTGGTGTCGCATTGCTGGTGCATCTTAGCATCTTCCCATCAATGAGAAACTGTCTCCTTTGCCCCTCTCCCTTGCCTTTCGTTTTGCTTATAGAAAGCCATGACTGTAGCCTGCATGTGCCCGTATCTGCTCCTGCGATCTCCCTTTGTTTGGCTGCCAGCTTTCTGCACCTGCATGCATGCCTGCTCTCCCTCCCCACTGTGGTTAGTCCTTCCCTCTCCCAGCCCATGGGCAGGAAAGTGGGTTTTAGCCAGGTCCAGGGGGTAAGGCAGTGTCTAGCAATGGCAAGCATTCCCACTTCAACGGCAGCCATGGATGGGATGGGGGTGCACAAGCAGCTTGGTTATTTTTGGATGAAGCACAGGTTACCCTGTGATTAACCTTCTGGAGGGGTCCTGCCCACATCTGTCCCAATGGGAGCTGGAATCTCTATGCTTCCTTTGCTAATTGAGCCTGGACTGTACTAGCTAATCCCATCTCCAAATCCCCCAGCTGTTCAAAGCTTAAAAAGAGCAACCACACATGCCGGCTGGGAGGCTGTGCTCATGTGCTGTTGGAATAGGGATTACAGAAACAAAGTGTGTGTGTGGGTTTTGGGGTGGGTTTTTTCTGCTTTTTTTTTTTGGGGGGGGGGAGTATTTTTTTTTGGCAATCTGTAGGCAGCTGCCATTATCACTATCTCCCCATCCACAAAGAACAGCGTCATAAGAAAAAAACACTGTCATCAAGTGATGACAGGTGAAGTAAAGCCAGGAATACACAGAGTTAATATGGGTTAGATACTCTGTGCTCCAGTGGTCCTCCCTCTGCCATGGTCCCCACCCCCAGGCTTGTTCCTTCTCTTGTACCGCTCACTGGGACAGGCTGTTTTGGAGCTGATGGCCTGCCCTGCCCTCTCCCAGGTTGATGCTCCAGGTTACCACCAGTTTCCATGTCAGCACCACCAAGGTCCTTGGAGGGATGGCAAGAAGCAGGTGAGGGCCTTGGCCAGCATGGGCTGCAAGTATTCATCAGCTACGTGGGGAAAAAAAACAAACTGGATGGACATGGTCGAGGGCATTCCCTGTCCAGGAGGCACCACACCAGCCAGACCACTAGCCCAGGGCAGCCTCTCCTCTCCAGAGCCCCTGCCTGAATGGCAGGAAGAGATGCTGTGCCACAGTTTTGCTTTTTAAAGAGAGGCAGGGACTGAATCATTAGAATCTTATCTGTGTCATGCTCATTTCTTGAGCTTTTGTAGCCTCTTCTCCCACCCAAACTACCCCAAGGAGAAGAGGGGACTGGAGCAGCTGTGGGAGCCCCTGGCCACTGCGTACAAAGCCCACTTGTTATCAGCACTGTCATATGCCTCTCTGCCCCCTCCGCCCTCCCAGCCCCCCCACAACCGCTACGTCCCGAAAGCACAAGCTGAGCATCCATCAAAAGGGCTATTATCCTGCGATTTCTTAACAGCCACTGTTGCTCTTGGGTACAGAGAATGGAGTTCCCCCTTTGACACAGTCCCCTGAGCAAAGGAATAGTGGTGCCTGTCGCTGGTTGGCATACTGATTTGCAGCCTGTTGCAGCAGCCAGGGTGGGATGGGGGGCTGCTGCCTGTGCATGGGGTTGCATCAGTTATTTATGCCTTCATTCTGGTCCTACAAGGTAGACTGGTCCTAAAGAGAGCATACTTTGGGCCTCCAGATATTGGGGGGGGGGGAGGGGGGGTGTAACTCCCACGGAGAGGGGTTAAGAGACCACATTAGGGTTTCATTCATTATGGCTGATGCTTTTAATCTGTTCTTCCCAGGAAAGAGGGGCTGGATTTTGAGGTTTTTTTTGAGTTGGGTCTCACAGTGTTGTTTTGAACAAAATGGGCACCTGTGGCCCCAGGTATGTTCTCTTCCTACAGCAAGATGGGCTGTCAGGGTCGCAACAATCTCCCCAAGAGCAAGGAGAAGTCCCAGGCACTAGTGGCAGGTGCTGCTGGGGGCAGCCAGCACATCTGCTCTGGCAGGAAAGGGAGGGCTGGGGGAGAAAAGGGGCACGGCAAACAAAGCCGCCAACCTCTGGAGTAGGAAAAGGGTCTGCAGTGCATGGAGAGGCAGTTTCCGGGGATGTGTGCATTGACCAAAGCAGCTCATTGAGTGCCAGCAGGTACGAAGATCCCCAAGAGTCTGATGAAGGACAGCCCTTTGCTCTTTTGCCAGGCAGGCAGTAGGGGCTGGCACTGGTTGCTCCTGGCTCCATCACAGGTGCATTTATTCTTGCTGTGTATCAACAGGGAAATCGGTCGCAGCACAGACGATGCTACCCCACTTCCACCCGAAAGATCTACCAGCTGTGACACCATGGGCGAAGCTGGAGTCCTGGCAGGGACAGGAAGATGCCCCAGCACATTGGGGACCACGCCAGGAGGAGATCTGTGCACCACAGGTGGAAACTAAGATTTGCCTAGTCACACAGTGTGGACCATAACTGATAAAAGGTGTCACATTTTTTCCTGTTGTTTTTTGACACTAGCAGTCTTGGAAACTGGGCAGCTTTGCTGGCCATGAGCAATGCCGAACCCATCCCAAGAGAGCTTTGCTTTTTTTGTCTGCCCACAGAGAATCTCCCTGTTGGTTTATGTCTGTTTGTCTTCCTGTTCTCGGAGAGTTTCTCTTACAGGTGACACGTTGAAAATAACAGTCGGTGATGGTCTCACTTCTGCTGGCAAGGGATGGTGCTTGAAGCTCCCGTCGGCCTGACGTTTCCCTTTGTGCTGTCAGGGTTGCTCCGAGCTATGTGCTTTGTTGCTGAGTCAGCGTTCTGGAAAACAATACATTGGAAGATATATGGCTGGCCACGACATGTGGTCACATCTTAGCAGGATTTGTGTACTGCTTTCCACTTGAGAGGGCTTCTTTATCACAAGTTTTCTTGGCCATTGAGAAAATACCTAGCATGAACAATGATGAGTACTGTACTGGAGAAGCCACGGGAGTTTACAGCCACGCAAAAAGCTGCCATGCTTGGTCTCAGACCTTAAAGAACAATTGTTCTATGAAAATTTGAGGTTGTTCAATTTTCCACTGAAATCTTTGGACATAAAGAAGATGACTTTACTGGCAAAAAGGAATTTTCATTATCCCATAATCCCTAGGCCTCTGGTATGGGAGGGAGAGGTTTTTCTACCTGGGGTGGACATCTCAGGACAGTTTGCTCAGCAGGTCCAGTGCTGTTCCAGTGCATTCATCCCGGATGAATTTTGAATCTAGTTTTCCTTCCCTAAGGTGTCCCCAACTCACCACTAAGAAGGCATGCTGAGAAAATTATAGCACCTCAGCTCTTAGAAACTTAGAGCACTCCTATTGAAAAGAGCAGAGACTCTTTTTAAACTTCCAGGTATGAAATTCAGATGCTTGAATCTGGAGAAGTGTACCATCCTCCGAAATTAGCCAGCCATACAAACCTCAGCTACAGCCTCAGCTGGGCTGGTTATAACAAGCTGGGTTCTTTTACCCAAACCTTTTAAAATGGGGAAAATGTTGGAAATTTGGGCCACTCATTTTCCCAGCTCTTTTTCCCCTCTGACAGATGAGACATGGCCCCGTGCTAGAAGAGGGGTTTCTGTCACGATGAAGGCATTTCTGAGAGCTAATTTACTAGTTCAACTGGGCACGCTGGCACTGGGATCCTGCATGCAAAAAGATGCAGCAAATTGATTGCAAGTGGTTTGCTTGAAAGAAGCAGCACGAGGTGTGTTAAGCAGATGTCTTCATGGCAATATGGCAAATTAAGTGGAGGAGTTCCCATATTTTCTTGTGTTTCTGCTTACTGTGGGGTCTCTGGACTATTTTAACAACTGATCAAAAAAGAAGGGAGAGCACGAGCAGGCAGCTGTAATTGCAGAAGACTAGCCAGCCGGGATGTTTGCAAGCAAAAAGGTTTGCAGGCTGTGGTACTGCCAAAATTCCCTGAAGGAGAAGAATTTTCTGGGGTGATTGATTCCTGAGAGAGAAATTTTTTGTTATGATAAGTGCTGTGCCTATCTCCAGCTTCTGTTTTTTTATTCAGGGCTTGGATTTCCCATTATGCAATCCTATCTGCCTTTTTAATCCACTATTTTCTCCTGAAATGTATGAGACTGGGAATGCTTTGTTGCACTAAAGGAGACGTGGCTTAAGCAAGGAACTGAGCTAAGGCCTTGACCAGGGCAAGGGGAGACCTGGGGCTTTTTTCCTAGTTTTGGAGAATTTAGATGCTCCAAAATAGACACCCCAGAGCAAGTGCTCAGGTGAGGGAAGACTACTTCTTTTCCAGGCTGCCCTAAAGCGCAGCTCAGACACTACAGGGAGCAAAACCTCATCCCGCTCCCTTTTAATGACACCCAGCCTCCCAGGCCAACAGAAGTTTGGGATTTTCCTGAGATGCTGCCTGCATTTTTTGCCCAGTGGGGTCAAAACCAGTCACTGCAGACTTCTCTTCCTTCCACAGCATCCCCTCGGGCTGAACTTCAGCATGTCCTTGTCTGGCAGCCTCGGCGAGGATGAGCGAACTCTCTGGCTCCCGGCATCTTCCAACCGGGTCCGGGACCATCCTCAAGCCTGGTGTTGGGGTGGAGGGGTGTGGGGGCGCTGGCTGTGTCCCTGCAAGGGGTGCAGGGGTGTGTGTGTAGGACGCTATGGGGCCTGTGCGGGGCTGCTGGGGTGCCTGCATCCCGCCGGGGAGTTTGGTACCCACGAGGGATGCCCCTGAGATGGTGCACGGCTGCGTGAGGGCTGCTGGGGCTGGCGTGGGGGGGGGGGGGGCGGGGGGGCGCTGCGGGGTGCGTGTGCCCCTGCAGCGGCTGTGCTTTGTGCAAGGGGGAGGCACGCGTGTGCGGGGGGTGCGCCGTGCCCACGCCCCGCCCGGGCTGCTGCCCACGCCGTGCCCCGAGGGGGCGGGCCGGGAGGCGGGCCGGGGCGGGGCGGCCGCTGCCCACCGGCCCACGCGGGGCCCCGCTTGCCACTCGCCCGGTGGCGACGGCGGCCGTGGCCGGGCGGATTGCGGAGGGGAGCGGGAGCGGAGCCCCGCCGCCGCGGCGGGAGGCTGGTGAGCGGGGAGCGGGGCCGGGGGCGGGCGGGCGCCGCGCCGCCGCCTCCCGGGACAAAGCCGGGCTGGGAGGGACCCCGCCGCCGCTCGGGGCCGGGCCGGGGGTCCGCGGCGGCGGGGCCCTGCCGGTGTCCACCGAGCAGGCGGCGGGGGGGGTGGGGGGGGTGAAGCCGGTCCCGGGCACGCACCGGTCCCGCCCGGCACCGCCGCCCAGCCCCGGGAGCCGCGGCGGACCCTGCCCGGTAAACTTTCCCCGGTGCCGGTGGCAGCCAGAGCTGCCCGGTTGGGGGCTTCTTTTTGCGCCGGAGCATCCCGGTGCCGCGTCCTAGCGCCTCTGTCCTAGATAACAGGTAGCCTTCATATCGGGTCCTTGCCGGTGCCCCGGGAGGCGCGGGGGCTCCGGGGGTGCCTCAGACCCAGCCTCTGGCTTTCGGCTTGCCCGGGGGTGGGGGGGGGGCGCCGAGCCCGGCCGGTGCCGCGGGGGTTGGTGCGGGCCGGGGGCCGCCGGCCCCCGGGTCCGGGCTGCGAGAAACAACGGCGGGTTTAGCTGCAGAAGGGGAAATCCCGGTCTTTAAAAGGCAATTGGCAGCGCCGATTATTAAAGCAGAAGTGAAGAGTTTTTTCTGGCTCCCGTCCCTGCTTTCCTCCCTTTGATTTTTCTTTTTTCTTCGCTGGCTCTCATCAGGACACTTGTTCAACTTTGGGTGACGCCGGACACTGCTTGCTAGATCTGAAAGGAAACAAAGCAGCAGTGCTAGAATATTTTTTTAGAGATGTTTTCCCTGCAAATGATGTTAATCTTGTTGAAGGTGCTGGCGTACAACAAGAGTGATTTGCTGTTCTTCGGTTCATTTGGACTCTGTGAAGTCCATGGAAAAACCTGGCTAAAACAGCCTCTTCCCTAAAAAGAGAGAGTCATGCACTGATGTGATTTGTGAATCCCACTGATATTCCCCTTTTTTCTGCTCTTTCATGAAACAGATCCTAATTTATCAGCTTGCCAGGCAGAAGGAGTCTGCAGGTACTAATGCTTTAGTCGATCAAAGCCTCCCTTCCCAAAGGTGGCATTTGAATTCAGATGACGTCTGTGGGTCAGTGGCACTTCCCCCACTTCACTTTGTCCCACCCAAGCTCTTCTTAGTAGTCTTTCTTTTTACTGTGCAATAGGGTGGCTGTTGGAGAAGTTGGCCAGGGCATCTCAGAGCCCAGAGGCGAGAGGCTTTACCAAAGTGCAGGCTGGTTTAGAGGCGCGTGCAGGTGCAAAGGTGTCCGTGGCTATGGTGGTGTTGCAGTATGCCTGTGTGGAGGAAGCGCTGAAGGATCAGGCTGGTAAATTGTGTTCTTGTGCAGTCAGGATTGGGGTGCCAAAGTGCCTGTTCACTCGGAGACCCTCGGGGAAGGAGCCTCAGTTTGCTTTGCCTTTGCATTGGGGTCAGCTGGCAGGGAGATGATGACCTAAAGTTGGTTAGGTGGGGAAGGACTCTGTGGAGCGATGTGGGGGACTTGTGTGCCCTGCCTGACACCCATAGCAGCCGGCTGCAATTTTCCTGATCTAGTTGCGTTTTCTGATCTTCTCTTCCCTAATCCTCTGAGCTTTGTGGGAGTCCTCGTCTGAAGTATCTCCAAAGTTGTTAGCTCCAGGTAGCTACTGGCTGAGTGCAATCAGACCTGGCCGTGCGGGGAGGGGGGGCACAGGAATGCAGGAATGTCTTGTTCCTGGGGCATTTCCTCCTGGGGAAGGAAGATGGGAAGGGATCCTTGTCTGTGAGTAATCCAAGAGCAAAACGTTTCTCCCCTTGCAGACAATGAATCGTTTCAGCAAGCTGACACTGTTATTTGTGGCTCCTGGCAAACCAGGTAAGAGCTTTCTGTCAGGCACTTGCTCAAATCATTGCCAGCCCCAACCTTGCTGATTGCCTTTCTCTGTTGCACTGGGTGGGAGAGAAGCCTTTGTGTACCACGACAGTAATCACAGTGGTGCTTCTGGGTGAAGGAAGGTTGTTGCCAGTCCCCTTGGTTACACAGTGGCTGATTCTGGTCCTTGTATCTCCAGGCCTTTTTATTTTCCAGAGAGAAGATGTCACTTTGGAGAAGGAATTTCTCCTGCCTGGCTCTGCTTGTGGGGCTGTGAACAGCTATTTCCAAGACCTCTTTCCTTTCCCCTTCATCTAAACCGTGCACGAGGCTGGTTATACGTGCTTGTTAAACAGGGAATTAAATCACATAGGAATGCTGCTTGCTTGATGTCTTCTCTATTACAGAGCTATGCTTAGAAGTTGAGGCTTTTTAAGTGATTTTGTGGGCTTTAGCTAAGCTGTAGAAAAAGCCTTGTAAACAATAAGCCTTTGTGACGAAGGCAGAGTAAGTGTAATTATCACCTGTCCTATTAAAAATCTTCCCATTTTGGGGCATAACCAAACTAATCAGACAGTGTTGTGCTTTTCCAGATAACTAGGTGATCTTTAAGAGCAGCTCTGGGAAGCAAATGCAAAATGAGCAGCGGAGGACAGTGCAGAAGACGCAGAGGGCTCTCGGTCTGAGCCACGAGGATTTGAAGATGTCTGCGTGCAGTGACTTTGTGGAACACGTTTGGAAGCCTGGCTCCTGCAAAAACTGCTTCAACCCAAAGAGCTCCCATCGGCTGCAAACACCCCCAGACGTGGGAGCTTGTGGCGTGCTCCCGAATGGAGTTAGGACCAAGCCTGAGAGCCCCGCATTGGAAGACGAAGGTGTAAATACCTCCCCCTTCTCAAAGCCAACAATTGCTGTGAAGCCAACTATGATAAACTCAGATGTTTCTGACGCGTGGGCGGATGCGAATATGAATGCAGATCTGTCACAGGTAATGATTAATCCAGTCAAAGCATGACTTCCCGTTACTTACCTCTCCTCAGGAGTGCTAGGAATATCTGTTAAAACAGTTTCCTTCCCTTTGTTTTTCCTCCTGGTCTTGACTCGGGTTTTTAAGCCTTATTGGCTTCTCAAGGTATCTTTGGCTGAAGCTGAATGAGATGTTGCTCACAAGGCAAGTGTGAAGGACCTTAAAAATACATTGTTTGTTTAGGAACTTCTGGATTTTAAATGAGGACGTGGGTTATTTTCCTGGGAAGATATACTGGAAAGAAATCCTGTCTGGTTGCAGTCAGTCCTAACTGGATCCATGGTCTCTGTGGGTGAGGAAGAAAGTGCCCTACCTTCCTAGCCCAGCTCGTCAGGGTCCCAACCTTTGCCAGAGCACTAGTGCCCTCTGGGTGTAGCACTGCTGCCTGCCTGCAAACTGGCAAGCCCGGGTGGTGTGAGTTGCTATCAAGATGGGTGGTTCACTCCTCTCCCCGACAAGTTGATATCAGCACTGCCCCAGCGATGCGGAGTGAAGCCTGGGCTGCTATCACCCTGTGTGTTGGTATCTCCCACCCTTGCCCCAGAGGGGAGTCAGGGCTCACTGGCTCTGTTCTTAGCCACTCTTGCTTCTCCCCTAGGGATAAAGGGCGCATGAGTGCAGGCTGCCATCGTCGGTGGGGTTTGATCTGTGCACGCAGATTTAGCCCAAGGCTGAGTTTTACGCTATGGGAGTGGGTTCTGCCACCCTGGGGCTGGGGGTCGCTTCATAGGCATGTGTTACCCTCTGCCTCTCCCACTCCTCCTCTCCCTTGGCAAGCAGGATAGATCTCCCTCAGCTGAAGAGATTTTGGATGGATTTCCCCACCTGTTCCCCGGTCCCTATGCTGAGCGTAGCCAAGCTGCTATCCCAGGATAACCTGTGATAGTCTGTGTCTGTGCTCCAGAGTGTGCAACTCTGGAGCAGCAGTGTGAAATGAAACAAAAATAAGCAGAGGGAGGTACAAATATTCCTTCCCTCTCTGAATCTTTAATTGCACGGTGATTCGCAGACACATGACAGGTTGGACATGTTTCTGGCAGCGAACGCACAGAATGAGAAAGGAGAATGCCTTATTTCATTTCATTGCTATTGTTGGTAATGCAAAGATTGCAAATGGTCCAGGAAATAAGACAAGTGTAATTTAAGTAGAAAAGGTTTGTGGTAGTTATTGGTAGGGTGAGCACAGAGCAAAAAAGACTGTGAATGCTAGAGGACTTCTCTGTGGAGCTGGGTTTTTTTCTCCTTTCTTCTCTCTCCTCTCTTCTCTTTCGTTTTGCATATGCACATCCTGACAGCGCACTTGTCTCTTTGGCCCGTGCAGGTCAGCTGGGGCATGGTTTCTGGCAAACACCTCCTTCTGAAATCAGGAGAAGCACAGCGGATCTGCCTCGACAATTTTGGCAATGGTAATGTGAGAAAGCCCTTTCTTCACAACCTGCCGAGTGACTGCTTGTCTTGCTGTCCTCCCAGCTACTCCATGGTGGGCCTGCGCAGCCTGGAGAGTCGAGTGGAGAGAAATGTCTCCATCCACAGCCTGGTGCTCGTGGGTGAGCTGGGCAAGCAAGAGGACAGAGCCAAAGACAAGTTTGCCCTGCAGCATCGGGCTCCCTGCCCTAATTCGTCTGCCCTGGGGGACAGAAGCACTGTGAACTCCAGCAGAAACTCTCCTTCCCAAGCCAGAGAAGGAGCAGCCCTCCCCTCGGAGGGCGACTGCAGTCACCTGTCCTCTGGCTTCGAAAGTGAAGGGGGTGAGTACTGTTCAATCACGGACTGCCACAGAGAGTGCCTGGTCTCGTGGGAGCCGTGTTGTACGGAGGGGAAGGGTGCCCGGTGTGAGAAGGAGAGCCCTGCTCCCTGCGGATGGAGGCAGCGGGATGCTCCTGAGATTCCCAGACCAAGTGGCAGGGCAGTCAAGTTCGTCGAAGAGGAGCGCAGAGCTGTGAATGTGGCCTTCTGCATCACGAAAGACCAGGGTGATCCTCTCCCCTATGCCCAGTGTTCAGAGAAGAAAAAGCTGGCTCTCCATGCTGAGCCTGCTGCCCTCCCTGAGAGCATGGGGAGCAGCAAGGCAGCTGCCTTTGCTTTGTCCCGGGAGGATGAGGACTCGCCTCTCCTTGGAGAGCCCTCTGTCACTGGAGACCCCTGGCCTGAGGGTTCAAGCACTCCTCAGCAGGCTCTGGTAGAGCCGCAGCGCCCTCGCCTCGCTGAGCCAGCCCGCAGTGATCCCATCTACGCCGAGAGCACCAAGAGGAAGAAGGCACAGCTGAAGGCTTTCAGCGGACAGGCAAAAGTGGAGAAGCTGGCCCGTGGTACTGTCAAGGAACAAGCTGATGGGATGTGGAGGGATGGTGGCTGGGCTTTGGGTGGTGAGAAGGAACACCAGGACTCCACTGGCCAGGTGGCAGCAAAGATAACTATCATGACCGCACACACAGAGGATGATCACAAGACAATATTCCTCAGCAGCCCTGACTCGGCAGTGGGAGTACAGTGGCCATGCATCAGCCCCACTTCCCACCCCGATTTTGGGACTTCACCACCTGCCATCGAGCCTGGGGAGATTTTTCAAGCATCTGGAAGTGAAAACAGCCCAAGATTTCATCTGGCAGCTCCTGCCAAGACCTCAGTTACTGAGAGTCCAGCTATTCCCCCAAAGATGTCCAAAAACAGCCAGCTGGGCAGCGAGGGGAGCCATGTGACCCCAGTAAGCTCCCATGTGGCAAGGTTTGGTGATGACAACAGCCATGACAGAGCTGGTGTTCAGCTGCTGCCGAGGAGCAATACTGATACAGGTGCTTTTGGGGCATCCCATTCTCCATGCACTCATGTCAACGGGGTCTCTGTGGAGGAGCCCAGCAGAGGCCTGGCAGGCTCATCCTATGACCGGAGGCAGAAATACTATGCTCCAACATGGACCAAGCAGTGCCGGATAGAGGAGGAGGAGGAGGAGCAGGAGGAGGAGGAGCAGGAGCTCTTAACCCAGCCATGGACAGTGGGAGCTGAGAATGGAAGAACTGGCGCCAACCTTGTGGATGAAGGCCTGATGCTGCAGAGCCAGACTGGGATCAGCAAATCATTGTCATTCTCCTTTGATTTCCTTAAAGACAAGAACAATGGCGTGGAGTTTGCACCACCACCACCACCACCGCCAAAAAAGCAGTCCAGGTACAGCCCTGTGAGTGTGTGCGTGGCGGTCTGTTAACCATTTGCAATCAGGATGTTTGCTGCAGGGATTGATTGACTAGGTGGTGGTTCCCGTTCTTTTTTCCTTTCTTTTCTGCTCAAAGGTGAGCTTTCAGGAGCGTGAGTGAAAAGCTACTTACTTCTTTACTCTGAAAAGCTGTCAGATCTTTGCAAGTCGTGGTTTGAATTCTGTGTGTACTTGCAAAAGCCCTTCAGGGCTGCAAGGGACAGCCTTGGGTCCCAATATTCAAGTGAGAACAAGGTCCGCGCCCAGGATGGCTGGTGTTTCCCAGGTCAGTTTCATTCTGTCTTGACACGGTTCCTTTATGTTGAATAGGATAGAAATTCTGGGGTTGTGAGCTCCTCTTGCAGGTGGAACTGGGCAACTTCTCTTGGTCCTAATAGCAAGGGCCTCTGAAATCCTCATTTTCAGTTTGGCTGTAATGTCTTTTAGCTTTTGAGATTAACTCTTGAAGCTGCAATTTCCCAGGGAGGATTCCTTGCTTGCAAGCAGGTAATTGGAGCTTGCCTAACATGTGCTCATGATGTGTGGGAGTCACCTGGCTTCAGGCAGCCTTCCCCTCGCTGCTCTCCTGGAAGTCAGGTTTGCAGGCAGGGTGACAGCAGGCCCTACAAAACATGTGAATGAGGGAGAGCTGTCCATCTGGGAAGGAAGTAGCTCTGCTAGGCAATTAAAAAAAAGACTTCCCATACTTTGTGTGCATTCAGTGTCTGCAGCTGTGTGTATCAGCAAAAAAAAAAGGAAGAAAAAAAAGAAAATGAAGAAAGAAAAATTTATTTCCTTTCAATGCAACTAATGGATTAGGTTGTCTGATCTTAGCGGGGAGGGATACTTTCACATTCTGCGTGTGTCCTGTATTTGCTTTATTGCATGTGTCAATTTTGTTACCTGGAACTGTGAATTGCACAACAGATTTGACTCCAGCTCCTTGATTTAGAAGTTGAGAGAAGAAGGGATGGGTGTTCAGAGGAGAACTTGCTCTTGGGGTCCATGGTCAAGCTTATGCATAGGCATCATTGACCTCCAGGCTGAGAGTATGGTCGAGTTGGCCCATCCTCTGTTTTGTTCGTGCACTGAATTTTCAATGGTTTTAGGGTTGGCTAGCCCAGGGAACTAGTGTTTTAAATTGACCAAGTGGTGAACAAATTAGGTTTCTCCTTAATGCTGGGCTTCCTGCTGTGAAGCTGCATGCCTGCTGGAGTCAGAGGAAAGAAAAGGTCCACAAGCAACTGAGCACACAAAGAGCTTTATTGCCTTTCAAATCAAAGAGGACGCTATGATGTGGTTTAGCTTTCTTTCATGTGAACTTTCTTTCATGGCTGCTGCTACCTGGCATCTCCTGTGGGTGTCTCCTTGGTGACTCCTACAACCTTGGAGTTGTATTTGCCATGTGAGGTGTTGTGGTGTTGAGGCCCAGCAGAGCTGTGATGATACGATGCTGTTGAGTGGTGATCATTTAGGAAATGCCAAGTTGCCTGCTGAAAGTCCTCTAGGACTTGATTGCTTCCCCTGCAGAGCAGAGCCAGAAGGGTGGTGGCACTCAAATTCAGCAATATATATCCCAGCAGCATCTTCCACTTGCAGTGCTAGGACCTCCTTCCACTCATGGAGGAGCAGCCATGCAGAGCCCTTTGTCTGTACTGGGAGCTCGGATGCTTCCCTGGCAGTGCTCGGGGTCCCCTTTCTGCCTTCGTGAGGGTTGCCAGTGGAGGTGGGGGCCTCCTTGATGTGTCAGGGTGTCTCCTTGGCTGGGTGACTTGGACCAGCTGTGCTCCAAGCCAGAAGTGTGCCCTGCTGTTGCCCTCCACCTGGAGTTATGATCCATCTTGAGGGGCATGGAGCATTTTCTGCTCCTTGAAGGGGCTGTTTCATGTTCCTGGTGTGGTTGGGCTGTGCCAACTGTAACAGTTGCTTCTCTGAGTCAACCTGAAAGCATCTGTGTGCTAGAAAGCCTCTGTGTGAAAGAGGGCAGGGAAACTGAGGTCAGGGAACACATGGCATCTGTGACTGGGATCTCTGGCAAAGCCATAAACCCTGCCAGGTGGTTGAAGTAGGTGCTGACATTGCTTTTACACCCTGTGGCCGTAGGCAATGTGTTGTGCTACATGTATTTGTCTCCTAAACACCTTGATGCCTGCAGCTGAACCTTGGGGCGCCTTACTCAAAGAGCACAGCCCTCCTTCCGGCTACCAAACCCCTGCGCAGCCGCAGCCGGCCTGAGGAGCGATTTGATCAGATGGTAGGTTTCGCAAGCCATGCAAACCCAGCTGGTTGCTTGGTTTGTTTGCTTTGAGGGTGCTCTCATTTTCGTCTCAAGCATGGCTTCTCTGAGCGTGTTGATGCAGGAACCTGGGTGGCGTTACCTGCACGTGGCGGTGGGAGGGATGGCTACGTGCACAACTGGTTAAAATCGCCATAGCAGGATTGTGTTACCCTGGGTAGTCATTGCTTGCAGCTTCAGGTCATGACATGACTCTTACCTGGTGCTGGAGGAACATCTCCTCTGGTCTTCCTGGGCTGCAGCCAAAGGCCTGAAGAAGGGAGGAGGTCTTGCATACAGAGATGACTGAGACACATCCATAATCTCCTAGGCCCGGGCCGTCTGTGGGCATGTGTTTGTCTGTAATGGAAGAACCACCACCCATACTTCTGTTACGCCTATGTAGTCCCTCGCAGAGGCAGAGCTCATCAGCCCGAGAGGTTCTCTGGTGGCACAGCTGCAAAGGCTCCTTTGATGGATGGATATAGATGAAGCCAGCGTAGACCTGGCTGTGGCATAGTCTTAGCAAATCAGGGTTCATTTCAGCTGCAGGAAAGGTGTATAACCATCCTTTTTCCTTCTAGATCTCAAGCTGTAGCAAGATACTTGATTTCATGCTAGAAAATGAAGCCTGCCTGTTTGACTTTCCTAATTAAACTTAATTGCTTATTTTAAAGAAAACTTGCATGTGTGTTCAAACTAGTTTCAAAGCAGAAAAAGAAAAATGTAGATTTTGTTTTGTTCATCTTGGCTCTAACAATTAAAAGGGAAAAAAGTTTTCACAGGTGAATTCCTGCCAGGCACTGAGGAAACTCTGGTTTTGCGGTAAGCTGTCTCTTAGGATGGCGGAAGGAGTGATTTTAGGGAGTTTTAAAAGTTGGTGCAAAAAAAGAAAATAACGAATTTGTGCCTGTTTCATCCTATAGAAAGCTACTCTGGACCGCTTGTGACTGTTTCTTCATACAACCCTTTTTTCCTGCTTGTTTAAAAGATTATAGATATTTAAGGTATGGTTGGTCTTAAACGGAATGGAAGATGACTTGAATTACAAGAGGAAAGAGATTGGAAAGGGAAGATGGTTGCTGGTCTTCTTCCAAAAGCTGGGAAGGTAGTTGGCTACAGAAGGGGCTCACCAGGGGAACCAAGATCCCCTGGACTTGTACGTGCAGTGACAACTTAAAGGTTCTTTGGTGTGAAATGCTCTAGCGTGGCCTTCAGTTTCTTGGCCTGAGGGGTGAATCTTTGCTGAAATTTATGTCTGTCTTATATGGAGGGTCAGGCTAAAAGATTCTAACGGTTCCTTCTAGCCTGCAAAACTTTGATGGTTAATTTATTTCATGTGCCTCTCAAAGAAAGGAAACAGTGATGCTGTTTTGCATTTTGAGTTGTTAGCTCTTGAGCCGTTTTCATCATAATTAATGCTACCTTCAAAAGGCAGCTCCCTAGATAGCTTCTGAAATTTGCTGAATGCACTCGCTTGGGGTAATGGCACATCCCGACACCCGCCATCGCTGAAAACATCCAGGACAAAAGATCTTGAGGTGTGCCAAGATTGCATGTTACAGTGCTGCTGCTGCCGCTTGTTGCCAGAGGGAACAGAAAACAAGAGCATTACAAAAAATAACGATGTTAGGAATCGGATCACCAGGAAAAGAGCCAGGTTTGTTCCTTGCTGGGGAGGTGGTGCTGGCTGGTGGGATTGTGCTGTACGTTTCTTGCCAGGAGTTGGTCTGTGATGGAGCAGTGCTGCACCTGAGACAGAATATTCCCCTTTTCTTACCATTCGTGAGGCACCCATTTCTCTTTGGAGCTCAGTGTCAGGGTGTACCCTGGTGACAAAAGCAGACTAGCTACATGGAGCTGCTGTGGCAATTACAAATGCAATTGGATGTCATGCAGGTCCCGAATTTTGACCCTCTTCTCTGTGACTGTGATCTCCATGACTGTGGACAATAGTAGAGACTTGCTGTGTTTGGTCTAGGACAAGCCAGGTTTATTATTATTTAACAAAAAAAAAAAAAGGCAAAAAACCCCAACTCTGGATGAAGTCTATTTAAATACATAATTAAAAATTAAGTAAATAAAGCAAATAAGGGAGGGTATGGCTCAAGCAGGAGAGAGAATCACATTCCAGGTCAGGGAGGGAATACACATTTTGGATTCCCCCTGTGTTTTTGTCTGAAACTAATCAGGAATTTCTCATTCTGCTTCTGCCAGTGGGTCATTTTTAAAAGGTTGTGATTTATCAGGCAATCTTTTAAGAGAGATTGTTTCTTTTAAAATGAAAGTCGTTCACTTTTCTGTGTTTTTTTCCTATCTTGCCACTTAAAGTGCAGAGCTGGAAATTGAAATGAGATTTGTTGTCCTCTTCACCACATCTGCATCCCATCCAAACTTCCTCTTGCATGTCTGGGCTCCAAACCCTTGTTTCAACTTAACCTGTGCTACATAAAACCTTTTGGTACAGGGGGAGAGGTGTAGTCCTCTGGGCAGAGCTAAGTGTGTTTCAAAATTCTATCTTTCCCTCACCTTGATTTTGTTTTCTCCACATGGTAGGTAGGAGAAGGATAAGTACAAATCCAAGCCTCAAATATTGTAAGCTCCTGTATGCTGGTTTTTAACTGGCCTGTGCATCCAGGGGAAGATGCTGGAAGAAACAGCAGTGGAGGGATGAGGAAGATATAATTATTTCACGTTTCATGATAGACAAGCATATGGTACAACAGTGCTTCCTCTTGTGTAGCAATTATGCCCAGCCATGTGTTGTGTTTGATGCTGTAGTGCAGTCTGGCTTTTCTCTCTGCCGTGCATTATTTCAAGTATTTTATTTTGGGAGGGACGTCCTGCTGACATTATCACTAGGCTTTTCCTGGAGTGCAGTTTGGTTTGTGGTGGTTTGTGTGTGTTCTCTGCTCTTCTCTGCTTCCTTCCCCTGTTGCTTGATTTATAAAGCTCAGCATCTCTGTTATCTGTTCAAGTCCTGTCATCTGTGCTGAGAGGGAGCGACCCCCTCCTGCTGGCACAGCAAGCCTGGGAAACCCCTGTGATGGGGCTGCAGAGTGGGTGCTCCTTGTGATCAGGTCTCTGCACAGGGGAGAGATGCCTTCCAGCATCCTCCACCGCTGCCGACAGGCTGCACATGTGATGGCTGCTGGAAGGGAGCAAGCGGGAGCCTTGCAGCTCTTGTGGCTGAGTGGCCTTCTCCCACTCTCAAAACCTCCCTGCCCCTTGCGTTTTGGAAGGTAACCAGATCCGTGTGTCAAATCTCGGGCAGGAAATTCAAGCCGAAGGCATGTCCAGAGGGATCCCTGGGGCAATATCCCAAGGCACGTGTGTCTGCTGTGGTTAGGGGAGCCATGCTTTGGTGCCCATCTCCACTCTCCGAGAAGTGCAAGGTGTTCAGCTGGCGATTACTGGAGTCCCACAGCTGCATCAGGTGGGACCCCAATCTGTTAAGAAATGTGAAATTAAACACATGGCTACTGCTTGAACATGAATCACGGGAAAGACAAAGCATGCCCTGGCCAGAGGTGCAATGTGGGGCATGGCAAATGATCCCAGTCCCTTTGCAATGTTATAGAACTCCAAACTGTTGTGGGGTTTTTTGGGGTTTTTTTGGTTTTTTACAAGACCGCTGTTTTCAACCTTGGCTTGTTTTAGGCACGACTGTGGGAATGGTGTGGAAAGCCAGCTGGATGAAATTGTTTAGGATGGGAAAACTGGAGAATAGTGAACGGGAGGGGTTGCCTGAATATGGCAGTATGTTGCATAGAAGATGTTGAGTAATTGAAGTGTATTTAAAGCCACCAGAATAATCTGGAGAGCTGGAAATCCTGTCTTTTTAGGTTATTAGATTGGGAGAGCTGACTCTTGTCACCTGTTCTTTATGCACTGGCACATGAAGGAGGCTCTGGTGCTGATTTTGAAGTTGCTGGTTACATTTAAGGTACTGAGCATGGATTTTTGAAATATAGATAAATTTAACCACTGCTACATCTTTCAGAAGGGGAGTGGAGCCCACAGATGTTAGCAAACCGGTGGCAGTGGGGCAATCACGAGGATTTCTTCAGGTTTAAGATAGGTTAATGCTCTTTTTTCACCAAAGAATATTGGAAATAGGGCGAGATGGAGAATACTTACCTGTGTCCTTGCAGTCATGCATGGTGAAAAGGAACACTACCAGAGCAGGGGAAATTCAGGTTAGCTGTAAATCAGGACTCCACAGGTTGTCACAGCGATGGGTTGTTCACCTCCTCTTGGGGTGGAATTTTACTGAAATGGGAGAGTTTGACCCTAGCAAGTGTTTTCAGTAATGCTTTGGTATAGTGGGCGGTATTTTAATTTGTACAGGCTGCAGCCTGGGCTTCGAGCAGCTCTTAGGAAAAGAGGAAGATGTAAAGCGGAGATATTTCCAGGCGGTATTAGCTGGCCTGGCTTTAACATCTGAAACAAGAGCAGGATGTCGTTTAAGCAGCAAACAATTTCTATTTCGGTGTGCCTATTCAGGAACTGCATTTTACATAAGTCACGGCGGTACAGAGAGGAAACGGGGCTCTCTGTACATCTGACTTCACCGCGACATTGAGCTCGGCAGTTGAGCTCAGCAGACGCAGCAGCCAGCATGGTTCTGGCAGACGCCGCATTGCACCCAGGTTGCTTGGAGGAATAGGTGTGGCTGTGCGCGGTGGACCTTGGACCCCGCTGAGCAAAGTCCCATCTCTCTCTGAGTGCGGGAATGGTAAGGCAGTTCTGCGGATTTGTGTTTAAGTGATGGGAAGGAAACAGAAATGCACCAACTTCTCTTGGGGGGGGAGGGGAGGGGAGGAATGCATTAGAAAACCTCTCATCTGTGCAAATCGAGACCGGCTCTCTTGCAAAATCTTCTTTTCTTATGGATTCAAATGCTTCCTTCATTCTTGCCAGGTCAGACAGTGAACCCACATGGGTGTGCA
The DNA here is from genome assembly GCA_031468815.1 of Morus bassanus. Lineage (NCBI taxonomy): Eukaryota > Metazoa > Chordata > Aves > Suliformes > Sulidae > Morus > Morus bassanus. The sequence continues at coordinate 35,175,981 of CM062570.1, forward strand.
TCTGTGCGGTTTTTTCCCCTCAAATTACTGAAAGTTAAATGTCTGAGAAAGTTATAGGATAAAGATATATCTTTATAGTAAAAAAAGAAAAGGATTTAAGTCTAGTTGGTTGCTTTCAACAGCTTTAATCGTAACAGAGCTTAAAACCTCAATATGTCTCTTGCACTCTCTCTCTTTTTATTTTTTAACCGTGACTTGCATGATGCGTTGCGAAGTTTTGTAAATCATCCCCAAGAGGCTTCCTGTGGTGAATTCATCACTGGTGCAAGACCAGTGTCTCTGCTGAGTTATACCTGAGGTGGTTTTTAGAGCCTTATTTTCATCGGTCCCTGAGTATTTTTAGACCGAGGCTGCTCAGGCAAATGAGGAAGTCTGGCAGAGGTTTCTTCCGGGCTTCTCATACGCTCTGCTCTCCATGTGGTGGTGTGGACATGAGAGTAAGTGCTTTGTCTGGATGGGGAGTGAAACATTTCTCAATCTTCAAATAAAACGCTTGTGGCATCTGCTGTGCTTGGGGGTTTTGGAAGAGGAGGGATCCTGTGCGCGTGAACAGGGTGCCACAAGAAAACCATCCTGCACGTCTTTTGTTTGTCTTTCTCAGCAGCCATTCAGCCGTCTGATTAGGAAACGCCGGATACCTTCCAGTAAGACAGCTATTGGAAGTCCTTTTTCTTTTTTACAAGTCTGCCACTAACTTTTTTACCTTCTTAATCAACAACGTGTTGAATTTTATCAGCAGATTGGCAATTTTACTTAAAAAACGTGGACAGATAACCTTCGTTTGCTGGCCGATAGAGTCTGAACTGTACCAAAGCTAGGAGTGTTTGTGCTGTGATGTGGTGCCTGATTTCAACAGTTTCTGTTGTTTTCCAAAGAGGAAAAAATGAAGAAAATGCAGGGAAAATTCTTTATCTCAGTGAAAAGTCCTGCTTGCCTACAACTGATCACCTAAACTGTGACCTGGCAGGTTATAAGCCCGGTTTATGGTTTATTTATTTATTTTTTTAGGTGGAAGCTGCATGGAAAACTGTAGGTCTTACATTAAAGCTCCATGATAGGTCCTGAGTTTGGCAGACACTTGTTTTCTGCAGAGGTGCTTTTTATTTCGGAAGGTGTCAGTTGTTACTGTGATGTACTGAGGAGACAATAGCTGCTAGGGACGGACTCTTCTTCCACTTATTCCTCTGTCATGAAGGAATTGGGTTCTGACACCCAGCCTTAACCTGCCTTCTGTAAAATGGGAGGAGTGAAGCCACTCCCTTCTCTTGAGAATTTAGTTTACTGAAGGCAAACGCTGGTGGATCCCTGCTTCCCAGTGACAGTGGCCAAGATGAGATGTGGTCCGGGACCCCGCATGTGCTAGGCAAAGGAGGTACAGACTGGGGTTGGATGCTGTTGGCTCAGTGGTTCTCTCTCTGCTCAAGCACAGCTGGTTTGTCTTGGGGGGTTGGCATGGGGGCTGCAAGTCTATAACCTTCTCAGCATCAGTAGGACGTGATCCACAGCTACCAGAGAAAGGAAAAAAAAAAAAGTAGTAAAACGCTTCACAGAGTCTGTGTGGATGTGCAGGGACCAAGCTAAGGTTGCTCTCAGGTTGAGTCTCCATGCACAAGTGCATGCAGGGTAACTTTTGCCATTTGTCTCCCTCCTGACTCTTCTCTTTTACTCTCTCTAGGCACGCTCTGAAAATGAACTCGAATAACGCTGAGTTGGAGAGGGTCAGCAACAGCTCTGCCGAGAGCCTCAGCCCGCCTTTCAGGAGCGTCCACGTCAGCTTCACAGCTGGCTCCAGCGACAGCCTCGACTCAGACACGCAGACTGGCAGTGATGGCAGTAAGTGACCATTGGGTGTGAGAGACGTAGCATCGGACCTGAGGAAGGAGTTACCTCCATCCTGAGTCCCACTGCTGGGGTAGCATCTTCAGCAGGGATCATGAGGGTCCTATCACCTAGTTCCCCCAGCAATCCTTCATCTTTCCACTTCTCCTGCCCTTCTGCCTCTTGATGCACTCAAGATGAATGTGGCACTCAGGCCAACATCATGGGCTTTTTCCTTTTTCATTTGGCAAGTGCCAAAATCATTCATCCTGCAGCTCTCCTCTTGTCTAGATGAAACCTCCATCTGAAAGCAATTGTCCTTATCCTGCTTGGGCTTCATACGTTGCACGAGGTCACAAGTAGCCCTGCCATAGAAAGTCCTCCACAGGTCTGAGGAGTCTTGTGCTAGAGGTGATGTCTCCCTCTCATTGTGTTCCCAGTTATTCTTGAAGGGGAAAAAATCTGCCTGCACTCGTTTAACTGAGATTAAAAAATACTTACTATGAAGTCACTTTTTTCATCAGTGTGTAACTTAGACATGCACTAACGTGTTCAGCAGGTCAGAAAGTATTTCCTTTGCAAAAGCAACCTTCATGTAGTGGAAGTTCTGTCTTTCCAAGAGCAACAACATGCAGCAATAAAATTAAGAGCCAGAGCTCTGGAAACTCCATTTTTCCACTGCTACCTTGGAGTCTGAGAGTGAGACCATGCCAGGAAACTGTACAGAGCGGGAGAAAAACTCACAGATGTTGGATCTTTACTTGCTGGGTACAGAAGCAATTTGCTGTCAAAAATGCTATGGGACAAGAGGATTTCTCTGCCTCCATTAACAGAAGCAACTGTTTCAACTCGTCTTGGGAAGGTTGAGTTTTTAAATGAATAACCTGAGTGCAATTTTTCTTGCTGATGCAAGCAGGAAGCAATGCAGTCAATCACTGAGTGAGGTGAGCTCAAATTAATTGGCTGTGCTGTCAGATGTTAAAATATGAAGGGGGAGGAGCTTTTATGCCCCTGACATGCAGAAGGACTTTACGCTGAAGGTGCAAAGCACTGTTAGGAAAGTTGTGAAAGGGTTTCATTCGTTACCCTGCGCTTGGGGCAGAGCCCAGCAGCACACAAAAAAAAGGTAAGAGCAGTTTGGCATTTGTGGGCTAGGCGTGTGGACTGGTTGCCAAAGCTTCAAGTGCTGACGTTTGTTCCATAAGACTCTCAAGTAAATCTTGCCTCTCAAAACAGGGATTCGGCTGCGTGTCCTGGCAGAGGTGCCTCTGAGTTGCTCTTGGGCTGCATGCCGAAGAATTTCTCTTGGCTGTATCCTCTGTCCAAAGCCCCTTGGACTGGAAGTGGCAAGAGATGCCATGCTGAACGATCCCTGCCTGTGGCTTTTGACAGTGTTTTAATGGAGGGGATGTTTCCCGTGGACCAGGCAGGTTATGATGCGGATGTCTGGATTTTTGTTAAAGCTTGGGGCATGCATCTCTGAGCCAGGGGCTCCACAGTGAACTGTGCAGCTGGAGAGCTGCTGAAACCGGTGAGATTGGAGTCAGTTGCTCAGTGACTGGGTGTACAATGCAGGCAGACACCTGCAGCACAGCCCAACAGGAGTCAGATAGCTCGGCACCCAGGAACTGGGGCAAGAGAGACGTGTACTGATTCACATCATTTCCCACAGAGCTGTTTCTGAGCATGATCTCAGAATGGGGTGCGGAAACTGCTTTGCATGGGAAGCTCATCTTCTGCAGAAGCCAAAATCAGTGCTGCTCATTCCTGGGGGGTATCTCAACACTGTTGCTTGGGATGGAGTGTGTTGCAGCAGGAGCATGCAGGCAGCCTTGGCAGTGGAGGAGACAAATGAAAATTGATGTCATGCTACCAAACTCTGGTGGGGTGGGACAGGGACAGATCATGCCAGCATCCACTCTGGTGGCTGAGAACTGGGGGACCTGCCCTCACCTCGCGCAGTCTCAGGTGGCGAGCAGCTAACAGGGATTGCCATTCTGGCGCAGCTGGTATGGCTGTGAGCCTGCACGTGACACGCCATGGCAGGATGGGAGCTCAGGGATCCGAGCCTCTGCACTTGGAGGTTGTGTGTGAGAGCTGGTGAGTCACTAGGGTTGTGAGCCTGCTGTGGGCTGACATGAAAGAGCCCCAGGGGCATTCCTGGAGGGCAAGCAGAGGAAGTGCCTGCTGGCAGCTGAACCCTCACTGGCAGCCTTGTGAGGAGGAAGGATGGCTTGCTACCACTCTGCAGCTTTGGAAGCTGGATTCAAAGAAAGCAATAGATCTGCTATCTGCTGAGCTTACTTGGAGCAAAACCCCACCATGCACCTTTCAAGGTCTATGCTTGTGTGCAAGGTGTTAGCAGAGCTCAAGTTTATCAAAAGTCCCATGACATTCCAGTGGTGTAGAAAACTCTCTGAAAAAATTATGCCTCTTCTTTTATTTCCCCTGCAGACCCCTCCACTACACATTTGTTCTGCCTCCAAGACCTGAAATTATTGCTCTTCATTTCAATGTCAAATCATCTTTCCTCCCGCTTTGCTGTTCCCCTCTCCCCCTGGCTTCTTCCATGACATGCAACCTGTCTCCAGTCTGGCCAGGGTAGGAAAACAGCTGCTACAGCTGCCTGAAATGAGCCAGCCATCCCAATCCCAATCCACGTGTGGATAGCATGTGGAGCTGCTTGGGGTTTAGTGGTATGTGGTGCGGCCAGGCTGCCCTCTGAGCAAAGAGGTCTAGCAATAGGCTGGGGGACAGGCAGCAGGGGGGAGGCCAGATTTTTTTCAGGAGGTTGGAAATTGCCAAAATCCCCAGCCTTGCCCAGTGACCATTACCCGGTGTGAGGCAGAGAGACAGATTCGGTATACTTCTTTGGCTGCTCTGGTCACGCTTGAGCCGGAGGGCCGGAGCTGTGTAGCGTGAGTCACTCTCTTGCCATGCACTGAAGCACTGGGTGGCAGCTCCCAGCTGAAACAGGCTTTGTTTAAGAGATTGTCCTCTATTGCCAAGTGCTTCATTCTTACCTCCTTGTGGATGACATCACAGCTTAAATATTTACCCTCTACTAGCTTTTTACTACTGTGTATGCAGCTTATATGGGAGTGGTTTTGGGGGGGGACATAACACATTTCTCTAGATGGCTGGTTTTAGCCTGCTTTGCAAACCTGCTGTGTTAAACTGGATTAAATACCTAACCCCTTCAAGTGAAGCTTTGCTGTCCTGAATAGATGAGGATTGTGTGCTGGCTTCAGATGTAACCTGGCTTGCTGCTTTGTTCCTAGCCAGGGCCCTGGGAGAGGTAGCCTGTGGGGGTGGCAGGGATGTGGAGAGGGACCTGTGCTCCCAGCCCTCAAGGGCCACTCATTGTATCATCTTGTGTGTTGCTGTCTCCTAGGGCACTCGTCTGAGCCGAACCACTCACCCCCTCCAGCTGAGAGCCAAGTGTTTCCCTCCGGTGAGGATGGTCCCTCCTCTGCCCCCAGCTGCCCACCCCCTCTGCCCCAGAAGAAGACAGTGAGCAGAACAGTGTCCTCCCCAGACGGCTTTTTTGGGGGACAGACGTCTTCAGGCAGAGCAGCTGGTGCTGCCAGCCCCAGGCTGAACGTCAGCCACTCTGAGAGCAATGTCTGCCTCCGAGAGGAGCCTTCCTTCATCCACCTGGCCAGCCTGGGAGGCCACCCCGGTACCTTCTCCTCTTCCGAGTCCCTGGAGAAGGGCTCCAAAGGAAACAGCTACTGGGGCTCAGCTACTGGTAAGAGCACAGGGGCTTGTATCCCCAGCAGAAACCTCCAGTCCCTTTCCTCCTCGCAGCTCAGTGTGTCCAGCCAGGCATCATCGGGCTCCAGCCTCCAGCTCCACAACCTCCTGAGCAACATCGACAGCAAGGAGGGGGTGTATGCCAAGCTGGGGGCCCTCTACGCCGAGTCCTTGCGCCGCCTCGTTGCCAAGTGTGAAGACTGCTTCATGCGGGAGCAGAAGAACGAGTTGCGCTTCAGCGAGAACAACTGGTCGCTCTTCAAGCTGACATGCAACAAGCCCTGCTGTGACTCGGGGGATGCGATATATTACTGTGCCACCTGCTCTAAGGACCCTTCTACTACCTATGCTGTGAAGGTAAGCCCGTGTCCAGGAGGTATCCAGGCTTATCCCTGTCTTCTAGTTGGGAGGATGAGGCAAAGAGCTACAGGGTCCAAGGCTGTGTGGGGGTCCGTAGCAGAGCTGGGACTGAACCTTTGAGCTTCTTTTTCCCCCTTTTTGGTGTATGGATTTGAATGAAAGAGTGGGGAGCAGACTTGGTGGTACGCCTTCGAGAAGCACCATCAGCACACAATGGTCTGTTTTCTCTGCTTCTCTTTGTCACAGGTGAAGTTTGGCAAGCAAAACCCCTTCCAAAATTGCCACTTCCCCCCTACCCCTTGCAAAGATTAACTTGGAGAAGTAGTTTTCCTTGTAACAAATGCCAGTCATATTCTTACTGCTGCAGACTAGTAGGGTCTGCAACCCAACCAGTTTCTCTCTAAAAAGTCTTTGTGTAAATACTATGTACTAACTCAAAGGTATTTGCCTCTGATGACACAAGCTGATGAAAGGCTGTTCAAAAGACAGCATTTTTGCCTCTGCCTGCCTTTTAAGTGGAAGGTCTGACCCAGAAACCACGTGAGTGCTTATATGATCTTGAAACTGCAGGTGTTGTTAAGATATTGCAGATCTCAAACAACGCAAGGCTGACCTACCCATGCTGCGTAAGGTCAGGTCTGAAATGTTTTCCTGTAACTCTACAGAATCCATGTTTGAAATGGAAACTTGAGGTGCAATAGTTCAGCTCTTTGAAACCTGGATAAGTAAGCTTATCCAACCAGTTCCGTGGACATCCCATGGATTTTTGGTTCTTGACCCATGTTACTACTTGAATACAGAGCCTTCAATTTCTATTCTGCCTTAATCCTAGGGGCATCACATCACTGCTCACTCTTCAGGTTATTTTCAAAACCTAAAGTAATTCCCAAAAAAGCACTGTCAGAGATGCATTAAGCAAGGGAAAAAAAAAAGAAATCTCTGCTGAATCGTTTCCACCATTATGAACCCCAAGGGGATGTTTTAGTTAAGAGAGAGCTTTAAAGCCAGTTCATAGTCTAAAGGAAGTGCAGTCAACCCAACAGGGGGGCTGTAAATAACCAGCATGGAGTTAGATGAGATCTTACACCAATACCCCTAGTTCAGCACGCAGAACTGCAGCTTCTCTTGTGTGGTATACCTAAATCCATTGCAACTTTCATCCTGAAACCTGAGAACTGCATGGTGAACTGGTGTGCTCCTTTTCAATCTGCAGTTCGTGCACACCTTTGCTCTTGCCTACCATGTTAGGTGGGGTTTAGAGGCTCAGCTCTATGGCTGTAGAACGTGAATTCTTGCCAAGGCAGAAACAGCACGTTTCAATCTCTTAACGGGACTGCACTTATGTCTCTGCGTGTGATGTGGGCTTACTCTGTGCCCCTGGTACGCTGCAGAGTGCCTTAACAAAGCCGAAAACACTTCAACAGAGCCGTACTCTGTGCCAGCGTAAAGTGGTGTGCGTGTTTACACATGTGCATGCGTACACCTCCTGCAATGTTCCTGTGTGCCACCTTCGTTTTGGTAGCCGAAGTAGAGAATAATTGTGAAACTCTACAACTGGCGGATTCCCAGTTGCCCCTCCTGGCTTCTGGTTCAGATTTTCTGACATGAAAGAGATCAGAGACCTGTAGTTAAAATTAGACTTGGAGAGCTCAAAATGGGCAGAGGATCTGACTTGAGCCAAGAGGCCTGCTGAGGAGCAGGAGCCAGAGTTTGGGCTGTGCACAGGCAGACACGGCTACATATAAAACAGTTAGAAGAAGCCAGGGTTACATGAAATGGCTTTAGAGGAATTAAGCCAAGATATGTTCCATGCCTTGGCTTCTTTCTGCACTTAAAGATGTGTGACTAAGCCAGCCCCAGGCTCCTACTTGGAGCTTGCTGCATGGAGAATGCCTCTGGTGCAGCCAAAGTCATGAAGAATGGCTGGCTGGGGAAGATCTCCCTGTCTTTGTTTGGTTGCAGTTATTCTTCCAGAGACTCTTCTCTTGCAGGAGTTCCTCCCCTTTTCCTAAGTCTTACACATCTTCCCTATCTGGGGAGGAACAAGCAGGCTTGTTCAGCAGAGGGCTGGAAGGCCTCCTCTGCCTTTGGGGACGTTCTGCACCTTCCTGAGTCCTGCTGCGTTAACCTGCAGCCTGCCTAGCTCTCCAAAGCTTGTCTTTCCACAAAATAAGCATGCAGCCATGGTACAGTATTGTTGTTTAGAAAAGAGAGAACAATAGAGATTTGAAATGCCCCTCTCCGCAGTATCGTCTCATCTGAGTGAATTACCTGCAAATGCCTAGATTCAAACCCTTGTTAGAGGAATACAAAAGCAGCCCACTTCTCCAGCTCCTCTCTATTCTTGCATTTATTTTAACTCGGAGGCAAAATTGATTTCTTGTCCGATTTTGCACGCATGCTGTGACTGGCAGTGGCACGCTCCAGGGTTTGAAACCTTTCATGCTGAGTTTCAGCCTGTTGCTGATTCCTGTGGGTGAGATATAAATACATCGCTAAATAAAAGAAAAAAAAAAAAAAGGCAGTGTATAATAGAAACGCCAGAAGGCCCCATAAGCTAATGGATACTCCTATATAATAAACCTGCGTTTGAGTTTGTTTAGTCTTTAATGCAGTCATAAAGCTAAAATACAGAGCAAAATGAAGACAAGTCATGTGGGTTTAAGAGAATCTAGATTATAAAATGCTTTTTTCCCCTTGAGTTTGCTGCACTCTCACTTATTTCTAAGCCTATTGTTAGCTCCCAGTTTCTCTCTGGTGTTTTTTCCCTGTGCTAATGAGTACAGCTTGTTGCTGGTTTCCCTTAGCCATTGATCGGGGGTTTGAGAGTAGTCACTGACACGGAAGGGGAGTGGTTGAGGAGGATGTGAAAGTGGCTCCAGGGCTTAGGACCAGATTAGGTGGGAAGAAAGTGCTGGATGTCTCTGCAAATACTGGGCGTTGCCTGGCAAAGGAAATGTCTGGGTCGCATTTCTGGGCACATCTGGTTGCTAAGGTTGATGTGTTGCAAGACAAGAAAGATCCTCAAGCCAGGAGATAGTTTAAAGTACTAAAAGGACCAATGTGCACCCCTGCTTCTACTGATGTCTTCCTTAGCATCTGCAAATCTCAGCTTAGGAACCCACCTCTGAAATTCTGCTCTCTGCCCTGTTTCTGTCACTGACTGATGAGACTTTTCTCTTGGTCTCTCCTTGCAGATTTGTAAAACCCAGGAGTCCAAGGTGGCTGCTTCATACTGCAGCCCTGCAGTGCCAGTCCACTTCAACATCCAACAGGACTGTGGGCATTTTGTGGCCTCTGTCCCCTCCAGCATGCTGCTGGCCTCAGATGTGGGGAAAAATGTGCCTGGGGATGGCCTCCATCCCTCCCGCACTGCCAGTGAGCATGACTGTGTGGTGGTCATTACCCGGGAGGTGCCAAGCCAGACCACTGCTGACTTCGTGAGGGACTCGGTGATGTTGCACCAAGCCAAGCCTGAGCTGTACGAACGTCGTGTTTGCTTCTTGCTCCTCCAGCTCTGCAATGGCCTGGAGCACCTCAAAGAGCATGGCATCATCCATCGTGACCTGTGCCTGGAGAACCTCCTACTTGTCCCCTATAAACCCCCCATGAGCTGTGTGAAAGCCAAAGATGACAAACACTTACCCCGTCTCATCATCAGCAATTTTTTGAAAGCCAAACAAAAGCCAGGAACTCCAGACTCCAAACTGAAGAAGAGTCAGGCCCGGCTGGCCCCAGAGATTGTATCAGCTTCTCAGTACAAGAAGTTTGACGAGTTTCAGACTGGTATTCTCATCTACGAGCTGCTGCACCAGCCCAACCCCTTTGAGGAGAAGGTGCACCTCAGGGAGCAGGAGTACAGCCCTGAGGACCTCCCTGCCCTGCCCAGCCTGTCCATCTACTCCCGGGGGCTCCAGCAGCTGGCCCACCTGCTACTGGAAGCAGATCCCATCAAGCGTGTGCGGATCACTGAGGCCAAGCGGATGCTGCAGTGTCTGCTCTGGGGGCCCCGGAAAGACCTCACTGAGCAGCCCCTCAGCCACGAGGAAGCCCTCCGCCGGGTGCTTCAGAACTGGGTGGACATGAAGCGTGCCCTGCTCATGATGAAGTTTGCAGAGAGGGCCGTGGACACAGAGCGGAGCATTGAACTGGAGGACTGGCTGTGCTGCCAGTACTTAGCATCTGCTGAGCCGGCCTCCCTCTCACACACATTAAAACTGCTGCAGCTGCTCTGACCTTGGATGTGTTTCAGAGGCAGCTGAGGGCTCCTGGTTGCCTTGCAGCTGAAGGTACACAGCCCCTTTATACGCGAGAGGCTTGAATCTCAGCTGCGAATGCACGTTCAACTCCTGCCCCACACTCCAATCAGAGTGCACAAGACATGTTTAGTACCTTCAGCACTGTAAATCTGTGAGCAGGCAAAACTGGGAACCTACCCCTATTTTGGGGGATTGTTGGTTTTTTTTGGTTTTTTTTTTTTGGTATGGTAAGTCTGTGGACTAATAAACTCCTGCCTGCGTGTGTGCATGTTTCTAATGAACTCAATTTACTTGAGTGGATTTCTGCGCCTGTGGGACAGTCCTTTGATCCCCACCCCCTAAAGTATCAGAGCCTTTTTGCCTGGGAACACCACCGCTCTCTAGAGCGGGCAGCAGGGATGAATGGTTGGCTGCTTCTCCTAGGGAGCAATTCATGTAATGCTCCTTTGCAAGGGAGAACCAGGAGCGGCTTTCAAATTCACGTCTTTTGTGGCTTTTGGCATCCATTTTGCTTCTCGATTTAAAACCAAAAATTACTGCTTATTTCTGTGTATCAGCTGTATCTTCCACTGTGGGTAATTCAGTATCAGCTGCCTATTACCTTTGTTAGATACTAATACAGCATGGCTTTCCTGTCTAGTGGTGCAGCCGTGCACGCTGTTGATTGTGAAAGGGTGAGAGAGAGCCCAGGATGGGTCTGTTCATGAGGATGATGCTGCATGCTGGGAATTACCCCTTGTAAAGTTAATGAAATGGAAAATCCCCAATTCACCTCCAAGGCCTTGGGGGAGGAAGTCAGGGCCAGGTTGCTTTGCTTTCCCCATTCCTCCAGCTCCCTCCCTTCACCTGGTAATTCACCTGTCCCTTGTGTCTAGCATTTATTTAACCCCTTTATTGAGAGATGAGCTGGTATGTGAAAGGCCAGGGCCACTGGCCTGTGGTCTGGGAGGGTCTTATTGCTGCTGGTGTTTGAATTAGAAATGCATAGAGCTGGCTGCACTGTGAATGTGCTCCTCCAACAGAGGCGATGGAAAAGCAGCATAATGGAAGAGGGAGAAGCTGGCCTGGCTCCCTCTAGCCCCTTTCCTTCTATCCAGACATAAAGCAGCCATTCAGCTTGGTAGAGACCATGCTGCTGCTCAGAAAAACTTCTTCTCCAAAAGGTTGTGGGCTGCTTTTACTCTTCCACACCAACACGAGGCAGAGATAGCTGCCCTGTTCCTGGCACCAGTTCTGCAGCCCTTGGAGAAGGGGTAGGTTTGGGATGCATGGAGAGAGCCCAGCACCAGCTCAGCTGAGACAGAATGTCACTAGCTGAGCTACCCCCCTCCCAGCTCAAAATGGGGAGAAATTAATGAGCACTTTCCTCTAGCCTTGATTCACCTCCAGATCCAGCCTGCTCTCTTGGGGGAATTTTAATTCCCCAGGTTTTTTTGACACTTCCTACACTTTCTGTGAATCTTTTCCAGGCTTCTCACCTGGATTTTTTTTTTTTTTTAATCTGTTTGGCTATGGTTGCTGCTGATGGGAGGGGATGGTTCCTTGTCTGGGCACCCATTTGCAATGAATTTCCCCTGATCCCCTTAGGGAGGAGGCTGTGCACGTCCCTGCCTGCTGAAAGAATGTGGGATGGCTCCAACTGTGGCCCTCAGGGATTTTTTTTTATACAGTGGCTTTCTTGCATCTGACTTTTGGGTCCACTTCGCTCCAACATAGGTGGCAGGAGCCTTCTGGCTTGGGAACCACTGTCCCGTAGACCATCCTGGACACATCGCCCTGGAACGTCTGGCCTTGGCTTGCTGCATGTGGTCTCACATGGGCCAGCAGAGTGATGAAACAACTGGAGAATCTGCCTGAAGGAGCCCAGCATGTTTTTCAGAGATAAGATGAAGAGATGACTCAGTTGCTAAGCATGGATATGGGGAATAAGTTGGAGGCAGCTCTGCAGGACAGCACTGAAGGAGACCTGGCCATGACAAATCTAAGCTGTGCCGGCAACGGGGAGATTATATGTGGGGCAAGTGGCTTGCAAGGCTTGGGTTGGGTACTCAGCAGGACTCAAGAAGTAGCCAAACATCCAACCAATCCCCATAAAATGAGGTTTCTACTGTGTATCTTTGTGGGGAAAGCAACACCTAAGGCTTGGTTGAATGCCACAGCCAAGTCCAAGGACTTTGCTGGCTTACTCCCCCTTACCTGTGCTGTCCTCAGCACACCACAGGCAGTAGCCCCTCTTTTCCTAGCAGGCATTCTTGCCCTCGTGCCTGGGATCCTCTGCAAGAATGGTTGAGGGGATGGATCGTCCCTCTTCCCCGTGTGGCAGGGGACACAGCTGACCCTGTGCCCTGGGGGCCAAGCATGTCCCCCACTTGGTGGGGGTGGATATTGCAGGAGATGTCTAATTGGGAACACAGTTTGGGGTCCACACGCCACAAGGACAGTGCTGAGGAGCAATTGCTGGAGGAGCACCACAGACCTATGCATCTCGGCAGTACTGCTACGTGGGAAAAGGGGTGTTTCATGTTTTGTGCTGCCCTCAGATAGACTGCCAGCCTCTTTCCCTGTGCCCAGGCTCCCAGTGGTCTGTGCACACAAGAAAGGTGGAAAGACAGGCCAGCAAGGTGAGGTGGAGGAGATGCTCTTTATGTGAGGGAGTAACTGGAATGTATCGAGTTCCGCCCAGGGGTAGAGGAAAAACGAGCAGAGAGCTTACAGGTAAAAATTAAGGGGCAGGCAAATATGCGTGACACTGTTGTGGGCATTTGCTACAGGCCACCTGATCAGGAAGAGGAAGTCAACAAGGCCTTCTACAGACAGCTGGAAGTAGCCTCACAATCACAGCCCTGGTTCTCGTGGGGGACTTCAACCACCCTGATATTTGCTGGAAAAGCAACATGGCGAGGCGCGCACAATCCAGGAGGTTCCTGCAGAACATCGATGATAACTTTTTGACACAGATGGTGGAGGAGCCAACGAGGCGTGATGTGCTGCTGGACCTTATACTAACAAACAAAGAAGGTGTAGTTGAGGATGTGAGGGTTGTGGGCAGCCTTGGCTGCAGTGACCATGAGATGGTGGAGTTCAGGATCCTGCGTGGTAGAAGCAGGGCAACAAGAAGGACTACAGCCCTGGACTTCAGGAGAGCCAACTTTGGCCTCTTCAAAGACCTCCTTGGAGGAATCCCATGGGTTAGGGCTCTAGAAGGCAGGGGGGTCCAAGAGGGCTGGTCAATATTCAAGGACCACTTCCTCCAAGCTCAAGATTGGTGCATCCCTATGAGGAAGAAGTCAAGTAAAGGAGCCAGGAGACCTGCATGGCTGAGCAAAGAGCTTCTAGAAAAACCCAAATGGAAGAATGAGGTTTACAGTATGTGGAAGAAGGGACTGGGCACTTGGGAGGAATATAGGAACATTGTCAGGGTATGCAGAGATGCAACGAGGAAGGCCAAGGCCCACTTGGAACTAAAGCTGGCAAGGGATGTAAAGGATAAACAAGAAGGGCTTCTTCAAATACATCAGCAGTAAAAGAAAGACAGGAAACTGTGGGCCCGCTGCTGAACGAGGTGGGTGTCCTGGGGATGCAGGATGCAGAGAAGGCAGAGTTACTGAATGCCTTCTTTGCTTCAGTCTTTACTGCTAAGGCTGGCCTTCAGGCATCCCAGCCCCCAGAGGTGAGAGAGAAAAACTGGAGAAAGGAAGACTTCCCCTTGGTTGAGGAGGATTGGGTTAGAGATCATTCAGGCAAACTGGATCCTCACAAATCCATGGGCCCCGATGAGATGCACCCCTGAGTGCTGAGGAAGCTGGCAGATGCTGTCGCTAAGCCACTGTCCATCATCTTTGAAAGGTCCTGGAGGACAGGAGAGGTGCCCGAGGACTGGAGGGTAGCCAATGTCACTCCAGTCTTCAAAAAGGGCAAGAAGGAGGACCCAGGAAACTATAGGCCAGTCAGCCTCACCTCCATCCCTGGAAAGGTGATGGAGCAGTTCATTCTGGAGGTCATCTCCAGGCATGCAGAGGAAAAGGAGGTTATCAGAAGCAGTCAACGTGGATTCACCAAGGAGAGATCATGCTTGACCAACCCGATAAGCCTTCTATGATGGCATGACTGGCTGGGTAGATGAAGGAAGAGCAGTGGATGATGTTTACCTCAACTTCAGCAAGGCTTTTGACGCTGTGTGCAATAACATCCTCATAGGTAAGCTTAGGAAGTGTGGGTTAGATGAGTGGACAGTGAGGTGGATTGAGAACTGGCTGAACAGCAGAGCTCAGAGGGTCATGATCAATGGTGCAGAGTCTGGTTGGACGTCTGTAACTAGCGGTGTTCCCCAGGGGTCTGTGCTGGGTCCAGTCCTGTTCAATATATTCATCAATGACCTGAACAAAGGGACAGAGTGTACCCTCAGCAAGTTTGCTGATGATACAAAACTGGGAGGAGTGGCTGATACACCAGAAGGCTGCGCTGCAATTCAGCAAGACCTGGACAGGCTGGAGAGCTGGGCCGAGGGGAACTGAATGAAATTCAACAAAAGCAAGTGTAAGGTCCTGCACCTGGGGAGAAACAACCCCATGCACCAGTAGAGGTTGGGGGTTGACCTGCTGGAAAGCAGCTCTGCTGAGAAGAACCTGGGAGTGCTGGTGGACAGCAAGTTGACCATGAGCCAGCAATGTGCCCTTGTGGCCAAGAAGGCCAACGGTATCCTGGGGTGCATAAAAAGGAGTGTGGCCAGCAGGTCGAGGGAGGTTATCCTCCCCCTCTACTCCGCCCTAGTGAAGGCCACATCTGGAGTACTGCATCCAGTTTGGGCTCCCCAGTTCAAGAAAGACAGGGAACTACTGGAGGGAGTCCAGCAGAGAGCTACAAGGATGATCAGGGGACTGGGGCATCTCTCTTATGATGAAAGGCTGAGAGACCTGGGTTTGTTCAGTCTGGAGAGGAGAAGACTGAGGGGGGATCTTATCAATGCTTATAAATATCTACAGGGTGGGTGTCAAGAGGATGGGGCCGGACCTCTTTTCAGTGGTGACCAATGACAGGACAAGGGGCAATGGGCACGAATTGGAACACAGGAAGTTCCACCTGAATATGAGGGAAAAACTTCTTTACTGTGAGGGTGACAGAGCACTGGAACAGGCTGCCCAGAGAGGTTGTGGAGTCTCCTTCTCCGGAAATACTCAAAACTTGCCTGGACGCAGTCCTGTGCACCCTGCTCTAGCTGTACCTGCTCAAGCAGGGGGGTTGGATGAGATGATCTCTGGAGGTCCCTTCCAACCCCTACCGGTCTGTGATTCTGTGATTCTGCGAAAGGCAGCTCTCTGCCAGTGCCTGCTGTCGCCACAGAGGACAGATTCCCAGGAGCTGGACACAGTTGCTGACTGATGCATTTGTAGCACAGATTAGTTTCGTGGGGAGGTTGTATGCTTCCTATGTGAGATGAGGCTGAGACGCAAAGCCCTGAGACAAACACTGGGCAGGCAGTGCTGCTAGAAGCCCTCTTGCCCAGTGGTTTGGTAACCTAGCCTCCCTGCTTCAGAGCATCCCTCAAAGCTGGGGGAAATCCCAGGTGTAAAAGCCAACCTGGTTCCCTGGAGATGCTGTTATATGAGATTGCTTGGCCAATAGAACTTCTCACCCTGTGTGCTCACATGTGCAGGGACATGCCCCACTGGCTGCACAAGTTAGCCCAGGACAGGCTCAGTTCTGCTTCAGCTTCCTTGCAAGCAGCAGCAGCAGCAGTGCAAAGCCGTAGGAGAGGGGAAAGATGCTGTTGCAAGAAGACCAGAGCAGGCAGAGTGTGGAGAAGCTCTCGGTCTCCACAGCCACCAGGACGTAGGCGACGATTAGCTGCGCGAAGACCCAGGTTGTGCCACGGTAGAGGAGCTTCGCACCCCGGGTGGTGGCCTGGGCACTGAGGAAGGGATGGATGCGGTAGTCAGCCTCCACCATGACAGCCCCGCACAGGAAACCAAAGAGCTGCCCGGGCCGGAGGCCGTGCCACCAGGCGGAGAAGGCAAAGGTGGCTAGGAGTGGCTGGGTCGCGCAGCGCTGGAAGACGAGTCTCCTCAACCAGCGGGACGTGCTCTTGTTCCAGGTTCGGGCGAAGACGGCCAGGCGGTGGGTGGTCTCCAGCGTCCACAGGTCGCGGGCGGAAAGGTCTCCCTGGCCTGCCTCCGGCCCAAAGCCCACCAGCTCGAGGAGGGCCTCATCCAGCACCCAGTGCACATAGTAGGCCAGCCTGAGGAGCAGCGCCCGCGCCCAGAGGCAGGGCAGGCAGCCCGGGCCGGCGCAGCCCTGCCCGCCGGCCAGCCCTCCCGCCAGCCCCGCGCGCAGCCCCTGCAGGGCCAGCGCCCAGAGGCACCGCCGGCCGGCGGCCCTCAGCGGGTGGGGGACAGCCCCCGGGGACTCGGCCTGGGCCCGAAACCGGCTGAAGGAGCACAGGGGACCTCCGAGGAGGGCTGGGAAAAAGAGCAAGTAGCTGCAGAGGGGCAGCGCGCGCTGCAAAAGCCCCTGGCCCAGCTGGAGCGGCACAAGCCCTTCGTGGATGTCCAGGGCCAGAGAGGTAGCCTTCTGGGTGAGCAGCATGATGGCAGAGAGGGCAACGGCTGGCCTGGAAGGAGAGGGCACCTGAGAGCTGCTGAGCATCCCTTGAAGGGAGCGTTCGAGGCACAGGCACAGGGCTGCACACGGGGGATGTGCTGTCCCGTGTCCCCAGAGCGCTGCCATGCCCACAGCATCACCCACGAACGGGGACGCGGCCAGAGCGCAGACTGACGGCTGTGGGACAGCGAGCCAGTTTGGCCTGGGGAGCCCTCCACCCTCACAAAATGACCGGGAGGGCCCCCAGCCCCCTGAGGGGAGGAGCAGGAAGGAGGCAGAGCTGGGGTGTTACCTGGCATCCTGCGGGTCCAGCTCCTGGCTGCTCAGACCCAGGTGGCAGAGCGTCTGCCAGGACATCTGGAGGGCAAAGACCCAGGTGTGGGCACGAGCTGGGCTGACGGAGAGGAGGACGAGCACGGAGCCAGTGGCAGGGATGAGGAGCAACACGGCATAGCTGCCCATGGCTGTGCCAGCAAGGAGACATCCTCCGGTGAGGAGGAATATGTACCTAGAAGAGACCAGATGCCCTTTGGCTGCCTTTTGGGGAAAACGGGCTTGAAATTCCCACCACAGTGTTGATGTTGAAGCTTAGTCTGGGTCCCGCAGCCTCCACAGTCCCCCTGTAGTCTGCCTCTTGGCCTCTTGTGGGACTGAGGGAACACCGGGGCAATCATGGCTGCAAGCAGGATTGGGGGGGGGGCACTGAGGCAGATATTGCTGGCCCTGCCTGGCCCCCATCCTAATCACACCAGAGATAGTCCCCATTCCCTGACCTGCTCCCCTTGCCCATGTGCTCATCCTGGTACATCCCTAAACCCATCTCTCACAACACTGGAGTGTCCAGCCTGGCTCTTTTGTCCTTAACAACCTTGATCTGGCCCCACTGCAGAGAATGGGGACTGGGGACAGCTCACATCCAAGCCATATAAATGTCCCTACTCAAGTCAGCAGGGACTTGCTACCATGTGTCCTGCTGCACCTCTGGCCAGGAGAGTCCCCAGAAAGCATCCACAGGCATGCCCTTGGCGTGGCAGCAGGGGTGATGATCACGTACCGGGCAGTCAGAGAGAGGCACCCTGAAGCACAGAAGTGGTGGAAGAGAGCAGCGAAGGGGAAAGCTGCCAGCCGGTATGGGGCTGCAGGGAGAAGGACAAGCAGGTCTGCCCAGCGCATCTAGCACCTTGCTTCTTCAACTGCCTCTGATGCCTGGAGAAAGGACTGAGCTAAGGGCTGCTCTGGCTCCTCTTTATATGTGGCAGGACCTCAAAAAAACAGAGCAGAGCCAAGGAAACAGAGGTATCTGCAGGAAGGGGAGCATGTTTTCTGCATTCATCGGTGCTGACTCCTTCAAGCACCTCTGTCTCAAGGTTTATGTGCAGGTGGAAAAAGTTGTGGTTGGTTATTTGCTCTGCCAGATGCCTGGGCCATTACCACATACTTCGAAGACAGCAAGAGTGAGCTGCCGAGATAAGAGCCTCTTTGAGCTGCCATATGTGCCATGCTGGGATGCATCTCAGAGCAAAATCCCCAGGTACTCCCAGAGGTCTGGTCCTTTCTCTTCGCGTCCTCTCAGCTCAGTCCTTCACAGAAAGCTGTGTCTTTTTCCTGGCTCACTTGTTGTAGGGTAGTGGTGGGGACGTCCCAGTATTTAAACCCCTGGTCACAAAAGGGAGAGGATGGGTTCTGCCACCTCTCAGTGACGAGGGAGGGTTAGCACCTCAACCCCACCACTCAGACCAAGCTACAGGGCCTTTTCATTTATCAGAGATAAAGGAATAGCTCTATTCTCTCCAAATAATTTTTCTTCAAAACAATAAGGAAAAAGAAAAAAAAAATGAAGTCACAGAAATATGTGTGATGGTAGAAATTAGTCACTGCAGTTAAACTGTGCATTCATTCAAGTATGTGTCATATGAGAAAGCAAAAGGTCCTCTTTTGGGCCAGACTGGAAAGGTGAGTTGAAGAGTGATCTCTAGGGTGACATGGAGCCAGCTGCTATTGCTCTCATAATGCCACCAGCAGTATTTCATGCTAAACAGACAAAAAAAACCCCAAGAAAATCAGTCTAGAGGACTTGACTCTTTTTTGTGAGATACAGCTAAGAAAAAAACAGACAAATTCAAATGGAAAGCTCATGGATTTTTTTTTTTTTAAACTCAGTTTATATCTGCTTTGTTTTAGGCATATGAACAGTGTGAATGCAAAGAGGAATACCATGGAATTTCCTTCTGGAAGGAAAAAAAATATTGGAGGGGTAGAAGAAATAAGGTTTTCCCCTTCCTCTGATGAATACTTCAAAATATTTAGATTAGTCTGTTTTTCAATAAAAATAAAAATCGGTGCCTAAAGTTACAGAAAGGACTGTGCTCATTAAAAAAAGAAATCTGATTTTAAAAGCATATCAAGTCTGACTTTTATGAATGCTTCACCGAGCTTTTCAAACTATCCTGATATTGGAAAGCTTACGACATTGTTTGGATGAATTATTTGGTTATAAGAAGGTGGGGGGACCAAAACCCCATGGAAAAAATTATTAGAGCAAATGCTGCAGAGAAACCAAATGTATTTTGCTGTATTTGTGCAGGGTATATTTTAAGAGCAAGCGATAGCACTAGAGAGAAGCTTTTTTGATGTCAATTTTGGCATGCATGGCATGCGGCAACAGCCTGGTTTCACAGGACTCATTCTGCCCAATCCATGGAGCCCAGTATTGACTCTGCTGAGTAAATATTTTTGAAGGCCTTTGCAGTGCCTGCTTAAGCAATTCCCTGCCATGGTTCTGCAAAAACGCCACTGCTTTTCAAGAAGCAGAAATGAATTTCCACAGTAGCACTGGAAATGTTAACAGACTGCTCACGCCTCTCATTTTATACCATCAGATGCTGGGCGGTAGAAGTGTGATCTTAGAGCAAGCATGTGAGCCATAGTGAAGCATGTGAGAGAGCATTACTTGCTTCATTTGCGTGTACTAAACAAGCAACAGCCCTGTTCCTGCTGAAGAAATTAATTGTTTGGTAATACAGTAGGCGAGAAGAGGAGGCTGACCGCTGTCACAGCAAACTCCGGGCATGAAATTCGAGCAGATAGGACTCAGATACTAGCTTTGGGCTAGTATCCAGAAAGTTTATAGTTGCTTTCTTGGTGGAATAAAGTGCTGTTTTGGGAACAGTTTTGGTTGCCTATTGTAATGCAGCCTGTACTGATCTGCTGCAGGACACACTGCAAAGTGAAAGGTGTACACTGAAAGCAAAAAGAGTTATCTGAAAAAAAGTCAGACTGACACAGTTTGTCTTTTCTCCAGAGAAGAGTACATAAATGGGAAGGAAGGCCATTAAATAGGGTTCAGGAGGCCTGAAGTGAGCTCCCATCTCAGACTTTCTCTGTGGCCTTAGGAAAGCTGCTTAACTCCCATCCACAAAACAGAGATGAGGGGTCAGCCCTGTGCCCTTTCCTATGCCAGCAATTGCAAAAGAGGTGATTTATTTTCAAGGCAGAACCCTATTTGGAACTCCTTTGTCTCTTTTGGCGTTGAGACCAAGGCCAGATGGAGATGGATCCTCTTGTACCTCCTAAGGTTTTGTGACATTTAGAACAGGGACTGACATCACTGGAGACCATCCCCTGTGCTGGTTCCCCTCAGCCTCACCACAGAGCTCCTGAGACAAGAGGTATGCAGCTCCAAGGACCATGCACAGTAGCCCGTGATGGGGGAAAAAACATCTAGGGCTGCATGCTGTTCCCCTTCCACCCCCTTTCACATGATATGCAAGCCCTGCAGAGAGCCAGTTCTTGTCAGAGCAGCTACAGCTTTTCTGATCCTTGTTACGAAGCCAGCAGATCAACTGGTGCTTTCTTTGCCTCAGAGATAAAGTACGTGGGTATGATCCCCGTTGCCACTGGCTGCCGGAAAGAGTGGGTGTCCTAACACCCTCAGGATGATCCTGATTCCCTTGTGGTGGGTTTTTTCCCTTTAGCCTTCACAAAGAACAGACACTAACATATGCTGAAGAAGCAGAGTTGCTTCTCAGGGGAAAACACAGCAGAGGGGCAAATTAACAGCACAATAATAGGATGAGATGTGCTGGAGGGGTGGAGCTGCCCTGCAGGCAATGGGGAGAAGCCAGGAACAACGCAGGCTTTCCAGCACACTCAGGTAGCCCCAGCATGCAGGGCATCCCAGAACTGGCATTGGGACTGCTGCTCAGAGCTGTCTCCCCAAGATGGGTGCCACCTCTCCCATGCTCTTCCGAGTCTGTAGTGCAAGGCTCGTAGGGTAAATCACAGTGGTAATATTTTTCTCTCTCAGTATCAGGATGATCTGAGCTGCCAGACAACAGATGGAGAGGCTGGAGTCCTCCTCCAAGCCTTGAAGAACCAAGGTAGAAAGAAACAGAGCCGAGATGAAATCCTTGTACTTGCAGAGACCCCAGGCATTCCCTCCTGAGAGGGTCAGCCCATCCAGCTCCTCCCATGGCCAGGAGGGAACAGGGTGGAGAAGTGAATCTGCTGGAAGTTGCCACGCCAGGAATGCCCCAAATGCCCTTGAAATACCCCAATTTCTCTCCAGCGTGCAGGGAGTAGAGCTCTTCTCACTGAGGCAGGGCTGAGAGCTGGAGTTCACCAGTCCATGGAGGGCCCTCCAAGTGCTTTTCTGCTGAACTCCAGAAAAGGAGCACTTGAGTTACTCAAGGCACATGAGGAAGAGACGTCTTGGACAAGGAGCAATTGAAAAGGATCGGCAAGACCATTTGCTGCACTTCTTTTCCTCCTCAGCTACAATTTCTGAGTGCATTTGGGCTACATTTTTGCAGCAGCACAGCATCTGGATGTCAGCACTTCCATCGGAGTCCTCAGGGCTCCCTCGGCAACAGGACCAGAGCAAAGAGGACCCCCAGCCTGCTGGGCTGCATTAGGCAGAGTGTTGCCAGCAGGTGGAAGGAGGTGATCCTGCTCCTCTGCTCAGCACTACTGAGACACACTTGGAGTGCTGGATCCAGTGGTGGACTCCCCAGTACAACAGAGACATGAACATACTGGAGAGAGTCCAGCAAAGGGCCGATGATGATGAAGGGACCAGAGCATCTCTGATAAGAGGAAAGGCTGAGAGAGCTGGGACTGTTCAGCCTGGAGGAGAGAAGGCTCAGGCAGGGGGAGCTTATCAGTGTACTGAAAAGTACTGATGGGGAGGAATGAAGACAAGGGAGCCACACTCTTCTTAGTGGTGCCCAGTGACAAGAGGTGATGAACACAAGCTGAAACACATGAAATCCCATCCAATCCCACTCCCAACCCAAACCCAAGAAAATACTTGTTTGTGTATGCGTGTGCATGTGTTGTGTGTATTGCGTATGTGGTGTGTGTTTGTGCTGCGTATGCGTGTTGTGTGTAGGAGCGGGTGCGTGCGTGCTGTGTGTACGTTTTGTGTTGCGAGTGTGGCGCGCGGTTGTGTGTTGTGTGCACAGTCCCTGTTTTGTGTGTCTTGTGTGTTTGCGTGTGTGCATGTGTTGTGTTTCTGTGTGTCTTCAGTGTGTGTGGGGTGGTGGTTGAGGCTCCGTGGGGGTGCCAAGGTGGCCCAAGAGCAGCCTCGGCTCCAGAGAGGCCCCAGGCAGGGTCAGAGGCATGTGGGAGAGGGGACTGTGGGGCACATGAGGGTTTATGGGGCAGACATGGGGGAAGCTGGGGGTACCCAGGGAGTTAGGAGGCACATGGGATGTTGGGAGACCCTGTGGGAGCTATGGGGCATCCAGGAAAGCAAGGCGACACCCAAAGGGTCAGGATACCGGTGGAGAGAGTTGGTTGCGCATCAAGGCGATCAGGGGCCCCTGAGGGGGTTATGAGGTGCCCAAGGGAGTTGTGGAGCACCCAGGAAAGGGGAGTCTATGGGGCATAGGAGAGGTCAGAGGCACCCTAAGGGGCTATGGGACACCCAGGACGTTGGGAAAACCCAGGGGTTTATGAGGCACACAGGGGCCAGGTCCACCTTGGACAGGGTTGGGGACACCCAGGGAGGCTCAGGGGCACCCAGAGAGAGGTAGGATCGCAGGGCCCCCCCCAGAAGCTGATGCCAGAGCCCAGGTCTGTGGCACCTCCTTTATTGCAGGACCTAACGGAGCCCCCAGTGGGAGGGCGAATCCACATCCCCACTCACAGCCCCCCCATGTCAAGCCTCACTGGGGGGCATGTAGGTACCAGCGAGGTGCACGGGCAGCCCGTCAAGGCAGGAGACACGCACGTGGTGGCGGAGCTGCCGGGCCCGGTAGGTGCAAGGGGGCCGGGTGTTCCCCCCCCGCAGGCGGCAGGCTGTGAGGCTCATGGCTGTTGGGGTGCTGCGGATTCCCGCTGCGTCAGGCGTCTGGGTGCAGGCAGCCACCAGCTCCCAGGCCGGTGCGTGCACAAAGGTGTTGGAGGGCTTGCAGGGCCGCCCCGGGGCCGTCACCTGCCGGCGCGCCAGCATGGTCTCGCAGTAGCGGTGTGCCGTGAACACGGATGTCTGGGGGTAGTCCACGTGCTGCCGCAGGAACTTCTCATAGCGGCTCTCGCCCACTGCCCCTGGCAGTGCTGCCAGCACCAGGGCCATGCATAGAGCCCAGCCTGCCATGGACACCTGTGGAAAGTGGGGTCAGGGACATCTGGACTTCTGGGCCCCCAATTGGAAACCCCACCCTGGATGCTCGATTCCTCTACAAATTCCCTCTCCCAGACGCCGGGGTCCCTCACAAATCCCCTCTAAATGCATGGGGATCACCCCTGGACACCCGGGCCATCTGTGGATCCCACCTGGATGCCTGGGTCCCCTACAGAACACCCCACAGACACCTGGGTTCCCTATAGATCCACCTCCTGCCCCAACACCTGGGTCCCCTACATATCCTCCCTTCCCCACTGGATGCTTGGGTTCCTCACAGTCCCCTCCCGCAGACACTCTGGTCCCCTACACATCCCTCACCCGCACCTGTGTGTGCGCACCTCAGTTTCCCTTATGGCCTCGGGGTCTCCGGGATCCCTCCCACTCCTCTGCACCTCTTTTATACTGGCCCCAGCTGGGCCCAATGGGCAAGGATCCAGGAGGAGGGGCAGGGCAAAGAGCAAGGTCCAGCAGATGGGGGGGGGAGCCAGGCATCCAGGAGGCCCCATGCCCCCTCACGGCCCCCCCAAGGTCATTAGGTAGTCATTAACGAGCCGTGTCACTGGCTGCGCACATCCCCTCGGCTGGCCCCTGCCTGTGTTTCCTTGGACCGTGCATTCAGGCCTCGGTCATGCGTCCCATGGCGGGCAGGATACCTGGGTCCCCTTGGGCAGCAGGGCGAGATACCTAGTCCCATTGTGGGTGGGCAGGATGTCAGCATCACCTCTGGGGCAGCTGACAGACACTCCTGCCCCTCTTAGACAATGTGGTATGTCCACGGCTGCCCTGCATTGCTGCAGGAGTTGTCTGTCCCTTCCCCCTGTGCCCCCTTGCAGGCAAGTTCGTACCCCTGGGAAGTGCCAGGATGCATTTTCCTACAGTATCCTCCTAGAGAATGTAGAGGCTCATGGCTTAGACAGCTGTACTCTTCGCTGGGTAAAAAAGGTGGCTGGATGGCTGAGCCCAGAGAGTTGTGGTGAGTGGAGGTAAATGCAGCTGGCGGCCGGTCACGAGCGGTGTTCCCCAGGGCTCAGTAGTGGGGCCGGTTCTGTTTAATATCTTTACCAAAGACCTGGACGAGGGGATCGAGCGCACCCTCAGTAAGTTGGCAGGCGACGCCAAGTTGGGCAGGAGCGTTGATCTGCTTGAGGGAAGGAAGGCTCTACGGAGGGATCTGGACAGGCTGGATCGATGGGCCAAGGCCAACTGTATGAGGTTCAACGAGGCTCAGTGACGGCTCCTGCACTTGGGTCACAACAACGCCATGCAACACTCCAGGCTTGGGGAAGGGTGGCTGGAAAGCTGCCCGGCGGAAAAGGACCTGGGGGTGCTGGTGGACAGCCAGCTGAACATGAGGCAGCAGTGTGCCCAGGTGGCCAAGAAGGCCGACAGCATCCTGGCTTGCATGAGGAAGAGTGTGGCCAGCAGGAGCAGGGAAGTGATCGTGCCCCCGTACTCGGCACTGGTGAGGCCGCACCTCGAATACCGCGTTCGGTTTTGGGCCCCTCGCTACAAGAAAGACATTGAGGTGCTGGAGCGTGTCCAGAGAAGAGCAACGAAGCTGGTGAGGGGTCTGGAGCACAAGTCTTCTGCGGAGCGGCTGAGGGAACCGGGGCTGTTCAACCTGGAGAAAAGGAGGCTGAGGGGAGACCCTATCGCTCTCTACAACTACCTGAGAGGAGGCTGTAGCGAGGTGGGTGTCGGCCTCTTCTCCCAAGCAACAAGCGACAGGATGAGAGGAAATGGCCTCAAGTTGCGCCAGGGGAGGTTTAGGTTGGATATTAGGAAAAATTTCTTTACTGACAGGATGGTCAGGCCCTGGAACAGGCTGCCCAGAGAGGTGGTGGAGTCACCATCCCTGACGGTATTTAAAAGATGTGTAGACGTGGCACTTGGGGACATGGTTTAGGAGGCATGGGGGGGTTGGGTTGATGGTTGGACTTGATGGTCTTAGGGGTCTTTTCCAACCTTAATGATTCTATGACCCTATGATTTTGCCCCACTTTACCTCACATGCTCCCGGCTGCTCCACTGAGGCAGAGACAAGCAAAGAACCAGGAGCCAGCCTGAGCCCATCAACCCCCCACCCCTTTCCCCTGCCCTGATGGAGCCCCGAGGAGAGCGTGTCCCTTCCAGAGGGACAGGCATACAGTGCCCGGGAGAGGCTGTCACTGCTGGGTGCAAAGAGTCTCCATCCTCCCCTTCAAAGACACCACAGAGACTGTGATGGGAAGCGGCAAACGGAGGATGAGGAAGAAAGCGGACAGGAGCCTTCAGCTGCCCTTCTGCGTGAGCAACCAACTCTGACCCCACCAGCGATTCAAGGAGGACAACGACACTGCATGCCGACACTCCACGGGTGGGCGCCAGCATAGGGCCACCCCCCCGCCCCCCCGGCTGCCGCCCTGTGCCCCCCCCGCCCCGCCGCGCCGTTGGTTCCGCCCGGCCGTGGTACGGCCCGGGGCCCGCCCCCCGCTGCCGGCGGGACGCCGCCCGCCGTTCTCGCGAGAACACCGCCGCCGCTCTCGTATAATCTCGCGCGAGCGGCCGCTTCCGGCCTTTCCGTTGGCAGGGCGGGACCATGGCGGTGGGCAAGAACAAGCGCCTGACCAAGGGGGGCAAGAAGGGCGCCAAGAAGAAAGTGTAAGGGCGGCCGGGGAGGGCGAGAGGCGGCCGGGGGCGCCGGCCGGGGCGCCGCGGCGGCGGGATGCCGCGGATGCGCGGCGGATGGCGGGGGATGGCGGGGGGCGCTGCTGTCATGGCGGCGGGCGCGGGCCTGGGCCTGGGCCTGGGCCTGGGCCTGGGCCTGGGCCTGGGCGGGAGGTCTTCATGGGGAAGTCGCTTAAAGCGCGCTGCTTGTATCGCTCCGGAGCGATAGCCGGAACGGTAGCGCTGGGTGGGTCTCTGTCATCCTGGCGGTGTGGGGTTTCTGCAGTTGGTTTCCGTCTTTCTGAAGTAAATTGAAATCAACGCCTGCCTCACTGTAATGGGTAACACTAACTGTCTCCATTCACGTACTTGCCGCCCTGCCCGCGTTCAACTTGGTGAGAACATTCTGGCGTTTGACGTTTCCGTTTCACAAAGCACATGGGGTGGAAGTTCATATTTCAGCCCGGTTTCATCTGAGAAAATTTGTTAAAAAAAAAAAATCTTCTCTGCTTTATTTAAATTAAGGGTTGACCCTTTCTCCAAAAAGGACTGGTATGATGTCAAAGCACCAGCAATGTTTAATATCCGAAACATCGGGAAGACACTTGTCACCAGGACCCAAGGAACTAGTGAGTAGTGGGGCTTTGTGCAGTAGGGGGAGATGTATTCCATGTGCTAACTCCAAAACGAGACTCGATTAAAAAACTGCTGACAGCTAGTTTTTGCTCGTAATGTTACGAACTTGGACGTTTAAAAAACAAAAGAAAATGCTTCTAATTTAATTGCTTGATTTGAGTGAGTTTTCTTAAGTTGACAGAGTTGTTTAAATAAATGAGCTTAGTTGCAGGGAAGTTAACACGGCGTGGCCCTTGCTTGTGCAAGCGTATCAAACCACGGGTATGATACAGAAGAACATGCCTGAAGTTTCTAGTGAGCTGTTGTTGGGGTAACCTGACAAGTTTGAAGAAAGCTTAGAATTAAGGAGCCATTCTGGTTATCCCAGAGGGAGACGTGGAGGCAGTGTTACAGGAGACCTTGGTCATAATAGGATCATAAAGACCATCGTGTTAGAAGAGACTGAAATCTGAAGCTTTTAAGTAAAGAGATCTCTCTGTCGAGAGCTAGAATTGCTAACTCAATGGGAGCATATGTAGGTGTATCACTGAATGGTGAATGTTTTTTTTATATGATCTGGCACACCTTAGGAAAAGGAAGCCTCTGTTAGGAATGCAGGATGATCCGGATAGAGGTGACAGTATTTTTGAAACGTTAGCCGTGTAGAGTGGCTAAACAGTTGCATTATACTATTCCGGTTGCTCTTAAAGTTACAGAGATGATCGTTATTTTAAACTGTGTACCTGTGAAAAAAGTAAAATAAGGGGCACTGTAAATCAAGGATGAGTCAGCCAGTGTTAAAATGGTTAATTGTTAGAGGTAGAGCTGTGAAATGACTGACCGTAGGTGTGTGTTGCTGCTTTGTCTCAAGCACACGTGGCTTTTTGTGTTTATCTTTTCATTATTGTTCATGATTTCCTAATACATTTTAACCCCTTCCACTTGAAAAAAAACTATTACCCATGCTGGAACCTGGAGTATGCTGGTATTTGTGTTCAGCATCTAATGTAATTCTCTTTAAAAGATTCCTCACAAAGTTAACAGAATACAGTATTTGGTTCTATGAGTTGATGTGATCTCGTTCAAGATACGTAGAAACTTTAGAGCTGTGAAGCTCGTGGCATCACCTACTGTTAGAAAACACTGAATGGAAATTCAGTATCTGATTTGAATAATACTTTTTTAATGGTAAGAAAAGGTGTTTTCTTTTGTTTCCTAATGCAGAAATTGCCTCTGATGGACTGAAGGGTCGCGTATTTGAAGTGAGTCTGGCTGATCTGCAGAATGATGAGGTTGCCTTCCGTAAATTTAAGC
The DNA here is from genome assembly GCA_031468815.1 of Morus bassanus. Lineage (NCBI taxonomy): Eukaryota > Metazoa > Chordata > Aves > Suliformes > Sulidae > Morus > Morus bassanus. Next base: position 35,203,974 of record CM062570.1, read on the forward strand.
TGATAACAGAGGACGTTCAGGGCAAAAATTGTCTGACCAACTTCCATGGAATGGACCTCACCCGGGATAAAATGTGCTCCATGGTCAAAAAATGGCAGGTGCGTAACGAACAAGGCCTGCGTTGCTGCTAGTGCCTTTAGGAAAGGAAGACACTGCTGACACGTCGCACAACTGTGTTTGAAGTGGCATCGGCAGATACTGATGCACGTCAGGTGCGTGGTTTTGAGAAACCTGTCCGTCACGTTGGTGATAAATGACCATTTTTTTTTTTAGACAATGATCGAAGCCCATGTAGACGTCAAAACCACCGATGGTTACCTGCTGCGCCTCTTCTGCGTGGGTTTTACGAAGAAGCGTAATAACCAAATACGCAAGACCTCGTACGCCCAGCATCAGCAGGTTCGGCAGATTCGCAAGAAGATGATGGAAATCATGACCCGAGAGGTCCAAACCAATGACCTGAAAGAAGTTGTCAATAAGCTGTAAGCTTTGGCCGCGTTTTTGTTTTTTCTCCCCTACAGTTTAAATAGTTGGTTGTTGGTCACTTGTTACTGAGTACTCAGGGAATGCTGGCGCTTCGCGTACTGCTTGGCAGAGACCAGGCAAGGTGCCCCACGTCTCGAAAAGCTGATGTGCTGTTTTCTTCAAATACCTTCTTTGTCTCTGTGTCATATTTGGCTGCCATCAACCGTCATGTTTGCATAACTGTAAAATCAGGCTCTCCAGAGATTTTTGATTAGTGTTTCTACAGACTAAAACTAATTCTGATCAGTTGGGGCTGTGAATGTTACGGGTTCTTCTGACAGAAGGAAGTTTTCCAAAGTGTGGTGTTTGCTTCCAAAAGTTTGATTGCAGATTTGCTCTCAAAATGAGCACACTTGCACTATGTCCTTTCTAACGTTGCAAGGAAAATGTCTTGGGGTCTAAACGTACTTGAAGAAAATTGTCGGAGTGTGAAGGTAGTATTGATGATGCGGACTTCTATAGAGTATTATGTGTTCCTAAGAGTTGTTTTAAGCCTGCGTTGCGGATGAAGAAGCAGGCATAATTTTTAACGTTCTGGTACTGATGTGCTCTCTGATCTCTCAGGATCCCAGACAGCATTGGCAAAGACATAGAGAAGGCGTGTCAGTCCATCTACCCTCTTCACGATGTCTATGTCCGCAAGGTTAAGATGCTGAAGAAGCCCAAGTTTGAATGTAAGTCGATTACCGCAAACATTTAGCATTCCTTGAGGAGGTTGTGGGGAGCCGTTACTTTAAAATGTGTTTGCTTTTGGATAAAGGTGTTAAAGCAGCCTCATGAGCTTAAGTAGCTGTAGTAGTTAAAAGGCTTGTCCTTCTAGTCCAAGAAAGCAGCGATCGTTCAGTTTGCAGCTTTGTTGAATTCTGGCCTGAAACTGCTGCCGACTGCTCAAAGGCTTTGGCTTGGGAATGAATGATGACAAAATGTTTCGGTCCCAGATGACACGGAATGATTCTATTTTCCCCTTTTTCTGACATTCCCATATAATGCAGTAGTAGGTTACCTCTTATTAAGAGAAAGTTTAATTTGCAATTCCATTACGTAGCGCTTATTTCACTGCTTGTTTTTGTCTGACTCGGTTATTGCAGCAGCATCTCCTTGCGTGATCTTTCTGGAATGGGCTCGATCACACCTACATTAAATGTTCTGGTGGTTTAATTTGTATGTGATGAGCAATTCAGGAATTTAAAACTGCTTTAAATTGGTGTGTATCTCATTATTTGTAATACTTTTCTTTTTAGTGGGCAAGCTGATGGAACTGCATGGTGAAGGTGGTGGTGCCGGAAAAACTTCCGGGGATGAGGCAGGCACTAAAGTAGAGCGAGCTGATGGATACGAGCCGCCCGTGCAGGAGTCTGTCTGAAACTGAAAACTTGATCAAAAATAAAAGTTTTAATATACAGAAATAATGCTTGGTTGCATGTCTTGCTATTGGACAGCGTTGGTACTGGATACGGGAATGGGTTTTTAATAAGGTAGACCTATTGCCTTGGCTTAAACCCGAGAAAATACTTGTTTTGGAGATCTGTATTTAATGATTGGTGTTGCGAGATGGGTGGAAGAAGGTGGTTTTGAAAGGTGCTATTGGAAGGTAAAATACCAAGGATTCTGTACGCTGGTTTTTCCCAGTAATTTTTGTCCTCACAAAAGAAATCTTGCGGAACGTGTGCAGAGCTTGTAGCTTCTGTTATATTGGTGAAAGATGCTTCAAAGAGGAGTATTGTACAGGGCAAGTGCGGTGCCACGCAGGGAAACTCACTGTTTGAGAATTTTTTTATTAAAAGGAAGCTTGAGGGATTTGTCAGACTACTTACTTGAGAAATTCATATGCATGTGTTTAAGCTTCTTGGTGGTAATTCATTTGGTACGGCCTCTCATGGGGTATATCTGGTCTCTGATACTCAAAAGGTGTTAAAAGATCTTGGAAGTTGTAATTCTGATTATGGAAGCAGTGTTGAAATGCAGAATATGCTCAAGGGTAGGGTTGTGCATAGTATTTTTTAGCCTCTATCAGAACTGAGAGGTAACTCTAATCACAGTTGAAAAACTGTGGAACTGCGGGGGGGGGGGAAATTATACCATAAAAAGGCGACAGTCTTACATGTTCTGAAAATAAAGCACTTAAAATTACTCGGCAAATCACTTAGAGTGCTTTTTCCACTATTTGGTAGTATTTTTGCATGTTGTTCAGCTTATGCTGCCTTGAAGAGTGTGTTTTTCTGGCTAAAACGAGGAGTATTTTGCACTATCAGCACGTTTTCTTTAGAATTGGGCAACGAACCTAAACTTTGTGGTATTAAATTGTTGCTAAGTTTGTGATTTAAAAACCTGAGACCATAATGGTGCCAACCTACGTGGGGCAGTCAGTGAGATCGCGGTGGTGGCTCTTGCAGTCAGCTGTGGAATAGCTTAGGGTGAGAAGTGGGGGAAAGTCATGGAAGTTACTGCTGGAACCGAGATGATAGGGGAGAAGTAGAGGGACGCTGCCTGTGGGGGCTGTACTCTTCCATGTCGGGGATTTTCACCTTTTCCTAGTTGATAGTTCTGGTTTGGAGCAAATGATATGCAAAATGAAAAGGATGTTTTCCAATTTCTTTAGAAGACTGCAGGTGATACGATTTCATGCGATTCCAAGTTACTATTGTAATATGGGGGGTGATATTTAGAACAGCCCATGACTTAATACTTGGGTAACTATCTTTACTGGACTGTAAATGTAGGCCCGCTTGTTCCAGTTTGTGCAGTGGAAGGGTAGCGAGCGCTCAAAACCTTCATGATGCTGAAACAGGAGAAAGGAATAGCGCTGCTTCTGGTCTTCTGCTTTGCTCTTTTCATCTGCACTGGTGAGGCAGGTGTCGTGCTCCGTGAGTCCCAGACAGCTGTATTTCTGAAGCCATAAATTGCAACGAATTCCCCTTCACTTTTCTAATAAAAATGAGAACTTTTTGCTGGAATTAGAAAAATAAACCATGATTTAGGGTAAATGTAGTGAGGTTGAAAACTCTTGAACCTACTACGCTTAAGTTTTGATGCAGGTGTGTACATAGATATATGTTGAAGCCCTGCATTACAGTAAGATCTGTCAGAGTTTTCTAGTAAGGGACGTGCGTTGACTGTATTTTCTCTGCTTAGCAATGTTTCCATCAAACGCATCTTAAGGGACCGCAGCTGGCCTGTACTCTGTAGACTAGGGGAGTTAGAAATCCCAACGTGTCGTTTCTGAAAGCTTGTGTTTCTTTTATCCTGTTACTTTTTCCTTCAGCTGTACACCTGAGGAGTAGATGCTGCAAGGCTAGTGCAAGAGCACTTTGGGCGAGAACAAGAACTTGCTTTTTTCTGAAATTGTTCTACCGTTTCATGCTGTTCTGGTTTTGATGGTGTTTTTGGTTGGTTGGTTGGGTTTTTTTCGGGGGGGCGGGGGGCGGTTGGAACACTGCTGGCATTACCACATAGCGACTCCAGGTAAATGTATGCTTTATAAAATTATTTCAGATGGAGAAAAGTAAGCAGGGAGGAAAATTTTGCGCATCCTCTGTATTCTCTGTACAAAAAATCAACTGAAAAATGACGGCGTATGACTAGCAGCAATCGGCAGAGCGCACTTCAAGTACGCGTGGAATTGCTGATCAGCTGGGGCTCAGTCCGTGCCTTTGACGCAGGTAAATCTTGCCACAGCACGAGTAGAGCATCACTGTCTTGTGTGATGCCCTGCGATGGCGGCTGGCTGCTGCAGTAGCAAATGTCATGGGTTCTGCAGGTGGTAAGCGTGAAATGTATCCGAGTCCAAAGGCTTGAATAAAGCGTGTTAAAGCCATCAGGATTCTCTGAGGGGTTTGGACTACTCGTAAGGGAATGTGATGTTGTATTTGTTTGGGGGTGGGGGTTTTTTTTGCTGTTAAATAGATAAGCAGCATGAGATCCATAAACCTGTCAAGTGGAGAGCTCTGCTCTCCACAGCATAAGACAATAAAAACGCCATCATGACTTAATTATAAAAATTTTATTGGTTAAATACATTCTTAATTTACAGAGGTACCATAACAAACTTACTGGACTTAACAAAGATTTATTTAGGACACTGTTAGTTGTACACAGAACAAAGATGTTTGCTGATGATATTTCCAGAGGGTGGGTCAAACAGAAAATGTTTTGATAAATGAGGCTTTTATTACTGTACTAATATATGGGGGTCTAGCTGAATTTCAAGGTTACAGCTGAAATTTGCTACTATACTGCTGTTAGGATTTGTGCTCCACCTCATTCTCTGCTTTTTTTTTTGCAGATTATGTACTGTACACCTTAGGAATTTTATGTTATGATCTATATGCAGTTTCATGGTGATAGCAGGCATCAAATCTTAAGAAATCCCTTCCTGTAAAAGCCAAGCATCTAACTTGTTTCAGTTTAAATAAATACGCTTTGTTTTAGCTGCCTGCAGTAATGCAAGCAGCCTTTAGATGGCACTCCTTGCTCTGAATAGAAGGCTTTGCTGCTCTTCCTGCCCTGCATAATAGGGAGGAGATGAATAAAATAAAGCAGAGTTGTCTTATCTACTGACAGGCACTGACTTTAAACATTCAGCAGAATTTACAAAAACTGGTCTATACACAGCTATAAAAACAGGGAAGAGGAAACTGGAAAAAAATATACAAAAAGGTTCTACTTTTGAGACTTGTATCAAAATCTTAGAAAACTGCCAGACAAACAGTAAGTAAACATCACACACTTCAGCCTCGCCCACCACCACAATGATGCGGTATGTCTTTGCAGGACCCAGGTATTCTGTTTGCTGGTGTGGGCTTTGCTTGGTTCTGCCCTTCTCCCCCTGCTGTGCGCGCTGGACGTTCAGGAATTGGGTTGGCCCAGGTCATGGCGGAAGAAGCCTGTTCTAACAGGGTGATCCACTGAAAGTTCATGGTTGAAAAGTCAGAGTGGGCTTGCAAGAGTCAGGAAATCTTACCTATCTATATATCTGTTTCCTTGGATTCCTCTAGGAGATGGCTGTTTTATTGGAATAAACAAGGAGGTGGACTTAAGTTAGATTCCACAGGAGTTCCAGATAGGCTTGTTGGAGATGATAAAATTGAAAAATAGCCACATAAATTGTCGTGTTTCCACCTTTCTAGAATAGCACATGATTTATAATTGTTTTTGTAATGTTAATCCCCTTAATGAAAGTAGAAATCAGTTCTTGGCTCATTAAACCTTTGTGTGATCTTCATCCCCCAGCTGTGTGAATGGTATTGGTGCAGTTTAAATATACAGCACTTCATGTTCATGAAGCTTCTAGAGGGAAAAAAAACAAAAGAGGGCTAACGCCTGTGTCTGTACTTGCAAGTACTGTGGCATAACAGTGACTCTGCAGAGCAAAACAGTGCCAAGGACCTCGTGTGTCTGTGCTGCGTGTTCCTCGGGCTGGTCTCAGGCAAGTTCCAGTCTGCTACTGAGACTGGACACCCGTTCCCTGCTGCGGGGTAGTCCTTCAGCTCGGTTTTGGCTGTAAGCTTGCTTCTGCCTGCTGCGATGGTACCTGAAGCATGTGCACGGGGAGGGGAGGACTACCCTCACCAGCTTGCTTAAACACCGAGTTGGATAGACCCTGATCTTTTGTAGCAGTAGGTATTCGTGGCCATCGTACTTGGACCTCATATTGGTAGATTTGTGAGTAGACACATGACTGAGTCAAAACTATCTCAAGGTCAACCATGATGATTCTAGTTTCCAGCCTCCATCTGCCACTCAACTGTCGGCCCTTCTGCAACCTGAACTTCCAGACCCACAAAGAAAAGCCTGTAAGGATATCTTCATAGCTAGTGACCTGCATGAGTAATGACTCATGCTAACAGCTTACTGGTTCCTTTTTGTACAAAAGTGATGGAATGCTGTCAGCAATGGAAAAGCCAACTGCAGCATCATTTTTTTTTTTCTATTCCAGTCTGATGAAGTTAGCGGTTAATGGAGATGCGTTTAACTATTTTGTCAGAAGCCAAGTGTTGCAAAAAGGAATTTACTACCAGAAGTTCCTATAATGTGAAGCTACCTCCATCCTGTCTGTCTGAGTTTGTCGTTCAGGTCACACCGCTGCTTTTTACTAAATGCTTTTGTTGGAGTGTCTTGAAGTAACCTCTTGCCAGGCGTGTTTTCCTTAAGGTCTCGATAGACCATTTATAATGATACTCAGTATAGTTGGTATGTGGTAACAAACTGAAAACTAATCCCATGTCTGCTGAAAGCTAAAACCGAGGCTGTAAAATATCCTTCATGTTAAGGACAGGAATAGTGTTACCGAAGTATGTTCCAGTGCTTGAGTGACAAATGAAATGCAGACTGAGTGAAGACTGGCTTTCCACTTACATGAAGGGGGTGGAGGGGCAAATACTTGGAATAGTGCAGCTACTGCATGGAGGGATCTGAGAAAGCTCAGTAAATGCTGTCCATCACAACTAGCTTCAGCTGGGAAAGGAGGGTATGATGGAGCTCAAACAACAGTAGAAACATCTAAACCTGTATCTGGAAAGGATTTGAGGGGAAGGGAGGAAGGGCTAAGATGATTCATACCAATTTGAACATTATTCATTAAGACACAAAAATACTTAAACTTTTACTTTTGTGATCTTCCCGTATGAGCAGCTTGGGCTAAGAATCGAAGAATACTACATAAGGATTTGCTTCGGAGTTTTCCCTCTTACCAGTATTAGATTTGATATTTTTCTACTATGAAATATCAGTTATCTTCCTTATCATCTAAGTCATAAAACAAGTGGATTCTACTGCTAATGTGGAAGTCAAGCAGTAATGACACTTGGATATCAAACTTGATCTACATACTGAATGCTGTAATTATACCTTAAAAACAATTTTTTAAATTTGAATTTAAAAAATTTTTAAAGAAGACCAAAGAACCTTACTTTATGCAGACTTTGTGCATGATAAATGTAATACCAGATAGTAAACACACTAGAAGGCTATTTAAGTTAAAATGGTGTTGCACCACAGTATTTCCCTAGTTGGAAACTGCTAAAAATCCTGCTTGTATTTGCTCTTGGAGCATTCACGAAGCATGACTACATACACTGTCACAAAAGACTAAAATTTTCTTATTTGACTTCAAGACACTAGTATGACTGTCTAGAAAAAGTAGTGCAAAACATTGATAGTCAAAACGATGATGTCTTTGCTGTGCCTTTAGGATAGAAAACATTCTCTCCCACATGCAGGGAGTGCAAAGAGAGGCAACACTTCATGGTGCTTTTAAAATCTGAACAAAGTTCTTGGGAAATATCCCAGACTTCCCTTGTATCTCTCCGCTCATCCAGTCCTCGTCTACAGATTCCAGCTCTGTTATTGTGTCACCTGCCTGTAAGAGAAGGAGTAACATGAGCCAGTACAGCTTACCGTGCAGTGTTAATGTATGCATAGCAGATGTTGTTCAGAAGCAATTAATATCGATCAAATAGAAGAGAAGTAGGATGTGGCCAGTCCCTTTGGTTGGTTTCACCTCTTCAAGATCGTTTGTCAAACCCAGCTGAAGCTTCTCTTAGGGTAAATACTTGTCTATGCTGAAAAATCACTGCCTTGCAGAAGGAAAAAATAGCACTGCTGGGTAACTTCTTGTGTTGCTTAAGCTCTCCAGGTAGGTAGGTATGTTGGAGAGCTGGCTCATAGGCCCCCTGCCTTACTTGTTATTTGTGTGTTTCCCTGCTCTGTTATGAGGGTTTCTTCTCTTCAAATGCTTCAAGGAGTTTTTTGGGGGTGCGGGGTGTTTTGCGTTGTCGTCCCCCGCCCCCCAAATTTAGTCCCAATATTTTCCAGCATTTGGAAACTTTCCTCTTTCCTTTAGAAACTTTCCTTTCCCAAAAAGGAAAGCAGTCATCTAAGTAGCTCAGTGTGGCCATTTAAAATAAACTGCAGCACCTGTATTTGATCCTTGTTCCTGTTTTCATTGTCCCATGCCACACCCTTCACCTGAAGTACTGTCATAGCCCTGGCCTTTCTTCCAGTACCTCTGTTCCCCTTGTCTGCTTTAAAGAATCCTCTATCCTTTCAGCATTGCAAGCTGCTAATGCTGAAACTAATTATTTTCCTAGCTTTAGAAAGAGAAAATAGTGTGTTCCAGCTGACAAACGCAATTTGGGGCCTGCTGTGAAAGTCTGCTGTTTCTCAGAAGCTTGCTTTTGAGGACACAGTTACCTAAATCGTGACTTTGAATCTACAAGGGCACGCTGTTTCATGCTGCTTAATATTATCTGGGCATCCAGCAAGTATTATATTTCTCCCCTTGCTCCCATGGCAGCTATGTATTGTGCTGCCAAGCTTTCAGATTTTGCTGTACTAGGTGTCCCTCAGGGGCATCGCTGCTGTAGCACTGGCACTCTTACTACTATCCTCCTTCTTGTTGCTGTCTTTCTAGTTAGAAAAGAGGCTCCCTTGACCATATCAACTGATCAAGAACTGAATGTACTGCAAAATGAGGTTTGTTTGTCTTGTAATGTTTACTGGACCAGAGAAGTCAGAGGAATTCTGCAAATCCTGACCTCTTTTCAATGTCCTCAGTGAAGAGGGCAAAAATTTTTTTTAAAGAGACCATTTATCAAATGTGTCTATTCTATGTGCTTTCTTTGCTGTTCAAAGCCTATTTGCACTGTGGCTACATCCTGTTTTTTTAACATTTTTTAAGACCTTTTGGAAAATTGGGGCCAAGAGAGGTACTTACTTTGAAGGAAAGCTCATCTTCATTTTCTCCATGAAAATCATAAAGAGCTTTGGCTTTTCCTTTCTTCCCTCCTAGAGACTGTGACAGCTCTACCCTGGCTGCAGAATGGGGACAAGACAAGTTATTTGGATTGGAGTGAAATAAATCTCTGTTTCTGGAGAAGTTTCCAGTCATTCTCCTGTCTTCTCCCCACAATGTGCTACAGGGCGTCCTACTGCTACTTAGCAAATTCACTCTCCTAATGGAATAAAAATCTCTACTGACACCAGTTCATTTTACAGTACTAACACAATCTCATGGTTCTGCCTCTAAGAGGATTAAATTTAAAGTTTACTTACTTGAACTTTCCAATAGCAACATCTAATAAAAGCTGTCTTTTCCTCTTTGTACTTGGAGATGAAGCAGCACTCTGCCAGTTAGGTGGAATTTATTTCCTGTCAACTTTCACTCATGGCTTTGCTTGCAAAAACTATAGGGAAAAGAATGATTTTCTGTGTCCTCTTTGAAGGTTTTGACTGCATTCATTTGGGGACCAAAGAGAAGCTCGAGGAGAGCAAGCAGCATTTATTCCTTGCTTTGCCAAGGGCATTACAATAGTTCTGTGCCAAGACACAGCAGTTGTAGTTATTTACAGCTCTACCTCTGCTGCGGTGTTTCTCTTCTGCTGAGGGAGAACCTGACTTCCCCCATCTTTTGTACCCCTGAATTCCTACTAAAGGCAGCTCAATGGTCCTGTTTTGCCTGTGCCCAAACCACACTGTAAACTGACCCAGAATCTCTATCACCTCCCAGATTTCTTACTGATTAGAGCATTGTATTGCCATTATTAGAGAGGGTGGTTCAACGCTTAGTTCAGCTTTATGATATTAAGGACTGTGGTGGTGTGTGTCTTGTTAATGCTAATGGAATAGCTGGGTTCTCCCAGGACTCTGTCATGACTATCACAACCCAAGGAATAATGAATTGCCATCTAGTAGGAGCACTGTACCTGAGCAGGTCTGAACAAAAACTGCTGGGAAAATCCCTTCCTTTTCATTCAGTCTTCCTCTATACCACTCTGAATCTACTTGCTCCAGTATTTGGATGTAGTCTCCCTTTTTAAAGGATAAATCGTCTTTGGTTTCTGCTGTAAAATCATGAAGTGCTTCACACCACTCTACTGAGCGTCTGTTGTTCTATTCAAGTGAACAGAAGAAATGCATTAATTTTAGAAGCGTTAGTGGAGCCCATAAGCTGATGGATACTGGTGAAAGCAGCTGTACAGAACACGGGTGTCCTGAATTTCTCTCATACAATAGTGTCACTGCAGATGTAGACTAGAATGGCATTTCAGCAATTACCACAGAATTTCATCTAGGCTCAGACACATTCCTTTTTATCATTGGTGGCAGGGGACAGGATTAATAAATTCAAAATTAGACCACTGCAGCAATACTTAAAATAGAGCTAACAAGAATTTGCTTAAGCACAAAGGATAAAAATTTACTAATGTTAATTTGCCAGAAGCTATGAATTCAGTCAGTTTAGACCAACTGTCAGAATTCAAGCATTGAGTGCTGTGCGAGTTGTGTTACATTCAGGTTTAAAGTTGGGCAGCTAATTCGACATTATTATAGACAGTCTATGTAAATCTATGAAACCACTATGTAAATTCTGTCCCTCACATATAAAATTTTATTACCTGAGGAAGGGAAGAAGAAACCTCCACCTTGTTCTTCAGTGCTGCTCCTGTACCTATGTAAGTAAAGGACAACTTAGAATAGCAGCAATGACTATTCAAAATGTTACTAATAACACATTTTAGATAGTCAAAGTGATTATTAAGAATAACTTCTTGAGAAGTCCTACTATTCCTTTTGATTTTTCTTATCTGTCTTTTCTCCCTTTCTACCTCCTTCCCACATTCATTGTCCTTTTGGACTTGTCTCCTATATGCTGCCTATATACACGCAGTACAAAACCGTGTTCTTGAAGATTTTTTGCAAACATACTCATACCTGTTCCAGGCAGATCTTCAATTACTTCCACAAAGTTCAAGGGGAAAATCCCAGATGTGCCTCTGAGCTCTCCTTTGGCCCACTCTTCATTTACATATTCTTTAAGCGTAATAGTTTCACCTTCTGAAAAACTGAGCTCATCTTTCTGATCTCCAATATATTCAAATCGTGCTACACATCTCGGGCCTCTGCACAAACAAAAGAGGAACTTACTTTCCTTATTTATTATTGTCCACCTAATAATAAGGCAGCATTGTACAAAATATGGATTGACATCTTTAATTAAAATGAGGAAAGAATGCATTGAAGATAGAACAGGTGGAAAATTGGGGTCTAGCCCTGGTTTTTATTTCTGCTTTCTGAGGAGGATGAGTATGGAGTCTGGAGGAGCTGGATGCAACTTCTGCTCCCCAATTCCTGTCTGTTACCGTATTTTGCGTAAGACGCTATTTCTCTTCCAAACAACAACAACAAAAATATCACTTTATAAAATGGGACAGGTAGCCCAGAAACATTTTTGCCCATATCCAAGTAAGTGCTTTTGTTAAGAGTTCGATGGTTTTTTGAGCTAGCATCCAATTTAGATGCAGACAATTGTGTATTTGTCCCTAATCCCAAATACAGGGCTGTTTCACTGGGGGAAGATAGTTTTTACCTATTTTAACAAACTTTATTCTGTAAAATCTATCCCAGACATGAGGAAATAAATTACCTATTGAAGAAAGAAACACCAGTGCATCTGGTAAATTTTACATAATTTGGTATAATACTGAAAAATCAAACTAATTTTTTTCCTAACTTAAATAGATTTAATAGTTTATTAAACTATTAAATCTAAGAACTTACTCTAAGAAGATTTTTGATTAATCAGAAATACTATGCTGGAAAAAAGTGCTAATAGGCTTTAATTCTTTCTATAGCATCACAGCATACAACCAATGTAAGAAGCTTGATTCCCACCCCTGTTCCCCACTCATATCTTTGCCAAAGCTTCAGGACAGAGCTAGCACTTTTTGTTTCTCTCTTAGTTGAAGAAGCAGCTTTTAAAAACAAAGTTTCCGTTAAGACAAGCCAAGCTCTAGCTGAAGAACAAACTGAACAATCCCATTGATACTAGTTCCTGCCTCTGCCTGATTTTGCTTTAATTGCTGCAATGAATGATTATGAAATCCAATAAATCATTATTGAGTAAAGGAGCAGGAAAAGTTGTTCCTTGCCCACAAATCTTAGGAAAAGTTGTTTGCAAATCAGAAATTAAAGTGCTTGAAGTACATTTGATAATTTGATCTGGGGAACTTCAGATTCATCTCTATAGTTATACACTTTAAGGTTAGATAGATTTCTCTACTTAAAGTACAGCTATATTTTTGTCCCATTTTATCTTGTTCTTCCAAATGAGTAGGAGCCCTACCGTGTTAGATCTCATGAAGATACCGGAAGAAAGTAACATGGCCGGGAGAAAAGAGAGGAGAGTGCAATGCTGCTGAAGTTAATCAGATTGGTTCACAATTTCTGTGACCAATTTTCATGAAAAATTACAGGAAATGCTCTTCTAATACATTTATGCTAAACATTTATTATTAAGTGACCAATCAGTTTTTTGAAGCCATGAAGTGAGTTTTCAGGCTTTTTTTTTTTTACCTGAATATGACTTTTATGAAAACATCATAAACTTTCAGTTTTGAGAGCTTAATTTTTAAAATGTATTCTGGTGAAGAAACTGTTAACCATATTAACCTCAGTGCAGATAACACCTGCTTCAAAGTTATCTTTCTTTTTACTTCTTAATAAATCAACATGAGAAAGGAAATAAGATTTATCTGACTCACTTAACACATTGTGATGAACAGGGTAATTTTTTCCTGTTGCCTTCTTCTGGAACATCAATCTAATAAGACAACAAAGTAAGTAAAATCCTCCATTTCAACCTCATGGCTTGAATACAATAAACCAAGTACAATAAACTTGGAACTGGTTAAAAGCATCTATTTTTCAGCTAAGCATCAGCTCCAGTTATGACCTCCATGGGATGCTCTGTAGTCGCTGGCATGCTGTATGACCATATTAATGTAGATTTTGGTTTTGTATGCCTGAATTCTCATTTTTCAACCTCATGCAAACAAGGAGCACTATTTAATGTTTTCTGTTATGAAGCTGGTTTACTGTTTCTACTTGTGGCATGACTGATTGACAGAAGACGGCACTGGATGCTACCATGTGTTGCTGCATTTAGCTCCCAACTTTCAGTTGGTAATTGCTCTCTATTATTTACTAGCACAATGTATCACAATAGACAAAATTATTGTTTACACGTATCCTTTCTGGGCTTTGGGCAGCCAGCTGTCTTCCGAACAAAAACACATCTCACAAATCTCACTCGAATTGGAGAAATATAATTTAGAAAATCAATACACGGATACGTCAAACAGACGGCATTCGAGGACTTCAAATGTATTTTTGGTGTGACACCAAGGATGATCTGTGAGATGTATAAGACTACAAGCCCAGAGACCCTGGCGAGGAGCTTTGGGTTACAGCTCACTATCACATGAGCCAGTTCCCACAAAAGTCAACAAGAATGTTTCATTAGCTTATGTGAAGGACTGGAGGAAATCATGCTGCCTTTTTGGGACAAATAATCTTTGCAGTGCTCTGGTATTTGTGGTGCTCTGAAGGTTCTATGGGAGGTAATAACTGTGTGTTATTGTTAGGTGTCCAGACCTGAGCTAATACCCAGCTCAATATTGTAAAACACCCTATAGCGTATTGTATAGAGACCTTGTCTCAAGATCAAATCTGACATGAATGAACAGGAGAACTCACCCAGGAAATTAGCCTTGTGTACTGCACTTTTTTTTTTTTAAATTTTGCTGAAACCTAAGATTTTTGCACTCAAAGGGTAACCACATTCTACAACTAAAATAGAAATTCGAAACACATATTCCCTAGCTTTTACGAAGTTGTATCCGTCTGTATCAATGCAGAATTTGACCCCAAATACTCATTCCACTGCTTTAACATAAAATCTTTTCTCTATTAGCCACCAATAGTACCAAGAGCTTCTAAATGAAATTGTTGCTCTGTGTAGAAGCAGCTAATCAATTTAGCTGACAAATCTTTCTTGTGAAAGCAAATCGAGCATGGTTCCATTATTACTAACCCTGAGTTTAGTTTTTATTCTTCAGCACTTCTCAAATCTAAAAAATTTTCTCCAATAACACCATTACAAGCTAAACAGACACCCTACGCTCTCTGATGGTTACCAAATACTTGGTATTGTCCATGTAGCAGCAGTGCTCATCTCTGCCAGCTGCCCTAGCTCAACACAGACACTTACTGTCTGTAATGCCCAGCCATACACCTTCACTGCATCGTGGTGTCAGTTTAGCATTCCTCCATGTCCATATGGCTGGTGCTGATAGCCCAACCGCCCTTTCTACTGTCAGAAAATGGACTTCAATTTCAGACTCAGGCTTGCAATAGGTTTGACCCAGCTTTTGACGCAGTGAACCATATTGTATCTCTTTTAAAGATGAGGCACTCAATTAATGGCTATTGGGCTCCAAAACAGCACCTGTCTCTTGCCTGCCGTTTACTGTCAAGTGTTACATTCAGTAACAGGATTGCTTTAAGCTGCTCATTTGCAACAACACAATCTCCTTGCACTGTGCCAGCACAACCATTTGTGCAGCCACTTACTAAGCCACTTAGGCAAATTGATCCTGCTGGAAAAAAATATTCTAGGAATAAAAAACCCCATGTTTTTTTGGACCCAGCTGCTGCCCTGACCTAGTTCACTACATGGTTATAAAAGTAGTGATTCCAGCACAGTTCAAGGGACTGAACTTGGGGTTTTATGAAGTTGTATCTGTCTGTATCAATGTGGAATTTGACCCCAAATACTCATTCCACTGCTTTAATGTAAAATCTTTTCTCTATTAGCCATCAATAGTCCCAAGAGTGGGTGGCAGGGAGGGGTGGGGAGAGGCACAAAAAGCAACCATCTTACTGAGTGTTGATTCTTACATGCAGCTGTGAAAAATAATCTGCTCTGTAGACCCTGAGAAATTACCCAGGTTAACAAAGAGAATTTGGTAAGGGCCATGATTTTCTCACTTGGCTTCAAATTAACAGCAAAATAATCCCCATAACACAAGTTGGTTGTGCCAAATCAGGCATCTTTCTAATACCATACAAACAAGTTGATACGTCTTCTGTGCTGCCAGAGTGAAAAGAGATTATCTAAATACAGAATGGAGTTAAACACACAGGAGCTGTAGTAAAATAGAACCAGAAAACAAATGCAATAGGATCTTATGTAGCAATGTATACAAAGCCTACATACAACTACTTTAACAAAGCTGGCAGGAAATATCCCTGTGCGATTCCCACATTTTCCTCTGTACCACTCGGGATCGATTTTCTCCAGAAGACAAACGGTGTCTCCAGAATGAAGGTCCAAGTCATCAGCATGCTCTGTAAGACAGCATCACTTCAGTTAACAGTAGCTGTCACACTCACTGATTTTCTCTAAGTAAATCCTTCTTAACATAAATACCACAGACAAAACCAGGATAAGTTTTCAAAAAGTCTTAATTATACTTGATAAACCCATTAGCTTTAACTAAAAGATTGGCGCAACTATAGCTAAACCCATGGATTTGAACAACTCTACATGCAGACCTTGCAGGCTGAGCTTCCTTGTCATTTTTAAGCTCTAAGTCTTGGAGTAAAACAAGCTTTCACAATAGTCACATGTACTTACCTGCAGAAAAATCATGCAGGACTACAGCATGAGGTGCACTTGTGTCAGAAACTTTTGGAGGGTGGTTTGAATCCTGACAACAACAAATAAATCCAAGTAGTTTATAAATCATGGAAGATACTCACAGAGATTCTCTCTTACATACTCAAAAAGTAATTTTCTGACTTTGGACACAATGTTGCTCTGGTGTCAGAGAATCATCTTTGGAGGCAACAGAAAGTATTGGTCACACAGCTATGGGTCTGAATTCTGCATGCCTTTTGCCTGTGTAAGCCAGAATGCGTTTCACCAAAATCTACTTTTGAGCCAGTAAAAGGAAGGGAAGGCATGTAACTTTTCCCAGTATAGACAAAGCCTCATCCATCTGTGGGTCAGAAATCTGGAGCGCTGATAGCAACTCTCATTACGAGGGATGTGGCCAAATTTTCACTGCTGCTCGGTACTGTGTGCCGCCAGTTACTCTTCCTTGCTTGGAGAGAACACCCCAGCCCAACTCCCCCCAGCACACTCAGCATGGGCAGCACATCTGCCAATTGCCAAGCATTTCAGAGGGGTGAGCAAGCCACTAGGCCTTTGCTTACAGGAAGGTAACGCTGAGGGGAAATGACAATTTTGTTGTGGGATCTTTATAAAGATAAATTATATTCAAAATGCTGAGCCACCTTCTCTATCCCACCCACTAGGAATTTTCAGACTGTACTGATGACAATCACTGTGTGTGAATTACATTCAAAGTAATTCATTGCATCCAAAAAACCCAACCAAAAAAGCCCAACATGGACAAAGATAAGGCCAGAATAATATGAATTACAACAGATAACAACAGATTGCCTAGAAATCTATTTCAGCCATGTAGGTTTCTGATAATAATCAAAAAGGCTGCTCATAGCTGTAATTTATACTAGCTATTTAATATTAATACAGTCATGCCCTAAAAATAGGTTAGGTTCTGTAGAAGCAGAGAGAGGAAAATACTTTGAAGTCAGTATGTCAAAGCCAATTCACTGATACATCATGTACAGCACTTCATAAAACTACTCGCTTATCTTTTGCACACTTTTCAGATACTCAGCCAAGGGAGCGATTATCTTCCCATGAGACAGAGAAGCTTTACCAGTTTCCCTTCTGGCACTCTGAGTAATTACTGTTGCTCTGCTCCATAACAAAAATGTCCCCGTGCTATAAGGCAAATCACTATTACTGGGTTTTGTTTTGGTGGTGGTTTTGTTTTTATTAAAGAGACACAAGGATTTAAAAACCACTATTACATTTCTCAGTGTAACCTTTAAAGCCTAAAGCACTTGATACTTTAACGCAACAGGAGTCTTGCTCATTAAATATTTATCAGCAGAAAAAAATTCCTTACCTTACAGGACAGTTCTCCAGTGTTCCTGGGAAGACAATCTTCCTTGGCAACTCCATGAGGCACAGGTAGCTTGAACAGAAACAGAGGCAAATGGAAAAGTTTGTTTCACTTCTAAGCAAGTGAAAATGGTCAGAGGATGGAACTATTCAAACGACCTACTACAGGAAACTAGTTTAGGAGTCCAGTGGAAGAATATAAGCTCCTTTGGAAGGCATCCAGAACAGCCTGCTCGTGATATGAACTGCCACTTCTAGAAACCCAGGTGTTGTCACCTGCTTTAGAAGTGTCTTAGCCACCTAACTGGTATCATGCCACACGGTGAATGATGTTCAGCAACACAGTGACACAGAAATGTATTCGTTTGTCTCGGAAGGCACTGGAAGAACAACCTGGGAGGAAAACTTAATTGACAGTAACACTTGATGGCAGGGAATTACTAGTTACCTGCTACTGAAAAAAATCTCACCTACAAAATATGTTACATGTTTCTTATGTAAATAGGTGTGGCTACACCAGAGAGGAAGCAACATGCTTCCTTTATCTCAAAGCTGTTCCAACTATCAACTTAGATACATCTTTCTCTCTCTTTCTTGCTCCTCTGCTTCACCAGGGATCTAAATGCAAGAGTGAAGATCAAAAAGAAGTCAACAGAAAGCTTCCACTTCATGCTAAATGTTAATGTTGTTCACGCTACAGTTGTGCAGGTGCTTTTTTTGACAACAGCACTGGTTCAAGCAGCCACCAGCGCTCTAGTCACTGACCAGTTTCAAGTATCTGGGGAAAGACTCTCTCCTTTTTATCTGTAATGCTGATCCATTTATATTTAATATTCCCTAACAACACATGCAATACCAAAAAGAAACATTTTTGTAATGAAAAGGGATGGTATCAATAGGATGAAAATGTAAAGTAAGTGATGTTACAGTCCTCACTCTTTGCAGGTTTGATTAAGCAAGGTAAACTACTTTTTAAGTTCTAATGCTCCCCCAATTTTCTTAAGCATTTTGACATATACAGGGAAAAATAATACACAAACACAATTATGTAGCAGCATTTTATGTGCTCTAATAGAATTCAGAACTGGTGACTGTAAAGAAAACCCCCAAAACCCAAAAGCTATGCATTAAAGAGATAAAACATGTATACACAAAAATACACACACTTATATCTATAGTTTGTACGTATATATTGCTTTCTCCGGTATTACCTTACAGTGCTTATTACTATTTACCTATTACTATTTTCTAAGAAAGATTATGCTGATAGATGCACTTTGAAAGCCACATTGTAGCAACCTACCTTGCTACCTTTTTCACTACTATTTTAACCAGCACCGTTTTATAAACAACAGTCTCAGATAGAGTACCTCAACTCTCACCATGTATTTGTTGTAGAGAGGATGACCTGGTTTAGGTCTAGGAGGTAATGCCAGATCTGGACTTTTAAAGACTTGACTTTTTGCTCTCTGGGGTCCCAGTCTGAACTTGCTAGGTTTTTTATCAGGAGCAATGTCAGAAGCAGATCGCAGAAGAGCATCCTTCTGGGAGGAGGTCTTGGCTGCAGAGAGTTTTGGTGGAGGCGGTCTTCCAGGAACACCTTTAGGTGGGGGAGGTCGAGCAGGTATAATTTTTCCATCCACAGGCCTAAAAATTGGGCAAACCATCAGAGAAATATGCACATTAATAAGCCTGCCACCTCAGCCTCCACCACAGCCCTAGCTATAAGAGTATGCAATAAGGAAATGGGACTCACGATGACCTGAGCTGTCGAGTGTGTAGTATCTGAAGCTCTCCAGGAATACATGAACTCTTCAGATACTGGGAGCGGATGATCAAGTCCTTAGACAGATCCTTTGACTCTATATTTCCAAGTCTGCTCACCACTTTTGCTTATCAACAGCCTGCCAGCTTTCTTGGGAGCCCATTACATAAGCAGAATTTCTTTCAGCAACCCACCTTTAGAAAGAGCTTTGTCTGTCTGAAGCTGCCTCAGGATGGAGCTGTTCTAGTGGACAGCTTTACTGAAAGCCCTGAGAAACTCTGCTGATCTAGCTGGTCTTCAGGAATCAGCCTAGCTCATTCCCTGGGATGTCACTTACCTTTGGGCCTCTGCTGAAACTGATGACATATGACACCACTGTGCACAATGGCATCAACAGCAGAATTTACCATTTTTATGCAACAGATATCTACTGCAGAAAGAAAACACCAGTGAAAATACTCCAGTTTTCTGGCAATACTGGAGGTACCACACTCCCACTAGTGTACCAATAGTTTAGAAAACAAAATCAGAGACTCATAAGTGACAGTGGTAGTTTAAAAAAAAATTTAAAAATCTAAAAAAATACCCCTTACTAACCATTGATTAAAAAAAAAGCTGTCTATACAGCCATGTATTTTTAGAATCAAAGAGTGTGCCCAAATCAATAATTTGCTAATTAAAAATCACCTGTGTTATAAACCAGCATTATGTACATACAACGTTGGCTTCCTGTTATCAAGAACCCTGGCACTACCACTATTCAAAAAAATACAGTATTGTTTGATTGTTACTGGGAAATCTTCAGACAGTTACTGCAAGTTTCTGCTACAATTGTCTCTCTTTTTTTCATATAGTGTAATTCAGCATAATTATTTGCTCGTGAATTCCTCAAGGGTCTGTAAAAATTACCAACCACAACAAACATGCATTAGTGGATCTGTGGAGCATGCTTCTGACATATTTTGTGAGTGTCATCCACCACTTGAGAAGATATTAGTGCTCTACTAATACTCCTGATAAGAGTTCTCTATTACTATTTGAGTATGGATTATTTTTTAGATTTCAAAAAAATTTTCCACTTCTGTTCAATTTCCACCTCTCCCCTTTCTTGGTTTCATCCTAAACTAAGCATTTTTAATATTGACAAAGGGGAAATTCCAAGTTAGACTGCATTGAATCTGGAAACAAACCAACCCATATGTTTGTAAGGCAACTCAACTAAACAAGAAAACCCTAACAAGCAATTCAGAGAATTATTACTGCTTACTTTAAAAAAAAAAAAAAAAAAATTAAAAAAAATCCATTTCAGCAGAAGAGTGAAAGGACAAAACTTTACTGCAGTTCCAGACACCCTCGGGTGAATGAGGAGTGCTGTTATGCTAAACAGAACGGGGCGGAGGGGTGGGGTGGGGGGTGGGTGTGTGTGTGGTGTGTGTGGAGGTGGAAGTGGAGTTAACAAGCCTATAAGGGGCAATAATGAGGTGTTTCCTTGTGGGTACAACCACATTCTTTCCTGTTAATGAATAGTCTTTATTATTGGTAGACTAAGTTTAGTAACTGAACGATTCCCTTCTCCTGACACAACAGAGCAAACTCTTGTGTTTAAATCCACAGATTTAGAGTGCAGATGCTGAGGTAGCCACAGTGGGCTAGCTAGCCAATGCCTCAACTCCCTCCAGTTTGTCTCTGGCATTTAGCTGACCTGAATTTAAGGCTGGTCCAGCTACTTTTGCCGCTGCAGGCCTTCTTTCTTCTTGGTTCAAAGAATAAAAAACCCCAAGGTTATCACTGATTCTGCAGCTTCCCAGGGGTTTTAGGTCTGAAGTGAACTGTATAAACTAGCCAGTGCTTTTGGGAAGGTGCTGGCCCAGCACCTGCCACCTCCATTCCTTCACCACTCAAACCCAGCCACAAGTGCAAGTGCTGTTGATCAAAAGGTCGGCAGCATGCAGGAGGTGGTGTTCTACGTTCAGCTGTGGGTGAAAAGGTTAAAGATGCAGAAAGGAATGACTGTCAGCAGCCACTGTACATTAGCTGAAGAGCCAAACAGCTGTCCTCCTGTAATCTCCCTGCTCATACCAATAATGTACAAACAAGTATTAATCAGCTAGCAACTTGGTCCTGCCTATGTATTAGTGACCATACTACCTACCCAAGCCTATTGAGTTACGACTAGACTTGGTAGTGTCTACATTGAGACTAACTAGGCAAACTACCTCAGAAGCACCACTTTTAAGTGAGTCACAGAAGAACTGCACTTACCTTGGGGGTAGTACAGGTTCTAGCTGAGGCACTCCACCCTGTTCTGAATGATCCGACTCCTATGAAGATTCAAAAGAAAAAAGCCATTTCTTTAAGCCTAAGAAATGAAAATTATCTTGTTTAAATGATGCATTTCTTACATTAAATGATATCCTACAGACAGGAAAAACAAGAGTTTCTGGAGGTCTGGGAATAAAGTAATAAGTATTATGGTGCATCCTAGCATTTTAAAGTCTTGTTGGACATAGAGGGAGGTGTAAATAACCTGGCTGACTACCTGAATCACACCTTAAATTGTGCACGAGGTATGACCCAGCCCTCTTTTCCTACTACATGGGAGTCAGGGCTTAAAAGCCAAATTCAGGAGAGTCATAAAAATGTACAATTTCACTGCCCATAGGATTCCAACTACTGCAGTTACATTATCAATTTTGATTGAACTTTGACAGATGAAACACTCTGAACAGGCTTAAAGCAGAAAACACGACATTGATGCAACTCGCACAGGACAGCGTCCGTTGCAAATAACATTAGCTCTCATTAAAGAAGGCATCTAAGTATGTTTCCTAGAGATCTAACAGATAAACCCTGGTGAATCTTGCTTTGGCAGATTAAGGCATCACTCATCCCAGCTGCCCATCCTGACCCTGCCAGAGATAACTACCCTGTAGCAGAGTCAGCAGAGGGGAACATGTGCCATGTCTGAAAGGCTTGGACCACAGTAATGGATTAACAAGTTACCATCCTTTCTGCCTCCTGCTGTTCATTTTCATCCCAGTGCCAGATAGTACTGCCAGCTCTGCTGAACAAGCACAGCTGCTTGTGGAACAGCATGGTAAATCCGAGTGCTGAATCTGGGTTCAAAAGTATCCTTTTTGGATCAGTAATTTTAAAGAGGTCTCAACAGTCTTGTTTACTTAATTAGGGATACATGTGCTTGAAACTGGTAAACAATTTCTGTGATTTTTCCTCACCTAGAAAATACCTAGATGTATTTTGTGACAAAATTTTGACCCTTAAGTCCCCAAATGAATGTTCCTGATTAAACAATCCTGATCATAAAGAAAACAACCTGCCACTTTCAGATGGGGATGTTATCCTCATACCAAAAATCTTCCCCTTCCATGTGAAAAGGAGGAAATCTGTACCAATTGCTGCTTACGGTCAACAATTTTTACTGTTGCTGGTTTATCACTTCCACTGACAAATAATACTAGTTTTGGAAGCACAGAAGTTCTTATCTTTCCAAAGAGAAGATTTAAATGTTTCAGTGGAATTGATGCAGTCTTTTTCTTAAAAAAATCCTCTGAAACTTACACACGCCTCTCACAATAACCTGGATGACATTGTAAAAGTTTTGGGGTTGCATTGTATAAAATGTTATTTAACGTCTTGTATTGGAAATCATTTTTTCAGCATTATCCAGAAAAGATGGGACCTCCGTGAATAGCCTCTTCAATCATGACATTTAAAAACCCCTTTATCCTATTAGCAGAGGTAGCCACAAAGACATTTGTTGGCAGCTGTCCATCTAGTGAGGGCTTTTGATTTGATTTGTTCTGATCTTCTACTGCCTGTGGTTTCCACAAGATTCTCTGCCATTCTTGCCGTCACAGCACTCAATATTTGGAAATTCTACTGTAATTTTCTAGTTTATTTTAATTCCCTTTTGTAAATCTGTGTCAAAGGGCATATAGGATACACATCTACAATGGCTACTATTACTATGTGCTCAGGAGTGAGGAGCAGAGCCTTACTTTCCAAAAAAGATGGTTCTACTCAGGCTCTGACAGGATCAGTAGGAAACAATTAGAAGGAAAAAACTGAAGAAAGCAAGCTTCATTTGTCTACAGAAGTTTCCTCTGCCTGGAAATTAGCACAGACACCGAGATGTATGAAGGTAAAAAAATACATTTCTAAAGGACTTTGACAATATTTCACTATGTAAATCTCACTGGACTTTGAACCACTTTGCAGTGCTTTTGAAACTAAATTGTAGAATATCCTGATTCCAGCTGTGAAATACAGAAAATTGAAGATAGATGTGATCAAAGTTTAGTAAAATCAACAAAGTGCTTTTCAGAACTGACAGCAGGCTAAGTTACCTAATTAAATTAGAGGACACAATTAAAAGAAAAAAGCCTTATATTTTTGAGTAGTCCTTTTCATCCTTTCGTCCTTGAAATAACTTGCTTTACAAATGCTTGAGAGTCACAGGAGATCTGTTAACCAAAGCAAAGTTGTAATACAGGAACACAGTTCTAACTTACCACTTTTTTTACTAGTTCACCACTGTTGGGTTTTCCCACTGTGATATCGGAGGTGTTCCCAATAGGCTTTTCAGCAGGAAGTGGTGGAGGGCTATGCGGGATTTCATTTAAAGCTGTAAAAAAACCCAAAAGTTCCCAAATGAAAGTCTAATTAATAGTTTCTTTACATGGACCAACAATAGGTAAGGGAATCCACCTTGGTTTGGGGCATTTTTCTGTGAACTCAACTTCCTCCCTCAAAGCCAGAGCAGCCAATGGGCAGGACCACTTAAAGAGTAGTGAAGAGAAAAGGGACGTGAAGGCAACATTGCAACTCTGAGGTTGACTTAAGGAGTACTTCCCATCCTGCGTAACGGATCTTCACTTTACACTCAGGACACCAGCAAGTTATTCTAGAGCTTCAAGGTTTCAGCTGCATTGCTTGTTGATATAATATTAGATGAGTAGAAGAGTTTCTACCCCTGGGA
Source organism: Morus bassanus (assembly GCA_031468815.1). Lineage (NCBI taxonomy): Eukaryota > Metazoa > Chordata > Aves > Suliformes > Sulidae > Morus > Morus bassanus. The sequence continues at coordinate 35,228,100 of CM062570.1, forward strand.
ATGTCAGACTCATTACTGGATACCCTGAAACACCATCACCATCTCTCAGCCACATTTCTAAACTGGCTCACTTTTTTCAGCTGTCAGCTCCTGGAATATCCTCCAGGCTGGAAAACAGCTGAGGGTTATTTAAGTAACCCTGAAAGATCAGGAGACTTGGATGGAAGAATCTCCAGAAAGGTAAAGGCAAGAAAAGAAACTGTTGCCTGCTACAAAATTCAGGGTGACAGAAAGAAAACAGAGATGGAAGCTCCCTGGTAGTCTTTGAGGAGCTAAGCAAATTTAGGACATGGAGGAAGAAACAGTACAGCTCTTACTAAGGAAGAGTGATGATGTCCTCAGTCTCAATAAAGAACACAAAAACCTGCTAATCGTATGATATTTGCTTTCAATGTCTCTGCCACTGAAACCTGGGAAGCACTTGGACAGGTTTTGCCAGTGTATTTACCAATCATTTTGTCTTTATATATTGGAACCTTGCCATCTATTTTACAATGTATTTGTATACCAAGAAAATTCATTTCATACAAAAGAACTTCAGACACTTAAGCTCTTCTGACTTTCAGCCAGTCTTGGAGTTATGTAAAAATATGCGCAGACAGCCTGGACATTTACAGACTGATGAAAAAAAAGAGGAGAGATTCCATCCAAATGAAAACTTTTGGTTGCTCATTTCACGAAAAGTACGTTCAACAAAGAAGCAACACATAGGAACGAGAAGTGTTGTTTGTTTTTAACACCTCAGTTGCATTACTATGATCTAAAACACTGGTGTGATGTTTAAAAATGGATGAGTTCAAGGATAAATCCCTTATTCTTAGGAGCAAGTCACAGTTACTGTGTTGGCAGTGACTGAGCACAGGGGAAAAAAAGTTAGTGAAGTTCATCACTCTTCTAAGCTAGTATGATGGATGAAAAGTAAAAAAAATACCTGACAGTAATTGCAAGAGAAATCTTCTCTTATCATACCTTATTGATATATAAAAAGCATGAGAGATTTATTTATTCACACCACTTCAAATCTTGATATATACGTAGGTGTCCTAATTTCCTTGCCCTTACTAAGGCCAAAATTAAAGGAAATAAAGGAAGCAAAAAATCCCCAAACCCAAGAACTAGAAGGCAGGTGTTATTTTCAGTGATTGCTAAGTGTAATAACTGAAGTGGAAGTTTAATGCTTCCTTTCTAATCACATCTTGACAAAAATGCTAATGCTACATGAGTGCTTTACTGGAGTTCAAATTCTTAAGCATCCAACTCTGTTCCCTTTTTGGCAGTGCTGGGAGGGGTTTTTTTTGTTGTTTATTGGGGTTTTTCTTTTTGGTTTGTGCTGGTTCCTGGCAGAATTAATCTCCCTCCATACCCATGATGGTGAAAGACACCTTGTATTGAGATTACGTGGCCCTCTTACAAGGTAAATCCTACTATATCCATGTTATACCTTGGCCCAGTTGAACTTTTATCATTTTTTAACTTTTAACAGCTCATGTTTCTACAGCAGCTCCTATCTGACAAAAGGCTACTCTGCTTTCTTGGGACCTGCTTCTGTTCCTCCACATCCCATTAATCTTCCAGCCACAGCCTCCCATAAAGCAGTCCTTCACACCCCCCTGACAACTGTAGCAAACTACAGTATGACCAGCAGTCTCCTGTGGAAAGTTCAGTTACCACTAGAGAGCAGCAAAGGACCAGTTACCTACAAGTTCAAAAGCGATTCCAGCTCAGGAAAAAAAAAGAAAAAGGAAAAAAATTGTCAGTTGTTTTTTTTTTTTTTTTTAAATGGAAATGACAATTTCCTTTGTGGAGAAAGATTATGCCTTAGGTTCTTTACAACAGTTCATAAACATATTCTTCCAACTGAAAAAAACTTCTATTTATGATTGGGTATTAACAGAATAACTTTTCCTCATCTTCAGTCTTCTCTGCATTTTTAATCATTTCCACTGCATTTCTTGCATATGCAGAAGAAAATAAAGCCTAGTATTTTAGTACTGGGGTGGTGGTGGTGGGAGCAGGGAACATGGGAAATAATAAGAGAAAGTCTTAGGAGAAAAGCCACCTGGACATCTAGTTGCTACAAGTTGGCTCTACACCTACTCAGTGTAGTAAAACATGATTTTGAAAGGAGTTTCAAGAGCTATCTTGTGACATTTCTCCCTAAGCTTTGAGGATAAAACATAAGGCTAAACAGAAGCAAGTATGTACTCCAGCATACAAAGATCAACACAAAGACCTTGTGGCTCTATGATAAGTTTCCACTCTGAGATACTGTCAGTGTCATTTGTAAAGCTGTTAAGGATTAGAGGTGGAAGGCATTAGGGATATGGTAACTGTCAGAAAACTATAGTAGAGACCTTGACACAAAATTGAACACATCAGGTTTTTGCATCCATGTTCTTGCATGCCTTTTTTATTCCCTCACGTACTACCAAAATACTATTGCTTAAATGGCCACAGATTTCAAATCTAACAAGGGTCAAGGGAACTTTTTAATGTAAGCTATGAAAACTATGTTTACACCCCAACTAAACTGTGTTTGAAGTGAAGTTTAATACACTAATGTGTATTTTGTCAAGTGGGGGCCCTGCTCCCAGGAAACTCGGAGCAGCATTAAAATATGCTCAGCTGATGTCCAAACAGAAGTCAATTTGACCAAAGGTGCAGCTCAGTGATATGGTTTAGCTGACAAAACAAGCTTGCTTCTGCTGAAGGGTTCTCCTTCAGCTCTTCCCTGCCAGCCTTTAGATCCCCACCATCACACTGTTTCACCTCCGAGAGGCATTAGCTCCATAAGGTTTGGGGGACATAAAACTTAGCGCAAGGGAGGGAGCCAGGCAAGGTAGCTGGGAGGCAGGGAGAGGGGAACATGATTCCCAGCTACTTCTCCCTCCCACCACAGCCCTCAGGTTGGCTCCTCTGTCTTGTCAAACCGTACCACGGGATTCCTTTGGCAGCTAATATAGCTAGTAAAAAAGCAATACAATTAGTAAACAGTAAGTCCCAGTTAAAATTATTTTCTGACAGAGATTTCTCAGACAATCTGGGAGAAGAACTTACATTTCCCCGGCTTAGCTGGGATTCGGATCACAGTGGGTTTCCGGGCTAAAGCTGGTTGAGCTGTCTGTTCCTTTGCAGGTTCACTTTTGGTGAGGAACTGAAATGGATCTAAAAGGAAAAAAAAAACCCCACCCAACACATTTAATATTTATTTGTTGAACACAAATCTCAGTGAGTATTGCTTTCATTATTACGGACATTTATATTTCACACCCAAGAAAGTAATTAAAAAATGTATATGAATCAGGCTGATGCAAATAGCGTACTCAGCTCTTTGTAAATAACATGTCTTTTCTGTACATCTGCATTCATAGTTGACTTAGCATAAACATGCCCCAGATGCCTTCTGGGATTATATAAGCTACTGAACAAGAGGAACTGCATTGCTTGGTAACAGGGACCTGAAATCAGGATGGCTTTAGGGAAACATTTTCAAAGCAGTTGCTCTAGTATGCAGACATAGCTGTGAACACATTTGCTAAAAAGTTTTAATCAATAAGATCTTGCCAAAGCTAAACAATCAGCAGTGCAGCAGCAGATAAAATGCCTACAGAAACAAAACAAAACAAAACAAAGCATTTAAAAATTACTGATTACAAAATGTCTTTGCTGTAGAACAACTAATTCCCTGGAAGATTCTGCATCATTTTGTTGATTATAAACCTGGTGTCACAGGGGAGACTGGTTCAGACCAAGGACTGGGAGTCGTGCCTGAGCTCTGCCCCTGCCTGTATTACTCACACCTCTACAAGCCTGTCCAATCATTCCATCAGTAAGACATGAGCAATGTTTTCTATGCTTCATAAACTTAAGCACTGGTCTCTTATTAATAGGCATGGGAACATATGTGCATGAAGAAGGCAGCTGTAAAAATATTTGTACATAAATAAAATCCAAATCAATGGGTTGTTTCTCAAGTACACCTTCACGTCAAAGAGCAATACTTCATTTACACCTCTTCTCTGTTGTTAACAACTGTCACCCTTTTCTCTGACATTACCAAAAACCACAGTAAAATGGCAACGCTTAACGGTATCATAATCATGTAAAGCAGAAACTGAAGAAGCACTCTGGACAATAAATTCTCCATGACACATATTCATAGCCCCAAGAACTGAGTTGGATCTCCTCTGGTGGCCTTTTTAGGTGTATAGCTCAATGAGATGTTTTTATGGAGTGTCAGAGTCTCAGAGAGGAAGTATGCTGGGCATCTCTTTAAATTCTTCAGGACTTTTCATAAAACCATACCCTTTCCCAAAACTACCGCCACACTTACCGACAAAGTTGGAAGCCCTGTGTTTGATAAAATTTTATCTTCAACACTTATAAAAAACAATTTAAAAAATTATGTAATATGAAGTCATGATTTCTTACAGATAATTTTGGACAGTATAACACAATGCAGTTTATCAAGACATTAGAAATCTGTGTCTGGGAATATACAGAAGATTTAAGAAAATCCAGAAATATGGTATTTATTTATGAACAACCTCATTAAAAACCTTTTAGCATTTTAATTAAGAAAGCCTTGGCATTTTTAGCCAGGGAAGAAGACCAAGTACATCAAGCTCTGTTGTTTGTTTTTTTTTTAAAACCAAAAATAGGCCCAAAGTAATTTCAGAGACAGAAAACACTGAGTAATATTGAGCTGCTGAATTACTGTGTAATAGACTGCCCTCCCGCACACACACGACTTGGGGGTCACAGCTACCCCAGCCTCTGCTGCTGCTCCTCCTTGCCAGGCGCTTCTGCCTGCAGCCGGCCACCCCCTCTGCCCGTGCCCCCGGCTCTCCGCAGCTCCCACTACCAGCGCGCAGCTGTAGCAACGGCAGGGACAACATGCCGCAGGGCCCTTGCATGCTCACCCCTGCTCAGATGTCCACATCCCACTAGCTCCTTGCTTAAGGCTCTCTTCGTAGGCATATCCATCACGTACAGGTGTGCCATGGGGGTTTGTGCTATGGTGTCTCCCTAAGTCAAGACATCAACCTGCCTACAGGCTCCCCAGAAATCTGCCTGGGTACCTTCATGTCATATTTTAATCATGAATCAAAGCACATCAATTCCTTCTGCCAGGCTGCTTGTATAACAGCTTTGAGCATACACTTCAGGTAGAAAGGATCATGACATGTCAATGATTTGTCTACAGCTAAAAAGGTATACAGGCTATAGTTAAAAATAAGCCAGTTAAAAATGGCTCCATCATGTTGTGTTTAAAGACACTGGTGCATCCAGAAACAAGGCACAGTCACCCCACAATGTTTTAGAAGGTAAGGTTAAAACTAACATCTTGTTTAAGTTATGGATTAGCACTAATCAGTAAAAGGTTTAGGTCTCTCCAGTGAAAGCTGCATCAGAGCAAGGATTTTTCTAGTTGACTTGAAAACACGGACCACAGAGGGGTTGCAAGCATTTTGGCAGCATGGTCATTATGAAAAACAAAACTCCACTCTTAGAGCAAGCCTGCAGCTATAATTTTCTTTTATTCCTTTATATCTATGTCTGCTAGCTACACTGCTAACATTTGTATTGCATTAAAAAAGATATATCTAATCTTAACTCTGATGCTGATGTTCAGAGTGACTTCAGTGCAGCTGAAAAAAGAAAACCGAAAGCAGGCTTTCTTCTCTCTTTCAGTTATCTGGCAACTCTACGACAGATTTGAGGAGTGACCCTGGCGAGGCAGCAGGACAGCGAGGCCTCAAAGCTGCACTGGCCTGTTGGGAAGCTGGTGACACAGGGTGAGCTGAGAAAAGGTGAGCAGGGCCAAGCCATGGGCTCCTTGACACAGCAGGACCATAGGGAATGCACTGGCACACGGAGCACCTCTCAAGGTAAGGTTCTGCAGAGGTTAAGTTTGTTCTACATGAACAATGAGGAAACAATTTTCCAAAGCCTCCCTGTTATAAAACAACAGACATTGTGAGAACAAGTGGAAACACTCTTAACACCCAAAATAATCACAGATCTGTATTCTTGTAAATTTATGGGAGATTTAAAATTGTTTTCTCAACCATTCAACAGTTGGCAGAGGCCCCTAAATCAATAAATCTGAGAAGCAATTTTTAAGCCTGAGAAAAGTAATTTCTAAGGCTGAGAAAACAATTCCATGAACCTTAGTTTTCCACTCATTATCTTATGGTCAATTATACTGTTGTCACCTCATAATCAGTTTAAAACTCATTACCTTGTTTGTGTTATTCCACTCCCCAGTGTTGCGTTTGCAGCAGAAATTGGCTGAGTAAAATGACTGTGCTGCTTTGTGCAATAGGACTGACAACATATCAAATTTTTATGTTGTTTAACAACAATTGGGCATCGTTTGAGCATAATTCACAGAGGTGTGAAAACAGAATTGTTAATATACTCATTTAAAGTTTTTCAGCTCAAGGAAATTAATCTGCACGGCATTTTTCGTAACACATATCAGCAGAATTCTATCGATTTTTTTTATTAAATTTCTACCATGATGCTTAAAGCCTGTGTCTTCCTTAGTGTCACTTTTCTACGGCTTCTGTTTCAAAGGTTTATATGATAACATAGTTACTGTGCTTGTTCACAGGACAGACAAATGAAAGCTGTGTATTCAAATACACCATATATCATCTCTTTCTTTTACCACTTTAGGAGAGAAAGCTTTTGTCCCTCACTCTCATTTACCATCTTTGTTTAAAATAAAAGATTAGGAGGTTAAAGAACAAACATTAGGTTTTGCCCATGTGAGCAGGACAGATGGATATCTTTCTGAAATATTTATTGGTAGTCTTTAAGGAAGTTGTAGTAAGATGGTAACAGATACCTCAGCAGCAACAAGGGGAATCTCCAAACAAATCAGATGTGGAAAGCTAAAAGCACAGAGTAGAGATATCTGCGGTGAAGATGCTCAGTCCTGCAAGAAGTCCTCTCAGTACACGAGAACAACATAGTATGAAAGGTGTTGATGCTGACATTACAACACTTGCCACTACAGAATTATGTAACTGTTTCTACTTTCAATGTTTAATTAAAAAAGCTAAATCAGCTGTTAAAGGCAAGGCTTACACATTCTCTTCACATGGAACAGCATTGCTATCAGGGTCTTCCAGGAACAGAAAATAGAGCCAAACATCATCAACAAATGGTTTTATTAAAGCCTAGCCCCATGAGACCACTCTGGTGTTTGTGGAAGCATACTTAACCCATACTTGGGGGAAGAATTTCAACAACAGGCCCCTCCTAGTAATATAGCTGGAGATTCAATGGAAACCTGACAGATAACATCCCAGAGAGGAATGGGGTCCATGCTCAGGAAACACTGTGAAATGCTACAACCAAAAGTCTGATGTTCACTCAGATGTTCTAATTCTTAACTTACTTACAACTATAAATAGACATATTAGACAGGTATCCTCCTTAACTGCAGCATCAGTGATTTTCCCAATCTCAGTTTTCCCCAGTATTTTTCATCATCCGAATTAACAGTTCACTGTTCTTAGAAATGGTATTTCTGACCCAGAAAGAATAATATGAACTACACTATCTTTCTCAAAATATGCAATTTGCAGCTCCCTGTGCATGGAAAATTGCCATGATCTGGTCACAACCATATCTTTTAACAGGAACTTTTAATAGGACTGGGAAATTAAAAAAGAAAAAGGAAAACAAAAGAAAACAGAGAGAGAGAGAATGGGATGCAGGCTCTTTCAGGATGTAATCTGTGCATAACCTGAAAGTAAGCTCTGGTGAAACGCAGCCTTCTCAGCATTCTCCTAACACTAGGAGAGTACACCAGGTCACTCAAATAAAAGGAAGACAGTATTCAGGACTAGACTTAGTATGGCTTCAGACTTAAAACTGGAGCAGAGACAAGCAAATCTGCTGTCATAACATTCTGGGGATTTCTCCCCAGTCTACACAGAGGTTTTTCATGACTAGCCCAGTTATTTTGGTAGAGGCTATGAACGTACTGTGTGGTCCTGCTTCATTCAAAGATTTATAGTTCATCAGGCCAAGGAGATTTGCTTTACCCGATATGGCACATGTAGTCAAAGAGGTACTTGAGCAGGCTGGTAAAAATTTCTTATATGTAATAACCTTTGTGTATAAGTAGCTTTTCCAATGTGGTTGCCAAAGCATTAGTTTTATTTCTGCACCTGCTTATGCTGTTTTATCAAAAGCACACAACACCAGAGCAAGCACACAGTAATGTTGTTTAATAATAATAATAATAATTTTGGAAAGTTTTATCTTGAGGATTATCTTTCCTCCCAGAAACATTATGTCTAGATGCCAAAACAGAAATTTCAAACTTCTCGCAGATTAACAAGATTTTTTAAAGAGTTGTGCAAAGACTTCAGGACAGGCAGAATTTATCCAGCAACATTTATTGCTCCTCAGAGCAGAGAAAATATAGTGAACTACTTGCATGGGTTTTAAGCATTGCTCCCTGTTCACTGCTGACATCTGATGGATCACCACAAAAAGCAAGGCAACTCAAGGCCAGTGATCACTATTTTTGAGGAACAAGTCCAATCCAAAGAATGAATGATTTTTATAGGATACATGTGGAGTTTACAGAAGGCGCCTAGCCATCAGTACGACAAAAGTGCACAAAGTCAAAGAATTATGTAGAGTTTGATATTCTCTGGAAAGTATAGAAAAAAAAAATTGCTGAGAGATGCAACAGAAGAGCCAACCTAAATGTACTTGTTGAGAACGCAAGATGTCCTTAACTGAGCAATGAAATATCTCATCCACAGTGTTAGAAGGTTGGAGAGCAGATAAAATAAGATCTACTACTAGAATAGCAAAATTTCTTGGGCTATTGTAACGCTTAATGGCAATACAAGCATTTATGGGGTGGAAAACTACAGTGCTACATTGTACACTGAGAGAGATATAAATGGACCTTTTCCGAGCTTTCAGCACTTCTCTCTCTCAAACTACGGGAATGCCCACACTTACTATCTGTGTGTATCTAAAAGCACAACCATTTGGTTCATTGCTAGCTTGTCCATACTTGTAAAGGTGATAGTAATTACACCACCTTTGGCACAAAAGGACTGCTTATACCAGCATGAGCTATTATGTGAGAGTTTGGAGGCTATTCCTACCTCATTAATCTATTTTGCTAGTTGAAGAAAGACTAGGATAGTTCAGATTGCAAGAGCCTTCAGGAGGTCTCTAATCCAACCTCCTGCCCAGAACAGGTCAGTCATGAGGTCATGTTGTTAGAAATTGGTTGCATAACCTGATCTAACTTAAAAAATTGGATGCCGGAGGGTATTTGGACATACAGTGAATGACAAAAAAAAAAAACAAAACTGCCAAATTACCCTGGAGATTAAGAAACACAGCCTTGTCCATTCTTGCCAGGTGAATGAGTGCTTGTTCATTGGCAAGGGATTCAAGTGCCTCAAAAAACAGGCAAGCTGGAAATCTCCAAAGCAGAGGATTGGTGATGGAAAGCAGTATGGCATACAAAATCTTTTTAATGAAAATGTGAAGGAAAAGGGAATTTATCGTGTTGTTTAAAATACATATCTACTCTCTTGCAAGAATCTCACATGCTTTCAGCAAAGGAATAAAATAGGTTTTTTCATAAACACTTTTTTTAAATAAGCATTTTGTTGTTCTTTGACAATCTTTCTGATCAAAGGATATCTGCATTTTAAGTGTTATTGTAAAATAAACAGATTTAATCATCAGAGAAGACAGTTATTATTAAGAACATTATTACTTGTGTGCTACCACTTAACAGCATCTATGGACATGGAACTCAAAAGCAAATTCATTTGCATTTGACAGCCTAAAGGGCTCCTCATCTATTATGTAGCCATGATTTAAAAAACCTTATTTGTTTCCTGAAACTAGATATAAGGCCCTCTCCTGTGGTAACAGTGGAGTCACATCCAGGCTCCTTGAAGGCTGCAATTTATGTTTACTGAGCAAACATCTGTAGCATCTGAAGAGTTAATGGATGCTTGTTACCACTTTCTGCCAACCTGGCAGCAAAACCAAGAGGAGACAGCACAGACCCATACCTCCACTACTCCACCCCACAGTAGCATGTCTGCAGGTAAATCTGTTTTTGTCAGGGGTTTAAGCCAAAGAGCAGATCAAAATGGATGAGACAGCCACTCTTTTCTGCAGGTGATACTTTTGGCAGTAAGTAAAAAAGGATACCGGTAACTTTAAAATAAGCACAACAAGAGTCATTGGAAGTAACACAGCAGAACCCCAAGAAAAGCTGCATTATTTTGAAGATACGTCTGGGCTAATCTACCAGTCAGTTCTTTTTTTTCTTTTTCTTCCTCAGGAAGCAATTAAAAACAAGCAGCTGAGCAATATCCTCACAGCAGACAAATTTGGAGTTACTCAAGCAGCAGTTTTTCTGAATTGACTACGATGTCACACAAATTCCACCACTCATGCCACAAGAAGGAGCAATACATACAAATGGATAGCAGCACTGGTTTGGGTGGGGTTTTTTTCACCAAACAAGCAGAAATGAACTTTTATACTGCGATGAAGTAGATAGATAGGTAAAGAGATAGATAGGTAGATAGATAGAACAATGAAGAAATGCAGTAGTCATATTACTGTTAGAATTGAAATACACTAATATGATGAAAAGAGAGAGAGAAAGAGAGAGCTTTCTCCTGCTGGTAAGGTAAGGCTCTCTCTGAACTACTTTTTAAAGCATTTGGTTTAAAATTAGTTCTGGTATATCAGGCATAGAGCAATCAGTGAATTATATGCTGTTTTAGAGAGAGAGAAGATGAGAGAGAAGAATGACTCTCCACATGCAAAAAAAGGAATGAAAACATTCTAGCAAGATCACCTCCAGGTTTTAATTTAAATGTGTGCTTTAAATGCACTATTACCTTATTTTCTTTGTCCAAAACATACATTCTCAGAACATTTAAGAAGCAGACTTACTACCCTGCTTTAATGTAACAACCAATACAAGTTATGGGTAAAATCATGGATCTTCTGAAGCCATGGAATTTATACTCAGTTCAGCTTGCACTAGGATTTCATTTCCAAGCCTTTGTAAAAATGGATTAGTGAGAAGAGAGCCCACCTGACAGATTACTGAAACTTTTAACCTTCAGGAACTGCATAAATCCCTCTTATCAGATAGAAGATAAATGTAAAAATACTCCAGATGATCCAAAATATCACAACTGTCATCAAAGCATTAGCACCTCAAGATTTAGAGTCCCAAACAGATGCCTTCACATTCTAAATGACTGACTTGAACAGGAGCAATTTCATTAGGATACAAATGGCTTTGAACATTATCTCCAGCCTGTGAGTCCAAAATTATGGCACTTGAAACCGGCATCAATTCTGGCTGCTAATGAAAGGAGCAGTTCTACAGATCTGTCATTCCTGACTTCTCCTTCCTGGCACTTCCCTTGGGCCAGCATCAGAAAAACAAGTTGGATGCAAGGTTCTGCCACAGTTCACCTCTGAATCTCAGAGCTGTTGAGCTTCCAAAGCTCCCACAGACTTCAACTGGCAGAGTGGATGCAGAAAGCTTTGAAAGGGATCTTGGTACCCAGAGTCTCTATTTGCACCAGAATGGTTTCCCCTCTCCATACAGGTCAGACAAAGATAAAACCATTAATGTCTGGATAAGGGCAAGTTCACTCGACTAACAGCTGTGCTGTTGGAGATGCTGTTAAACACTGATGAAACCCATGGGATTGCCTGAAGTAAACTTGAAAGAAAATAATCCAGCTAGCTTTAGTAGTTAAACTACGAGTTAAACACTGACAAACTGTTCAAACTATAAACTGATTTGTTGCCAACACTGTTGATCTTAGCACATAAATAATATTCAAATATCTTTCACTACTGTGGGGATGGTAGCCTTCTGTTAGAGGAAGCTGATGTCTTACATCCGTCAACTAAATTGCTGTGGAGACTCTGAATTTGTTTTGCCTGTTTCACCTTTTCACTGATATGCTCACTTCAACTTCTGCACCCTCCCCATCATCAACTGAACACTTCACCTTCTTACTTTTGCATCAGGCATTAATAGCAGCAGTGATCCATCTGTCCAGTTCTACTTACATTAGTCCAGGTACCAGACGCGTTTGTGCTGTTTCAGAAAAAAATTAAGTTTTGTGAACACTGTAATCTGTGATGTAACACTGCTCTTTAACAAACAAGCTGTTGGTGCTTAGTTTCAAACACCGCCGCATAAAAGCCTTCTTCCTTTCCTAGGGTTGCCATAACAACAAGCAGAGCACTGTAATTTTGCTAAGTAATGACAATGACAAATATGTAAGAAATGCAAAGGTCTGGGGAACTGGGAGCAAGATTAGAGCTTCTCTTCCTGCCTTTACAAAACATTTTACTGTGGATTCATCTTGCAAATCCTAAGCTGTTCCTATGGGAACATGAGAAATAGCTAGTGTTAGCGCTCTGTGTTGCCTCATTTTTCAGAAAGCCAGTGTTGTTCTTGTGGATGCTTTGTCAAGACATAGCATGGCATTAGTAATCAAGAGTACAGGATATGATCTTGAGCTCACAAATGCCTGCAAAAATCTGGAATGAATCCTAATTTTACAGTGTAATAAAGTGATAATGCTGTCAGACCTTTTTCTCTTTAGTATGTAAGAAGGGGTTGCAGCAAAGATGCCATTTTATTGGATGAGTAAAACCATGGACAGGTGACTCAAGAAGGCAGGAAACTATTATCTGAATAATTTTTCTGTTAACCATGAGAATGGAAACTATTTTCTTCTTAATTAAATCAGGAATAACACCTAGGACACCAACCAGAAAGATGAAGACTGACATTCTTACCACTTCATCATGAAAGCTGTTTTTTTCAGGTGATTTTCATTTGGGATTTAACAGAAGAATTAATGTTATTTAATTTTCCAGGTTGGGGGAAAGGCAATCTTCTAGTGTACATAGCCGAAACATCATTTTCCTTTTTATGCACTTTCAAAATGTAAGTATTCTCTTTTCTTGCCTACTACTCAGAACAGTTATATTTTCCCTCTGTTTGTTCCACCTATTAATCAAACTAAAATGTCTGAAACTACAAGTTTTACCCTAAATGCACGGAAAACAAGAGTCAACCCTTGTGCTTCTAACTTTCTTCTAATACCATCACATGCACAGTGGCTGTTCCACGACTCCAGTCTCCAGACACGATGATCATGACTGTTGCTAGCTAGTCATACACTTGCTTAATGTAAGTACTAAACACCTCCCCAGTCACCCTGTACTCCTGCCTCCTTCCAGGCGTGGTACAGCTTCTGCAGTGGCCCTGGAATCTGTCAGTCCAAGAAAAAATGGACTCGTATCCATGTTGAGCTAATCACCTTGCCTGCAGGATGTTCTGTTGCCTTATTTCACTGCTTTCATAAGTTCACCTGAGATCTGTATGTCCGTACATACCGATCTTAACTGTTTAGGGCTTTAAGGGACTTTCTACATCTGTCCTGGGGTTTTTATGCCAATACAGAGGAGAAACAATAACAAATTGGAACTTCATCTAACAATATAATCCATAAACGGTGAAGAAATCACATTTGTTAACAATCATTAATATTGATTTACTGTGACAACTACACAGTATCTATGCTTCTCTTTTCAGAAAGCCGAGATACTTAATGATGAGGTTAAAAAAAAAAAAAAAAAGATTAAATATAATAATTAGTTCCTTAAACAAGCATTTTGTATGACACACCATCTGTTTTAAAGCAGAACTCTCCCTGAATTGCAATGGGGCTGGTAAGCTAAATCAGGACATACTTGAATATTATGAGGGAAAAACCTATTGCTCTAAAATTTAATGACAGCCCAACACCCGCCTGTGTCTTAAACTACCTGAAAGAGCTTTAAAAAAGTTGACCCCAAGTGCTTAATGGAATCAAAGAAGGTTTATGAAAGGGATGTTATTGTAGCAATTAATCTGTCCATATGAAATAATTATTTTCACATATTAGAAAAAATTGAAGTTGCGTAACAAGCATATAGTTGCATGACAAGACAAGACACAGACAGGAAAGAGAAAATAAGTAGCCCCTGGTAAGATGGACAGAGTATCCCAGTATGTTTGATCACAAGTCTCCCTAAACGCAACAAGCATTGCTGCTTCCCTAGATGACTAGATTTCCACTACAGAACTTCACGTCCTCAAATAAATTAGTCAGATTAGATAGCAAGAGGTAAGATGTCCCACGTTCCCCTGAGAGAATTGTGATACATTCTGGAGGTGACATCTAGTGTATAACATCAAGTCTTTTATCATAATTTTAATAATCACGTAATAAATCTAGCAGGCAAGTTCTGAGATTTATATAGCCTTGAAACCTCTCAAGTCTCAAAATCCAAGTAATTTCATAGTGATCTCGACGTAATAGAAAACCAAGAATTTCATATACACACGTAAACCCTGTCAAGACAAGTAGAAGTAACTCACAGGGGATCATACACCTGCAAAGAGTAACCACAGTGACAGGTTAAAAAAATTTCTTCTTACCTGCTGCTGCTTCAGAACCGATGCTATCTTTAACTACACAAGCTGGACTTAGGGGCAAAACGTCATCATCAAAACTGATCAGATCTCCCTCCACATCTGGTTTATTTTGCAAAGCAGGTGCTGAGGAGTTGGCTGCAGGTGACATTTCCCCCAGAGACTTGAAAACTTTTTCTTGGGCAGATACGGAAGCCCGTGGGGGAGCAGCAATCGGTTTTAGTGAGGCCAAAGAAAGGGCAGGATTTTCTGCATAGCGTGACTTTTTAGGAATGAGAGGCCTTGGAGCAGGAACAGGAAATTTCTTTTGTCCATCGCTGTTTTCTGCAACTGATCCACTCCTTGCATCAAGAAAATCACTACTACTACTTTTAACAAGGCCAGGTTTTGGCTTCTTTGGCAGTTCAGGTTTGGTTACAACACTGCTCCCAACTACTTCAAGTTGAGGCTGCAATTCCTTGGAATGTGTTGATTTGCTTTCTGTCCATGCATCCCAGTCTCCTGAAATTCTGCTTACCCCTGGCTTTGGAGCAACTACTGGCTTCTTTGCAGGAACAGGTCTTGGGGTGAATGAACGAGGGGTAATTTCTGGCTTTTTTAATAATCCTGAGGTATCACTATTTCCTTGGGATTCAAAAACTTTGATCCTTGAAACAATACTATTTTGGCTCCTTTCTGTACTCATGCTGTCCATCATCAAGTGATTGTCTAGTAAGCTATCATCTAAGAGAGGTGCCTGCTGAATTGGAGGTTGCTGCCTTTTTGTGGTAGACTGGTTCACTTCTTCTCCATTGTCTATCTTACTTTCAGTATTTTGTACCACAGATCTGAGATTGCTTCTTGATCTTGGCTTTGGCACAGGACGTATCACAGCATTGGGATTTTCTTGGCACCTCTGACCTTCAGAAATTTCAAAGACTATTAAGGGATTCTCATTTTCTGAAGGAGACCTATTCAGGAGAGATGCAGAAGGCCTAGGAGGTTTAAGAGGACTCTGCCCTGCTAACAGAAAAGAAAAGGTTGCAGTTATCTATTCCAGAACACTTTATTTATGTTATTTTTTGTCAGCCATCAGGATGGTGAACATGACGGTTTTCATTGAGAATTTAGGGCTGCTTGTGAAACTGCAGTTCTCTTTCTAAAAAGATGAATGAAAAAATATATGAGCTCTAGGAAGAAGCTGAAGACTGCTGAAATGCATGGTATCTATACATTGTGAGTTCAAAACTACTTGTTAGCTTGCAGCATGAGGGGCATGCAAGCAATATCTAGACCAAAGAATAGTACAGTAACTTCTCCAGCTTGTTTTGCACACTTTTCAGTCTGAACGTGTAACACTGCTGCTATTCTGACTGGACATCTGAGCTCCTCTGGCCCCCAAGCAATTGCCATTATGGCTGAATTGAGCAAAACTTTCAAGATTTAATTATAGTCTGACTATGAATGCAATGGTAGTTCTTCAGAAGAGAGGATTTTTACAGAAATTCACAGCAGTAATCATTCACAGAAATTTAACTGTTATTCGTATTAAATACTCCACAGACCAATAATAAAGAACATCTTCAGGACACAGAGTAAGGTTTTCATCAATGAGAAATCCAAAACAGTCTCACCTGGATAGCCTGCAGATTCCCACTGTGTAGGCACAATAGTTTTTACATCACTTCCTGGCAAATGGCTGATTAGTTCCTCTGGAAAGTCAGTTTGTGTTGCAGAAGTAGTGGTATGTCTAGGAGCAGCAGCATTATTGTTATTTGTTGTATTGACTTGCACTTGACTGATCTCTTTTATCACCTGCTCATATGATGGTGGAAGCTATAGAACAGGGAGATAAATATTAATGTATGTCCAGATGTGATCCTTTAAAAAAAAAGCATATAAATTTAAAAATACTAAATTAACACATGCAGAGGAAAAGAACACTCTCATAGTCTTTTATTCAATGTGATGAAAGTCTAAGCAAGCAAAAACTCTGTTCCTCTCTAACTTAATGTGCTTTTTACCTTTGTAAATCAAACACACGTCATGCAAATTCACGCTCACCTCAGCTGGAATATGCTCATTTCTCCTCCACCGAGCATGAGATGAAGCAGAAGGGAATCCTAATCCCTGAGGAGTGACGGGGCTTGCACCTGGAAACCAGGAGGATGGCCGGAGGGGTTCAGCAGCAACTATTGTAATCTCAGGACGCCTGGAAATGAAGGCAAAGGGGAATAATTACCTAAACCATTTTAAAATAGTTATTTTAAGTATAAAAGACCAAGGTTTTCTCGGCATCGGAAATCAAAACTGCTCAGGTCTTCTTGATTTAACCAAAGATGCTTTTCCAAGATTTCAAAGTAACTTACCTGACCTTTCTAGCAAGCACTTAGGCTTCCATACAAAGCACCTAATTAAATGCCTAAGCCAAAAAGTAGGTTTATTGGCTTCAGTGAAATAATTTACATGCTCAAAGTACTTAAACACAAGGGTAACTCAATTAGATGGAAGAAGTCTTAGTCTTCACAGGATAATGAGAACTAATCATGTGTTTGCCCTTAGCCTGCTACAATGTGAAAACAGCAGGATAGTTAAGACTGCTTCTGGCTGGCTACCTAAAAGCTTGTCTAGCCGCAGACCTCTAGGGAAACCTCCCACTGTGCTAAAGTGGGGCAGAGCAAACCTCACCCGGCCTTTGGGACAGGGCCTATTTGCTTACAGCATCTAGTACAAGAGGGACTTCCGTGACAGTTAAGGACCCGTAGGTACTACCCCTGTTTTATCTCTGTAACAACTGCTTTAGAGCATCAGCTGCAGTGATGGCCCATGTTCCCAGACCATGGCCCCCAGAGTACCACTGATCCATCTAGATACTAAATACACTTTGAGAAGTGAGTTTTGTGAGTAGATGAAGCACCTGCTACAGAAGCCTCTGTCTGCTGACAGAGAAAACCTGCAGAAGCGTAACTTCTAAAACTATTGTAAAAAGAATTAAAAAAAGAGGGCTACAGTTCCTTCATGCCTGAAATAATGGCAGACTCAGTTCACCAGCTATCCAGGTTGGTGACCTCCTTTTTCAATACCCTTTGAGAAACTGGAAGGTGGCCTGAAAGTGTGCTTATTTTCATTGTTAAGTGATCCTGTAAATAGATGTCAGGAAAGTAAAACAGTTCTGCAGAGGTTTGATGGTTGGTTGCATTCTTTTTTTGAGGACATATGAAAGTTGATGAGAAAACTCCTCAAACTCTTAACCTACCCTGTCCTTAAGAATCACAGTATTTTATTTTATTCCAAGTCTAATTTATTTTTAAACATACTAAGGATACAGAGAAGGAAGAAAGATAAACTAGAGGAAAAAGCCGTAAAAAATAATACTGTGACACAACCTAACAAGTTTTACAGTAACACCTAATTGCAATATAAATAACAGCATCATACCTTCTATCCCTCTGCTGCTCGCTATGGCTAGAGGTCCGAGAAGCTATTTAAAGAAAAGAAACACAAGTTTTTAAGAGGTTAAAATATACTGTAACAGCAATAAGACGAGGATAATAGCAGAGCCCTTACCAATCCACTATCAATGAAACGGAGAACATACAGCATCTGATCATAAATTCCAGATTTTAAGAGTGGCCAAGTTTAAAAAAAAAATTTGTATTAAATATAACGAGAAGTTTTCAAAAGGCTTAGGGTACAGTTTCATGATCAGTTTAAGTCACTCTATATCCGGGTTACCACCAAGAGAGATGGTCCTGTCCCCTTTCTTCCTCCTCGCCACATGTTCCTGCATTCTGCATTGCGGTGACCCTAGAGCTGAAACTTCTTTTTCTTTTCCTTTAGTTAAAACAATCCATGAATAAAACAAAAAGAAGTGTTAAACACGTCTGGCTTTGCTTTTGATGGCTCATTTCTGAGATGTGTTCTTTAATCTTTTTTTAATATCTCTTTTTGTTTGTTTTAGAGAAGGGAAAAGTACTAAGGCACAAAAACTAAGAAGCTATTTCACCCTCCGTTATGTAAAAAGAAAAAAATTAAATGTTCCCAGCTAGAAATTTCCTAAAGTTTAATCACTTGTGGATTAAAAGTCAGTAACATTTTTTTTCCAAACCATGTGTTTTAAATTACATTAAATAAGTGAATCCTGACCTCTTCATTTTTCTGGTTTTGCCATATCTATATTCAAATTATTTTTTCAATGGCCACATTATATTTTCTTTTTGATTTCTTTAGAGAGAAAAGGAAATTATCCCAAGGACAAATTTTTGCATAGCAAGTGCAATTTAGGAAGTGGTAGAGTCTTATTGTGCAAAAGCTGACAATTACGCTGTTCCTGCGCCATCACAGAATCATTAACTGAAATCAGCAAAGCATACTTGATTCAAGAGTTGCATAGTGTTGTGTCAGACATACCTCTTCCACAGGGCATTTTTGATGTGCACTATTCATGAGTGCTAGAGGAAAAAAAGAAGGGGTTACAGAAGAGGAAGAGGAGGTGAAGGAGAACAAACCAAGGCTTCAGAGTGCTAGAAACCATGATCAAATGGGTTAGTCACACAAGGATAGCGCACATGCCAGTGTTGTAAGAGGACAACTGTAATGTCTATTCACAATGTAGTGTCTTAAAAAACTAAAATAAAAGCAGATTTTATTTCTAGTCTCATGCTGATTTTAACAATAGCTGTTTAGAAGTTTCCCTTGCAACAAATTAACCATGAAAAATATAACTGAATATGGAAATGTCCGCTGTATGGCTCAACAAAGAGCCACTGTAGGAATGAGGAGAGAGAAGTCAAATCTCTTTGAATGCTTTATTTAGTTTAAAATCATGGTTTGTTTGGGTCTGTGCTTTTTCCCTTCCAAAAATAATGGGTTACCCTGAGGAGTTGATACAGATGGAAAGAAGCTGGGATCCCATAATTTATACTCCCACCTACCAAAGACATATAGGCAGGCAGTTTGATCCCAATAAGAGGCACACCTCAAAGTTTTGGGCATGACTGCACATCTCCTAAACCATTTCTGTAAAAATTGTTTGGCTAAAATAAGTAAATAAAAATCCCCTACACCTCACCTTCACTTCCTTCTTCAGAGATCTTAACACAGCATTGATCTAATACACACATTAAAGAAAATAAACCCAAACCAGCCCAAACCAACCAATTCCAAGATTACTTTTGCAAAGAGGATGGAAGAAAGTGTTCATTTGGTAAATGTATTCAATACAGCTGCTTGGGGTATAGCCGAATTACAATGGTAAGAGCATTAGAAATAAACGCTGATTAATGAAGGATGTAAAACTGAATTGATAAACTTGTCAAATTTTGATTCTTTCTTCATTTTTAGATAAATTCTACATGCTGTTTTCTCCTGTGAGACTCTAAATGTACTTCTATTTATTAAAGTTATTAAAACAAATAAGAAAAACCTAAAAAAAGTCTGAAAGATCTTTTTCCTTTCTTAACATAGGCAAAAACCTCCAGTGAGGCATCTATGTAATCCATCAAACTTCAAATTTCAAGCAAACAAGTAAACCCACCTGAAAACAACACTTATAAAATATTTATGTAAGAATAACTTTATTAATAGATATAAATATGTCTCTTCAAAAGGGCTAATATCGTAGTAAACATTTATGTTTTCAGAATGTGCTCATTCTGTTTCAAAAAAATCCTAGGCATTTACAGAATCAAGCTACCTCCATGTACATAAACATTTAAAATAAACATTTATTCTTTAAGGACCTTGACAAAGTTCTTCCCCTCTTCCATCAACCGCTCCCCTCTTTTTGCTGTCACATATTTGTACAAACACACTTTTAGAACATCTTTTGTTTTGAAAGCTCTTAAATCCACATTAAGAGCAGAGGTGAAAGCTACTGCATCTTCTGCCCTCATGTATTCCTTGGAGTTCCAAAAATGCTAGGGAAGAGAAAATATGAACTTCCTAAATAATCCTTGCCCGCAGCTTGCACAGCTTTTAATCCTTTACAATTTTAAAGAAATGAATTTAAATTAAAAAGCGTATAAGAGAAGACAAGAATTTTGAAAATATAGCACACACCTGATACAAAAACAAAAGAAAAAACCCACAGCCACTTTTCTGGCCTTGTGGTCTTTTGATCCTGGAAGTCTATTCTTCATTCCCTTTGTGGATTGCCTTGAAAAAGCATGCTATTAATTTTTCCCCCAGATTTCAAATTATGACAGCTTTAAGATTTAAAAAAACCTTTCTTCCATCAGAAGACTCAATGGAAATGTATTTCAGTGCTGGTTTAGACTGACAACTGAAGACAGTTGGCTCCTCAACTTCCACACTAAGAAATGCTCAGGGTAAGAATTGTTGACATTTCCAGAAGCATATGCTTAGTGGTATTTGAGAAAAGGTAAGCAAAGCAGTCAATGAAGGGGTAGGACAGGAAAAACTTGGTGCATAAAATCCACACTTTTTCATCTTATAACTTCGTTGGTCTCAGGGGAAAGAAAAAAATGTCAAATCAACTCATATCATTGTCGCTATTTATTTCTGTTAGTGTCAATGAGGCATCTAAATGTGTTTAACCTAGTACAGTAGAATTTAAGCAAGTAAAGGATTAATGGTAACACTGTACATAGAGGACTGATCAGTGACTTATAGATTCATTTTTTTTGTACATATTTCTTACAAGCACTGTTTAGTGGGCTTTATCCGATTATTTTTGAATGTCCAGTGGTAAAGGCCACTCAGTTTGTGCTGTGTAGTTACATTTCAAATGTCTTTCCTCTACTGTTTCTTCTCTGGGTCCTACCTTTCAAGTGCACTTAGCATGTTATTTGTATTTGAAACACATACAGATTATGGCGCAGAGGGCATTTTAAGCTATGAGATCAAGACGTCTGTATAAGTACAACCACCATTACATCACAAACCCATAAACTGCGATGCTACAGACAAGCTGGTGGCAACAGAAGTCTGACATGCACTTTTGAGTCTTTGGAAGAAGAGAGCTGGGCTAGAATCTACAGTCTTTCAGGCAATCTTTTAAGGCAATATAGTATAGAGGCAACGATGAAGTTCATTCAGGGATCTGCTCAGAGATACCATCCTGCTGTGAGCACTGAGCACTTCCACAAGATAGACCCTGCATAATAATATTTGTATGTTTCCATTAGCAAATGTGTATGAAATACTGAACAGCTTTGTCACTGCAGAGTGTTTTAAAAGCAAGTTTCATTTTGCATTGAAGATTGGAACTGTAGCCTCAAATAGCCCAAGCCTTGTGGGAAATCAAGCTCCAGATTTTTTCTAATGTTTGTTATCTATTGTCCCTTCCAGCAGCTGTGAGTAAACACGATCCTGCCAATTAACTATTATTAGTAGGTTTTAAAGTAATAATAATACTTTCTACAACTAGGACGTGTGCTAATATTTAAAAACACAGCTTCTTTCAATGCTTTTCTAATACCGGACTAGACATTTCTACCATCAATCCTATGAAATATGTAGACTATTAGACTGAGAAGTTATTCTTCTCACTATATAGCTGCCTAGGAATAAAGGTTATTCATTAGGGTATCTCAAGGAGAGCCTCAAGAGTGGGCAAACACTCCCTCCCTTACCTACAAAGTAATACTCCATAAGAGCTGACAGAACGGTCCCTCGCAAGAGGCCACACTTGCAGTCTTTGCAATACCAAAGGTGTTAAGTGGCTGCGGAGGCCCTTCTTCAGGGAACACTAAAAGGATCAGGTAATCCTCAAGCCAAAATCAGAAAAAAAAGTCTGATTTCACCCAAGATCCGATTAAACTATTTCTGTACAAGTGGAGGTTCAAACTAATTAGAAATTTTCGTGCATCTCTGAAGTAAGAGTTGAAGCTTTTCTCCTGAATGATTTCTCAGCACAAGGGGGAGGTCTTGCTCCTTTTCTTCCAGCTCTGTTCCCAGGCACCTCAGGGAAACGTTAGGTTGTCTGACATTAGAGCTAGGCTGATTTGATGCTTGAATGTAGCTAAAAGAGATGGTGATGCCCAACTCCCCTTCCAAACAGGGACTTTTGGCCCCTCTTGAACAAACACTAGCACTCATATGACCCCACAGTGAGTGAGTTCAGAGTGTTAAATAAAAAAGTAAGCATTTTCTGTACAGTTTTTGTCCATATTATCTCCCTGAACCGGCTCACCTTGGGCTCAGACCACCAGCAGCACAGGGGAAGGAACATGCCACCCCCAACAGCTGGCTCTGTTTCCTGCCTCTGCTTCCCGGCTCCAGTTCTTCTTTGTGCAACTTCAGGAAGGGAACTGACCAAAAATAATCTAGGGGGGTGATGGGGATTCCTCTTCCCACCCCCAGTGAGGTCAAATAGCCTTTTCACAGCTGACCAAACTGCTGGGAAGCACAGAGGCTGGCATTGTAGTTATGCAGATTTTATTCAGCAGCACCCTTAGAGCAAGCCTGTAGTTTCACTCAAATTTGACAATAATGATTTATGAAGGCACTTCACTCCTTCCTACACCTTCCCTTGGGCTGTATGTTCCTGCCTCTGCACCATTCCCTGCATTATGCCAGCCCAAATGTTTGTGCAGATGGGGAGAGAATGAGGTCATGGAATTGATCTGGTTGGGAAAAAGTAGGAGCCAAAAGAACCTAGGAAGCCCCCAAGCAAAACAAAAATGAAAAACAAACAAAACCCACAGCCAAAAATGGCTGCAAAACTGCCAAATGGGAAGCCACAGCCTCAGAGTGCATACAGGCTGTTACGCATCCTTCATTCAGCCACATATTTGCTTAGGACAGAATGAGAATAGAACAAGCTTGCAGGTTCTTCCAACGTTTTAGGGCAGCAGACTTCTTTCTGTAGCCCCGCTCCTTAATGTCACCCTGTGCTGGAAGAGTGGAGAAGCAAGCAAAAACATCGTTCCCCTTTGTCTCGCTAATGCAGCACTTGGCTTGCCTCTTTTTACTGTCTTTGGCATTCTTGTCCATGTTGCTGCACTGGCGTCAATGGAAATAGTTTCACTGATTTCAGTGGGAGCTGGATTTAGTGGTGTGTCCTGGCCTGAGACCATCATTAAAAATCCAGGGGTAACTCTTGAAGAGCTGAGCTAAAAAATTTCTCCTGAGCATATCTTATGTTCACATGCTTGCTTTCTTCAAGTTGGGCTCACTGCTCTGAATTGTACTGATCTGTCAAACAACTTTCAGGGTGGCTGAAAGGAAACTAAACCCTCTTCCTCTTTGGCCACAAGACAGGGAGAGATTTACCGATACAAAGTCATATGAAGCGTTGTCCGCAGACTGGAAAGTTGAAACCCTGCACATACCTATCACGTTTCTTGAAAATTAGAGATAAACAGCCCACAGAAGCTGTGACTAAGAAATGAAGACAGGTTTCTAACTGTTAGGGAAATACACTTTTCCAGAGAATACCATACTTTTTCCAGATTAATGGCAAGGGGAGTTAGGACTTATTCAGGGTCCATTTTTAATTCAGGTCCATCCACAGGTATGGTTACTGGCATACAAAGAACTATGGTTTCATATACAACGCCTTGGTATGTGCATGGAGATTTTTTTCTAGCTTATCATCTGAATAATTCACATGGTACTTGTATTTCATCATAGTTATTTATATATTAATATTATTAAGTATAATGTTCTAGGGTATGAGCCAGGGCTTCTTGACCAGAATTTTTTTTCTTGGTTGTGCCTCAGAACAAAGTATCACTTGCTACTATATTTTAAAAAACATAGATATCAATTGCTTAATGATCTTTTAGACGGTTTCTCAGTTAAACAAGGTACTGGGGCTTAGGCAGTCTGAGTCAATTCCTGACTCCACCACAAAAGGCCCTCTGTGATCTGGTGCTGTTTTCCAGCTTCCTATCTATGGCAGCAACAGTACAGATAAAGAGCTGCATTTTAACTACAGCATCCTGTAGACTTGCTCTGAGTAAAGCTTTCATGATCCCCTTTGACTACTTCCACCATAATCCATACTAATGAGCCCCTGACTAATAGGTCCAGGAGAAACAAATCAGCAGTACATACACTAATTTATTTTTCCCCGTAGCAGAATCCTCAGGGTTGTTTCATTAATATGAAATTGAAATCATGGACAGAAAGGAAATAAAATTGAAAAGCAGAAGAAAGAAACAGCATAAAATACTTTGGAAGATGCAGCTAAAGAAATTCTCTGCCTGGAAATATCATGAGCAGGGAAAGGGAAAGAGAAGTTAAACAATGAAATCAGGGAAGAAGAGTTTGGACTTTCACTCAAGATTTATAAACAATTTTTTGTTTTCCAAAATGAGCCCGGTGCATGAGTCTAATCCTGCTGCCAGTATAGTCAATGAGCAGTTGTTGCAAATTTCTACTAAAATAGAACAATCTTCTGTTTTGTCAAGTGAACTAAAAATTGGGCATGCGTAACCCAAGTTCTCCAGAGATGGATCACATCTGTGCACAAATGCATTAGTGCATAAATAAGAAAATGTTAGTAACTGGCAAGAAGGAACAGCCCGTCAGCAAAGCAAAAGATGGTCTAACATGAAGCAAAAAAGAAAGAGAGTGAGAAAGAAATTACAGCCACCTAAAAGCCTGCTAGCTACTTTGTTTCCACATATAAAGTTACCCAGTTACTAAAAACAAAGATGTAGTAATCTTACAACATTATGGTTTCCCAGAAATAGGAAGAGTAGACTTACATCTCTTGATTGCTGCTCTTATGGATGACAACGGTCCTTGGCTTAATGAAGAAAAAAAAAATTGCAATGTGGTTAACGTCGCAAAGAGAAAACAGCTAAGTAACATCATGCAGAAATCCGCCATATATTATAAAGAGTTTGCCAAGTGCATTTTTCCCCTAGGTTGTTATCTTAGAGAAACTTGTCCAAAACTCCTGGAGTATACAACCATACCCAACCCCTTCTAATGAAAACCAGGTTACAGCTTAGCTGTAACACTCTGCAAAGACAGAAAGCCAATTATTAAAACCATTTTCTCTCTCGATTCTGTGTTGAAGTTCACATTCTGTCTCATTTGACAGGAAAACTTGGAGAAGAGCCCATGTGGGTGTGCATATTCTCAGATTCTAAGCATTTAATGGCTTAACATTCTTGTAAATAAATAAAACTTACACAGCCGAGTAAAAACCTACAACCCCTTTGCTAAATACTTTTAACAATTACTTAACAACCTATCTTCCCTTTCAGTTGAGGTTGCATTCTTCAGTAATAACTTGGTGGGTGGGGTTAGACAGGAAGACAACATGATGACCAAAAAAAAAAAAAAAAATCTGTTGATACACAAGGACAGAAAAATGTTTCATTTTGCCAACTCATCTGTTTTCTTGGTAAGACTAAGGTTTCTGATGCCTCTCTTCTGAAGGTCTTATTTAACAGATATAGCAATCCTTACTATTTTTGCAGGTAAAAATCAAAACTAACTTGGGATTATCATTTTCAGAAGCGTTGCTAATTTGGAGAACATGGTATTAATATCCTGCCACTTGTGCAAAGCTACAGAGGAGATTAAAAAACCCAACACACAACTACTTCAGAAAAGGACTTTTTTTGGCCCCCCCCCCTTTTTTTTTTTTAAATACAACAGGTAAAGAATACTTGTTGGTGAGAAGCCTCTGGAAGTGCTGAACAGCCTTTTTAAAGGCTGAAAATAAATAGACTATATCTGGTTCAAATTAATACAATATCTTAATTAAAACAGAAAGGTATACTAATCAAGTCTTTTCTGGAAACCTTCCACCACAGCCTTCATCAGCAGTATAACAGCAGGAATGTTAGTACAGGCAGGGCATTAGCATTTTAACACTGCTCTCACTCTGCCTGCAGCAGGCATGCTGCACACCAACTCTGTCAGGGCTCAGTTTAGCTCCACACGCACTTCCACTGCAATTGCTGATGGCTGCAATTACTCCAGTGGGCTGAAGAATAGGGGGATTTGGAGGAGAGAAAAAAGAGACAGTCAAAAAGAACGTGGATGAAAAATGTCCTCCCTTTACAGTCATTCTGAAAACTAATTAAGACTAGAAATGAAAGTTGCTCTGACTGAACTGTTTTCTGAAATAGTTTGGCTAGTCTAGGATAAACAATGCCTATTTGTCTGGTTTCAGAAACAGTTCAAATGTGGCTTGGCCCCTATCCACACAGCTAGCAAAGCTGCGTTAGAAAATATTTCTGTCAGTCACATTTCACCATGCATTCTCAGCAGAAAAGGATTCTAATTTTCCTTTAAAATGTCCCATCATAATACAGCCTTATCTTTAAGAAACACTTTTAGTTGTATGTTCCTCCCAGATGTACCCCAGACTCCTTTTTTAATTCCTTGTAACTCAAGTTTCTTTCTTTTGGATGTTCATTTTTGAAGCTTTATTCTTCTGCTTCATTGCTGTGAATAACTACATTCTTTAGGGTTCTATTTTAATCACATTTAGTATCAGACAGGAAGGAGACTCAAGTCTGGTAACACGAATGTGTGAAATCTTCTGGAGTAGCAAAAACTTTCTATACTCAGAATTCAATTTATTCAATTTACTTAGGTTTTATAGCAGGGAATTAGGAAATCTATAAAGTATGCATATTCAAGTATCAGTAAGAATCAAAAGGAACAAGTTAAGCTCCTTCTTCCGTTGGCAAGAGCCCTTTGACCCATTGCAATTTGCCTTGGAATCCAATGAGCACTTTCAGATACGAGCAGGTATTATTGGCTAGAAATCACAGGACTCATCATGGAGGCAAAAGTTCAAGTTTTCCATGCAACATGAGCACCAAAAGGGTATAGAAAACAATTTTAAAATAAAAATGCAAAGAAAGAAACAAAACCTTTCACGAAACCAACCTAGTGAAGTTGAAGTATGGATATATCAAGAGCAAGGCAGTTCAAGTATGCAACTATCCGTGTAATTTAGACCCCAGGATAACATAGTTCTGTTAGAAAATTTATGAGCTCACAGGCAAAACAAGCTGTTAGCAGATAGTTTCTTTTCCACTTTCCATTAACAGGTCACCCATCAATAACCTTTTGGCAAAGCACTACATGTCCTACCCCCGGGAGAGTCTGATTCACGTTTAGCTTACAATTATTTAAGCCCTTTAAAAACATGGAAATGGGAGTGGAAGTAGAAATATTTTTTTTCCATGAAGCCCTGTAAAGGAACTGCAAATTCCGTAACTTTGTTATACACTAAACACCAGTAATTTAAATAAGATGTTGTTCTTGGGGCAGCTGGTGATTTTGCCCATAGCTTATGCTGAGCTAACCCCTCCCTGTTCCACTGGCAACAATTTCTGGTCTCTTGTTCTGTCTTGCAAAGAGAGAAGTGATAAGGTTACTAATATCCTCCTCTGCTCCACAGTTAATAACACATTTTCTCTCAAGCCATCCAAATAATTAACACAACCAAATCAAATTTAATTCTCCTATTTGATGAGGTAGGAGCTGCAGCAATTACTCTACTGTATGGAGTCCCTGCCTCTTTTCCACCTCCTCCTCCTGTCCATAAGGCACAGCAATGAACCAGAGCACACACAAACCCCCCACAAATGCACATGTCAAGGAAAAACGAAGGAGGAAGAAGTTTCATCTGCGTGGGACCTCTGATCCTGGTCCCAGCACAACTCCCCCGACAGTTACATCAGAACACCTGAGGGGACAGCCCCTGGGGGTGGGGGACAGCAGCTCCTGTGTCGCCCTGCAATGTACATAAGCAATGTCCAAACTCCTATTGCTGGAAGAAAACAGTGCAAAAGTTTCAGAGCAACATTAGCTCCAACACCACCCCAGCCATACCTAATATGGAGTAACTAAAGATGCAAACTCTTCATCCATCCCCGACATGATTTAGCATGCAGGAGCGGACAACCAGAGCACATTTATCCTAGACCTCGCTCACTGTTAATTTAAAGGACAAACTTTGTTTCACGTCCAGCTAAGGCAGCAGCTTCATTGAGCTTCACCTGCCAGCCCCTCAAAAGGGGGAAATAACCCACCTCTGTCGGGCCCTCTGTGCACCCAAACACACCCACTCAATAGGTTCAGAGGGGATCTGTAAGCTGCTGTACCTGCTATGCTGAAAACAGCTGGGTACTTTAAGTCAACACTAATATGAAAAGGGTCCCAGGGGTCACCGTTTCTGAAAGATAACCTGCAGTGCTATGTTTGAAGTTGTTAAACACCTACTAACCCTTCCAGGCAGGCTTTATTCTGGGTTTCAAGGACAGGTTTTCTAAATATAAACACTTGAGGAAAACGCTTCAAAAGCATATTTTAGGTCTGTGTATTGGGGAAATAAATTTGCCACAAACTAGACTGGGCAAAGAGCTGTAAACTGTTCAGTGGAGCAAGTGCACTTACTGTGTATAAACCATGGTCTCTTCCTGATTAGGGGCTCTGCTCCGACACTTTTACTTGCACTGAGCAGTGTGTCTCTTCAAACACAACTTCACTATAGCTACAGTATTTCTCAAAGGCCCACTCCTGCAGGGTGACTCCTGACCCAACACAGCGACTGTGTGAGTATCGCTCATCAGAACAGTCCTCACACAGCAGAGGAGGGGAGGTGCTGTTCAAGTGGAATAACGCTCAAATCACACAGGCATCTCCGAGCAAGCAGGCAGGGATTCGTGTGTGCCCAGAGCAGGACAGCATTCAAGTCACACATTGCCCAAGCAAAGAGGCCAGGAGGTTCTGGGCTACCTTTTCATCCACACATCTTATAGCTGTTTCATGAGCAGCCGTGGCTCCAGCCCAGCCGAGGGCACCTCACGGACAGGTTCCCACCAGCCGGCTGATGGTGAGTCAGCTCTGCTGCTGAGCGCAAACAGGCAGCGGAGTGCTGGGCTTTACTTGCCTCTGGAAAGCACAGGCAGTGCTGGCTTGCGACTGCTCCCTCCTGCCTGTCAGCATACCCAGCACATTTAAGGGGTTCTCCCCAGGCTATCTACAGTCTTCTCCCCTACGGGTTGTGGTACTGCTTGCGATACAAAAGACATCCCAAGCTACAGTCCTGTCTCAGCAACTCTCCTTCATCCACTTCCACCAGCGTCCTCTTGGCTTGCATGGGCTTCTCAGCAGGAACCCAGCAATACTCCATAATGCCTGCTCCCTCCACCAGAACCAGGGCCTTTGGTTTCTTTAACTAAACTGACATAACAATGAATATTTTACAGGAAAACTGATTGCACTTCTTTCCTACATCACTCTAGACATACACAAAAGCCTGGTGGGGAAAAAAAAAAAAATTAAAAAGAATGATCTCTTGTTCTAAAAAATGAACATGCTGAAGCATCTGCTGCAAAGTCTCAAAATTTATCCTTCACGTCATGTTATACAAAGCTTTTCTTCAGTCCTTAGGTTCACACACCTGTATAAAAGCTTTTTAACATATTTTTAATTGTGATGGTTATTGACCCTGTCTTACACACATGTACACACACACAGAGTAAAAAAAAGTTAAAATGTTGCTATTTTTAATGTTTTGTGACTTCTTGGAATGTGAGCCAAGAATTTTTAAATAGCTGATGTTGAAATTATTGTGAGGCAAAACACTAGTTTAATAAAAGGCATCATATATTCCTCTCAGCTACTTTAGAAATCATGCTGTCTTTATAACAGCCAGTGCACTACAGCCTAACATTTTAAAAACTTATTAGAAGACACTATTCCAAACACAAAATGTTTAAAATTCCACCTAAATTATTTCATTGCACACTGAGTCACAGAAAGATATTAGTAATTTTATAGTTAAATTAAGGGTGGTGCAAATGATCAGATTTACCACCACCCTGATAGCAGGCCAAAGACACACCTATTATTAGTTCGACCAAAAAGCTCCCAAAGTCAGGACAGAAGACTCACAGCTATCCTATCTTTATGATGTGGATGCAGTAGACAGAACTGTATTAATCCTGTGGATTAAGTGAATCTACACTGAAAATGTATCCACAGTGACCAGTCTCTTCAATGCCTCCACTGCAGAGGACTCCCAGTCCTCCAGCTAATACGTGTAAATTAGATTACGTGACACACGGACTCCAGGTGCAGTTTCCCCATTAGTGTAAGAGAAGCAGAGACTGCACAGCCAGTAGTCCCACTTTCCCCATGCTCACCATTTCCACCAGCTCTCTTGTGTTGGTGCTGACACGGTCACAAGTCTGCTGGATCAGCCACATGATTTTGCTAACAACAAACAATCCCATCCCAAACATCCCGATTACTTTTCAGCCAGACAGGCCGACCGTTCCAGCTGGCTGCACAGCCACATGAGCGCCGGGGTGACACTGAAGAAGCGGTGGGAGCAGACAGCTGGGGAGGCCAGCAGCAGTCCTTGGGGTAAGCAGCTCAGCCTCTACTCACAAAAACAAGCCTTAAATCCGTGACTCTGCAGCTAATCTGGCAGCAAATCACCAAATGCTGGCTATGCCTCAGGTCAGCTGTTCTTCTCACCCTTCAGTATCAGTTGATCCATGTTTTGGGTTTTTTTTTTGCCCCCCGTTAGCGCTGGTCGTCCAGACTGGCTCACTGGGCGATCAGACAAGCACCAAAAAAGGCACCTGGCAGCAGCCTGGCACCACAGTGATCTCTCTGTAAAATGAAGACGCACTCTCACGTTCTCTGCTATAACATGGGGTATTGTCATGGCCCTGTGGATACAGAAGGCTAATAAAGATCCAGTCACCTGAGAAATCACACGCTCAACAGTACAGATCTGGTCACCTAAGAAATCAGACTCACCCCTGTACAACTTTACTCCTCTCCTGGGTCCAGCCCCAAAAGCAAGTAATCCTGAACCAGTAATTAAGTCCAGTGACAATTCAATCCTCATCACTATGCTGAGGGTGTCTACTTCTGCATCACTTAATGAATGCCACAACTGCAACTTCCTACTGTCTGGACAAGTGAGGATGTAGTTAAGAAGCAGCTAAAATCCAGCTGCTCAGCTAATTAAAACAGCTCACGTTGATCAGCATAGGGAAATCCTTTCAGGAATCGCTCTCT